>CM056052.1:265084795-265824795 GCA_029574335.1 Rana kukunoris
ATAGTGTACTCACAGTCAGTTGTCAAAGTTGAAGAAGGGGTGAATCACCGGACTCTCAGCCAGGGAGGGATTCGGCCCAGGCCGCTGCATCTCTCGGGAGGTGAAAAAATGGATTCTCTCACCATCTTGAACTCTGAGCCTGGCAGGGAAGAGCATGCTGTACTTGATCCCCCGTTCTCTCAGCATGGCACGGACGTGGTCAAAGGACTTGCGCTGGCGCTGTGTCTCCACCGAGTAGTCTGGGAAAAATCAGGAGCCTGGCGTTCTGGTATTTGAGATCTCCTTGCAGACCGCGCTGCTCTGAGAGAGAGTGTCTCTGTCGCGGTAGTGGAGGAATTTAAAATAAAGGTGCGCGGCGGCGCTCCTACAGGGCCTCTGGTCGCCGGGATGCGATGGGCCCTCTCAATAGAGAAGTAGTGGGAGAACCGGGCGGCCGGGAGGATAGTGGGAAGGATTTTGCTCCATGAAGGCCACAGGATCGGTACCCTTCTGCCCCCTCCGGGAGGCCAAGGACACGGAGATTATTGCGGCGATTCCTGTTCTCGGCGTCTTCCGCTCTGTGCTCCAGACCCTCACCCTGGCCTTCAGGGACTGGATGTCAGTGTGATGGTCCCTCTGGGTGTCCTCCAGGTCCGAGACCCGTCTCTCTGCTTCCGCCACGCGGTCCCTGAACGCATCCAGGTCGCGGCGTATGAGCGCTGTGTCCGCCTGGACATGATCAATCTTGATTGTTTAGGGCTGATTGGCAGGTGGAGATCGCCGCCATAAGTGCCTCAAAGGCCGCCGACCCGGCCTGGATCGCATCGTCCCGCGGAACGTCCGGATGGGATGCCATGTGGACAGGAGGGGGAGGCCGCAGAGGGCAGGCGTGTGTTTAGGCCCCGGACTTCGGCGGGTAGGTCCTGCGGCGGTGTTGCGGCGCGTCCGACAGCCCCTGCTATTCCGGCGCATTCCCTAGGAGACAGGGGAAGGATTTGTGAGAAGGTGGCCCGGAATCCACACAGGGAACAATGCAGGAAGGATTCTCAGAGCGGGAGCTCGGTCACTACACGTCCTCTCCCGGCGCCATCCTGGACACGCCCCGTGAGCTGACTATTAAGAGTGTGACTACATTTGTTCTCGGTGGTCCCACTGCATGTAGGAATGTAGCCACCCTCTGTTGCTCCCTCAGATAGTATATAGCAGTGATGGCAAACCTTGGCACCCCAGATGTTTCTTTTATCGGTTTCAGGGGCAGGCACCAGCATCTCAAGCAAGGAAACGGTCAGTTGCACATGCACCTTGTGAATGGTCCTATAGTCTTCTGGGACCTGCGAATCTCAGCATCTCAGAATGCTACGGGGAAGGAGGAGGGGCCCAACTTTCAGCTCAGATCACCACATCTGACCGAAAGTGGGAACGCGTACCTGCTCCCCTCCCCCACCACAAACAGTGCCAAATGTGGCAGTAAGAAGAGGGCAGAGTATGTAAACAAGCAGAACTTCCCTTTGGGTGAAGTTCCACTTTAAGTCTCTTCTCAGCTGCCTCCAAATCCTTTGCTTTTTTTGCGCATCGTGATCAGCCGTGATTGGACACGGCTGATCACGTGGTAACGAGGCTCCGCCGGAGACTCGTTACCGAGATCGGAGGTGCAGGGTGTCAGACTGACACCCCGCATCACCGATCGCTGCGTGCCTGCACGGGCGCGTGCGGCATGAAATCGTGCAGGCCGTTTGAGAACGGCCTGTCACGATTTCATAACCACTTCCCGGCCGTAAATCGGCTATTGGCCGGGCGGGAAGTGGTTAAAGTGACACATCTATCTTCTCCCCATCAGTGCCCAATACCAGCGCCGCCTATCAGTGCCCATCAGTGCTACCTAATCGGTGCCCATCAGAACTACCTCATCGGTGCCCATCAGTGCCACCATATCAGTGCCCATAATTGAAAGAGAAAACATACTCATTTACAAAAAAATTAACAGAAAAAAATAAAAACTTTATTTTTTTTTCAAAATCTTCGCTCTATTTTTAGTTGTTGCACAAAAAAAAAAAAAACGCAGAGGTGATCAAATACCACCAAAAGAAAGCTCTATTTGTGGGGTAAAAAAGGACGCCAATTTTGTTTGGGTGCAGTGTAGCATGACCGCACAATTGTCATTCAAATTGCGACAGTGCTGAAAGCTGAAAATTGGCTTGGGCGGGAAGGTGCGTAAGTGCCTGGTATGGAAGTGGTTAAAGCTCTGCAATCAAATATTTTTTTTTTTTTTTTTTTTTAACAATCGGTAAGTATTTGACTTACTTTAATCCTGTAAGACAGCTCGGGTAAAGCAGATCTCAGGCTGGTGGACAGAGTAGGAGCCAATCAGGTATGTTGTACTGCAAGGAGCATGCCAACAGCAGGAGAGAGCAGAGTGACAGAGATTCGGCTATTGGTGCTTTAACTTCTTTGAACTAACTGTACAGGAATACTGTCTATTTTGCTTTGTCTGGAGTTCAGTTCCATTATCTATCACTGAATCCAGCGCTTAAACAATCATTAACAGAATGTCTATTAAAAGTATATGCAGTATACCTCTGCAATGAAATGACCTTGGAAGAACATCTCCAAGATACTGGACAGGATTCTGCTCTAATTTGTTACCTTATAGAAGCAACAGAATAGGGATGTACAGAAACATAAAAAAAAAAAAAGGAAGGGGGGGGGGGGGATCCTTTGCATAAAAGCAGACAAGTAGTGTCTATAAATCAATGAGGTGACATTACTGGGGAGAGGACAAGCTGTAAAGGCAAAGCAGTGACAGACACTCCTACCCAGCCTGATAAATGTATTATCGGAGTGTATATTCTACAGGAGGATCAGCCACCGCAGCCAGGGTTTCTGCACAGGATCCTACCCACTGATCACGGGAAGGGGGTATTTTACTCACCAATCACTGCTGGGGGGGACATCTTAACCACCATTTCCATTATAAGGGAGGGGTAGGTGGTGTAGACATCTCAATCACTAATCACCACTGTAAGGGGTGGGGAGAGGGTAGACATCTTAACTGCCAACATTGTAAAAGGGGGGGACATCTTAATCACTGCTGTAAGGGGGTGAAAGCATTTTAACCACCAATCAACGCTGTAAGGGGGGGGGGGGGCATCTTAATCAACACTGTAAGGGGGGGGGGACTTAAGCACCACTCACAGCTGTAAGGGGGGGTGAGACAGGTGACATCTTAACATTCACCACTGCAGAGGGGGTGACATCTTAACCACTGTTGTAAGGGGGTGGGGGGCTTAACCACCAATCACAGCTGTAAAGGGGGCATCTTAACCACCAACCAGTTGTAAGGGGGGAAGTGAGGGAGACAGGTGACATCTTAAACATTCACCAAGAGGGGGTGACATCCTAACTATGCAATGCTGTAAGGGAGGGGTGACAGCTTAACCACCAATCACCACCGTAAGGGGGGGTGTCATCTTAACCATTCAATGCTGTAAGGGGGGGGTGACATAACCACCAATCACCACTGTAAAGGGTGGGTTAACCATCACTACTGTAAGGTGGTGACATCTTAACCATTCAATGCTGTAGAGGGAACACTTTATTCACCAAACCCCACAGTAGGGGGCGGGGTTGCACCGCAAACCCCTGTAATAGGGGCATTCTACTGAAATATTAGCAGGCATCCCCTGAGACCTGTCCCCTGGTGGACACAGTCCTATGACCGCGGTCCTGTGATGTCCACACATATCCGCTCTAATAGCCTCCCTTCCTAGAAATGTGACACACAGGAGACTTGCTGTTAGTCGGGGCACCAAGGTCACCGGTCCATAGAAAAGCCATAGACTCGTGTATAATGAGGACACGAATACAGGCGTCTCCACGCCATGAGCCCAGCACCGCCAGTACACAGCCATCATGGTTTCTCACACACGGAGGCTCTCCAGGCCGCCCTTACCAGGACATTGCGGAATATGCTTCCCATCCTCTCTCTCACTAGCCGCTGCTAAAGGACAGAGGACACTCTGTAACCGGAAGCGAAATAAACTCTCTCCACTGTACGTAGCCTACGTGCACGTCCTAGAGGAGGACATGTTTATTGAGGGCAGGGCGACCTCTTTGTACTTTTCATCTAGGTGACGCCTTCACTCAATCTGTAGAGCTGCATATTGCACTCCATTACAGGGGTACTATGAGGAGGTGTTTTGTAGGGTTCTCCTTCCCTCCTAACATTGCTTTGTATTCTGTACAGGTCTGTATTGAGAGGCTCATGCATTGTGACACTCATGAGATCATTACTGCAGCTTTCACACATATTTGCAAATGAGTGCAACTAAAAACCCTGTTTTTAACATGAACTGTTAGACAGGGCTAGTTTGTTTTTTGCAGGCTGCTGATAAATGTGCTACACAACATTTTCTGTTGCTGGTAATGCACACATACAGTGGGGAATTATTATTTGACCCCCTGCAGACTGTGTAAGTTTGCCAATAAAGGATCTATCATTTTTACCATAGGTGTATTTTAAATGATGGAGACAGAATGGGGGTTATCTACAAAAGGGAAATCCACTTTGTACTGCAAGTGCACTTGGAAGTGTGGTTGCTGTAAATCTGAGGGGAACATCTGAAATGAGGGGAAGCTCTGATGATTTTTATTATCCAATCATGTGCAAGCTAATATGCTGTTTTTTTATTTTCCTACCTTGCCATGTCCCCCTCAGATCTACAGTGACTGCGCTTCCCCGTGCACTTTGCACATTAGTTTGCACTTGTAGTGCAAAGTGGATTTGCCTTTAATAAATAACCCCATTGGTTAGAACATTTTGGGCATACACTGGGGTTATTTACAAAAGGCAAATCCACTTTTGCACTACAACTGCAAAGTGCACTTGGAAGTAGGGTTGCCACCTCATCCCTTTAAAACAGAACACATATTAATTACACAGGTTCTGTGGCTGAGTAAGGTGGTAATTAAACTCACTTGGTGCCTTATCTGCATTTAATTAGCCTCAGAACATGTGTAATTCATATGTGTTCTGTTTTAAAGGGATGAGCTGGCAACCCTACTTGGAAGTGCAGTCACTGTAGATCCGAGACGAACATGCAAGGAAAAAAAATTGCATTCTAGCTTGCACATGATGGGTTGATAAAATCAGCAGAGCTTCCCCTCAGATTTACAGCGACTGCACTTTTGCCTTTCGTAAATAACCCCGCTGTTTGGAGGGAAAGGCACACACCACACCTCCCTCCACATAGGCAGAATAATGAAGAAACTTGCAGAGCTGTGTTGTGGAATAGCGAAGCTCTCTGCTTATCTATTGTTCAGTTCCCTCCCTGACACAAATTTTCAGCTGCTTTCATCTCCTGTGGCTTGTCAGAAGTTATCAAGCTGATAGAATGGAGCACCAGCCATGAGACTTAGAGGGTTCGGGAGAGATAAGTAAACACTACATATATATGTGCCCAAGTCAGATTTCATAAATGGGGTTTACATCCACTTTAAGGTTTTCTTCCTCCAACCATGGCGAGTCCTCAAGAAGGCACATGCACAGTCATGCCAATGAACATCAAATAATTCAGAGCAGGATTGGAGAAAGTGCTGTGTTCATCTGAGACCAAAGTTGAGCTCTTTGGCATTAGCCCGGTCCACATCCGAATCATTGCAACGCCGCATTTGTGGCACCGCATGGATTCCCAAAAGTAAGTTTCAGTACTACTTTTGGTGATTTTGGGGCGATTTCCATTGACATCTGTGCATTTGCATGCCATCATAAACACGTGGAGTCAGGGCTCGACAAAATCCGGGCGTCCGATCGCAATTGCCGACATGAAATTGTGATCTAGCGCCCAGGGAAGCTTAGGCCTGCAGAAGTCACAAAGCCAACGGCCTCAATTACTGGCCGACGCATCGCAGCGGGCCTGCCGGTTATTGAAACCACGGTTTGCGGCTTCACAGAAGGAAGCTTAGGACTGCAGAAGGCTGCAAAGTCCGGCCTCAATTACGCTGCTTTGCGGCCTTCTGCAAGCCTAAGCTTCCTTTTGTGATCTGGAGCCATCTTGTTGTGGCCGTTGGCATTACAAATAGTTACAATACAAGTAGCAAAACAGCAGTTCTAACATGTTTTTTCACTGCCATCTCCTTCCTTCGAATTAGAACCCCCAAACACTATATATAATTTTATTCTAACACCCTAGAGAATAAAATGGCGGTCATTGCAATATTTTCTGTCACACCGTATTTGCGCAGCGGTCTTACAAGTGCACTTTTTTGGGGAAAAAATACACTTTTTTATTAAAAAATAAGACAACAGTAAAGTTAGGTCAATTGTTTTTTATATTGTGAAAGATAATGTTACGCCGAGTAAATTGATACCCAACATGTCACGCTTCAAAATGGCGATGGAATGGCGACAAACTTTTACCCTTTAAAATCTCCATAGGCAACGTTTAAAAAATTCTACAGGTTGCATGTTTTGAGTTACAGAGGAGGTCTAGGACTAGAATTATTGCCCTCGTTCTACCAATCGTGGCGATACCTCACACGTGTGGTTTGAATACCGTTTACATATACGGGCGCTACTCAGGTATGCATTCGCTTCTGCGCGCAAGCTTGGCGGGATGTGGTGCGTTTTTTGGCTTCTAACTTTTTTAGCTGGCTCCTAGATTCCAAGCAAATTTGTCAAACCCTGCGTGGAGTAGTCTATATGATGGCATATAGGCAAAACAAATGAAAAGAGTTTGGCGGCGTATTTCCAAACACGTATACAGCATGCAAATTGGAAATCATTACCTCCCGGTAGGCAGACATGCAGCGTTGAAACGTGATTATAGAATGGCCAAAGTAACTTTCACTGCCTTGGATCAAATACACATTCCGGATCGAGGCGGTGATTGGAATAAAATATTGATCCAACACGAGCAAAGATATTTAAATTACAGGCCACTACTCTTCCAGGCCTGAATGAATTCATCTCTTTTGCTCCTTTCTTAAAAGGATTTGCATCGGGAAAGACACAATAAAAATACTAATTTGATTAAACAATGACTTCCATTGTATAAATAAAAATTAACTGTAGAATATTTGACATGCTCCAGGCTCATTTTATTTAAAAGTCTCCAATAAGTTTTTGAAGAAACAATGAGAATATACCTATAATGTTTTCACTGTATTGCAAATGGATGTTGTATTTTTATTTATTTTTTCACAGTTCCATCGCCTTATGGTCCCGTTCAGTGCCTCTCGAGATGGGTCTGGTCTCTGTCTCTTCCCGGCAAGGTAGGGAGATGTGGACCACCACAGTCTCCCTACATAACATGCTCCCTCTGGAGTGCCCTTTTTGACCACCGGGGGAGCCTGGTTACCTGCAGCATCCTTTAATCATCGTTGGATGCCTTGGGATGTGGTGCGCATAATGTCAGGGAGTCATGCACGTGCAGCGGCCGAGGCTACGGCCAACCAGTACACTGAGGGAGCCACACTATGGCCATCACCATGACGATCAGGACTGGAAAGGATGGGGACGGTATGTATGACACCTGTGGCTAATTAGCCCTAAAAAGGCAAACACTACATAAAGGGCACAGCCTCAAAGCATCTCAGTGTGATCCCAGTTGAGCTTTTGCACATGAAGGTTCATGGTCTCAAAGGTAAGTACCTCTGTTGGAAATGTCAACCCAGTATTTTTTGTTAAACACTCCAGTTAATAAGAGCTAAAGCTTTTATATATATTTGGTTTCTTGGTATTATCACTCATTGTTATTCTTTACAATCATTAGATATTTTTCTCTGCACATCATCACCAGAGTGGTATAACTTTTTGAGCAGGGCACTCAAATTGCAGAAGTTGTCCCCACGTCATTCATTATCACTTAAAGGGGTTGTAAAGGTTAACCACTTAAGACCCGGACCAAAATGAAGCTAAAGGACCAGGCCCCTTTTTGCGATTCGGCACTGCGTCGCTTTAACTGACAATTGCGCGGTCGTGCGACGTGGCTCCCAAACAAAATTGGCATCCTTTTTTCCCCAAAAATAGAGCTTTCTTTTGGTGGTATTTGATTACCTCTGAGGTTTTTATTTTTTGCGCTATAAACAAAAATAGAGCGACAATTTTGAAAAAAATGCAATGTTTTTTACTTTTTGCTATAATAAATATTCCCCCAAAAATATATAAAAATTATTTTTTTTCCCTCAGTTTAGGCCGATACGTATTCTTCTACCTATTTTTGGTAAAAAAAAAAAAAAAAAAAGCATTTATCGCTTGGTTTGCGCACAATTTATAGCGTTTACAAAATAGGGGATAGTTTTATTGCATTTTTATTATTTTTTTTTTTTTTACTACTAATGGCAGCGATCAGCGTTTTTTTTTTTTTCATGACTGCGACATTATGGCGGACACTTCGGACAATTTTGACACATTTTTTGGACAATTGTAATTTTCACAGCAAAAAATGCATTTAAATTGCATTGTTTACTGTGGAAATGACAGTTGCAGTTTGGGAGTTAACCACAAGGGGGCGCTGAAGGGGTTATGTGTTCCCTAATGTGGGTTTACAACTGTAAGGGGGTGAGGCTGTAGGTGTGACGTCATCGACCATGTCCCCCCTATAACAGGGATGGCACGATCAATGCTGCTGCCACATTGAAGGACGGGGAAGCCTTGTTTACACACAGCTCTCCCCGTTCTTCAGCTCGGTGGACCGATCGCCAGACTCCAGCGGCAATCGGGTCCGCGAGTCCCGCAGCTTTGGACCGGGTCACGGGCGTGCATGTGCCCAGCCGTGCCATTCTGCCGACGTAAATGTGCAGGAGGCAGTCCTTAAGTGGTTCATTTTTTATTTTATAAATATTTTTTTTTTAAGCTAGTGCATTGTTGGTTCACTTACCTTTTACTTCGATTTTCTTTACAAATTTTTTTTTTTTCTTTGTCTGAATTTCTCACTTCCTGTTCCTCCTCAGTAAGCTTGCCCCCATCATCCGAGCCGTTCTAGCTGGGGGTTAGTCAGTGTGCTCAACCCCTCCCATGGGACTACATCCCTGCAGTTTCTGTGTTTGGTCGCTTGTTTTTTGCTTTCTAAAGCCTGGTACAGACGATGGGATTTTCTGTGGACTTTTGTCTGAAGGACGTTGGCCATGATCTTGTATTGCATATAAATGGCAAAGAATTGTCGGGCAACAAATATGAAATTACATGTTTTTTTTAGCTCTTAGCGCCACCCTTTTGGCAACTTCTGCTAATGTTGTGTTATGGTTAGCATTGCTTCTGAGCATGCGCGTTGGTACTTTGGCGTTCTGTATCCGATGGACTTCTGTACACACGATCGGATAATACGACAACACACATTTGTTGTCAGAAAATTATAAAGCATGCTATCCAACATTTGTTGTCGGAAAATCCGTCATTTATCCGATGGAGCAAACGGTTGGATTTTTCGACAATAGCCTACCACAGTGATGGTGAACCTTGGCACCTCAGATGTTTTGGAACTACATTTCCCATGATGCTCATGCACTCTGCAGTGTAGTGGCGCGTCATGGGAAATGTAGTTCCAAAACATCTGGGGTGCCAAGGTTCGCCATCACTGGCCTACCATCAAACAATTCTGATTGTGTGTACGAGGCTTTAGATTGCTTGAGAGATCAGCACCACTATTTAATTCCACACATTCAGTTCACTTAGGGCCCTTTCACACGTGCGGATGAAAAACGGACCGCAATGCATCCCTATGGGATAGCGGACGTTAGCGGATGAGCATCCGCTAACGTCCGTTTGCATCCGTCTCCGTTAAGCTCCGTTTTTTTGAACGGAAGAAAACCCTATTTTTCTTCCGTCAAAAAAACGGAACGGACGAAAAACGGATGTTAGCGGACGATCCGTTTAACATCCGATCCGCTAACATCCGTTTTTCATCAAAATATGTAATAAAAAAAAAGTTCTAAAAAAAAAAAAAAAAAACGGATGGAAAAACGGATGGAAAAACGGATGGAAAAACGGATGGAAAAACGGACGAAAAACTGATAAAAAAACGGACGAAAAAACTGATCAACTGATGAAAAAAACGGACCTAAAAAACGGTCCGCACGTGTGAAAGGACCCTTAGGGCTCTTTTACACGTCCGTTCAGTTTTTTGGATCAGTTTTTTCCCCCTTCAGTTGATCCGTTTTTTCATCAGTTTTTCGTCAGTTTTCCGTCCGTTTACATCCGTTTCCGTTCCGTTTTTCATCAGTTTTTTTCATCCGTTTTTTCATCCATTTTTTTTTAAGAACTTTTTTTTTTTTTACATATTTTGATGAAAAACTGACGTTAGCGGATCGGATCGTTTTTTTTCATATACACAACTATATATATATATATATATATATATATATATATATATATATATATATATATATATATATATATATATATATATATATATAAACAAAAAATTCACACACCCTTATTACCAAACACCACCAATCTAATAACCAAAAATCTAACATTATTTGATTAAAAGCATCCAATTTACTCTATACTAAAAATGTTAACTTAAGAATTAGATATTTAAATAGTAATAATATCTATCTATATTATTTTAAAGTTGTATATCTACTGATCTGCCATTTTTCAAAAGTATTGCAAAATGGACAAAACGAGTTCTAGTATATTGTTTCATCATGTTTTTTTGATTAAGGTTATTGCATAATACCACAGATGCGGTCTACTCCCTCATCTCAGGAAGGTTCCGATGTGTGGCTTTTTGCAAGCCTCTCGGAGCTGGACTCCATCTTGAGGAGGCGGGAACAGCGTGTGGAGATCATGGGTTCAATTTCAGGTTGTGAGGCAACAAGATATGAAAAATGCCAAGGGAGTGAATACTTTTGCAAGGCATTGTATATAATGCAAATGGGCTGAAAGTGCACACTCAAGAATTAATTTGAGTATATGCACATCCAAATCGGAGAAAGGGTTTAGGAATAGGCACTCCCCATTTCAAAGGACCAATAGTAATTGGACAATTGATTTAAGAGCTGTTTCATGGCCAGGTTCGGGCTGCTCCTTCATTATTTCTTCATCAATTAAGCAGGTAAAAAGGTCTGTGGTGGTATTTGCATTTGGAATCTATTGCTGTGAACTTACATCATGTGTTCAAAGGAACTGTCCATGCAAGTGAAACATGCCTTTGTAAGGCTTCAAAAATTAAAATAAAAAATAGATAACATCAACATTGGGAGTGGCCAAAGCAGCAGTTTGGTACATTCTGAGGAAAGAAGAATACATCAGTGAGCTCAGCAACATAAAGACTTGGATGTCCACGGAAGTCAACAGTGGTGGATAGTCACAGGATCCGCCTTATGGTAAAGACAAACCCATTTGCAACATCCAGACAAGGGGGCATATCATTGTCCGTATCTACAATCAAGAGGAGACTTCACAAGAGTGAATACAGAGGGTTCACCACAAGGTACACAAATATTCACAAGCCTCAAGAATACAAAAGCCTTGGCAAAAAAAACATCTAAAAAAGCCAGACCAGTTCTGAAAAAGCATTCTTTGGATGGATGGCACTAAGATTAATCTGTACCAGTATGACAGGAAGGAAAAAAAAACAAAGTGTGGAGAAGGCTTGGACAGCTCACGATCCAAAGGCCACAACGTCATCTGTATAACATGGTGTGGTGGAGGCAGTGTGATGGCATGAGGCACTGGTGTTTATTGATGTAACAGAAGCAGCCAGATAAATTCTGCAGTGTTTGGAGATATACTGTCAGCCCATATTCAGCCTATTGCAGCACAGTTGATTGCACGGTGCTTCACAGTACAGATGGACAATGATCCAGAACACATTGCAAAAGCAACTCAGGAGCTTTTGAAGGAAAATAAGTGGAATATTCCGCAATGGCCGAGTCAATCGCCTGATCTCAACCCAATTAAGCATGCATTTCACTTACTGAAGGCAAAACTAAGGGCAGAAAGACCCACAAACAAAGAACAACTGAAGACAGCTGCAGTTAGAGCCTTGCAAAGTATCAGAAAGGAGGAAACCCAGTCTTTGGTAATGTCCATGGGTTCCAGATTTCAGGCAGTCATTGCCAGTAAAGGATTCTCAACAAAATATTAAAAATGAACATTTGATTATATTCATTTGTTCGATTACATTTGAGCCCCTAAAATTGGGGGACCATGTATTAAAATGGTTGCAGTTCCTAAAATTTGTACTTGATATTTATGTTCAACCTCTTGAATAAAAGCAGAAAATCTGTGATTCTAATTAATTTGGATTGTTTTGTTTTCATTTTAATGATGCCTGTGTCCAAATATATATATAGTGCCTTGCGAAAGTATTCAGCCCCCTTGAACTTTGCAACCTTTTGCCACATTTCAGGCTTTCAGGCTTCAAACATAAAGATATAAAACTGTAATTTTTTGTGAAGAATCGACAACAAGTGGGACACAATCATGAAGTGCAACAAAATTTATTGGATATTTCAAACTTTAACAAATAAAAAACCGAAAAATTGGGCGTGCAAAATTATTCAGCCCCTTTACTTTCAGTGCAGCAAACTCTCTCCAGAAGTTTAGTGAGGATCTCTGAATAATCCAATGTTGACCTAAATGACTAATGATGCTAAATAGAATCCACCTGTGTGTAATCAAGTCTCTGTATAAATGCACCTGCACTGTGATAGTCTCAGAGGTCCGTTTAAAGTGCAGAGAGCATTATGAAGAACAAGGAACACACCAGACAAGTCCGAGATACTGTTGTGGAGAAGTTTAAAGCCGGATTTAGATACAAAAAAAATTCCCAAGCTTTAAACATCCCAAGGAGCACTGTGCAAGCGATACTATTGAAATGGAAGGAGTATCAAACCACTGCAAATCTACGAAGGCCTGGCTGTCCCTCTAAAACTTTCAGCTCATACAAGGAGAAGACTGATCAGAGATGCAGCCAAGAGGCCCATGATCACTCTGGATGAACTGCAGAGATCTCTAGCTGAGATTCTACAATGGAATGGTCAACAAATAAACATATCCAGGTGTTAGAATTGCCAAGTCAAAGTCCAGACCTGAATCCAATTGAGAATCTGTGGAAAGAACTGAAAACTGCTGTTCACAAATGCTCCCCATCCAACCTCACTGAGCTCGAGCTGTTTTGCAAGGAGGTATGGGCAAAAATTTCAGTCTCTCGATGTGCAAAACTGATAGAGACATACCCCAAGCGTCTTACAGCTGTAATCGCAGCAAAAGGTGGCGCTACAAAGTATTAACTTAAGGGGGCTGAATAATTTTGCACGCCCAATTTTTCAGTTTTTTATTTGTTAAAAAAGTTTGAAATATCCAATAAATTCTGTTCCACTTCATGATTATGCCCCACTTGTTGTTGGTTCTTCACAAAAAATTACAGTTTTATATCTTTATGTTTGAAGCCTGAAATGTGGCAAAATGTCGCAAAGTTCAAGGGGGCCGAATACTTTCGCAAGGGACTGTACCTACAGGCAAACTTTATTATAAGCGTACCTATAGGTAAAAGTGACAAAGCGGAGTTTACCATCACTTTAAGAATACACACATGAATGGAATTTTAGGGACACCTTAAGTGTTACTAAACCCAGTATAGTGGAACCTCGGTTTAAGAGTAACTTGGTTTGAGAGCGTTTTGATTTGCAAGCAACTTTTTAAAAAGAATTCTGATTAGGTTTGCGAGTGTTGATTAACAGGATAAGCAGAAAGGGAGCTGTGGTGGCTCAACGTGATTGGCACTGCGCTGACAAGCCGTTCACCTCTGCAGCCAAGGGTTTGGATCCCGGCCTCGGCTACATGTGAATTGAGTTTGGTGGTCTCAGCCCGGCTCTCGGTGGGTGTGCTATGCAAGGTACGCCTGTGCTTAGTACAAACACCCCACCCCCCCACCCCCACAAAAACCACCACACTTGCACGCACACGAAATTGGTTTAACACGCACGCACTTTGGCCATGCGGTCTCCTAAAAAAAAAGAGAGGCGAAGGACATACAGGGGTGGCTGGGTGGGCTAAACCCCCTCCCTCTGCCCCGTTGGGCCCCAGTCAGGCTCCCAAGTGGAGTAGGTAGGACTCCTGCAGTCTGGCTCCTCTCTCTCGAGTTCACGCACAAAAAATACATTTAAAAAAAAAACAAGATAAGCAGAATTCAAGCTAAATAGGCCTGCAGTACCTTATTTACCCTGAGGTACGGGGGAGCAGAGCCGAAAATAGGCCTGCAGTACCTCATTTGGTCTGAGGTACAGGGATACAGGAGCCAAGAAAAGCAAAACATTGGCCTGCATTACCTCATTTGGCCTGAGGTACGGGGGTGCAGGAAACGAGTCGAAGTGTCCTCTGGCCTTTTCTGCGCTTTTTGGCTACCCCCCACCTCTGGCCGCATTCGGTATTGTATCCCATTGAAGTCAATGCAGAACAAATTATTTTCAATTCCATTGACTTCAATGGGAAAACTCGCTTTGATATGCGAGTACTTTGGATTACGAGCATACTCCTGGAACGGATTATGCTTGTAATCCGAGGTTTAACTGTAATATGAAAATATCTAAATCTTTTTACATTAAAATACTGCACCTATATACCTTTTTTTTGATGATCTGAATACCAGTTACATCCTAATCTGCACCGTTTCCCCAGTGCAGAGTTCAGGTAGGAGATTTCCACTATAGCCTGTATACACGCCCACATGTGTGATGTCAATATCATGTGATCTGGCTAGCTCTGAGAACAAGTAAATGTTCTCTCCAGCATACAAGACAACTGAATATGTACAGGTTGGCTACCCTGTCTGTATTAGCTAACCTTCCCCAGATAGACATTGCAGGGAGGGGAGGATCTATGCATACAGGATAAAACAGCCTTTTTACACAATGCAGAGGATTAACCCCTTAAGTTTCATAGTGAATATAACAAGCATGCTATGCTGCATATACAGACAGATTTTACGGTTGTTGGTTTAGTAACATTAAGCTCTATAAAATTCAGGTGGATTTCCTCACCCATTAGCCAGAAGCATGGCATACATAGAAATCAGTGGCTGTACACGGGTATATGCTGTTACTTGCATAAACAAGCGCATCCATTCATACAGGGTATGACCCTGAATGCAGGCTAAGTTTTCATGCACATTAACACAGTAGACAGCTGTGTGCAGCACCTGTGGCTCCTAGGCAGGGAAATACACCCAAATGTTATGTTTTACAGTCAAATGTTGGGTACACAGGATCAAAACAGCCAGTTTGGCCGTGTGTACAGATCCCTGTCCGACAGAAGCCAGCTTCACAACCAGCTTCTGTCAAACCAGCGTCTGATCAGCGTTCTCTTTCATGGTTTCTGTACCTCTTGGTCAATGGCTCTCTCCATCTTTTCTCATACACTATTTGAATTCTCCTGTTTATCCTTCTGTGTTCGCTTGCACTCAGCACTTGTACAGTTTAAAGAAAAATACTCCCCAGAAGTTTGGAAGGCTTTTTAAATCACACAGGAGTCCCTGTACACATAGCACAGTCTCAGTTCAAACCTCTGCTGGCGCTTAGAAATAAAATGCCACTTTTATGCTTTCAGTGCTTGCTATAGCTCAACCATAGGTAGAAGCCTAAATTATGTGTATTCCTATGGGAGAGGTACAGGCCACACTGAAGCCACAGCCCCCCTATCCATTCTGCAGCCCGTGCCTTCTCTGTTCCTTTTATATTGATACAAGACCAAGCCCACAACCTCCTGAAGCCACCAGCTAGCTTGGAGATTACATACAGTAGTAGCCGATTGGTGGCGTCATGAATGATAGCAGCTGGATAGGTTCTTCATCATTCACAAAATGACATGTCGTCTTGGAGTTACTTCCAGGTATCACGGCTCCTGCGCTGTGAATGGACATAGCCACGTTGACGTCCCAATGCGCGCAGGGAGCCACTAAGTCACGGCATGACCTCAGATCACAGTTTCTAAATTGCGCCTGCACCGTAGACATCGGCGCAAGTCTCTATTGTAAATATCTCCTAAACCGTGCAGGTTTAGGAAATATTTCTAGCACCTACAGGCAAGGCTTACCTGTAGGTAAAAGTGGTTGTACAGGGGTGTAAAAGTGGTTGTACAGGGGTGTACAACCACTTTAAGGTCTGTTGCACACTGCAGCTTGAGAAAGCTCAGTAAAGCTTTTTTGTTTTACTGAGCCAAGATACAGCCCATTAATTGTAATGTGCCTATGTACACAGGAGCGTAAACAATCGACGTGCATTCTTCAGTAAAAAATAAATAAAAAATCTGCATTTTTGGTCAGCAATTTAGACCTCATGCGCACAAATGTAGGCGAATGCATATTTACATACTGCACAGAACAAAAACGTGAGAATAAGTTTTAATGCGTGTGCGCGAAATTGCATGCAAATACATACATGAAAAAGTAAATGTTCAAACAGTATCGTGTGCAAAAGGCCAATGTTAGACTTTATTTGTACTGCAGTAGTAAAAACCTTACAGTGTTTTTTTTTTTTTTAAGTGTATTTTTGTGTGTGAACTCGAGAGAGGAGCCGGACTACAGGAGTTGGGGGTAGGCAAACCCTCCCCCCGGAGGCAATCTGCCATCCTTCTCCATGCCCCCAGTGGCAATGGCGGGTGTGAGGGAGGACCTCCCACTCACCCCGCCCTACCTGCTCCGCTTGGGAGCCCAACGGGGCAGAGAGACTCCCCCTATGAGGAAGTGAGGGGGGCCTAGCCCGCTCAGCCAGCCCCGTAGGTCTTTCGCCTCTCTTTTTTTAGGAGACCGCATGGCCAAAGTGCGTGCGTGTTAAACCAATTTCGTGTGCGTGCAAGTGTGGTGGTTTTTGTGGGGTGGGTGGGCTGAGACCACCAAACTCAATTCACATGTAGCCGAGACCGGGATCCGAACCCTTGACTGCAGAGGTGAACGGCTTATCAGCGCAGTGCCAATCACGTTGAGGCACCACAGCTCCTCCTTACAGTGGTTTTAAACCCTTGCATATACCCAATGAAGTGACCAGCCTCAAAATATACACAGAGATGGAACAAATCCATCTACATAGGTTTTACTTATTTATCTGCAGTCTTCTCTACGTCAGTTAAAAAGATCAGATTTGTGATAAAATCCTTATGCATATGTGAGGAGAGGGTGGAGAGCTGTAGTTAAAGCTTATACACTATATGGGAGCCGATTGAAGGAAAGGGACACACCCCTCTTCACATAGGCAGAGGAACGAAGTAACATGCTGAGCTGTATTCTGAATAGACAAGCTGTGTGATTTTCTCCCTCCCCATCCCCAATTGTATCTTGTGTCTGGAAAACTTTTCAGAAGTGACACATGCTGATAACAGAGGAACAAAGCACCAGAGAGAAATGACTCTCAGGCCCCGTACACACGAGCAAATAGATTTGTTCAAATCAGTCGGACCGACCGATTTGAACAAATCTGTCTGCTGGCCATTTTGGTTTGATCGCTGTACACATGATCAAACCAAAATCCCCGCCAGCAGACAGCGCAGTGACGTTGACACTGCCACGTCACCGCACCAGGAAGTAAATTACTTCCGCGCATGCGTCGAATACATTCGACACATGCGCGAGAATATATGTCTGCTGGTTAGCGTACTAACCAGCAGACATATCGGGCGGACGGATTCCCAGCCGACATATTTTAAAGCATGCTTTAAAATCTGTTGGCTGGCCAAATCCGTCGGCTCGCCCGTACACACGATTGAATCTGTCTGCTGGGACGGTCGGGCCGACCGTTTCCAGCAGATAGATTTGATCGTGTGGAAGCGGCCTTAGAGATTTGGAGAGATGCAAGTAAACACTGCAGATATACACTCACCGGTCACTCTATTAGGTACACCTGTTCAATTGCTTGGTAACAGACATTTCTAAATTAGCCAATCGCATGGCAGCAACTCAATGCATTTAGGCATCTAGACTTGGTGAAGAGGATTTAAGTTCAAACCGAGCATCAGAATGGGGAATTTAGAGTTGTTCAAAAACTATTTCTAGGGTTTACAGAGAATGGTCCAAAAAACAGAAAATATCCAGTGAGCTCAGTTGTGCAGATGAAAATGCCTTGATGTCAGAAGAATGGGCAAACTGGTTTGAGATGATAGAAAGGCAACATCAACTCAAATATCCACACATTACAACCAAGGAATGCAGAATACCATCTCTGATTGCACAACAGATCGAACCTTGAAGCCGATGGGCTACAGCAGCAGCAGACCACACTGGGTGCCACTCCTGTCAGCTAAGAACAGGAGCCTAGACTACAATTCACACAGGCTTACCAAAATCAGACCATAGAAGATTTGAGAAACGTTGCCTGGTCTAAAAAAAGTCTTGATTCCAGCTGCGAAATTCAGATGGTAGGGTAAGAATTTGGCGAAAACATGGATGCATTCTGCCTTGTAGAAGTGGTTCAGGCTGGTAGTGGTGTAATTGTGTGGGGGATGTTTTCTTGGCATATTTTGAGACCCTTTCGGACCAATTGAACATAGTTTAAGCGCTACAACCTGAGTATTGTCACTGACCATGTCCATCCCTTTATGACTACAGTGTACCTATCTTCTGATGGCTCCTTCCAGCAAGATAATACACCATGTCACAAAGTTCAAATCATCTCACCATTTGTTCCTTGAACATGACAAGTTCAGTGTATGCCGATGGCCTCCGCTGTCAAAAGATCTCAATCCAATAGAGCACCTTTGGCATGTGGTGGAACATGAGATTCGCATCATGAATGTGTAGGTGACAAATCTGTAGCGTCTGCATGTTGCCATCATGTCAATATGAAATGTTTCCCACACCTTGTTGAATAATTAAGGCAGTTCTGAAGGCAACATGGGGTCCAACCCAGTACTAGCAAGATGTACCCAATAAAGTGGCTGGTGAATGTATGTGCTCTTTTCAGGTTTCATGACTGAGGTTTACAACCACTTTAAGGTAGCTGCACAACCCAATCGTCTAAGATAATAGAAAGGGGAGTTTTGGGACTTTGAGTGAGGCAATTGACAAAGGAGACCATGGACAGGCTGTGGGTACCTTCCGGTTTATTGAGAGGAGTTAAGCTGGGTTCACATCATCCGAATATCAGCCAGTTCAGCTGTTTGGACAGTGTGTACAGCAGCCTGTCCGACAGAACCCGGTCTCCCTGGAAAACCAGCAGGTGATTAGTGTGTTCTGGGGGAGATTGTCGCACTAAAATTACAATTTCTATTTCATCTCCTGGATCCGATTAAATGTTTTTAATTTATAGGAGCTGGAGAATGTTTTCTTTTTTTCTGATGTCAGAGCACTTCACAAAACAAAATAGTTAGCCTATAATCATGTTCACACATTGCATTTGTGTAGCTTCAAAAATTATACCCAATGTCACTTTCTTGGTGCTTAAAAGCGTCTCCAAAGCCTCCATAGAAGTCTATGACAATGCTCACGAATAGCAACCTGCAGCTTTTGAAAGGCTTTTATTTAGAGTTATCTTTGCTTTCTTTTGGAGGTATTGCAGGTATGAGATATCCCAGGATGCACCAAGAAGTGAACCGGAAAGATGTCATTGGCAATCACTTTCAGTTCATGTGTCTGGTGAAGATATCATGCATGGTGTGTAGCAGAGAGCAGCATAAAGGGGAACAGGGTCCAGACGGTACACGTGGTGTGCAACATGTGAACGCTATAGGTGAAGGTGAACAGGACTAAAAAATGAAGACCTAGCAGAAGAAACTAGCAGATGTCACATTTGGTGTGCAGCACGGGAGCAATATAGCAGGAGGTGAGCGGAGACCAGAAAGAAAGGAGGAACAGCAGAACTGGGGGTTAATAATCAGCATACTGCTGAAAGAGGATACTAATAAGCTGGTGGTCTGCTGAACAGGGGTACTAATAAGCTGGGGTTCTACTGGGCCCATTTAAAACAAATAGAAAATCAACACACAGAGCATTTTCCAAGCTTCATTAAAGCTTCAAAAAGGATCACAGAAGCATGCACAAGCAGCAAGTGCTTTAATTTGTGTTCAAGTCTAAGCAAGTCCCTAACTGCTATTTTGTGTGCCGCTCAAACTTTTCATCAAGCATGTTGTAAAAAAAAAGTGCAAACAGGCTGAAATGGGTGAGCACGTGAGTAACAAGGCTTCTAGAGACCTTGTGTGGGATATATGCATTACAACAGCAGTCCAATTCCACTTGCTGAGATGAAAATTTACAAACCATCGGTTTTATTTCTCTAGAATGATAGACAGGACAAAATACTTAATTTAAGAGAATTTATTAACTGGAATCAAAGTAAAATCTTGGATATAAACAGGGAAACAATCACAGCACTTGAACAACTGCAACTATACAACCACACAATTGTTCAACCAGTTATAGAAAACCCGTAGACAATCTAGTGGCTTTACGTACAAAATTATTAAACGGGTCCTTTTTCCGCTATATTTGAAAAACAATATTTTTTGCCATACAGCAGGTTACTATACACCTAGGATTCCATACCTGAAAGAACGTTATGGGAGATACAATACTGTTTCCTTGCTTTTTTTGGAACTTTCTTCAATGTAGCACGTTTACAATAAGAAAGTCAAGCTAGACAGTTTGAAGTTATTTTTGCTATGACCATTGATGAGCAGCTGAAGGAGTTCTAAATACAGCAAGACATACTCTTGGCTTGTTACAATGTCACAAACAATAGCATGGTCCGCACAATATTGCTACTCCACAGAAAATCATTATGCACACACAAGGACCCATTCACGCTATGTGCAATTACTTGCAGGTAACTGCAATGACAAAGAAAACAATATAGTTTTCTGTGTGTCATGTTCAGACCAGAACAGGGGGAGAATAATATGTTCAAGACTGTTCTGAAGTAAAATCAATATTGAAGAATTTATTTAGATGCAATACTTTAGGGGAATAAATGGAAGAAAAAAAAAAAGGGGGGGGGGATTGGGGGTGACAGACAGCATAAATCAAACACTTTAAGAAAAACGGTAAGACTGCAAATATTGGAACCTTCACCACGTACACAATATACAGCTAAAAGGCAGCAACATTTCACATCTAGAATCAAGCAAGCTTATTCTTCATACTATACATATATGTGCATGTGTGTCTAATCACTGCCGATTTCAAGGAGGATTTTGTCCAGTAGATGGCAGCAATGTCCCACAGCAAGATGTTAGAGCTTTCCTGTGTGGTCACTAGAAAGTATGACAAAAATAAATAAAAAATTCCAGGTATCCAAAAGGTTTTACTTCATGTCATCTTGGAGATTCTAAAATATAGCCTTCCTGTCACTTATTCCAGCTCACATAAAGGCAGCTTTTATTGATCTACTTTTAGACCACTCATCCCTTTTCCTACCTCAGCTGAATAAGACTACACTCCCAAACTATGATAGTCCACGGCACCAAAAAGATGCCAAAAATGAGAACGTAAAAACTGTTGGTGCCTCCCACGAATCTTCCTTGCCTCTCTGCAAATACATGTTCAAATTAACAGTGCTAAACTGGAAGAGACAGAGGATGCAGGACTGGAAATAAAACTATTAATAAACACTTTCTACAAAGGGCTGCAATATAAATTACATCAATATTTACAGAAATCCATGGTCCCCTATAAGCTGTTGAAGCCAACATACAGAACATTGTTTTAGAGGTTACAAGGAGGATGATGATGGTGGTGGGAAGTAAAGTGGTTTTGTGCTACAAATCTCAAGTAGGCGCTGTTGACAATCACTAGTACTGTGACCATACACACTGCAACAATTAGTAGACAGTAGCAGAAACAAATACATGCATTCTCCAGAGAATATAGTGTTATGTAACAGGCTTTGCAAATACATCAGTGGACAAAAGAAGACAGAGCTAGTATAGGACCAAGCACACTTTATTTTACCAATGCCATCCAGTGTATTAGAGAAGTACAAGCCTCTCCATCTGCCTTCTCTTCTATGTTGTAAATTAAAGACTTGCTAAACTTAGCTCGCTGTACTTCAATCTTATTTTAGACATCTGCACTTTTTCTGCATTACATGTTTTCAGAAAAACAAAAAAGGGAATGCTAAATTGCAACAATGACATTTTCAGGAGTAAGTTGCAAGGCAACTAGTTTATTGCGCTAAAAATAGCACCTGTAAAGCGCCTCTCAAGCCTCCCCAGTGTGAAAGCCTGAGTCCTGCAAGCAGTGCCCTAGGAGGCGGGGCAGTGCGTGAGCAGTGTATACATCACTCCTAAACCACCCCTGAAATTGAAATCAATATCAATAGGCAGTGCTGCTAAAGCACCTGCAAATCGCTTTGGCAGAGGTGCGCGCTTTTAACCCCTTCTTTGGGGTTAAAAGCACCCGCCCACACAGCGCCACTAAAACTAGCGGCGCTCTATCACCAACGCAGCCCATGCCCCAGTGTGAAAGGGCTCTAAAGCAGACCTACACTCTACACTTCTACAGTGAGCTCCCTTATCGGTACAAACATCTTCTCACCAGCTTCTTCCGAATTCTGGATCTCAGGCTATCTTGAATAACCAGGCTAGGATGACAAATCTTATGCATCCACACGCTATCATCTCACTGGAACGGGTTAGAATTGTACACCGAGCTGTGCATGCATAGCTCAGATTGCAGTGTAAAGAGTTTGCCAGGAGGAAGATCTGAATCCTTTAATGAAGAAGAGAGCCTGGGGTTTATATATTAAAAGTGGAGTGCAAAATTTGTTGCAGCTGTTCATGGTAGCCAATCAGCTTCTAACCTAAAGTGATTGTAAAGTGATTGTAAATGAATAAGAATGTCATACTTGCCTGCTGTGTAATGGTTTTACACAGAGCAGCCCAAATACTCCTTAAGTCTCCCTGCTGGCGCTCCTGGCTCCTCCCTTCGGTTCATAGGCATCCATTTGGGCAAGTTCGCTCCTGAGCTGTTTGTGTCTATACAGGCCCACAGTCAGGTTGGGCACTCCCCCCTCGCTCAAATGTTTTGACTCCCATTGCTCTCAGCCAAGTCTATTAGATAGGGAAAGGGAGCCTCTGCAGACATGAACAGCACTGGACCGAGATCAGGTGAGTATTAAGGGGAGCTGAACTTAAAGCAGTTTTACCTCAATGCAGAGAATGCATTAAGGTAAAAAAACATTTACTTTTACAACCACTTTGAGCTTTTTAAATTCAACTTTGACAAAAAAAAATCTGGAAGCGGATTGGTTTCTATGCAGAGCTGCACCAGGTATTGCATTTTCCAGTTTTAGTAAAGCAACCCCACATTACATCTCTTCTGAAAAAGGAAAAGCCTCAAATTCAGCTTTAAGACAATTCCCATGCAGCGCAATCCAAGATCTGCACAAATAGGATCTGAGCCGTGTCAGTTGTTAAATCATGTTCAGAGCCCACTAAATGTCCACCAGCAGTAGTACTCGTTGGCACATACACAACAATCAGCATCATTTTACGTCTAATATAATAAGCTGGCTTGTAATGCACTACAATGAACTTGGAGGTCACAATCTGCACAGAAAGGAATTGCTGGGTCCACTGTCACTGAAATTAAAAAAAAACTCCTTAAAAAAAAAAAAATTACCATTTGAAAAAACCTTTGTTCTGTTGCACAGCAAAAAAAAAAAAAATCACATGAAAAATCTGCACAACTGACACATGGGTGTGTTGCATTTCCTGCTATGCTCTGTGGTTCTTTGTACTGCCTCTGTGTCACTACTGTATATGGTAATGATGTAGAGGCAAGCAGAAGGGACCACAAAACGCAAGTGATGGATGCATCTGACAACATTTATTTTTGCAATGGAGTAAAATTATGAAAGGGCAATGGACAGTAGGTATAAAGTCTTTTTTTTATTTCAAAAACAGCGACCTTTAAAGTTATGCCTTGCTTACTTTCTCAGCATGTAAATTGCAATCTGAACTCTGCATTTCGATGGAGAGCTCATTAGAAAATGGACTAACACATACCAGTGCAATGGACTAAGGCAGCATCACGTTGCCTCTCAGCAGACACCACTGAGTGCCATACATGTATGAAGTCTGGATCAGCTCAGAAATCCCATTGGCAACCACGTTATGCAGTTGTGATGGACAGCAAGAAGTTCAGTGGAAACAGAGCTGGCACATGGACGAGGCAACAAATAGGTTTTTGACTTTTTCCTGGGTACACCAAATAAAAAGGCCTTAAAATGAGGCCACATAAGAAAATAAATAGCATTAGAAATACTACAGCAGAAAGCTAGCACACAAGCAGTGCAGACTTGCTTAGATGCACATGCAAACCATTAATTTGGAATATCAGCACTGTTATTACGATTGCCATACTTTGTGTGTATGATGAGAAGAACAACACCTAAGAAAAAACATATTGAGCCCACAGTCATGTATGCAATTCCTAAAAATGGGTTCTTTCCTCCCATCCAAGAAATTGTGCTTAGAATCATTCTCTTTCTTCCATCGAAGCTAAGAACAGGATAATCTGAGAATGGTTTAGGAAAATTACTTCACGGGACATAAAAAACACACACTAAAAAGTAATAATAAAGAAAACGTAGGCATGTCTCAAGATAAAATGTCTCCTGGATTTCTTTAATGTATTAACTTCTTTAAAAGGCCTTTCCCATATCGACCAACCAGAAGCCAATTTTGGAAAGCTAGGCATGATGTTATTGGTTACAAAAAAATGAGGTATTTTTGAACTTACCTTAACCGCTTCACGCCAAAGGGTAAAACAAATGTAAATGAATGCCCAAGTAAATGTAAATAAATGCCCAAGTACAATTTTGAAACTTTCACGTGTGTGTTCGTAAAACTCTTGCGTACACACGACGAGACAGGTCCGACGAGACAGGTCCGACGAGACAGGTCCGACGAGACAGGTCCGACGAGACAGGTCCGACGAGACAGGTCCGACGAGACAGGTCCGACGAGACAGGTCCGACGAGACAGGTCCGACGAGACAGGTCCGACGAGACAGGTCCGACGAGACAGGTCCGACGAGACAGGTCCGACGAGACAGGTCCGACGAGACAGGTCCGACGAGACAGGTCCGACGAGACAGGTCCGACGAGACAGGTCCGACGAGACAGGTCCGACGAGACAGGTCCGACGAGACAGGTCCGACGAGACCGTTTTCATCAGACATGTCTGAAGGGATATTTTGGTCTGATGTGTGTACACACCATCAGACCAAAATCCCCGCGGATCAGAACGCGGTGACGTAGAAGATACCGACGTGCTGAAACACGGAAGTTCGATGCTTCCACGCATGCGTCGAATCAATTCGACGCATGCGCGGGATTTCGGTCCGATGGTTGGGCGTACTAACCAGCAGACATGTCCGATGGACAGGTTTCCAGCGGACAAGTTTCTAAGCATGCTTAAAAACTTTTGGCCGCTGGAAACCTGTCCGCTAGGCCATACATACGATCGAACATGTCCGCTGAAACTGGTCTGCGGACATGTCTCCTCATGTGTACGCGGCCTTATCGTCACAACTACTTTGCGTATCCAGATGGATTCAAATTACTTTTCTTTTAGGACAAATTGGGCTTTCTTTTGGTGGTAAATTGCAACAGATATCTCCTGATTTTTTTTATTACCAAAACAGAAAAATATGCTTTTTTTTACGTAGCTGTATATTTCTTGCGATCATAATTTATCAAAGAACAACTGAAAAAAAAAAAAATTCTCCTGCTTCTGACGAGTTGTTTGAAGCCATGGTACAACCCAGAAACAATAGTGCGCATTTTGTATTTTTGTTATGCTGCCTATAACACACTGACATTAATATGAATTGCAGGTACAATGTGACCTTAACTTTGACACCAACCCTTTCAAATCTTGATCCTATTTTTATTAGACCCCCCACACTTTGATTTGTTTACATTTCCTCGCCTGCAAGAAGAAGATACAAGGTATCTTTCTCTTCAATCAGAAGAAGTAGTAAACACAGGGACAGGCTCAGAGGCCATCACAGTCAGGGGTCCTGATAGTACAAGACCCGAGGTTCTTGCTAGGAGCATGGTCTCTGTGTTGGAAACGCACTGTGCATCCTGCTTAAAACACAAAAAGGGAGATGTGCATATATGCGGCGCCACGTACTGCCAAGAACGTTTTGTCAGTGGTGTTGGTATGCTTTACAAAGTTTCAGAAAGGGGTGCAGAGGCAGTCAGCTTGGTTCGCTAACAGAATACAAGATCCATCAGATACAAAGAAATCTCTCTCCATTGGAGTCTAAGTGCTCTGCAAAGGAGGACCATCCTTTGCCGACCTGCAGGTCCTTCATTTTGGGACACATTGCTATGAATATCAAGATAGTACGGGCATTTTTCAGGAGAGAAAATTCAGGACGCCCACAAGGCTCGGCCATGTGCCAACATCCAAATCCAATATGGAGTACAGATGAAACCAGGAGCAGGTGTTCAACTAAACCCACAGCCAGAAAGAATGGTAGGGCAGTCATGCCACATACAATTGTAACGGCTGCTCAGGCCTCCAGATTTCTAGCAGATACAGTGCAATACCTGATCTCATCTGGCACCTGCAAAGCCCACAGAGAAAGATTCTGCTAAAGCCTAGTACACATCACATTTTTTCCCAGCAGATGGAATAAAAAAAAAAAAAAACTGACCGCTCCGATGTTAGTACATCAATCTCCCCTGCTGTTCTATTGTGTTCTGACAGGGGGCGGCCACCCCACCAGAACACTCTAATCAGCACTCAGTCTGGCTGCCATACACACGGGTCAAATGTCAGCCAGTTTGTTTGTACTAGGCTTTAGGCCCCGTACACACGGCCGAGGTTCTCGCCAGAAACCAGCGAGAACCTCGCTGGGAGCTGCATTCCAGCGAGAACCTCGGTCGTGTGTACGCTCTCTGCGAGCCCCGCCCGTCGGGCAAATAGAGAACAGGTTCTCTATTTGCTCGACGGCCCGTCGGGATGAATGGCTGGTTGCCATTCCCGACGGGCGGGTCACAGATTCGGACGGCCGGCAGAGAACCTCGACGGGCGGAACGATGTGTTCTGCCCGTCGAGGTTCTCTGCCGTGTGTACGGGGCCTCAGAGTCCAAATAGGAAAGAAAGTAGAGTGCGCAGGAATCTCCACATCTATTCCTGCAGGGGTTACCAACCAAGGACTAGTGGAAGAACCTGCAGAGCTAATGGTGCTCAATTCAAGGGGTTGAACAGGTCCTAGAAGCACCACAAATGGGTTCCTAGGAGAATAACCAGTGGGGAATCCTGATAAATCCCTGCTGTAGGCAGCCCACTCTTTTTAAAAGTAAGGCTTCAGAGAGTCAAGCTAAGCATCTGACATACATGTGAACTTAGAAAAGGAACTACAGTGATTCCTCGCACCAAGTTGAAATAACACTTGATGCAGAGCCCTGTGCTGTTAATGAAACACATCCAGGTATGCAGCTAAAAAGAAACATGGCAACAAGGTTACGGGATAATAAAATTGTGGAATTATGTGTTTTGTGGCTGACTGGAAAGTAGGGATGCACAGAGATCAGCCAAAAAAAAGGGATTTTTAAATACAGCTTACCTGTAAAATCCTTTTCTTGGAGTACATCACGGGACACAGAGCGGCATATTCATTACTATGTGGGTTATATGGAGTACCTTCAGGTGTGGACACTGGCAATCTTCAAACAGGAAGTCCCCTCCCTATATAACCCCCTCCCCTAGAGGGAGTCCCTCAGTTTTGTAGCAAGCAGTATGCCTCCCAAAATGGTCACCCAAAAGAGGGGTGGGAGCTCTGTGTCCCGTGATGTACTCCAAGAAAAGGATTTTACAGGTAAGCTGTATTTAAAAATCCCTTTTTCTTTCTCGTACATCACGGGACACAGAGCGGCATATTCATTACTATGTGGGATGTCCGAAAGCAATGCTTTAATGAGGGGAGGGAGACATCTTCCAAAGAAGGATTCAATTTAGAGATAAACTCAAATCATAATAATAATTCCAACTTAGTCAAGAAAAAACTTTTTTTTTTTTTTTTTTTATAACCAAGGGTGTTTCTGATCCCGAGGATTTCAAACTGCAGCCTGTAGTACTGCCTGACCAAAGGCAGTATCCGCATTTCTTCTCACGTCTAGTTGATAAAACCTTGTAAACGTGTGGACTGATGACCACGTTGCCGCCTTGCATATCTGAGCCATAGAGATCTGATGGTGTGCTGCCCAAGAGGCGCCCATGGCCCTGGTAGAATGGGCCTTTACCGACAACGGAGGGGGCAACCTCTTCAATCCGTAGGCTTGAATGATTAATTGTCTAATCCATCTCGAGATGGTGGATTTTGCAGCTGCCTGCCCCTTCTTGGGGCCATCTGGTAGAACGAATAACACCTCTGTTTTCCGGATCTTTTCCGTAGCTTTAAGATAGGCCTTCATGGCCCAGACAATATCCAAGGTATGCAGCAACCCCTCCTTTCTAGATGTAGGTTTTGGAAAGAAGGATGGAAGTACCAAATCCTGGTTTAAGTGAAATTTGGATATAACCTTCGGTAGAAAGGAAGGATGGGCCGGAGAACTGCCCTGTCCTTATGCAGAACAAGATATGGTTCCTTACACGATAAGGCTGCTAATTCTGACACTCTCCTGGCCGAAACTATGGCGACCAAGAAAACCAATTTTCTTGTCAGTAAGAGTAAAGGAATCTCAGCCAAAGGCTCAAAAGGCTGTTTCTGTAGAGTGGACAGGACAAGATTTAGGTCCCAAGGACAAACTGGTGACTTGACAGGAGGATTAATACGCAAGACCCCCTGTAAGAAGGTCTTTACCAGCGAGTGGGTGGCCAGCGGCCTCTGAAACCACACTGACAGAGCTGAGCTCTGTCCTTTGATTGTGCTTAGTGCCAGGCCTTTATCCACTCCTAGCTGGAGAAAACTTAACACCCTATCAATAGTATATTTGCGGCAATTCCATCCTTTGGATTCACACCAGCCCATATAGTTCCTCCACACCCTGTAATAAATTACCCTGGAGACCGGCTTTCTAGCCTTAATCAGGGTAGGGATTACCTGCCTAGACAGACCCCTACCCCTGAGAATCAGGGATTCAGCCTCCAGGCCGTCAAATTTAGACGCTGTAATGTAGGGTGGAGGATCAGGCCTTGTGAGAGTAGGTCTGGTTGTAGAGGAAGATTCCAAGGGTCTCCCACTGCCATATTCAGGACTAGTGAGTACCAAGCCCTCCGGGGCCAAGCTGGAGCTATTAGAATGACTGACTTGTGCTCCACTCTGATCTTGCGCAACAGGCGGGGGAGTAACTGTAGTGGAGGGAATGCATATAGAAGTTTGAATTGATGCCAAGGGCAAACATTATATCCACGTCTGGCGTTCCCCACCTCTGGCAGATTGTCTGAAAGACCTGGGGATGCAGAGACCACTCCCCTGGCAACAGACTCTGGCGACTTAAGAAGTCTGCCTGCAGGTTGTCCACTCCGGGAATGAATATCGCTGAAATGCAGGGTACATGAACCTCTGCCCATTGAAAAATCAAGTTCACTTCCCTTTGAGCGGCCTGGCTCCTGGTTCCCCCTTGGTGGTTTATGTATGCCACCGCCGTGGCATTGTCTGACTGGATTCTCACCGGGAACCCCTTTAATCTGGAGGTCCACGCCAACAGGGCTAGGCGAGCAGCTCTGATTTCCAAGATATTGATGGGGAGCTGCCTCTCTGCTTTCACCCAAGTTCCCTGGCGGGAGAACCCTTCGAAGACCGCCCCCCAGCCTGCCAGGCTGGCGTCTGTGGTAACTACCTTCCAGACAACAGGGCTGAAGGATCTTCCCTTTAGAAGATTCTGAGGGTTCAACCACCAGGCCCGGCTCTGTCGGACCCTTGATGATAGCGTCAAAGGGGACTCTAAGGCATGTGCCCTCTTGCCCCAGGCTGCTAGAATGGCTGCCTGTAGGACGCGAGTGTGGATCTGAGCGTATGGTACTGCCTCGAATGTGGCCACTAGCTTGCCTAGTAATCGCATACACAGGCGAATAGTTGGTCTTTTCTTGTTTATAACCAACTGAACCAACCCCTTGATCGCCTTGATCTTTACAAGGGGCAGGAACACCTTTTGATGTTCTGTGTCTAACCTCATGCCGAGGTATTCCAACTGCTTTGTAGGCTGGAATGCTGACTTTCCCTGGTTTAGGACCCAGCCGAATTCTTCGAGGTACCGAACCGTGAGGTTTACTGCCTTTTGCAGACCCGTCCGTGAGTGATCTATGATTAAAAGGTCGTCCAAGTATGCTAGGACTGTGACTCCTTGGATCCTTAAATTGGCCAGAACTGGGGCTAGGATCTTCGTGAATACCCGGGGGGCCGTGGCCAGCCCGAAAGGGAGCGCCCTGAATTGGAAGTGTCGCTGCCCCACCGCGAAGCGTAAAAACCTTTGATGCGACTGAAAGATTGGTATATGAAGGTAAGCATCTTTTATGTCTATGGAGGCCAGAAAATCGTCTTTCTGAAGCGCGGCGGCTGCTGACCGGATGGATTCCATCCGGAAGGACCGCACCCTTAGATAAGCGTTTAACCTCTTTAGGTCCAAGATTGGCCTGACATCGCCGTTGGGCTTTGGTATGACAAAGAGATTGGAATAGAAACCTAGGCCTTGCTCTTGGGCTGGCACTTCTATAATTACGTCCTGGCAAAGCAGGTGATCCAAAGCTGCCAGCATTGAGGCCTTCCTTGCTGGATCCCTTGGTAGCCTTGATTCTTGAAAATGAGGCGGAGGATATCTTAGAAACTCCAATCTGTAACCTGTGGTTACAGATGCCCGGACCCAATTGTCGGGGATCTTGGCTTCCCAAACTTCTGAGCAGAGACGAAGCCTTCCCCCCACCCGTGAGAGTGGGGGCGCCCCTTCATAAGGCAGACTTAGGGGCTGTCTTTGACGGCTTGCGATACCACGGCTTCTTACCCCCAGGGGTCTGTCCCTGCGATCTACTGTTAACGTTGGATCGTGCAGGCGGCCGTCGATACTGCCTGGAATTAGAGGGCCCCGAGACAGGAAAAAGCTGCCTTTTAAATGTAGGAGCCCGGATTTTTGACCGGTAAAAGGGTACTCTTGCCATTTGAAATAGTCTGAATATATTTATCCAGATCTTCTCCGAAGAGTCGTCCTCCATGGAAGGGAAATCCTGCCAGAAGCTTTTTGCATGGGGGTTCTGCCGCCCAGTTCTTCAACCATAAGAGCCTTCTCATGTGTACCAAACATAGTGATAAACGAGAAGCCTGCTGGATGGAATCTTTTATAGCATCTACCGCGAAACACAGAGCTCTGGGAATGTCAGCAAACTCTTCTGCTTGTTGGGTAGGCATGTCCTTTAACATCTCTTTTGTCTGGTCTTTTAATGCCTGACAAACTCCAATTGCAGCTACCGCTGGCTGCACCACTGCTCCTGCCGTAGCAAAGGATGCTTTTAAAAGTGTCTCTAATCTTTTATCAACCGGATCTTTAAACATATGTATGTTTTCCACCGGGCAAGTAAGTGATTTATTCACACATGAGATGGCTGCATCCACTACTGGGAGCCTCCACTTTTTGGAGAATTTTTCCTCCAAGGGATAAATGACCGCAAATCTTTTCGGTGGCAGAAAAACCCTGTCCGGCCGTACCCAATCCCGAAAGATCAATTCCTCCAAGAGAGGATGGACCGGAAAAACTGCGTTGCTTAACCTCCCTGGCGGTATGATTCTGTCTGGAATTACGTACCAAAAGCGGTACAATTATTTGCATGGAAATTTGGCATTTTATACTGTAGGCATGCAATTCTTAGGAATAACTCACTTAAATCTGTCCAAACAAGACATCCCGGGTATGATAAAGTTTGAAAAACAAAATCATAATTTTTTATATAATAAAAAACTATAAATAATTATAACAAATTATAATGTAATTATAATAAAAAATATTCAATAATGTAATCAACTCAAAAACACTGAAATTTGCTCAGTTGCAGAATTGTCGCTGTCATTATTTTATTTTTTTATGACGAATTTCCCCACAAATCGCTATCGCTCAATTCTGCAAGTGATTAAAATTTATTATCGCTGTTTTCTAGCTGATCTAAAACCATTTTTGACATAAAGGGACACTTTTGGTTGCTATGGGCAATTTACAGTTTCCAGGCAGAAAGAACACTTTTTATTTTATAAAAGAACATGTAGGACACTGGACAGACCACTAGGGACATGGGGGGTGTGTATTTTTTACATACAGTACTGTAATCTATAAGATTACAGTATACTGTATGTAAAGTGTTTGTTTACTTTTTTGAATTTGGCGCCGTTCTCCGCTTCCGTGCGTCGTAACGTCGCAGGAAACGGAGATCGGCGGCACACGGGGACGCTGTGTGAATCAAGCGAAGCACCCGCTCGCTCACACAGCGGGGATGCATCGCTGGATCCAGGAAAAAGGTAAGCCAGCGCGCGCTGCAGGCTCTGCATGGCTACCCCGAGCGTGACTCGGGGATACCGTTCTTAGCAGAAAAAACCCACCCCGAGTCACGCTCGGGGATACCGCCAGGGAGGTTAACGGGGCTTTCAAAGAGCCCAGAGAGGATACCGGAGGAACCAGAAGTTCTGGCAATGGCAAACTAAATGCCGAGCGGACCATGTCCGTCAAAGACTGTACCCACAGTCTCTCTGTCTGGGAGTCTGAAAATGGTTCCTCAGAGGTAGACCCCTCCATCCCTGAACCCTCTTGGTTCAGGTCCAGTTGATCCTCCTGTGATTCTAATTCCTCCGGAGAGAGAATCTCAGCATCTGAGGATACACCCCCTGGTGATGGGGATCTAACCCGTTTCTTACCAGGAATAGCTCTGGCGATCAATGCCGCTATTCTCTCTTCTAGCCCCCCTAGGGATACGGCTAGCATCTCCTCTGTGACAAACACAGGGCTGGGCTGATCTGGGCCAGCCTCCGCACCAGATCCCCCTAATGGCTCATCCAAGGCGCTTCTTAAATTAATAAGCTGCGGGGAAAGTATCGGCATATCAGAATCAGAAAGGGACCCCTTTTGTTTTTATTTTTGGTCTTTTTTGTCCCCTTTGACCCCGAACCCTTGGAAGCCATAATACAAAATCGAGGGACTCCGCCCACACAACAGACTGTAGTGGCCAGGAGTACAAATTTCAGAGTTTAGGGGAGAATAGATCACTAGTGTCCCCAAAAACTGATGGGCCCGTATGTTGGTCTTTTTTTTTTTTTTTTTTTTTTTTTTAAATAATTATATATTATATATTATATATTTGACAACATACAATGACCCTAATTTAAGTTTGCCAGCCTCCAACCTGCTGCAAAATAAGGGGGATTTCTTGGCTTAACAATAAAGGCATTGGAACAAAGTCCACATGTACTACCCCTCTTCCGCCACCGGGAGTCACTGTTCTGCCGCTCTGCGTCCTCTCCTTGAAAAAATCAGCCTCAGACTGAGCCCTGACAAGGCCTGCTGTCTATAACAGCACAAAGGCGCGCCCCTGTATGACGCCGCAGGCCCGCCCCCCCGCCCTCCTGTCTGGACGGCGCGAAAAACGTCAATAAGACGTGCGCGCGCGCGCGCGTATGCCGGATACAGGAGGAACATGGAGGAGCCGCGCTGCTGGAGATCCAGGCACGCAGAAACAGGCGGCAGATTCAAACCCCCGGCCAGGTAGGACTCTCTCAAGGCCCCTAGGAAGAAACAGCAGGTTAGCTAGCAACACATATTTAGACAGGGGGGCCTAGTGATGGGGGGAGAAAGGGTGTCATCCTGTCTCTTTTAGACATAGTGATCACGGTTGCCCATGCAGAGCATACTTAGGCTATCCCCCCTTTTAGGTTACCCCGGGGAGCCTGCTGTCGAACCAAGTCCCGCAGGCTCCCCCTTACCTGCTCCATGCTGCAGGATGTTTGACCAGCAAACTGATCCAATCTTCTCCCATCTCCGTGGGTAGCGTAGTAGACCTTCAGGCCCTGGGGTCCTATGAAGGTACCCACTGTCCTGGACCTATATAGCACCCTGGCAAAACAGGAACTTTATGGTTTTTGCAAACTCCAAGTCCTGGGCCCAGGGTCCAGCCCTCCAAAGAGGAGCATTATAGGCAAAACCCCACGGTTTGGGGCCCGGGTACTGTCCACTTTGGCACTGAGGCTCCTTGGACAGATCCGGTTAGCCCGCCCTTAATCCCAAGGATGTGGAGCAAAGCTATTCCGTGACCAACACCTAAGACACTGGCGAAAAAACTGAGGGACTCCCTCTAGGGGAGGGGGTTATATAGGGAGGGGACTTCCTGTTTGAAGATTGCCAGTGTCCACACCTGAAGGTACTCCATATAACCCACATAGTAATGAATATGCCGCTCTGTGTCCCGTGATGTACGAGAAAGAAATAGGGTTTTGCCAACAGAAACAGAAAAATGTGCCAATATAGCATGCTCTGAGACAGCGGACAGTCTTGTCCCAGCCCGAATGCTACCTGGCGTCCCACTTCGCCACACTTGCAACTCCTGGCCAGGCTCCCCCCATCCGCTCACTGCTTACTGACCATCTACACCCTGCCAGAGGTGGCATGAACCCACAAAGTCTTGCTGACATCCCCTGACCCCATGCCCGCACCTTGTTCTCCATACTGTGTGCACACAGGAAGTTGGGGGAGATGACAGGGGCGATCTGCCCAGGACTGGGTATAGGCGAGTTTATATTATTGGGCTGTTTGTGACTGCCCCTTTGCTGGATATGTGGAGATTGCTGGATTGGGCTGTCTCTGCTGAAAATTTGGAGATGTCTTTATTGGATTGGTCCATCTTTTTGCTAAATATATGGGGATGTCTCTTTTTTGCTTTTTGACCAAAATATAATTTCTTACTGTTAAATCTGGAAAGTGCAGATGACTTGGAATACACTTTATATTTTTATATATTAACTTGTAAAAGTGTTTAAATAAAAGTGTGTGTACTGAAGAACTCAGTGGGATGGCCAGTGGGTGGATTTGGTGGGAAGGGGCCCAGGCCTAAAGCTGTGCAAAGGGCCCAAAATTTCTGATGGCTGCCCTGCTCACACGTATTATGACCGACGCCATAATACACAGCCTCTGCAGACACTGCTCTGCGGCCATAACTCTGCTCCAGTGCCCGCCATCAATAACACGGCTATTTTTGCACGACACTGCTGTGACCTCTGCCCATCGGACCATTATATTAATAAAAAAATTGGATATAGTACAATTATATACAGTAGAATCTTTGATTACGAGCATAATCTGTTCCAGGAGAATGCTTGTAATCCAAAGCACTCACATATCAAAGCGAGTTTCCCCATAGAAGTCAACAGAAACTAAGATAATTTGTTCCATTATGCAGTTCAGCATGTGGCCAGAGGTGGGGGGACACCATTGAGACTTAAATACTTGGAGACCGCTCGGATGCACTCAAACCCTCAGAGAGGCTCAGAAACACTCGGGAACTGAGTGATTCCGAGAACATCCAAGCTGCTCTGAGTGTCACCGGCGCCCCCGCACTTCTAGCCAAATGCGGTACTGCACACCGCAGAGGCTTGAATCCTGCTCGTGTTGTGAGACAACACTCGCAAACAGAGTCAGAATTTTTTTTTTTAAATAATAGCTAGTATTGCGCAACACTCGTTAACCGCGTTACTCGCAATCCAAGGTATTACTGTATAAAAAAATATATACAGTATTTCACAAAAGTGAGTATGCCCCTCACATTTTTGTAAATATATCTTTTCATGTGACAATACTGAAGAAATTACACTTTTCTACAATGTAAAAGTAGTGAGTGTACAGCTTGTATAACAGTGTCAATTTGCTGTCCCCTCAAAATAACTCACACCCACCCATTAATGTCTAAACTACTGGCAACAAAAGTGAGTACACCTTGAAGGAAAAATTTCCAAATTGGGTCCAATTTTTCCTTCCTGGTGTCATGCGACTCGTTAGTGTTACAAGGTCTCAGGTGTGAATGGGGAGCTCTCACTCTCTCATCCTGGTCTCTGGAAGATTAACATGGCATCTCATGGCAAAGAACTCTGAGGATCTGAAAAAGAGAATTGTTGCTATACATAAAGATGGCCTAGGCTATAAGAAAATGAACAAGACCCTGAAACTGAGCTGCAGCATGGTGGCCAAGACCATACAGCAGTTTAACAGGACAGGTTCCACTCAGAACAGGCCTCACCAAGATCGGCCAAATAAGTTGAGTGCATGTGCTCAGTGTCATATCCAGAGGTTGTCTTTGGGAAATAGACATATGAGTGCTGCCAGCATTGCTGCAGAGGGTGAAGGGGTAGGGGGGTCAGCCTGTCAGTGCTTAGACCATATGCCATACACTACATCAAATAGGTCTGCATGGCTGTCATCCCAGAAGGAAGCCTCTTCTAAAGATGATGCACAAGAAAGCCTGCAAACAGTTTGCTGAAGACAAGCAGACTAAGGATTGAGAGAGTGAGAAACTTATATAGCGCAGCAACATGTGAACTGAATCGCCTCTGGGCGCTCGTTGTCCATTTCTCCTTTGTCCTCAAAAGAGATGGGTTTTTTTTTTTTACCACTTCAGCCTTGACCAAGTTCAAGAGACCAGCTCATGGTACGATACTTAATAGTGTCTCTGTTTGAGGTTTGCATCATTTGTGGTATGTTTGTATAGGTTGAAAGTGTTTATCATCTTTTTTTTTTTTTTAGTGTATGAATATCGTCTAGTCAGTAGTAGGCCCATTGGAACCGTAGTTATGGGCGGTCCAAAAAGTGTTCAAAACTATGCCCAATAAAACCCTCCCGCTCCACCCCTCCCATTCCCACCCCACCTGTGTCTCCCACCGACTCTAAACTTTTCCCGTCACTGGTATCGCATCATATGTATCTGCGGTCACAGCGACGGGAATGTTAGTGTTGGTTCTAATTAAAGTTGGAATAATCTTCTTTGTTTCAAGAGAAAGGAGCAAAAGAAAAAGCAAACTAAAGTTAAATTCAGATCTAGGTACAGTACCCAGGTCAGTAAATAACTAAGACACCCTCGGTCTCTCTGCATAGCTCCACGTTTTTTTATATTCTTTCCATTTCTTCAATTTTTCACGAAAGTCCCCCTTTGTTTCAAAAAGGTGGCCTTTAAGCTCCTCCATCCTGTATGTGACCTCCACTGCATTGATCCAATCCCATACCGTAGGGATTTCCTCATCCTGCCACTTTCGTGGTATAAAGTCTTTTTGCTGCATTCAGTAGGTGGGGTAGGAGAGATTGCTTATACTTTTTACGACCCTCATGCCCACAATGGAAGAGGACTCCCCAGGGATTTTTCTTAATCTCCTTGCCTGTTATTTCTTTTATTAGGTTTAATATAGTGTCCCAATATTTTTGGATAATCGGGCAGGTCTACCACAGATGAGCCATTGTTCCTACATCAGGACACCCCCTCCAACACTTTGCAGACTGGCCTACTTTGAATTTGTTGGCTTTATCTGGAGTGATGTACCAGCCCGAAATACATTTGAAATTTGTCTCCGCAGTTTGTGCGTCTATGGCTGAAAAATGTGTCCAGTGCATAACCCTTTGTAACGTATGTTCCCCTCTTGGTATTCCCAACTCCCTTTCCCATTTTTCTACAAAGGGGGCTTCGTCCCTTGCTCCTATTTTAATAAGTATACTGTAGAGTTTTGTGATCGTGCCCTTAGAATTAATTGATTTACATATCTTTTCCAATGGAGTCAATTCCTCCTCCGTCCGTAATGGGTGGGGAAGGTGACAAACAAAGTGATGCAGCTGAGAATAATGCCACCTATCAAGATTCCAACAGTCAACTTTGGTCTTCAACTCTTCATAGGTCATCATCTCGCCGTCTTTAATTAAATCACCCAGGGGGACATCTTCTTTCTTAATCCAATTCCCCCCTATTTTTTTTTCCCCTGGTGCAAAAAAAGGATTTTCTTTTAATTTCATAAGTGGAGAATTACATTTCCTATCTAGGAGTGTCTGAACCCTATCCCACATTTTTAAAGTGTCTCGAGTCATTTCAAAAGTGTTGTGATCTAGTGCCCTATATTGGGAGGGAATCCAGATATTACTCAATAGGACGTGGGCTTGTGCTTTCTCGATTTGTACCCATCTTTTGTTTTGTCTATCCCTAGCCCATTCTACCACCCGTGAAAGAACCGCTGCTTTATAATAGTTTTTAATATCGGGTACTGCTAGGCCGCTGTAACGGAATGACCCGTGACAGACTGAGATTCTCCTATGTCTAGGGTCACCTTATGTCCACTAGGGCCATAGAGTGACAAAGAAGCCAAGGGTAAAGGTGATGGACTGGCCAAGCATGTCTCCAGACTTAAACCCTATTGAGCATCTGTGGGCCATCCTCAAAGAGAAGGTGGAAGAGTGCAAGGGCTCCAACATTCACCTGTTCCGTGATGGAGTGGAAGAGGACTCCAGTGGCAACCTATGAAGCTCTGGAGTACTCCATGTGCAAGACGGTTAAGGCATTGCTGGAAAATAATGGTGGTCACACAAAATATTGGCACTTTGGGCACAATTTGGACATTCACTTAGGGGTGTACTCACTATTGTTGCCAGCGGTTTAGACATTAATGGCTGTGTGGTGCGTTATTTTGAGGGGACAGCAAATTGACACTGTTATACAAGCTGTACACTAACTACTTTCTTCAGTGTTGTCACATTAAAAGATATAATAAAATAGTTACAAAAATGTGAGGGGTGTGCTGACTTTTGTGAGATACAGTAAAACTTTTTTTTTTTTTTTTTAACTGTCCATTTTGTTTTTTATTTTTTGGCCAAGTGCATCCTGAATTTTCGTTTGGGTCCAGAATTTTCATTTCCATGCACTACTACTGGAAAGACTTCCAAGAATTAGAATCCAGCTTATAATCAGCTAAATATATTTCCGGTCTATCAAAAAAAAAGTCAGGCATGCATTAAGCAAATTAGCAACACAACTCAATTCAGGCTGCCTCCAGGTTAGCAAAGTTTTTTTTTTTGTAGGATCCCTGCAAAAAGACCACTTCTTCCACACAGAGAGCGAGTCCTTCTCTGCATCATACTGGCAGGGTACATGCTTTTCTGCTGAGGCTGTGGCTAATGTCTAAAGAAAATTAACTACAAGACACTGCACATCTTTGTTTCGCAAAGGACTCTACTTAGCAGATTTAAACTGAAATTGGCATTAAAGGCTATACCCAAACAATCTTAAAAATGCTCCTTCTCCACACCTACTCTGACAAACCAGTTTAAAGTGGAGTTCTGCTGACATTTTTTTTTCATTAAAAGTCAGCAGCTACTAATACTGCAGCTGCTGACTTTTAATATACAGACACTTACCTGTCCAGGGCAACTGTGATGTCAGCACCCGAAGCTGATCTGGCCCTCAAGTGGAGGCGCCGCCATCTTCAGTAAGGGAATCAGGAAGTGAATCCTTATGGCTTCACTACCTGGTTCCCTACTGCGCATGCGCGAGTCGCTCTGCGTGATCTCACTGGTCCATGCTGTCTTCTGAGACCTGTGTGTCTCCCAGAAGACCGCAGTGGGACAGAGGAGGGGCCGAACATGGTGTAGATCGCCACTGATACTGCGGCAATCTATGCCCAGAAGTGGAAGCAAATACCTGGATTACATGGGTATCTGCTCCCCCCTTCTCCCTGAAAGGTGCCAAATGTGACACCAGAGTGGGAGGAATCAGAAAAGCGGAAGTTCCATTTTTGGGTGGAACTCCGCTTTAAGAAAGATGTAAATACTTACCTATATTCAAGCTGCTCTGGTCACATGACCTGGCTCCCCTATGTCATCCAGCAGCAGCTGCAGGGAGACTGACAAGGGATGAGCCATACGAGACTATGAATGACATCGCTCTCAGCCATCGTCAGGGCGCTCTCTCCTCTCCCCAGCAGCAGCTGCTAGCTGACACAAGTCATGTGACTGTACTTGGGCAGCCTGAAATTCCACTTGTTGTCAAATTCCTTCTTTCAATTTTCCAGCAAGTACTGTATATACTGAAGTTGTAAAAATGAAAAAGCAGCCATATATTGAAAAGGATACTATACACAATAAAAAGAGAGTAATTTCCAGGCTTCAACGCTACTTGTGAAGAATCAGTCTGTTCTACGACACCATAAAGCTTTCTGAATGTTGGTAATGCTGCAGTACGCATCCATACAATAAAATCTTCATTGATGAATCCATTGTTGTCCGGATCAGAACTTAAATTATACACTGCTTTCTGCCAATTAATTGGCTGAGTTGTCTCTGGTAAAATAAAAAATAAATAAAAATTAGCAACAGTATGCATGTAAACATACGAAGATAGAATATGTCAAGATACAAATAATTACATGCAACAGGAATAAGCCATGACATTTCCAAGATCACATAAAACCAAGTTCACAAACATTGCAGGTTCCTTTCCAGTGAAGGACAAAGGAGCTGGTGCTATAGAAGCAAATAGCATTAAAGTGAAAATGTACCCATAATAGCTTGATAAAAATAAATGTTACTCAGCAAGGAACAGACATTAATAATTATGCCCCAAAAATTAGTGTGTGGTGTAAATTGTCCCAGTTTCTTATTACCGGAAGTCGCCAATTTGCTAAAGCCCAGAACCCCTGAACAGCAGTAAATTTTTAAGCTGCAGATTGACCTCTACAAAATTTGGCACCGTGCCAAGAAAAGAAAGCAACTGAGCATGTTCAGAGCAGGGTGAGACAGTGTATTATTGGATTTTAAAACAGTATAGGCACTTATAGTATATTTAAAGCGATAGTAAACTGCACTTAATTTTTTTATAAACCATGCGAGACAATGGCTTAATGTGCATTGCATACTAGCACATTATGAAATACTTACCTTAGAACAAATCACTCCATCGGCGCACTGTCATCACTGACAGGGCTTCCATCAGAGCCCAGTCTTCGCACTCGTGTTCGAGTGCATGCACGCAGGAGTCGCAGCCGTGGCACTGAGCTCTGAAAGGATGGCATTGGTATGCTGGCTGCATGTCGTGTGAATATCTCCTAAACCATTCAGGTTTAGATGTTCACTGTACCTACAGGTAAGCCTTATTACCCACTTCAATACTTTCCCCTCTCCTGCCCAGGACAATTTTCAGCTTTCAGCACTGTCGCACTTTGAATGACAATTGCGCGGTCATGCCAACTATGTACCCAAACTACATTTTTTAAATTTTCTTCCCACAAATAGAGCATTTTTTGTGGCGGTATTTGATCACCATTGGGGTTTTTTTTTTTTGCTAAAACTAGAAAATGTTTTCTCCTACACTTAAGGGCACTGATATGTAGAATTGTTGGCCACTGATATGCAGCACTGATGGACACTAATGGATGGCACTGATAGACAGCACTGATGAGGTACTGACAGGTTTTCCTGATGGACACTGACAGTCATTTCTGATGGGGCACCGACTGGCAGCCGATGGGCACTGTAGGTGGCATATCTGATGGGAATGTGCCGATAATCAATGTGCTGCTTATCAGCACAGACCAACCCCCTCTGACAGGGAGAACTACCAATCGGCTCTCCCTGCCAGCATGAACCGAGGAAAGCCGTTTACCGGCACTTCCTGGCTCACGCTGTGATTGGTCACAGCTGTATCCAAATGCAGTGTGTCAGAGTAACACACAGCACCACTGATCGCCACGCTGCATGCCCCCACTCCAGCATGTTATTCTGTTGGACTTCATGACATGCTCAGTCAAAATAACAACCACTGTCCGACCGTCATTCTGCTATAGGTCAGGTGGGAAGTGGTTAAAGGCTTACCTGTAAGTTAGAATTAAGACTTTTCTATTACTTTAATGTTTTATATAGCTATACCTGCAAAAGGGGCCAGCCTGAAGTGATAGAAAATATTATATATATATATATATATATATATATATATATATATATATATATATATATATATATATATATATATATATATATATATATATATATATATAATATTTTCTAATTAAAGTTACACTTTAAATTAAAGTCTAGTGTTTTTACGGAATTATTATTTCAATGTTTAAAAGGGGATGTAAACCCTAACATATACCCAGTGAAGTGAAGAGCCTTAAGATGATACACAGAGATTAACCACTTTAGCCCCGGACTATATTGCTGTCCAATGACCAGAGCACTTTGTTATTTCGGCACTGCGTCGCTTTAACTGACAATTGTGCGGTCGTGCGACGTGGCTCCCAAACAAAATTGGCGTCCTTTTTTTTCCCACAAATAGAGCTTTCTTTTGGTGGTATTTGATCATCTCTGCGGTTTTTATTTTTTGCGCTATAAACAAAAATAGAGCGACAATTTGGAAAAAAATGCAATATTTTTTACTTTTTGCTATAATAAATATCCCCCAAAAATATATAAAAAAACTTTTTTCCCCTCAGTTTAGGCCGATACGTATTCTTCTACATATTTTTTCATTAAAAAACATTGCAATAAGCATTTATTGATTGGTTTGCGCAAAAGTTATAGCGTTTACAAAATAGGGGGTCATTTTATGGCATTTTTTATTAATATTTTATTTTTTACTATTAATGGCGGCGATCAGCATTTTTTTTTACAGTACTGCGACATTATGGCAGGCACGTCGGACACATTTTTGGGGCCATTGGCATTTTTATAGCGATCAATGCTATAAAAATGTATTGTATTACCATAAAAATGCAATTGGCAGTGGAGGAGTTAACACTAGGGGGCAGGGAAGGGGTTAAGTGTGTTCCTGGGTGTGTTTTAACTTTATGGGGGCGCGGGACTCGGGGGCGAGCGGGGAGGCGCGCCCTAGCGGCCGCTTTAAAGCGGACGTATAGCTGTGGGCTCTCACCCAGCAGTGCCACCGTCCCGCAGTAATATGACGGCGGGCGGTCGGCAAGGAGTTAAACAAACCCTCCTAAATAGGTTTTATTTGTAAATCTGCTGTCTTCTTCTGTAGAAGGGAGAACTGTTCTGAGCTCTCCCTCCCGACACAAATCTCATGTGTCGGAAAACTTCTCAGAAGGGCGGATAACAGAGGAACGAAGCACCAGAGAGAAACACTTAGCGCTTTGGACTGAGATAAGTAAAGACTACAGATATATGTGCTTTGTTCAAATTCTATGACTGGAGTTTACAACCACTTAAAACAACATTCATTTTTCATTGAACAGAGGTATCGAGAACGAAAGCCCAAATGTATAAAACATTTACAGTTAGGCCAACAGTTTGAATTGAAAGAAGTAAGGCTGAAAACATTTTTGGTAGGTCGAGTATGGTAGACAGTTTCATTTCAGTGGAGACCGTGTCTGTTAAAATAAGCAAAAAAAATTAAGATATTACCTTTAAACCTCTGACTGAGAGGCTCTGTTGCATTTCCCTCTGGGTTTTTGAATTTTACATTTTTATCAGTCCACCAAGCAATCCCTTTCTTGGTCAATTGAATAGGCTCCTCTACTCCATCTGTGATGCGATATAAGGTAAGACTGTCTAGAGAGAAAAAGTTATCACAAGCTATCAATGATGATAAAGCAGCAACACAAAATTAGCTGCAAGCAGATCACCCTTTTAGGGGGTAATAAGTGACCAAGGAAGAGGTCTGCAACAAGTGCCTAAGCAGCATTTTGCCAAAACCATGATCTTTGCCAATTTTCAGTAAATGGTCCCAATAGTAAAACGTCTGCAGGAAACTAACATCTATAGCTACACACAAAGAGGAGATGGCAGGCAGGGTTTTTATGGCAAGAAATGCTTCCTTCTGCCCGTCAGCAGTAATATACACTGAGCCACATCAAAGTGTATTACGGCACCTGATCTGTGCCTTGGTGACATGGCCACCATGTGCATGCGTGGGAGTGACACCCTTGTGGCCTGGCCACTCAAGCGATTAACAAGGCAAACTTGTAAGGAGGACCGAAGGAAGAAAGAAGTGCTCTAGCACTACCAGCGTGGTGCTGGAGGGCTTTCTATGAAAGGCAAGTTTGACATCATTTGCTAGTATCTAGCGCATACTAGCACATTATGGCATAAATGGTCAAATAGGTGGAAATGGCACTGCAAAGTGTCTGGGGAAATGCTAAAAAAATTACTCCACATCTCAAACATGAAACGCTCTAAAAATGTGCTTGTCCCTTTAAATGTCACAATTCATATAAAAATGATTTAATAGATTAAATGCGCAAGTAAATTCATATTAAAAAAGTAAAATGCATAGGCTACACGTGCAGATGAAATCCCTGCCAATACTACAGTGTACATGAAAGTGCAAGGAATAAGGTGTCAAAGCGCTGCAGTGCTTATGAAATCATTGAAACTATACATATTTAAAGTGCACCTTGCCAAAAAAATATGCATCCTAAAAGTCCACAAGTCCATAAGAATTTCATGAAAGTTTAGAATGCATATGCATTTTATAATGGGTGACCAGTGCTCTTAGTATCCACACTTGTGAGACTGTGCATCCACACGTGCTCCCCCTCTGGGTCCTCACTCACTAGATCAGTGATGGCGAACCTTGGCACCCCAGATGTTTTGGAACTACATTTCCCACGATGCTCCACTACACTACAGAGTGCATGAGCATCATGGGAAATGTAGTTCCAAAACATCTGGAGTGCCGAGGTTCGCCATCATTGCACTAGATTCTATAGCCCCAACCGAGGGGGTTATAAGCCTTCCAACAGGTACAGTGTAACTTCAGTATGAAGCATGCATCTTCTCTCCACGGCCGCACACCAAGAATACGCTCATGCAAGGGGCAGGACATTAAAATCAATTTGCTATGCGCTTACATAAAAAAAAATATAACAGCAAAAATAAAAAAACACACACACACACAATACAATGCCTGAAATCAATATGTCCGGGACGGTGTGCATTAGCCTGGGACACGCAAGCCATCTCAGACATATTGATTTCCAAGGTTTGTTATTTTTTTTTTTTTTTAAGATGCAAGTGCATAGCAAATGGATTTTAACAAACAATTTTTTATATGCGGATTTACACTATTGGATTTGCCCATGTCCTTCTAACCCTTGTATGAGTGTATTCTTGGTGGTGGATGTGGAGAGAAGATACATACTTCACACTGAGGAGGTTACATAGTACCTATTGTAAGGCTTATAGTCCCCATTTGGGCGATAGTATCAGGGGGGGCGAGGATCCAGAGGGGGAAAACGTGTGGCTGCATGGTCTCACAAGAGTGGATATCAAGAGCACTGGCCTCTCATTATACAATACATATGAATTATGAACTTTCATGAAATGCTTATGTATATGTGGACTTTATGATACATATATTGGGCACAGTACACTTTATATGTTTATGTATAGTCTGAATGATTTCGTAAGCACTGCAGCCCTCGACACTTTATTCCTTGCATTTTTATGTGCACTGTAGTATTGGTGGGAATTTCATTTGCACATTTAGCCTATGAATTTTTAATTTTAAAAGGGCTGTAAAGGTTTGTTTTTTATTTTCTAAATATGTTCCCTTAAGCTAGTGCATTGTTGGTTCACTAACCCTTTTCTTCGATTTCCCTTCTGAATGATTTTTTTTCTTTGTTTGGATTTCTCACCTCCTGTTTCTCCTCAGTAAGCTTTTCACCATCATCCATGGGGGTTAGTCAGCCAGAACAGCTTACCGAGAAGGAACAGGAAGTGAGAAATTCAGACAAAAGAAAAAAAAAAACATTTGGAAGGGAAATCAAAAGGTAAGTGAACCAACAATGCACTAGCTTAAAGGAACCTATTTAGAAAATAAAAAACAAACCTTTACAACCCCTTTAATTATGAATTTGCATGCACATTTATTCTATGAATTTTTTTTTTAATGAATTGTGACATTTACTAAGAGGCAGACTTTTTAGAGAGTTTCATATTCATTGACTAAAGACTCTGTGCAGTCAAGTTCCTCCACCCAAAACTCACTCACCCATGTCTTTATAGACCTTGCTTTGTGCACTGGTGCACAGTCATGTAGGAACAGGAAGGGGCCATACCCAAACTGTTCCCACAAAGTTGGGAGCATGAAATTGTTCAAATGTCTTTTCTGATGCCTTATGAGTTCCCTTCACTGGAACCAACTCGCTCATCCATGTCTTTATGGACCCTGCTTTATGCACTGGTCAAAATCATTTGATGGAGGGGGGGATTATAGTGTGGGGTTGTTTTTCAGGGGTTGGACTTGGCCCCATAGTCCCAGTGAAGGGGACTTTTAAAGGTGTCAGAATACAAAAGACATTTTGGATAATTTCATGCTGCCAACTTTGTGGATGGCCTCTTTCTGTTCCAACATGACAGCTCACCATTGATTGCACAAAGCAAAACCCATGAAGACATGGATGAGCGAGCTTGGGGTGGAGGAATTGACTGGCTTCCACAGAGTCTTGACCGCAACCCGATAGAACACCTTTGGGATGAATTGGAGCAGTGGTCATCAACCATGTCCTGCAGGGCCCACTAACAGGCCAGGTTTTATGTATTACCTTGGGGACATGCAGACTAGAATACTGCAATCACTGAGCAGCAAATGATATCACCTGTCATGTATTTCAGTTATCTTGCAAACCTGGCCTGTTAGTGGGCCCTGCAGGACAGGGTTGATGACCACTGAATTGGAGCATAGACTGCGAGCCAGGCCTTCTCATCCACATCAGTGTCTGACCTCACAAATGTGCTTTTGGAAGAATGGTCAAACATTCCCATAGACACTCTCCTAAACCTTGTGGACAACCTTCCCAATAAAGTTAAAGCTGTTATAGCTGAAAAGGGTGGGCCAACGCAATATTGAACCCTACGGACTAAGACTGGGATGCCATTAAAGTTTATGTGTGTGCAAAGGCAGGCGTCACAATACTTTTGGTAATAGAGTATATTTCCAGTTTAACTGAACAACAACATTCTTCCTGTGATGTTAGCTGGTGTTTTTGGGCCTGGGAGCCATAAAATTGTTGCTCTTTCTCGTTGCTTTATCTTGCTACAGCTCATTAAAAGCGGAGGTTCACCCTAATAACATTTACATTTGACCAACTTCCTTATAGTTGTAACAAGTACAGTCCGATTTTTTTATTTTTTATGCTCTATGTACCTTGTAATATATCTTTTTCAATCTATGCCTAAAAGGATCTTTATCCGGGAGGTCGCCCAGTTGATTGACGGCTGTTGCCCCCCCCCCCCCTGGATAAGGCCCCGCCCCCCGTATTTCATAGGAGAGCACGAGTTACGGCGTTTGCAAAAGAAGCCGAACGTGCAGAGCGCAGGCGCCGTATAGAGCCGACTCACATCTCTGCACGTTCGGCTTCTTTTGGAAACGCAGTGACGCATCAGACTGTACTTGTTACAACTATAAGGAAGTTGGTCAGATGTAAATGTTATTACGGTGAACCTCCGCTTTTAATGACAAGAAGCATTCAGAAGCTGGTTTGGTTCTGCTACTTCTCTTTATGAAATGTGGATCTAAAAAGAGGACTTACCATTGAACATACTGTTCGCGATAGCACCACAAGGAGCAATAGGCAAGTTGTTATTGGTACGATAAGGATCACATTCTTTGCTTGGATTCTAGAGTGATTAAAATGCATGTAGTTAAGACATTTATCAGGATTCACACACACAAAAAAAATAAAAGAGAACATGAAAAGCAAATGTTCGCTTTCAACAGCAAAACTCTTAAAGGAGTGTTCCAGCCAAAATGTATGTTTATTAAAAGTCAGCAGCTACAAAAAGTGTAGCTGCTGGCTTTTAATAAACATACACTTACCTGCTCCAGCGTTCCAGCGACGCGCCAGCCGGGGCTGCGCTCCTCTCCCCCCTCCCGGCCGGCATCCTCATTGATACTGTGGGCACCCGGCCATGACAGCTTTCGGCTTCACGGCCGGGCACTCACTGCGCATGCGCGAGCGGCACTACGCATGCGTGCACGGCGCTGAGCCGTCCTATTGGACAGGCGATCGCCTAGGACCTGTCAGTGTCCTAGGCGAACGCCTACAGGGAGGGGCTGCTGTAGGCGATTAAGCTTAATCGCCTAACCAGCCCCTCGGCGGAAGGAGGAAGTGGGACAAATGTGGCATGTAAGGGGGTGAGGAGTGGGATAAGCGGAAGTTCCAATTTTGGGTGGAACTCCGCTTTAATTTCCCCTGGAAAAAAAAACAAAAAGAAAAAAAACAGGCTCTGACATTTTGATTTACTAATTACAATACCCAGTCATAAAGAACTAAACCCTCCTATTCTTTACAGCCAAGGAAGCTGCCATCTTACGCTGGCAATATAGTATACAATTTTAGTGTACAGTGGGGAAATTATTTGATCCCATGCAGATTGTTTAAGTTTGCCCACTTACAAAGAAATAAAAGGGTCTATAATTTTATCATAAGTCTATTTTAAACGATAGAGACAGAATATCAACCAAATCCAGAAAAAAAAAAATTATATGAATTGAGTTGCGGTTCAGTAAAATACATATTTGATCCCCAAGCAAAACATGACTTAGTACTTGGTGGCCTTGTTGGCAAGCACAGAAGTCATTTCTTTAGCTACAACACGAGGGTGCGTATCCCACCGCACCCAAGCAAACTGGTCTTAAAACCTAACTTTTAATAATTCACAAATATAATATTGAATAAAGTATCATGTTTTTACTTAAAGGGGGCACCTCAAAAAAACTGAAGATGAGAAATTACCACGGCGATCACTATCTAACCATGGGTCTTTAATACTGCAAATATCTTCCCTGCTTCTAAACTGTATAGTAGAACTAGTGAAAAAAAAAGAAAAACTGAGTGATACAGTCGGTGGCTATGGCCGCCGACTATCACAGGAGCGCGCCCAAAAGCTAACCGCCTTGAAAGAGCGCCTACCAGAAGGGCATTAGCTCTTGCGGGGAGGAGCTAAGACAGCTGCCAAGGGACTTTAGAAGACAAGGATCGGGGGCCACTCTGTGCAAAAACGAGCTGCACAGTGGATGCAAGTATGATTTTATTATTATTTTTTAAATAACATAAGGAACCTTTACAACCCCTTTAAGTGAATAAAATGTAAAATGGATGAAATCCCTTACATATACCGACTGAAGTAAACAGCCTCAGATGATACACAGAGATGAATCAAATCTCCCTACTTAAGTTTTACATGTATATCTGCTGTCTTCAGCATTATATACTGTTTAGAAAGTGCACGTCCCATTAGAATTTTCTCGGATTCACCTCTGGGTGTGGATTCTTGCCATACACTGAGACAGCCGATTGGAGGAATGGCAGGCAGGCAGGCACACACACACACACCCTCTCCACATAGGCAGAGACTTGCAGAGTCTGACACAAAATTCAGCCTGGTTTTATCTCAGTTGACAGAGAACTTATCTGAAGTTATGCTGCTAGAACAAAAGGAGCAGGAGAAAGCCAGGGGACTTAGGGCTTTGAAGAGATACAAGATAAGACTACAGATAGATGTACCCAGCTCAAATTTTCATGAATGGGGGTTTAAATCCACTATATAAAAAGTTCATCTAAATCTACTATTCCATCAACCATAACTCTCTCTAGACAGCGCTGTTGTCCAAGGGTGTCTCTGTTGCTCTTCTACAGATAGAGGAACCACGCTAGGACAGAAAGTGTTAAACTATCTGGATCTACAAATAAAAAAAAAACTGTAGTATATAACATTTTTGTTTTAGATATGCTTTAACGTACAACTTACCGTCAGGGAGTTTTTGTCTCCATTCAACTGACTGTCATCCCTTGACTTAACATATCGGCGGTGGTTCTGGTAGAAGTTAGACAGTCCATAATACATGAACACATTGCTCTGAAAAAACAACATAGTAGGGGCTAATAAAACTGTTTAAGATACCGTATATAAAAGGTTGTCCAAGGATGAGATTGAGTGCAACAGGAAAAAATGTGTCTTGTGCCCCCTGGTATTTCTCACCTAGTTAAAAGGCTTAATTTTTGATTAAAGCACTCAGGAACCCAAACTTTATACTTTGTTAGTAAAAACATGAAAATTTGAGTCAAATGTGGCCAACAGCTAGAGATTACTGAGAGATCACTTGAATATATGGTTCCTGCAGGTTTAGTTGCATTAAACAGTCTCTACCATACTAGTACAGAAAAACTTTTCCTATTACTCTTAACACATAAACGAGGACCAGTGACGCCCCATGTGCTTCGATGACTTAGAGATAAGACTAGATACAGTTAGTAGTCTGTTAGCTTATGCTTACATCTCCATATCCCATACTTCTCTTAAGGCATTACCAGTCATACATATCATGTACAATAACTGTAGTGACATACAGAGGCCTCAAGTTTGCCTGGTTAACATGCTGAACCAAAGAGTTTAGTATTTTGTCAAGTAAAAGTACACAGATCAAGCGTTCAACTTCTGAACTTCCTGGTTAATATACTTGTTTCAGGTCAATGTTTCAAAGAAGCCAGACCACCAACTTGGTCAACAAAAGTCAGAAATTGCAGCCTCTGTAGTTCTCACAGCATGGGCTTCCTTTAGGAATAACCATTTATAATAGGTCGAGCATTTTAAAAATCTTCAGTAATTAGACAAATTAAAAGGAAACCTGTGCGAGTGTATATATTACATACTGGAGTCCACGATCGGTGCCCGGAGCGGAAGAACGGGGAGAGCTGTGTGTAAACACGGCTTCCCCGTTCTTCACTGTGGCGCCGTCATCGATTCTGTGTTCCCTTTTATAGGGATACACAATCGATGACATCACACCTACAGCCACACCACCCTATAGTTGTAAACACATATAAGGTCACGCATAACCCCTTCAGCGCCTCCCTTGTGGTTAACTTCCAAACTGCAATTGTCATTTTCACAGGAAACAATGCATTTTAAATGCATTTTTTGCTGTGAAAATGACAATGGTCCCAAAAATGTGTCAAAATTGTCCGAAAAGTCCGCCATAATGTCGCAGTCACGAGAAAAAAAAAAAAAAAAAACAGGTCATCGCCGCCATTAGTAGTAAAAAATAGGTAGAAGAATACGTATCGGCCTAAACTGAGGAAATGTTTTATCTTTATATATTTTTGGGGGATATTTATTATAGCAAAAAGTAAAAAAAATATTGAATTTTTTTCAAAATTGTCGCTCTATTTTTGTATATAGCGCAAAAAAAAAAAAAAAAAAAAAGCAGTGGTGATCAAATACCCCCAAAAGAAAGCTCTATTTGTGGGGAAAAAATTACGCCAATTTTGTTTGGAAGCCACATCGCACAATTGTCTGTTAAAGCGACGCAGTGCCGAATCGCAAAACCTGGCCGGGTCCTAAGTGGTTAAGCTTTTTTTAGTCTGAGGCCACGTACACACGAGGAGACAGGTCCGCTGAAACTGGTCCGCAGACCAGTTTCCGGACATGTTCGATCGTGTGTACGGCCTAGCGGACAGGTTTCCAGCGGACAAAAGTTTCTAAGCATGCTTAGAAACTTGTCCGCTGGAAACCTGGCCATCGGACATGTCATGTCATGTACACACATCAGACCAAAATATCCCTGGAGACATGTCCAATGAAAACGGTCCATCGGACATGTCTCCCCGTGTGTGCAGGGCCTGAAGGTGACGGCTATTACTACAAAGAACTCACTGGTGGTTATTTAGCTTCTCAGTAAAATTCAAACCAGATAACTTATGAAACAACAGTTTTTCCTAACAGCCCTACATTCTCAGCATTTGACGGAGGGTAGAATAAGCCTGAATTGTGGGGGTTAGAGACCAGGGGTCAAAAGCAGACTATAAACAGTGAAATTCGAACTTTAAGGCTCATGCACACTGGACGTTAAAATAACGTTATGAAAATGGCAGTAGCTTTGCAGTGAGTTTAACGGTTTGCGTAATAGCGTTCATTAGCGTTTTGAATGAATGAATGAATGAAAACTTGTATAGCGCGGCACATGCGAACTGAATCGCCTCTGGGCGCTTGTTGTTCCTGTCTCTTTTGGTATCAAAAGAGATGAGTCTTGATCTTTCTCCTGAATGTTAAATAGTTCTCCTCCAACCGAATACTGGTTGGCAAAGCGTTCCATAGTCTGGGACCTTGGACCGCGAATCTTCTATCTCCTTTGGATTTGTATCCGGCTTTCGGTATCTGCAGGAGATTTTGATTAGTGGATCGCAAGACGCGATTGGGGTTATGGGCTTTTATTTTTTCGCATAGATAATGGGGAGCATTCCCATGGATACATCTATGCGTTAGACAGAGTGCTTTAAAAGTAATTCTGTCTTTTACTGGTAACCAGTGAAGGGCTCTCAGTGAAGGTGAGATTGATTCCCAAGGTTTTTTCCCAGTCACAAGTCTGGCGGCCGTATTTTGAACGACTTGTGGACGAGCGATTTGGTACCTTGGGAGTCCGAGGTAAAGGGCATTTGCATAGTCTAATCTTGAGTTTACAATTGTTCCCACCACGACCGCAATGTCATCTTTGGGAATAAAAGGAATAAGCCTACGTAGTAGACGCAGCAGATGGTGAGATCCGCTGACTACTGACCCTATTTGTGCGTCCATTGTCATGTAGGAGTCGAAAAGGACCCCGAGGCTTTTGACTTTGGCGCTAGGGGTGATGATTTTGCCCAGAATGGGCGGGGGTGTCCAAGTTGTTGCAGGTAGATTCTTACGTTTGGCGTGAAACAGAAGGAGTTCTGTTTTCGCTCCGTTAAGTTTAAGATAACTCTTTGTCATCCAGTCCTCTATCAAAGAGAGACATGTCTCTAGATTGAGGTGGTGATCCTTTTTATTGCAAATGCGGAAATACAGTTGCGTGTCGTCTGCATATGAGTGATAGAGCAGTTTTTGACTGCTGATGATCTCAAAAAGTGGACGAAGATAGATGTTGAACAACACCGGTGACAGAGGGGATCCTTGAGGGACTCCGCATGATACCGTGCGTTTTTCAGAAAAGAAAGGTCCTAACTTCACTATTTGCGATCTGTTTTCCAAAAAAGAGGAGAACCAAGGTAAATCGCCTTCTGCGACTCTGGCTACTTCAGCTAGCCGGGTCAATAAGAGCTTGTGGTCTACTGTGTCGAAGGCTGCGCTCAGGTCTAACAGAACCAGAAGACAAGATTCTCCTTAGTCTGCGGCCTCGAGGGCGTCGTCCCATATCTTGAGCAATGCTGTTTCCGTCCCGTGTCTGGGTCGGAAACCTGATTGAAATGGGTCGAGTAGGTTGTGGGTATCTAGATGCTGTTGCAGCTGTTGCACCACTGCTTTCTCCATAATCTTGGAGAAAGTGTTTAAGCTTGTTATGGGGCGGCGGTGGAGTGGATCCTTGGGGTCCAGGGTAGATTTCTTCAGGATGGGTCTAATTATGCCCTCCTTCAACTGGGAGGGCACTATGCCCCCCATGAAAGATTGGTTAATAAGCTGCGTGATAGGAGGTGCCAGGATGTCAGCACATTCCTTCAGCAGTTTAGTGGGGATGATATCATTTGGCGCAGTGCTGTTACGCAGAGTACCGATGATATGTTTTGTGGCTTGGATAGTGATGGGTTCCAGCGTGAACTTACCTGGTTGGGGTGAATTACTACAGGTGTTGTGTAAATTATTACCGGGGGGGCTACGGGGGGAATTGTTTTTCTGAATGCTTTGCCGGATTCCCTCGATTTTATTAATGAAGTAATCCGATAATTCATTGCAAAATTCTTGTGAGTCCGAATTGGGGGCTTCAAGACAGCCTGGATTCATGGTCGCAGTGACCAGCTTGAAGAGTTCGCGGGGGCGGTTGAGGGCGCTGTTGATAGCCTCAGAAAAATAATTTTTCTTGGCTTTGAAGGTTTCTTTGTGATATTTCTTAGTTATTGCCTTATAGATAGAGAGGTTCTCATCTGATGGGCTTCTCTTCCAGGCAGCTTCTGCCCTTCTGCGTTCTTGCTTTAGTAACGCTAGTTGGTTGTTGAACCAGCTGGAGTTTGTTTTCCGGATGTTGGTTTTCCGTTTCGGCGCTATTAAGTCAGCTGACTGTAATAGGGCTGTGTTTATGGAATCCAATGTTTCTTCAGCCGTTTGATGTGGCTGGCTTGTTTTTATTTTTTTCCTTAACGCAGCTTTGAAGAATTCCGAGTGGAGCTTCTTCTGGCATCTAGTCCAGTGTGTTGTCACTGGATTTGATGTTTTTGTTAAGGGGGGGTAGTTGGAAAGAATGAATTTGATGGCATGGTGATCTGACCATGGCAACGGTTCATTTTCCAAGATTTTTATTTCCAGATTTTGTCTGAAAATGAGATCAAGTGTATGACCTGAAGCATGTGTGGGCCCACATACTAGTTGCTGAAGCCCTAATCCTTCCAGGTGGTCGATGCAGGCGTCAGCAATGGGGTCTTGTGGGGAGTTGGCCCAGAGGTTGAAATCCCCGAGCAGCAAAAGGTGTTTGCTGTTAAGGGTATAGGTGGAGATAAAGTCCGTCAATAATGGGAGAAGCTGCGACTTGGGGCCGGGTGGCCTATAGCAGAGTAGAATCCGGACGGTCTCCTGGGAGTTTGCTTGCAATTGTAGAGTAAGGGTTTCCATGAATGGAAGAGGGTTTTGAAAGACTGGTTTTGTGATCGCCAGATGAATCTTATGGATCACCGCCAGTCCTCCTCCTCTTTGCCCTATTCTGTTTTCCGTAATAATACGATAATTTTCTGGCACCAGTTCTCCTAGAATGGTGTTACAGTCGGCTGTAAGCCAGCTCTCTGTAATAAAGAGACAGTCTAAATCGTATTGCAGGATGAAGTCATGGATTTCTAGTTGGTGTTTTCCTGCCGATCTAGTGTTAATCAAAGCACATGATATGTGCTTCGGTTGTGGCAAACGGCTGCGACTCTTGATAGTCGATCGTCGATCGGTTCTAAAGAGTCGCTCAGCTTGCAGGGCTTTTTTGGTGATGGCTGGTAATATTGCGGCAAATCGCCTCAGACCCCAGATGGTCTCTGCTGAGTATTGCAGATTTATCATGGTCGCCAAACACCGAGGGGGGGGGGGGGGTGATGGGAGGATAGTCAAGGATTAGCCGAATCCTCTATCCTGACTTGATCCAGAAGAAGGCAAAAAACCCTGATCATGCTATGTCAATATGCAGTGGTAGGGAAAAAATTCCTTCCTGACCCCTCGAGAGGCGATCGGACGAACCCTGGATCAAGTATTACGGTGTTCACGAAGGGGGGGCTGGGGCTGGGTGTAGTAGGGATGGCCGCTGAACCAGCAGCAAAGTCCAAGCTGGTGAACTCCCAGATTGGGTGGATCGGTGCTGCTGTAGGGGCCAGGACAGATCGAGTGGGGGTTGGAGCTTATTTCTAGGGCTATGGGCGGGTATCTGGGCCGTTTCCGGAGTTTGGGAGAGCTTGGGATGGCGAGGAGCGGCGCGCCACTAGGCCGCAGTTGAAGCCGCGGCCTTTCCTAGTCATGGCTGCCGCGATTGCTTCCAGGCCGGCGCGGAGGGGTGAAAAACACCCGAAACCCACCCGAAAAGGTGCAACTGCCACCGGATGGGTGGCGGATAGGTTGCTAGAGTGGGGGAGATAGTGTGGGGGTACAGGAAAGGCGTTTATGGAAAGTTATGGCAAGGGGAGAGCAGAGGCATGGGGTGGGTAGCAGCGGCTATCCTGAAAAGGACGGCCGCCTGTATCCACAGTGGGTGGCTTACCTGCTGGTTGTGGGATGAGAAAAAGGAACCAGGGGGGTCAGGTAAAGCCGAGGGGAGCTGGATGGGGAGTCTCTGGAAAGACACGGAGCTGTGGAGAGCCTACCTAGCAGCCTGTCAGAATCACTGTCTGGTCTATCTGGTCCCTGGTGAGAGCAGACTCGAGCGGAAGGCCGGAGCGTCCTACTCTCCCACTGACTGACTGACTGACTGAGATGCCTCTGGGCAGTTTTCCTGCCTTAGAGTTTTTTAGCGGATTTCTTTTTTTCAATAGATCAAAAACGCTGAAGAGCCGTTGTTTATAAACGTTTAAGCTTTTTTTTACAGCTGAAAAGCGTCTCTCAGAACCCACTATTTTTTTATTTATTTTTTTTAATGCTCAAAAACTGCTGATAACAGCCTATGTGTGCATGGACACATAGGATAACATGGAGAGTTTAATGACTGTAGAAAAAATAAAAAGGGTCTACAGCCAAAAACAGCCACCGTAAAAATGACAAAAAACAGCCAGTGTGCATAAGGCCTTAACATTAGAAATATCAAAACCAATATAATACTTAACATAAGCAACAATAATGCAGTTACCTCGAATGCCGTTTCCAGAGTAAAATTCATAGTACAATTACATGACTTGTTCCACGAAACATTAACACATCTGTTGCAATCACTATTGGAATCTATCCCAGTGTAGTCAATCTGTTAAAAAAAATTGAAATAAATAGTTGACATTAGCACAAAGTTTACAGTTTATGCTACCTCTTGCACAAACAGATGGGGGGGGGGGGGGGGGGGTCTAGAGACAAAAGTTAGATTTACTATAAGAGAATTGAAAATCTTTACTCAAATTTTAGTCTCCCCTTGACTACCCAGTCATGTGCAGAAATAAACAGGGATTTGCTTTTCATGTAAATATTCACATAATTTACAGAGTCAAGATTCTCAACTGCTTCAGTAAATCAGCCGCATAGTATATGCAAATATCTTCTCACGCATCTCCTGCCCATTCCCATGCAAACAATCATGACTGCTGGTGAAAGTAAAGTCAGCAGTTCAAAGTTATGCTGATAAATTTGGACAGACAGGGAAGCATGCTCACATTGCCAAAATATACAGATGACTAGTCCCACCCTAGCACCATACTAGGGTGGATATAAATCAAATGATTTCAAAAAGAAAAATAAATCAGATTTTTATCCATCTAACGATTGTTTTCTATTTCAGATATATTAATAATTTAGTTTATTCAGCATGAAATGGAGCTTAGTTATGTGGCATGAGGCTGTATATTCTGCAATATATACATTTTTGGTAAACTCAATCAATAAATCCAAGCTCTGCAAGCTTAGATAACTTGCACTGCATTAATGCTTTCACACAATGTCACAGTAACCATGAGATAAGACAAAGTTAAGGAATATTCCTTTATCCCATTGTTTTGCAAACCTATGACAGCTTATTCTAAATAATAACCCTTCATTTTGTTTGCAAATATTAGGGCGCGTACACACGATCGAATCTATCTGCTGAAAACGATCCAACGGACCGTTTCAGCAGACAAATTTGATCGTGTGTACGGGCGGACAGACAGGTTTTTCTAGCAGACAGATTTTAAAGCATGCTTTAAAATCTGTCTGCTGGGAACCCGTCCGTCCGACATGTCTGCTGGTTAGTACATATCTGTCCGCACATGCGTCGAATTGATTCGACGCATGCGCTGAAGTGTTTTACTTCCTGGTGACGGTGACGTGGCGGCATCAACGTCACCGCGCTGTCTGCCTGCGGGGATTTTGGTTTGATCGTGTGTACACGATCAAACCAATCTATCCCAGCAGACAAATCCGATCAAATCGGTCTGTCAGACCGATTTGATCGGATTTATTTCATGGTGTGTACGCGGCCTTAAAGATTCTAACAGCCAGCAAGAATCAGTCCTTACATTTAAAACGCACCTGTCATTTCATATCCATCATGGCAGCACCAGTTAGCGGGCATCCACTCACCTGCTGCCACCACGTCCCTCACCTTGTTGTGTCACAGCTGTCCCATTAAAAAGTAAATGGGAAGGTCCGTGAGTGAATAGCAGGTCAGAGAAAGAACCGCTGGGGGAAAGATGACAGTTGCTCTTTAAAAATTATGATTTAAATCAATCCTTTTTACTAGCGATTTAAATCAAATCCACCCGGCATCCAATCAACTGAATTTACCACAGGTGGACTCCAATCAAGTTGTAGAAACATTTCAAGGATGATCAGTGGAAACGGGGTGCACCTGAGCTCAATATTGAGTGTCATGGCAAAGGCTGTGAATATTTATGTACATTGGAATTTAATAAAATTTGTAAAGATTTCAAACCAACTTCTTCCACGTTGTCATTATGGTGTATTGTTTGTAAAATTTTAGAAAAATAATGAATTTAATCCATTTTGGAATAAGAATAACATAACAAAAATGTTGAAAAACTGAAGCGCTGTGAATACTATCCGGATGCACTGTAAATATGGAAGCAATGATTTGTAAAGGAGGTAAAATCGCAGTCTCATGCAATGTGTCTTCAAGTCTATGACTGTCCCTGAAGCACCTCCCCAGTCTCCAACAACTCTTACAGCATCTTCACCATTTCCTGCCCAGTGTCTGCAGTCTGACAGATTTTTGCAGCATTACATTTACTGAATATTATGCAGCCCTCTGGTGATGCCCCTTATATTATGGGAGGTAGTCATCACTGGTCTAGCAACTTGAACAGCAGCTCAATGGCCCAACCAATATTTCAAAAACTTTAAAAAGGAAGTAAAAAAAAGTGTTTCACCTATATCTAGCATAGCTAAAAGGCGCACGGACACCTTTATGCTGCTGCAGCTGTATATTGTTTTTTTTTTTTACCATAGCCAGTAACCACATCAGTTAATCTATATAGGCAAAGTCAGCGTGAAACTAAAAAGGAATAAAAAAAAAAAAGGGACTAGCCAACTATATCACTTCCAGATTTTGTCACTTACAGTATATTATTCTGATTAAAAAAAAAAAAAATGTTTAGCCAAAGATTTCCTGACGCACGTTTTTGATGTAAGCTTTGATGTGATAAAAATAAGCAGTTGTGGAAATTCTTCACTACACAAATACCAGACTGAAAATACACAAAATATTCCAGTAATAAACAGCAATATTTACAACAGAGATACGCAAATCATATCGCCCGACCTCCAGGACATGTAGTTCCTGGCGCCAGGCAGGTGGTTATTTATTTTACACATTTAGCCCTGCTGTGGGCAAGCAGCAGGGTTTATGCTCTTTTCAGCTGGCGTTTCCCCTTTCACTAAAAGCAATCCAAGTGGATGATTATCCATCCCCCCACCCATAGAGGTGAGGAGAGACCAGGATCTAGGAGTGAAGTCATGACTTTCGGTTTATGATAAAAAGTAAAACATTTTTTTTTTTAAAGCACCACATCAGGTTTTTTCATGCTTTTAAGGGTAGGGGAGAGATCAGGAGACGTATAGACCCCAGATGACTCCATAAAGGAGGACCTGGCTTTATCATCACGAGGGATGTTTACATTTCTTGTGACAGTATTAAAAGTCGTAAAAAAAAAAAAATGGACAGCGTAAAAATAAAAAATGTTTAATACAATCAACAAATCAAAAGAAAAATATTTGAAACCCCCGCATCCTCAGGTGCAGAGGCGAATGCATACGTAGGCCAGGCATGCGCATGGAAACTGTTCGTACTACACATGTGAGTTATTGCCGGTGATGTAAAATTTCATCGGACCTGTGAAAAAAAATCGGACGCGCGTCACTTCCGGTGCTCGTACGTCAGAGCACAGCTGATCGCCGACGCCTTTTTGGTCCATGAAAATCCTCGACTCGGGTGGGCGGGCGGAGGCGGAGCTGGATTCTCAATTACGTCACCGCCAGCACCGCCTCCAGCCCCGTCCCTAAGCATAGGCTTATTGAGGTCCGAGAAAAATATACACTCGGATGGGCGGGCGGAGGCGGAGCAACATTCTGAATGACATTATCTCCAGCACCGCCTCCAGCCCCGTCCCTAAGCACAGGCTTATTGAAGTCCATGAAAAACATAGACTCGGGTGGGCGTCATCCTCCCAGCTGTAGCGATCACCCCCCCACCCCACTATCATCCTCCCAGCTGTAGCGATCACCCCCCCCACCCCACTATCATCCTCCCAGCTGTAGCGATCACCCCCCCCACCCCACTATCATCCTCCCATCTGTAGCGATCACCCCCCCCCACCCCACTATCATCCTCCCAGCTGTAGCGATCACCCCCCCACCCCACTATCATCCTCCCAGCTGTAGCGATCACCCCCCCACCCCACTATCATCCTCCCAGCTGCAGCGATCACCCCCCCACCCCACTATCATCCTCCCAGCAGCAGCGATCACCCTCCCCACCCCACTATCATCCTCCCAGCTGCAGCGATCACCCCCCCCCACTATCATCCTTCCAGCTGTAGCGATCACCCCCCCCCCCCACCCCACTATCATCCTCCCAGCTGCAGTGATCACCCCCCCCCACCCCACTATCATCCTCCCAGCTGCAGTGATCACCCCCCCCCCCACCCCACTATCATCCTCCCAGCTGTAGTGATCACCCCCCCCCCCCTACCCCACTATCATCCTCCCAGCTGTAGCGATCATCCCCCCCCACCCCACTGTCATCCTCCCAGCTGCAGCGATCACCCCCCCCCACTATCATCCTCCCAGCTGTAGCGATCACCCCCCCCCCCCACTATCATCCTCCCAGCTGTAGCGATCACTCCCCCCCCACCCCACTATCATCCTCCCAGCTGCAGCGATCACCCCCCCACCCCACTATCATCCTCCCAGCTGTAGTGATCACCCCCCCACCCCACTATCATCCTCCCAGCTGTAGTGATCACCCCCCCCACCCCACTATCATCCTCCCAGCTGTAGCGATCACCCCCCCCCCACCCCACTATCATCCTCCCAGCAGTAGCGATCACCCCCCCCCCCCCACCCCACTATCATCCTCCCAGCAGTAGCGATCACCCCCCCCCCCACCCCACTATCATCATCCTGTAGTGATCACCCCCCCACCCCACTATCCCTCCCAGCTGTAGCGATCACCCCCCCCCCCCCCCCACTATCATCCTCCCTGGAGGCGGTGCTGGCGGTGATGTAATTGAGAATCCAGCTCCGCCTCTGCCCGCCCACCCGAGTCAAGGATTTTCATGGACCAAAAAGGCGTCGGCGCATGCGCGGCACATGCGCCGTGGACCCGCGATCAGCTGTGCTCTGACGTACGAGCACCGGAAGTGACGCTGTCCGATTTTTTCATAGGTCCGATGAAATTCTACATCACCGGCAAACGTTATAGCGAAAGAGCAATAATTTGAGCGCTAACCTTCTCTGTAACTCTAAACTGGTAACCCGGTGACGCTTATGGAGATTTTTTAAGTATCGTAATTTGAATATATGTGGGCTTACCTTTGAAGTCTCACTGGGGAGAAGCACAGTAAAAATGGTTGTATAGGGGTGTGGATTTGGAAGTAGATTGGGACCCTGAAGTCATTTAAAAAAATAATAATTCACACCCCTATACAATAATTTTTACTGCACTCCTCCCCAATGAGACTTCAAAAGCAAGCCCATATACATTTAAAAATACATTAACCACTTGCTTACTGGGCACATAAACCCCCTTCGTGCCCAGGCGAAATTTCAGCTTCCGGCACTGCGTCGCTTTAACTGACATTTGCGCGGTCGTGCGACGTGGCACCCAAACAAAATTCACGTCCCTTTACCCCCACAAATAGAGCTTTATTTTGGTGGTATTTGATCGCCCGTGCGTTTATTTTTATTTTTTGCGCTATAAACAAAAAAAGAGCGACAATTTAAAAATATATATATATATATATATTTTTTACTTGTTGCTATAATAAATATCCCAATTTAAAAAAAAAAAAAAAAAAAAAATTTCTCAGTTAAGGCCGATACGTATTCTTCTACGCATTTTTGTAAAAAAAGAATTATGATTTTTTTTTTTTTTACTAGTAATAGGGGCGATCTGCGATTTTTATTGGGACTGCGACATTACGGCGGACACATCGGACACTTTTGACATTTTTGGGACCATTCACATTTATACAGCAACCAGTGCTATAAATATGCACTAATTACTGTATAAATGTGACTGGCATTGAAGGGGTTAACACTAGGGGTTAAATATATTCCCTGGGTGTGTTCTAATTGTGTGGGGGGAGGGGACCGATGCTGTGTCCCTATGTACGAGGGAAACAGCATCTGTCTCCTCTCCCTGACAGGACATGAGCTCTGTGTTTACACACAGAGTTCCACGTCCCTGCTCTGTCACCGCGGATCGCGTGTACCTGACGGACACTGCGGCCGCCGAGTACACGCATCGAATCCTCAGCGATGCGACGGCACTGTTTTTCCCCAGTGGCGCGCACGGGGAATTACAATAACATGACGTCCAAAGACGCGATCCTGGCACTTCAGGTCTGCGCTGTTGATGTCATTTGTCTATAGCGCGGATCTGAAGTGGTTAAAGGAGTTAAAGGAGATCCCCATGTGACCTCAAATTTGGGCCCCATTCACACGGGGCAATTATCTTTGTGCCCCAATCTTTTTCTGGTGTTGCATGTATCTCCATGCCAGGAGTCTATTGGGAAACATGGCTGCAGGGACACAGCCACTGTGTCCCAATGTGACATGCAGATCGGGGTCACCAAACACATCTTGTGTGTGATTAAATGACCCCTGATCACTTAGTTATCGCTCAGCTTCGGACAGTGTCGGTGACCTTCAGTCATCTTTTGCCACTCAGCTACTTAAGCCATGGCTGAAGCATTGTTCTGGGGAGAGGGCGGCTGGCTCTAAGCCACATGCTGAAATGCAGAGCCAGCTGTCTGGCAGCTGGGTGGATCCCGACAATATGGATGCTAGAGCTGAAAGGATTACTAAACCTAAAAATGTTTAACTTAATGCATTAAGGTAAAAAACGTTTTCAGTGTCTGTGCGCTTCCCTGTTTGAAGGGGAAGAAAGGGGAGAAGAGATCAGCGCTCTGTAGGGCTGCATCTTTTCTCCCCATCGGCTCTGACTGCTGCCAATCTGAGGAAGTCAATAGGAGGGCGGCTCCGTAGACAGCTTAGGGACTACCTCTCCCCATAGCCAGCGGCTGGCTATAGTAATCCCGCAGAAGAAGTGGAGGAGCCAAGACCACCCTCTCCCGCTCCCCGATAAAAGTGATCTTGCGGTAAATCCGCCACTGAGACCACTTATATGATGAAGAGGACAGTCTGCTGTTTTTAAAAATGCCGGTGTTTTGGCAGCTAGCTGCTGACATAACAGTATTTAGTGTCAAAATAGTGACGTATAAAGAAGGCAGCTGGTCCTTAAGTAGTATAAAAAATAAAAATAAAAGTTTATTTTTACACTTTCCCTTTAGAGAAAAAAAAATGTTGATCACTTTTATTCCTATTACAAGGAATGTAAACATCGTTTGTAATAGGAATAGTGTGTGACAGGTCCTCTTTATGGAAAGATGTGGGGTCTTGTAGCCCCCACATCTCTCCTCTAGGTTGTAAAGATCAAAAGGAAAAACAAACAAACAATCTCTGTATTTCCATCCGAGTCCCAAGCAATGTTTACTTCCGCTGGGCTGAAAGTGATGTCACAACGTCGTGCCCCCGGCTTCCGAAGGTCATAGAGATTGCCAGGGACCATCTGTCCCTTGAAAAGCTCTATTCTCAACTTCTCCTACTTGTCGATCACACAGGCGAGCCGGTAGAAGCAATGGAGGGAGGGGGAACAGACATGTCCCCTCCCACCGCCTATCATTGTTCTTACAGTGCAGGGAATCACCAGCCGAAAAATATGAAATTTGGATGATTCCTGTAGCTGCAGGCATCATTGAGATATCCCCACTCAAAGTCCAGGACGTCATGACGTACTTTGGGCAGGAAAAGGTTAAGAGGTGAATACCAGGTAACAGTTTATTTTTATAAATTAATATAGTAAAAATATTACTGAAAATCATTACGTTTAGATTTTGCCTATACTTTGCCTATACTGGGTGCAGCATTGATCTGATGCTGCATCTGGCTACCATTGTCTCTGAGAACAGAGCGATCAAACACTGCTGATCGCTCAGTTCTCAGTCTTCATTGAGCAAAGAGCTATGACTGTCAATCCGTGGCTCTCTACTCCTCCAGTGCCCACTGGTGCACTGGGCTGTGAAGGGAGCAGAGGGGATGGCTCAGGCTCTCATGAGATTTTTGAGAGGCTGAGCCAGCTACCAGTCAAGGCTGGAAAGTCAGCATTGATCCAGTGCTTGGACTGACAGTGACGCCACAGGAGTACAGAGCAAATGGCTTTTGTGTAATCCATAGGAGAAGTAGGGCCAAAGAAGCATATCTGCCTCAATTCCAATACATATTCGTGTGGAAAAGGGTAAGTCACTTCTGCCTTCTTGGAATGAACGATGGCTCCCATGCGGCTTGGAACGATGGAGTCCCTATACAGAGTGTTGGCAGATCATTCCGGGTTCCAAGAGGGGCAACAGATATGTGAGAATGTAACATTTTATAGCCGTTTTTAATAAACAATAATACCCCATGTTTTTTTCTTGGCTTCCTCTCCTTCATGATGTAGAATTAAGAGCAACCATGATGGCAATATATACTGTACAGGGTGGATAATGGTATAAAAAAAACAGTTGGCCTGTGTCTAAAGCTTTCATAGACCTCTCAGTACGAGCTCAGGGGGTCAAAACCTCTGGCGAGTTTGTAACTTATAAGGGATACGGGTAGGCATGGAGCGGAGGAGATTGAAGTGGATGTGCACAGTGCAGTAAAGCACTTTTTTTTTTAAGAAGATTTCACATATTTTTTCTCTTTTATTTGGCACAAAACTTTAATTTGGACTGTACATAATACTGATTTATTGGTATATAATTTAAGCAGATTTATTTGCATTGTATGTTCGGCTGTATGGTGGTGAGGTGAGCACAGACCCTTTTCCATATGCGTTTATGGTGTATTAAGGCAGCAGCTACCCAAGTGCACATTTTACTTTATACAAATTGTTCACAGTGACACATTGAGTGGTTAAATTGTTACCACCCTAATTTGTCAAAATCATTGCATGGGAACCTTTTTTCATATTCCCAATACATACACAATTTCACCTTGGAATAATAAAAAGGATTTTTTGAAGCTGTATACGCTTGGCACATATCAGATTCCTAATTCCTCCACACAATCATTACAATAGCTGCACAGACTATAATTAGTACTGAACGGATCATATTGTGCTGTGTCACAGCAGACTAATTATGACTCTTTTTAAGGCTGTACTTTCTTTTGCCATACATTAGATTGCAAAATCATCCACCCAATCATTATTATAGCTGCATAGATTGTAATTACTATAGTGCTGTATCATAGCATACTCGGCAAATTTTCTATAATGGAACTATAGGTTAATCAGAAAAAAATAAATATATATATAATTAAAGGATCACACTGCTCCGTAAAAAAAAAAAAACGCATCAAGAACCAATATACGTTTTTGCTGTGGTGCGGTAAATTTAACAGGTTTTTAAGCGTTTTTCCCCATATCACTTCTGAAATGTGATTTTTATGTGATTTCCAGTGATTATATAGTGTCACCTTCATGCTACTTTAATACAACTTCAGTGAGACTTTAAGCAAAGAAATCACATCATCAACATTAGGGGTGTTGAATTTAATCGTTGCATCAATGCATCGGGATTAGATGGGCCACGATGCGATTTCGCTGCTGTCACTTTAAGAAATCGATTATGGATGACGTCATTCTCGCGCCGTGCATCTGAGTGGAGCCGAGGGTTACGTGCCGTTTTTCCCGCCTCCCGCTGACATTATTCCCTTGTGCTGCGAGTAGAGGAGGCCTTCTACCAATCCCCTTCCCTCTCCCCTCATCAGCCAATAGCAATAGCCTATAGCACGTGATTCCACATTCCAGGCAGCGTAAGGCGGAAGGAGGAGCCCACGCTGTGTGCTGTGCAGGTTGGCGGGAACATGGAGTGCTGTGGCCGGAGTTTGAGGTGGCTGGAGCTGTCCCTGCTGCTAATAAGAGTGGCGGGCTTATGGAGCACGGAGCTTTGCTGAGGAGAGTGGAGCCATCACTGCTTTAGGTCCCGGAATGATTCAGGGCGGCCGCAGCGTATCCAGCAGGAGGTGTGATGGAGGAGGATGAAGCGGAGCTGGAGGAGAGCCAGAAGAGCGGTAGAGCCAGGTGAGGGGGCCGTGGGGAGGACACTGAGAGGACTGACATGGTAAGGTAAGTGCCAGACTGCATACATAATGTAGATAGGGCAATACAACCAAAAAAGGTGTGCAGTGCTTTGCAATGATAAATGTACAAAAGAGTCTTATTAAGTAGTGAACAAATATAGTCCTGATATATATTTATATATAACTCTGATCTGATTGAAAGCAATCTTCTGTGTATTCAAAGTAATTCCAGTGCTGTGTGTGCTCTGCTGTGTTTAAGTCATTCCTGATTTCTGGTGAACACAGCAGAGCACACACAGCACTGGAATTACTTTGAATACACAGAAGATTTCTTTCAATCAGATCAGAGTTATATATAAATATATATCAGGACTATATTTGTTCACTACTTAATAAGACTCTTTTGTACATTTATCACTGCAAAGCACTGCACACTTTTTTTTGTTTTATGGTCTATTTAAAGTTGTATATTCACTACCTTGTGCTAGCTGCCAACTAATCATACAGCGCCCACTTTATTTTGTTTTTAATGGAGATATGACAGCATGTTCCCCAGCTGGCTGTCAAACTGCCTAATGTCCTTCACAGCCCCTTCCTACCCTGCAGTTCCCACTATCTTTCACCCAACTCGGCCCCCCCCCCCCCCACCTTTTATATATGTCTCAAACTACTCCTGATCACTCAAACTACACATCAAATGGATATGGCTCCTAGCCCATTCCTCTTCCACCTCCCCATTCAAACCAATGGCCACCGCATAGCCCTCACCCAACTCGCCTCCATTTACAGGCTCCAACCCCCACCCTAAACAATAATTCTATTAAAACAAAATTATTTCTGGACCGACCCCTCCATTCTTCAGTTCCTATCACCCCCCCAGACTCGTCCATCTAATAATATTCTTGGACTCTTCCAGCCTTCCCTTCCTATCCTCTGATTCTTCCATCCTTTTTTTCCTTATTCATGGATTCCTATTTCCCTATCCCCGAATTCTTCCATTCTTCTCTCTCCATGGATTTCACCATCCTTCAGTTCTATCCCTGGACTCTTCCATCCTTTAGTTCCCATCTCCAGACTACTCCATCCTTATTTTCCTATTCATGGATTCCTTCTTCCCTATCTCCAGACTCCTCCATCTTTCTAATCGTGATGCATCGTGATGCATCGCGGAATCGAATCGAATCGCTGACATGATAATCGTAATCGAATCGAATCGTGTGGCGAGTGAAGATGCGCACCCCTAATCAACATTAAATAAGCATTCCTGAGAGACTTAAAACCAGTGTTTTTTTTTAATAACTCACCGGTCATCGCAAACTCCTCCCAAACGTGAAATGTCATGTGTTTTTCCACTGTGCATTTTGGCACGTTTGTAGCATGTTTTGACACACGAAAAATAGGTATCTACTAACCAGTATTGTGGTGTCCTTAACAATTAGGCTACATTCACATCTCTGCATTTCTGACCACACAGGAACGTTCCTGCACATAAAACGTGTGTTTTTCAGCATGTTTCAGGAACGTACTGCAAACGTGCATCAGGCTTGTGCCACCATGAAGGAGTTCTAATCACAATTGGGGTGGTATTAACAATTAAGCGCAGTACACGCCAAGAAAATCAGGCTACATTTTTTGCAGGTCAAAACAGAGGATGGTACTAATTGTATAAAAATTCCCCTAAGACAAATGCTTTTTTTGTTGTCTATTGTTTCTCATCATCGGTGAGGGAACCAGGAACTGAAGCGTTGTGGCTTCACTTCCCGGTTCCCTACACTGTGCCTTCCTTACAGTTCCCAGCTGTGTTCTGGGAGCCATGTGTTTCCCAGAACACAACGGGGGGAGGGATAGTGGCGTATTGCCCGCAGTTTCCCGCAGGCTCTATGCCTGGAAGTGGGTTCAAATACCCGTCTTAGACAGGTATCTGCACCCCCCTCCCCCTGAAAGGTGCCAATTGTGACACCTAGGGGGGAGGGGGGGGGGATTCAATGAGCGGAAGTTCGACTTCACGCTTTAAGCCTGCCTATGTCCTACAATTGGTTGCCAAGGACACATAGCTTTCTGGGTTGCCGACTTTAGTACAGATAGCAGCAGGCAGGAGGAGAGAACCTGGAAGAGGTACAAGCTGAGCTCTCTCTCCTCTCTGTATACAGGAGTTACCACAAGATCACTCTCTAATACAAAACATACAGCGGTCGGTACAGTTTTACGTCCTTTTGCGGCGGCACCCCTGAGCACTCTTCGCACCGAGTTGAGAAACACTGATGCGGAGTAAGAGACGCTTGCAGCAACTTCTGCCAAAGCTTATCAGGGCGAATAGCAAATATTATAAATACAGCTGGCCACACAACAAACTCCTTCAAGGCTGGGTTCACACTAATGCGAACCACGCTTATTCCTGTGCAGGTTCCCCCCATCGCATCAGACTCGCAGGCAGTTCAGGTTGCTCTCTGCAAACTGCTGCGGGGTCAATGTAAAGTTAATGATACCCCCAAATTAAGTTTGCAGAAGGCAGTGCGACCTGCAAGACTGGAGGGGAATCGGATCGGTCTGAACACCCAAGCTATCCAAATCTAGTGCGGACCAAAAAAAAATGACCCTGCACCACGAAGAAGAGTTCCAGCCAGGGGTGAGGCCAGCAGCTACAAATACTGCGGCTGCTGACTTTTAATATTAGGGCACTTACCTGTCCTGGGATCCCACTACGGTGGCAACCTTAGCTGATCTGTCCATCAGCTCCGGGTGCCGGTGTGACATCTACACCAAGGGAAACAAGAAGTGAAGCCTTGTGGCTCCACAGCCTCTTTCCTACTGCGCATGTGCGACGCGTTCTGCGCTTGCTGAATGGTCCTGCCGCGTTCTGTGACCTGTGTGTCTCCCAAAACGGGGGGGGGGGGGGGGGGACAGGAAATTGCATAGATCGCCACACGATGGTTGCGGCAATCTTACCTGGAAGTGGGAGCGGGTACCTAGTTTTGACAGGTATCTGCTCCCCCCGAAGGGTGCCAAATGTATCGGGGGTGGGGGGGCAGAGGAAGAAAGCGGAGCTTACCCTTTTGGGTGGAGCTCTGCTTTAAGACCAACTTTCTTTTGGCGTACAGAGACAGCTTTTGTGAAAGTGTCTCGCGTATGTTCCAAAGGTGGTGCAGCACAAGTCCAATACAAGTACAGGTGTATGAATTCAGCACACTGCACCACTTTTACAACACAAGTGACACTTTCACACAATCCACCAGTCATATCCTGAGAAGGATTGTTCCATCAGACTGCTATGGCCACCATCAGGAGGACAGGGCGGTGACCCAGGAAGTGACACTCTGGTGGCCATATTCTCCTGGAGCCACCAAACACACTTCAGACCTGACCTATTACATAAGACAAGCCCCAGGCAAATGGTCCTATAAGGAGAAAGCAGCCATCACACACAATGCTCTCACCTCAAACTCCCGGATGTTGTTGGAGGTGACGAAGATCCCGATCCCGATGGGGATGAATATAATCCCGATGACGAAGAAAGCCGGCAGGACGGTACCAGCGGTGAGGATAGGCTGCCAAGCCGGAAGGCGCTGCTGCTTGAAGGCCGTATTATCCGGCTTCTTACTCTTAGCGGCCAGTCCAGGGCCCACACCGGAGTGAGGGTTCCCGTCCTCCTCCTTGTAGTTCATCGCCATGGAGGTGTGTGTAGTAATACAAGCTCCTCCGAGAGTCTCCTCAATGCCGACAAACACAACAAACCTACCCGGACACCACCTCCTCTACGTCACCACCGGGAGAGCCCCAATGCGGAAGAAGCGCGCCTTACTGCGCAGGCGCCACACCTAGACCGTCATTGGAGAAAGTCGGGCAGGCGCAGTGGTGCACTCGCAGTTTGGCGTTAGACGTCCTATTGTTTTTTTTACCTAGACTGAGCTGACCAGAAAGAATAACATTCAGCTCCTTTAACGCTTGGTTCCCCAAATGCACAAAATAAAACTTGTTGTAACTGAATAAAAAGAGTTAGCTGGAGAATTCCTTTTCACTAAGCTAAAGTCCATGTTGGCTCCATGTCTGCACTAGGTGACAACTAGGGTTGCCACCTCTTCTTCAAGCCAATCCCGAATACTTTAGCAGCGCACTGCATTTTTTATTTTTTTGTAGTATACACTATAAGATTGTAAAAGACCTGGGAAACTTTTGGGTGCCCCAAGGAGAGTAATAATGCAGCTCAGTGCACCACAGTGAGCGTGGCCGAATTGTGGAGTTCCGTAACTGTGATTCTGCGCATGATTCCTGAATCGCTGCAAATTGCGGGACACGCTCGCGATCCTGTTACTTTCAATGGCACCCTAATCGCTCAAAAAATCCCACAAACAGAATCATGGGAAGTTTCGCTCAGCGAATGGGGTGCCATTGAAAGTAACGGGATCGCGAGCATGTCCTGCAATTTGCGACGATATGGGAATCGTAGCAATTCCACCCGTGATCCGGAATGCCTAGGTGTGAATGGAGCCTGTGAGTCTTATGCACACAATGCAAGGGGACAGGGGTGTAAAATGCAGATTAAGAGTCATGAGTACAAAACAAAAAGAGTGCAGGGGTCAGGGGTGTGTAATGCACAGTGTAGGGGTAAGAAGAGTGCAAAATTCCGGCCGTGTGCAATGTTACCCTTTCATCAAAACTCATCACTCCCTCTCCTACAAAAAATTTTTTTCCAGCACTAGTCTTTATGCTCACCCGCACCAGCAAAAATCAATTCTCCCCCTCCCAAAACAACCCCCCCCCAAAAAAAAAGTACAGTACAAGTACCCCTCCACTCTCCCCAAAATCCCTAGTCTTAGCACAATCCCCCTTCTTCCCCATCCCAGCACTTATCCCTACCCCCTCATAATACAAATCAATTCTTCCCCTCCCAAAACAACCCCCCCCCCCCCACAAAAAACAAACAAATCCCCCTTACACATCACAAGTACCCCTTCACCATCCCCCAAATCCCCCCTTCTCCCCCATCCCAGCACTTATCCCTACCCCCTCATAATACAAATCTATTCTCCCCTTCTCAAAACACCCCCCCCCCCTAAAAACAAAAACCTTACACATCACAAGTACAGTAAAGAATCCCTTCTCTTTGGAGCAAGGCGGGGAGCCATCAGCCATCAAGAAACTAACTAGATTCTCATGGATGGAGACTCGATGTCCAGCAAGTGGATCGATCTGGGTATATGTATGGGTATGGGTGTGCCCATACATAGGTTGAATCTATAGTGAAGAGTGAAATGGCTTGCTCTTCTACGATGACTCAGTTTGTTTTTTCTATTTTAAAATATACTACTGATAGTTGCGTCAATTGCGCTGCCTGATAATATAGACATAGAGGGGTGTCCCAAGCTCACTGTGAGCTCTAGGAGCTTACAATTCCTTCTTTGAATGAATGAACGAATGACTTGTATAGCGCTACACATTCGAACTGAATCGCATCTGGGCTCTTTTTGCAGCCAGTGTCTTCCTGGCTGGTGCGGTCATTTTTCCCCGTAGGATCTTGACACGCTTGGGACACACAGTCATACACACATATATACATATATACTGGGCCAATTTGGCCAGGATCCAATTAACCTACCAGAGCATGTCTTTGAGAATCTATGCCCCAGGGCCGATCTGCCCTATAGGCTCACTATGCAAGCCGCTTAGGGCCCTGCAAACCTGTGGAGGGCCCCCAAATTACTAGAGGCCCCGTCTGGTGAGAAGTAATTTTCGGCCCCTCACCCCGCTTCTCAACTCGCTGGCTGCATGGGAGAAGAGGTAAGAAGTCATAACCCCCCGCTTCTCACTTTAATGTAAGATGTAATTTCCGACATCAGAACACCAACTCCCCCCAACTTAATGAAAGAATGTCATTTCCAACAGCAGAATACCCCCGCTTCTCAACTTTAATGTGATGTCATTTTCGGCAGCCCCACCTACTTTAAACTTTAATGTGACATGTCATTTTGCTTAGGGCCCCAGGGAGGTCAGGATCGGCACTGCCCATTTTGTATATCCCCCCATATATAGTGAATTTATTTTGGTTGGAATTGCATCAAATGTAAATGATTAACCGCTACAGGGAGAGAACAGAAAATATACAAAAGCTTTGGTAGAATAATAATTTAAACCGTATTAACTGCCCTTAGCCATAATAGGTCAAATAGGGACTACCTTGTAAACTTCTCTTCCAGTCATTTATACACAATAAGGTACCGTATTTTATGCACCATAAGACGCACCTAGGTTTTAGAGAAGGAAACCAGGAAAAAAAATATTCTGACCTATACAGAAGCCTGGCAAAAAATGTTTTACATTATCCATGGACAGTACGTTAGCCAGTGGTATTCCTATTATAAACAAAGATACACCAGTGTTTATGTGAGTGTAGCGCCCCCTTGCTTTTAGCATGGGCACTACGCTAAAAAACTAGTTGACTGGGAGAGTTGCCTTGCTCCTGGTCGTGATTTGTTTAGGTTAATGACCTGTGTCATTCTGGAAAGGTCCACTGGCTCGAACTGCATTCTGGGGATGTGAGTATCATTTTCGGCCGGCAGTGGGAGCCAGAGGGATTTCTGGAAGATGGAGTCTTCCCCAGCAGCCAATTGGAGAGGGCTTTTTCCGCTGGGCATGCGGGTGAGGGGTATATCTGTGATGGAGGTCATGTGTTCTGGGTCTCTTCCTTCTCCTGCATGGGGTCCCGGAGTCGGGGTGCGCCACCCACCTTCAGGGTGTGCGCATCCATGGACCCTGCCGGCGTGGCCCATCTGGCCAAGCTTCCAGGCCTTGCTGAGTCTCAATCGGAGACTAAACTAAAGGGGCCCCAGGGACTTGCTGGGTTCCCTATGCCGTAGAGAGGATCCGGCGCCCGGGCCATAGACAGGTACTCTCTGCTGTCACCCGGTGATCTGTGCTGAGATAACCGCTGGGAGGATTTGCTCTATTCGGACATTTACAAACTATCTAAACTACATTGGTCTGTGGCAGAAGCCTAGAGCCAGGTCAGTGAGAGAGACCTGTTCCTCCCAGCCAACATCTAAAGTGGCGACGCGTGCAAAATTGTATTTTTCAAGGGGCTGATTTTTGCTGTACGAATATCCAGGCCTGACATCAAGAATCTCTTTTTTCCTCATCAACCTATTCTCCTTTCACAAGTTGATGTTTGGCTATGTTGGCCTGGAATTAAAGCATTGAGAAAATCTTTATTTACTGTGTGGACACTCAATTACTACTTAATGGCTTCTGGTGCACCCCTAGACCAAGCAAGAGTAACTTAAACTGCCGATCCCATTATTAATCCAGCGACCCTTTCCGGGGTGACGCTACATGAGTATAATCTGATGAGCGAGTAATTGGATCTTGACTGCTGAGAAGCTCAGGCTTAACTTGCTCTTAATTCAACCATACCAAAAAACCTTGCCCCCCCCCCCCCCCCCAATAATTACGAACAGACCATTTAAAGTTGGAAGTGGGCAAGGCCACAGCTTTATTGAAACATATTGTTATAACAAACTTCAAATCTCAACAATCCAAAAAACATGCCAGTCACGGTTACACCATGAGCATATCTAAACAAAAATGTCTAGTCTAAGGCCTCGTACACACAAGGGGATATGTCCGCTGAAAACGGTCCGATGGACCGTTTCAGCAGACATCTCCGCTCGTGTGTATGGGCTAGCGGACAGATTTCTCCACCCGACAGATTTCAAAGCATGCTTTGAAATCAATCCGGTGGGAATCTGTCCGCCCGACATGTCTGCTGGTTAGTACACTTACCAGCAGACATGTCGTCCCCCACCGCCGCCGCGCAGCCGCCGAATGGATTCGGCGCATGCGCGGAAGTGTTTAACTTCCTGGTGCGGTGACGTGGCGGTGACGGTCACCGCCACGTCACCGCGCCGTCCGGTGGCGGGGAATTTGATCCGATGGTGTGTACACGCCATCGGATCAAACTCCCGATCGGACATATCCGATGGAAATGGTCCGCGGACCGTTTTCATCGGATATGTCCGATCGTGTGTACGAGGCCTAAGAGGCTTGTCTCCACCATCAGTGCGAGACATGCATTAAACTGACCCTGTGATTCAACGTGAGGGCTTAGCCCAAAAAGTAATGCCAATTGCTGGCCAAGGTAAAACCGGCAAAGAAGCTGTGACGAAACAACAACGTGGGCATTGCCTTGGGCGGGGCCGGCTTCTCGTTAGCTGGAGTAAGAGAGGGCGGCCTGGGTAGGTGTTGTGTCCCGTGTGTGTGGATGGAGCGAGCGGTGGTGGCGGCGACTCCTGCTCAATATTCGCTCCATAAGACGCCTTTTTTAGGAGGAATAAATAGAGTGGAGAGGGATTAGAACACCATCAGTTTTAATTACTGTCTGTGCTCCCATCAAAGAGATCCCCCTCTTTATTTTTCCTGTCTACCATTATCATTGAAAGTGAAAGTAAAAGAAAATCCCAACTTTGGGTTGTCCCCAAAAAAATAATAGAGGGGACATTTTCAATAGTGGCACTAGTTCTGGTGATCTGGAGGTCTCCAAGGAATTCCCTTAATTTGTAGAGATTTTCTCTCACTTCCTGTTTGGCAATTGAACAGAAAGTGAAAGGGAATTCTCCACAAAAACAGTCTGACAGGGGTTACAACCCTCCCTTGCTCTATCCAGAGTGGAAAAAAACACAAAATTGTATTATACTTACCATAATTAATTTTCCTGGAGCCTAAATGCCTACCCATGAGCAGGGCCGGTCTTAGGTGTTCAGGCGCCCTGTGCGAGCTAATCCTGTGGCGCCCCCCCCCCCCATCTTCACCCCTCACCTAAACATACACAAAGAGGAAAAAAATATTTGTATCAATTGATTTAATCGACTTTTTAATAATAAAAAGTAGATGCATACAGGGCCAGGGGCTCAGTGTGACGCTTAGACGCCACTGCGCATGCGCCGTCTGGCAGAGAATAACTGAGCATTTTAGGGCTTTCACGACTCCGAGCATCAGCGGCGCATGCGCAGTGTGCCTGTGGGGGCCGGCAGCAGACATTTTTTTCAGGTGCCGCAGCCGATGCGTTGCTCTTCACCCAGTCCCAGGGCAGGGGGACCTGGCAGCGCCTGCTGCTGTGACTCGTTGGAGTCGGATTCCTGTGATCATGTGAGTAACTGACTGCGACTCACATTCTGCGAACTGTGATGGTCGCACGGCGCCCCTGTTGCCCATGGCACCCTGTGCAGCCGCACAGCTCACACACCCCAAAGGCCAGCCCTGTCCATGAGTAAGTAAATGGTGGTATTTGCGCTGTGTATAACAAAGAGAGTTTACTAGGGGATAATGATGATAGCAGATAAAATAGGACATACATGAACTACATCAAATATTGCGATGAATACTGAGAAAAAGCAATAAAAATGCGGAAAAAAATATATAAATTGATCCAGAGGATAAATCAGTTTCACAATACAATATGTGACAATTATCCAACAAAAATCTGTGAGTGAAGAAAATGGTAAACTTCACCACTTATAATTTTTTATTTATTTTTTAATGTAACTGAATGGCATCTGCACTGGTAGGTTATATAGGCTCAGGTTTAAAGTGTATAAAACCCCAGAAGCAAAATATAATACCGTATTTATCGGGATATTGCGCGCTCCGGCGTATAGCGCGCATCCCTAATGTGGACCTGTAAAAAAAAAAAAATTGTACTTTTAGTACTTACCGTTTTGGTGTCTTGCACGGCATCAATCGTCCGGTCCAGCGTCCGTCTTCAGCTTCAGTGGTGTCCTCCCGGCTTCTCCAGTGCTCCGGTGAGTCGAATCCCCACTTCCCGCGCTCAGTTTGAACGCCTCTGCTGACATATACTGAGTGCAGTACACTCGGGTACATTCGGCCAGGCTCGGCTTCGCTCGTGCTCACGCTCTGTGATGTTTATGCGTGAGCATGAGCGAAGCTGAGCCTGGCCGAATGTACCCGAGTGTACTGCAATCGGTATATGTCGGCGGAGGCGTTCAAACTGAGCGCGGGAATCGGCTATCGGCTTATATCGCGCACCCACGATTTTCCCCTTATTTTAAGGGGAAAAAAGTGCGCGGTATATGCCGATAAATACGGTATATTGCAGCTTACCACTTGATGTAGTTGCTGCATTTGTTTTTTTAAAGACCTTTTTTCATTATTTTTATCTGTTGATCCTGCTAGTAAGTCTGTTATTTTTCTAATTCCTTTGAAGCTCTCCAGTATAAGTGGCTGTCAGAGTTGAGCCAATTTAACACAGACAGGAGTGTTTACAATAATTAGCTTAAAATTATTACTGTAAAACCTTTATCCTGAAAAAAAAAAAAAAAAGTTGCTGCGGATCACACAGGAACGGCCCAGGGACGAATCAGGGCCAAATCTTTGCCTGAATGGTTTCATGACTACATCTTCTCTACTTCACTTGCAGAAAAGAATTATGGATACCTTTTACTGTGTACAGTGTTTCCTTACCTCCAATATATGCAACCCTCTACAACTAGAGTTGGGTAGGCCTGTTTTTTTGTTTTTAGGACTATTTGCATATATGGTAATGGATGTGTAGTCGTGTTAGAGCTACTGTATCTATGGCAAGGATGGTGAACAATGGTAGGCAGGGAGAGACAATTTTCTCACTTTGTCCTTGGATTCCGAATAGCTTTCATGAAGATGTACGGCTATGCTATGCCCTTGTGTTTTATGGTGGACTGCAAGTCACCACTGTACCTCTACTATTTTATACTGAAATCAGGCTATATTCTTGTTTACAAAATATGTAATCAGAAGCACATTGATTTCAGTGTGGTTAAAACTGGATACTTGTCAACAGGAAGTAATCTTATGTTACTTACAGTAGCTCCTGAAAACTTTGGTCCAGATCCACAAAACTTTACGGCGGCGTATCTCCAGATACGCCACCATAATTTCAAATCTGCGCCGGCGTATCATTGTTTTGTATCCACAAAACAAGATACGCCGGAATTACGCTAAGATACGACTGACGTAATCTATTACGCCATCGTATCTTAGTTGCATATTTATGCTGGCCGCTAGGGGCGCTTCCATAGATTTTCTGCGTAAAATATGCACATGAGATAGATACGCCGATCCACGAACGTACGTACGCCCGGCGCATTTTTTTTACATCGTTTGCGTAAGCGTATGTCCGGCGTAAAGTTACCCCTGCTCTATAGAGGCGTACGCAATGTTAAGTATGGACATCGGGACAGCGTCAAATTTTCCGTCGTTTGCGTAAAACGTTCACGAATAGGGCTTTGCGTAAGTTACGTTCAAGCATTGACTATTTGCGACGTGATTTCGGGCATGCGCACTGGGATACCTCCACGGACGGCGCATGCGCCGTTAAAAAAAACGTCAATTACGTGGGGTCACGATGATTTACCATAAATCACGCCCACATCTTAGAAATTTGAATTGCGCGGCCTTTACGCCGCCACAATTACACTACGCCACCGTAAGTTACAGCGCAAATTCTTTGTGGATAAGGAACCTGCCGCTCTAACTTACGGCGGCGTAGTGTATCTTAGATACGCTACGCCTGCCTAAAGATCTGGCCCTTTATGTGTAGCTAAGCCTTGGATATAGGTATCATATCAGAGTAACTTATGAAAACTACAGGTAACACAACATGTGTTTTAGAGTTAATATACTAAAGGCGAATAAGCCTTTTCTCTTTGCAAAGTGAAACTTCACCACTTATACTAGTCTTCTGTGGCAAATTCCCTTCAAAGTGAATTGCCTATTTGCCATTAGTAAATCAACGTTATTGTTTTGTTCTCTAGCGTAGGCAGAATATGTAAGCAATTATTCCAGGCAACAAAGGTATCCTTCCTATGCTTTTCATATGTCAGGCCTGTTGTATACTTATATTACAAAGGCACATGAAACCTTTTGTTTGGATGGATTTATTTTCAGGTGTATTTTCCAGACGCTGGAATCCTTGATTTCACTTTGGATTACAGCATAAAAAGTATTCACAATTCACATCAAATATACAATATATACACCAAAAAATCCCTAATTTTACCTATTAAACCAGAGGCCCACAAGGTGGATGACCCCTCTCATTGCCTTGACTTGAACTTCCTCCCTATGTTATCTGGGTATCACTATTACCTCATATATGTCTGATTTTTGTAAACTTAATTTGTACCACCTGTTGGCTACTTATAAAGGGGTTGTAAGGGCAGAAGGTTTTTTATCTTGATGAATTCTATGCATTAAGATAAAAAACTTTTTGTGTGTAGCAGCCACCCCAGCACCCCCCCTAATTACTTACCTGAGCCCCTTCTCTCTCCAGCAATGTCTACGAATGTCTACGCCATCCGGAACACTCCTTCTGATTGGCTGAGACACAGCAGCAGCACCATTGGTCCCCGCAGCTGTCAATCAAATTCAGTCAGCCAATCAGGGGAGAGAGGGGTCGGGTCAGGGCTCCCTGTCTAAATGGACACACGGAGCTGTGACTCGGCTTTAGTGCCCCCATAGGAAGCTGCTGGCTATGGGAGTACTCAATAGGAGGGAGGGGCCAGCAGCAGCAGCAAAAGGGACCCGAGAAGAGGAGGATCCGGGCTGCTCTGTGCAAAACCAACTGCACAGAGGAGGTAAGTATAACATGTTGTCATTTTAGAAAAGAAAAACAAGCCTTTACAGTCGCTTTAAAGGGTCACTAAAGGAATTTTTTTAAGCTAAATAGCTTCCTTTACCCTAATGCAGTCCTGGTTTCATGTCCTCATTGTTTGTTTTTGCTGTAATCCTTCTCTGTTCTGCACACTTCCTGCTTGTCTGTTTCCTTATGAAAAAAGTACTGGGAGCTTCTCTCTGTGGTCTCTAATCAAGGAGGTGTGATTACTGTGTGTCTTAAACCCCTCAGAACCAATCAGTTTCATTTTAAAAACAAACATTGCCCTGTATTGGCTCTGTGTCTCAGTCCTTCACACTAGCATGACACTAGATGAAAAACAAAACTGAAAGTGCAGGCACATTATATGATTGATTTTTATCTACAGTATTTTTAATCATTTTTAAAAGGAATCAGTTAACAATTATGTCTCTATACCCTGTAAACAGTCATTTCAGCAAAAAAATTCCTTTACAACTCATTTAAGCTTTAATTGAAGTGTGGGACAATCCTCCCCTTTCGTTTAATGGCAGAATTATTTTGCTTAAAAGGAAAATTCTCCCTGTCCAATTATATATCCTGTGTCACTCCCCTGTCTGGATACCAATATAATTATTTAGACAATTTGACTCAATGATTACTTCCTTTTTGTGAAAGTCCAGTACCCCTAGATTTCGTAAATCCATTCTCCATAAATCATGGACTCATGGGGCTTGACCTGTCCTGATTTGCAGGATTATTTTTTTTGCAACCCCTCTCATGCATGCCCATAATTGGGTAATTTCTCTAATGCCTCAGCAGTCCTTGAAGCAACCTACCTAGGCTTCTACACATCGAGAATCTTCTCTACAGGGGTACCTGAGCATTCTCCCTTGCGACCTCCATGTATGCAGTGGTTCAAGTGTGGCACCAGTTGATTTTTAAATGCCCTAATGTCTCTGCTAGTTTGTCTCCTAACACTCCTATATGGTTGAACCCAATTCTTCAGAAATTCCAATCCATTCCCGATCTAATGGTGTGGGCTTCCAGAGGTATAAAAACTCTTGGCCACATTTGTGAAAGGGGTGCCTGCAAACTGAAAATCCAACACTTGGTTAAGCCTTTATTCCAAATCTATAAGGCACTTCTGCTTTCGGTCCATGTTGGTCTGGAGGGACTTTGTTCCAATTGTTCCAGATATGGATGGGGAAGACTGGGAGGAAATATGGGAATTTTCCTTCAGTTAGTTGCTGTTAGGAAAAGCTGATCCAATTTCAATTACTGCATAGAGCCTACCTAATACCTAAACGATTGGATAGAATCTATCCTGGAGCGTATCCCCACAGTTGGAGGTGCTAGTGTTAATGCCGACTTTCAAGATATGTTGTAGGCATGCACTAAAATTCAAAGCTTCTGGGACGAGATTACTCGGATCCTATCATGCTGGCTACTGACATCTGTTTGGTGTGCTTAGCCTACCATAGAACAAACAAGACTCTTCTCGGTTTTGTCTTGCCCTATGCCAGAGAGGCAATAGTTTTAAAATGAAAGTCCTCTCAATTTTTTTTTAAATCTCTTGTAAACTCATCTATACCGCTGTATAAAGCCATTTATATTTCTCGAGGTTGTCCTGCTTAATTTAGTGTGCTTCCCCTCAAACACATGTGAGCCTCGATATGAGCCAAGGCATATTGACAATTTAATATTTTTTTTAAATATTGCAGGTATTTTTCATTAACCCGAGAAGGGCGACAATGAAGGAACGTATACCAAGTGCTAATAGCCTACAAATAAAGGCACCTGCATTTGGCTCAGATAGTTGGAATCACTGTTTGAGCATTGCAGCTAATCCTTTTTCTTGTGGTGCAATAAAATACCATCCGCCCCCATTTTTTTCATCAAATTAAAGGTACTATATATGCCCCTGGCTCTCCCAATCCACCATACATCTATATATAATATACAATTATTTGTAAACCATTTAATTATTTTGTTATCACTTTACCTGCATTGCAGTGTTTTACTTGTCCATACTCCCGATGCGAGCCGCTGCGTTCATCCCCACAGCACTGGGTGGGTGCCTCTTTTCCACCCCGCTTCCCGACACGTTGGGGATACGCAGATGGTCTGCGATTCTCCTCAAATGTGTGGTTCCCTGCAGGGCCACTGCAGAGGACCTTCCCCATGCCGATGGCATCCCTTGATCGCTACCAGACTGTCGGTGACATCACACTTTTGCTTCGGAGGCGACGGCTTATGCAGGGGCTTTGCCTTCAGGAACGCAGAGGAGACCATGTGGACGATGCCATTTTGGCACCGCATACCTGTGGGAGGATGGATGGGGAGGGGCCTGACACCTGCAGACACCTGCAGACAATGGACAATTCATGCAGACACTTTGAAACCCTGCAGCTCCAATTAGATCCTGAGATGTTTCTTGGTAATGCTGTCATATGAATAGAAGACTGATGGAGTGCTTGGTAAGTGAAGCGCTTGCAACGTTTTTGAATGGCCAATCTTTGTACTTGTGGCATACCCATCCATTTTCCTATATTGTGATTTTTTCAACCTATATACTATCCCTTTGTAGTACAACCTTATTTCTATTCCCCTACTCTATGCATATATTACTCAGTGTCACATCACTTGTCTGGCACCTATTTCCATTTCACTTTCATTATTTCATTTTATTGAATATTTTCCCTTTTACTTCTCACTCCACATATGTGTTTTTCCCTTCATCAACAATCACTTTTACACTTTTAACACTTGTTTTTCAGTTTGCAGTAGCCCCCTTGTTTTCACTTTTACACCTATATTGCCTCATCATCAGTCACCACACACCATGCATCTCCACTTCATTAATCTCATCTCCACCCCCATCCCCCACCCCACCTTTTCACTGCTAGCTAACCTCTCAAATAACGAATCCAATTAATGAATAAATCACGCCATGTTATGTATAACTTAATTTTCCCATGATATTCCTTTATTATTGACCAAATAACAACCAGCCTTCAGCTGCCAAGCACTTAACAGATACTACTCTAACATTAACTAATTGTAGCGCCCCCTCCCCCCTATTTGGCGGGGCATTACGCTAAAGTTAGTGGGGAATGGGAAAGTTAAGTTGCTCCCACTCACAAATTGGTTAAGTTCAGGCTGCTGTCAGTTTAGAACTGCTTTCTAGGTCAGTCTGCATGCTAGGGGAGGTGTTATTACCCCTGGGTGACAGTTGGCGCTAGAAGGGGTTTTGAGTATATCTGTGGCAGACGCCTGAAAGAAGCGTGCGACGTTCTACGCGGGGCCCGCGTTCCAGGTGCGGCATCCACCTTCAGGGTGCGCACATCCATGGGCCCCGCCATCGAGGCCTGCCTGGCCAAAGCTAAGCACCAAGCGGAGCTTCACCCTGACATCGAAAGGGGCCCCAGCGGCTTGCTGGGTCCCAGATCCTAAGCTGGGAGCTGTACGGTGGGGATTGGCTCGGGAGACCCAAAGGCAGAGGTTGTCCGCGAGGCCTAGGCGAACCACCGGGGATCCGGTCATCACTACATGACAGGTACACTTCAACTGTCCTCTGATGACCCTAGAGAGTGATTTACTGGGAGGATCCATTAGTTCTACCCCTTTGAAAAGTATGGAAATTCCTCAGGCCTGTGGCAGAGGCCCTAATTCCTCCCAGTGACTATTCCAAATGACCTTTCGGCTGCCAGGCCCAAGTTAAACGCTTGTCCGGAGCACTTTACCCACTCCGACGGGAGTGGCGACGATCAAGTGTGACTGTACTGAGAGCAAGCTGCTCTTTACAATATCCAAGGCTTGATACTGCAGTTTTCTTCCGCTCATCAACCTTTCTCTATAGTGTGCCATGTTGATGTTGGCCATGTTGATGTTGGCCATGTTGGGCCTTGAAATAAAACTTTGAAAATGCACTCTGATGTCTGGACACTCGCTTTATTCACTTTCCACAAGTATTCACCCCTAGACAAGTATAATTGGTAACTTAATACGCCGACCCCGAAATCAACCAGCGGCTCCTTCAGAGGTAGTGCTACATAATGATGACTCTAAAAGTCTTTGAATGTCCATCCGCAGGTTCTTCACCCAACATCCTCCTCTCCGGGTCCTAGAACGTGGCCCCCTCTAAGCTCGGCGGACTATGCGCCCACCCAGAGGACGCGGGGGTGACTTGCGGCGGCAATGGAATCACTGGACATCTACAATACTGCAGTGCTGGTCTGTGCCACACATCTATATTGTTCAAAGCCTTTAATTAGATATTTTGTTATTTTTCCCAGAATATAAATCCCCCTGAAGAGACCGGAAATCACAAGGGTCGAAATGCATCAGAGTTTTTCATGTGGATACATATATCATAAATGCAATAGGCAAACCATGCTTGTACATGGGGTGTTTTTTGCTATAAGTGATGTTCCATGTCTGTTTTTTTGTTTTTTTGTCGCACCACCTACATGTATGCTTCATTATTGTTCATTTGAAATGATTATTGTCTGGAAAAATAAATGATTTTTTTACATCTACTATTTCTATACAAATTCTCTGCTGCTAAAAAAACTTCCTGTTCTGAGTATTTGGATAGGTTTCCCTACCACTAAAAAAATGAAGTAATATTAGATGTTTATTTGGTATCATTATTTCTAAAAGTACTTTGCTTCTGTTGGGGCATTGACTGATGCTTTATCCGCCTATGTGTCCACTTAGCCACACATGTGACCTTCTGACTGCTGGTTGTCCTCCTTCCTTATTTACTTTGTTCCCAGTGTTATTGCTGTAATGCTGCGTACACACCATCAGTTCGTCTGATGAAAACGGTCTGATGGACTGTTTTCATCAGACTAACCTATCGTGTGTGGGCCCCATCGGTTTTTTATCCATCAGTCAAAAAACTAGGAACTTGTTTTAAAATTATCTTCTGTGGGTACGTCCATAGGTTAAAAATCCACGCATGCGCAGAATCAAGTCGACGCATGCTTGGAAGCATTGAACTTCATTTTTTTCAGCACGTCGTTGTGTTTTACGTCAGTCAGCTTCATCGGATATCTGATGAAACCGTTTTCATCAGACGAACTGATCGTGTGTACAGAAAGCCCCGTAGTAAGGGGAACCCAGGCGAAGGGGCCCCATGACTGGGGGAACACTGTGCGGTGCACACACAGGAAAGGGAAATGGGGTGGGCTTGATGGCTGGATGTGGGGCGGGGTCAGCTAGCACGAGAAGGGTTAGTAAAAGCAGTGCACGTTACACCTTGCATTCATTAGTGCTTGTCACGTACCTGATGGATGAGCCCGGCGTGCAAGGAGTGGCTGCCCTTGCTCCTCTGATCCCGAGACCCCTGATAGAGCAGACAGGGGGTTCAGGGATGCAGAGTCGCACAAGCGCCGGTTGCAGCGCAGGTGCTGGGCTGGGAGGAGCTTCTGTGGATCCCGGGCTGTGTAGAGAAGCAGGTGCGACTGTCGGCTGCGGATGGCAGGTAGAGGCACTGGAACAATAGAAGCAGCAGGAGCGGGGGAGGTGTACTGTAGTACGGCAGATGCAAGTCCCAGCAGATGGGTCCGCCGACCGGTAGAGGATCAGGCACAGGCATAGCAGGCAAGACAGTGGGAATGTTCAGGCCGGGTCGGCAACAGGCGGGCAGCAGAAGGTACAGAGGGTCAGGCAGGCGGATGGTCAAACAAGCCGTGGTCAAGGCAGGCGGAAGGCAAGGAGGAACAGGTACAAGCCGGATCAGGAACAGGTTCAGGTAAGAGTAGGGTACTTGGTAGTCACGGTAACGCTGTAGACTGGACAGCAAGAGGTGTAGGGCTCAGGACCCTTTTAAACCTTAGTTTGGCGCCAGAACGGCGTCCTCACGTGCCCGCGCGCGTTACGGTGCCGCATTGGTGTCAAGGGTCTGACTGGCAGGTGCTGTGAGGTCCAGTTTCAGCTGTTTTTAAATGCGCTTACTTCTGAATGTTTGTAAGTAGGACCATTGCTTTTTATTTTGTGTTTATTAAAACTTTTAAGTGGTAATGCACAAGGTCGGTGCGCCCTCCTTTCTTTTCTTTTTCATTTTAGCCATATGAACACCCTTTGTTCTGTGGAGGGCTGCAAGACTTAAGACTTTGCCTTTATACCATACTGATACACCCAGTTTGGCGATACACCAGAGCGCAGGAGGATTTTTGTGTTACAAGCCGGGTCAGGAACAGGTTCAGGTAAGAGTAGGGTACTTGGTAGTCACGGTAACGCTGTAGACTGGACAGCAAGAGGTGTAGGGCTCAGGACCCTTTTAAACCTTAGTTTGGCGCCAGAACGGCGTCCTCACGTGCCCGTGAGCCGCCGCTGCCCGTGCGCGTGCCCGTGCGCGTTACGGTGCCGCGATTGAGCGCGTCCGTGCACGCCGATGCGCGCACGCGCCGATGTCCCGCTACTGCCATCTGGTGGACAGGACTGCTCATGACAGTGCTGATCATTCTGGCGCCATCCACGGTTGAGGTAACACACAGACTGTTTTTTCCCTCCCTCCCTGTGGAAGTGTCTGGCATGGGTATTTGTTTTTTCATGTTATTTTGTGTTTCAGGTGGACGTTGGCATTGATCTGGGGTTCCTGAGGTTTGGGTGGGGGTTGGTATATATATATTAGATGTATATACCTGAGATGGTTGGTAGGAGTTGGGGTCTGTCATGGGATGGGCACCTTCCCTATATGGTTAGGTGGGGGCTATTGGTCAATCGGGCTGAAGAGTGAAATGAAGGAGGAAGTCATTGTCTCGTGAGCTGATGGGAGCATGGCTAGAGGCCAAGATACTTTCTGATGGAGGACAGCCGATTACCTAGCATGTTTTCTTTCCCTTCTCTCAGAAATCTCTCCTTTACAGCAGTTTTTGTATAAGAGTCGGTTCACACTGGGGCGACTTGGGATCAGACTTGAAGTCGTCTCAAGTCGTCCCAAGTCGCGCTGTCCAGAAAAGCAATGTAAGTGAATGTGAGCCGTGTTAATACACACTACTCATGTCGCTCCGACTTCAGAAGAGGTTCCTGTACTACTTCAATCAGACTTCTAGGCGATTTGTACCCATTGATTTCAATGGAAGTCGCTTCCAAGTCTGATCACTGTTTTAATGGAAGCTACTTTCCAGGAAGATAACATACATTTCTCAGGCAAACCCCTCCCTCCCCTTCCCTCTCCCAGAGCTGATTGTTGTTTTATTGGCCACTGGAATGTCTCCTGACCTGAAAAGGACTTCAAGTAGTGTTGTAAATCGCCCCAGATCGCCCTGTGGTTCATGCTCAAGTCGTGTTGAAATTGCTTCTGAAAGTCGAGCTGGAAGTCGTGTCGCCCCAGTGTGAACTGACTCTAAGAGTCGGTTCACACTGGGGCGACACGACTTCCAGCACGACTTTCAGAAGCAACTTCAACACGACTTGAGCATGAACCACAGGGCGATCTGGGGCGATTTACAACATGACTTGAAGTCCTTTTCAGGTCAGGAGACATTCCAGTGGCCAATAAAACAACAATCAGCTCTGGGAGAGGGAAGGGGAGGGAGGGGTTTGCCTGAGAAATGTATGTTATCTTGCTGGGAAGTAGCTTCAATTAAAACAGTGATCAGACTTGGAAGCGACTTCCATTGAAATCAATGGGTACAAATCGCCTAGAAGTCTGATTGAAGTAGTACAGGAACCTCTTCTGAAGTCGGAACGACATGAGTAGTGTGTATTAACACCGCTCCCATTCACTTACATTGCTTTTCTGGACAGCACGACTTGGGACGACTTGAGACCACTTCAAGTCTGATCCCAAGTCGCCCCAGTGTGAACCGACTCTAATTGTTTTGTTTGGGTTAATTTATTCTAATTTTGGTAAATATATATATAAAGTTTTATAAAGATATATATATATAATTAAAGATGGTTATTTTATAAAAGTTATTTTAATATTTACCTTTTGGTATTAAATAAAGGGACCTTTAGTGGCCATTTAATCTAGAAGGTGTTGCGTGTTTGATATAGGGGGTTAAGGCTGCGTACACACGATCAAATCTGTCTGCTGGAAACGGTCTGCTAGACCGTTTCAGCAGACAGATTCGATCGTGTGTACGGGCAAACAGACGGATTTGGCCACCCGACAGATTTCAAAGCATGCTTTGAAATCTGTCGGCTGGGAACCCGTCCGCCCGACATGTCTGCTGGTTAGTATGCTAACCAGCAGACATGTCTTCTCGCACACGCGTCGAATGGTTTCGACGCATGCGCGGAAGTGTTTTACTTCCTGGTGCGGTGACGTGGCGGCGTCAACGTCACCGCCACGTCAGCGTGCTGTCTGCTGGCGGGGATTTTGGTTTGCTCGTGTGTACACGCGAGCAAACCAAAATGGCAGCAGACAGATCTGTTCAAATCGGTCGGTCCGACTGATTTGAACAGACACATTTGATCGTGTGTACAAGGCCTAAGAGGTTGGGGGGTGGTTATGGTTTAAGCAGCAAAGACACTAGTAGTACACCAGTCAAGGGCATTAGCTTTCTTTTATCTTAGTTGCCATCTCATTCCTGTCTAGTGGTACTAAGCAGGAGGAATTTAGGTTTATTTGTTGGTTTTTGTTCTTCTAACTGCTGTTTTAGTCGTTGTTTTGAGCCGGGGGAATAACCAGAGCCTCTGTTTTGTACAACTTTACTCATTGAAAATGGAAGTAATTTTTTTATATATATATATATATATATATATATATATATATATATATATATAAAACCACACTATCGCACATGTTATATATATATACAGAATACATAAACAAATTCATCAGCAAATTATAGAGGGCAGTTTATTATAGATTAATGGCTCAAACAAAAATTGAAAACAACAGAGAATAAAGATATGTACAAACTGCACATGTGTATAGGTTTATAATTATCTGCTTACAGGACAACCAGAATACCTTTTTACTAATTTTCTCCTCAACCATATTGATTGCCCGTAGCAGTGAGTTATTTACACATCTACATTTCAGGGTGTTTTCTATATAGGCATCTGTGATTCAATATCAGCTCTATTTAGAAATGTGACATCGAAGAGATGCTCAATATAGTCACCTGCCATCCAAGAACTACTATATTTAGACATCTTAAATTAGATATTTGCTCAATTTAGACATTTCTCATTGAAGATCTGCTCCACATAAACATCTGAAGCTTCTTTCGTTCTTTCAAAACCTTGCAATAATACATTAATACTTGCTTATCTTAATTGCATAGTGGCAATAAATAGTGCACGTTACACCTTGCATTCATTAGTAAGCACTAAACACATACCTTTGGCTTTTTAAGTCTCATACATATCTTTACCTTACTTCTGTTTATAAACTATAATCATAATTAACAAAGAGGTTTATTTTCTCACTCTGCTAAAATCAATTCAAATATATATTTTATCAGTGTCTGTGACGGGACGGTGTCATTAGGCTTTGGGTTTGTGTCAATGAGGTACTTATGAGATCATTCAGAATATACAAACAAGTTGAAAGGCTTCAAGCGGGTCTAAACTCCAATAGCCTTGTACGGGAATGCAAAACCCATTTAAAGTAAACAAAAGCTCACCGACAGTCCTTACAATTCACAGTAACACATGAGATAGAACAACTTTCAGTGTCTAGAACAATCTGGAAACACATACTTTATCATTTAAAATATTCAAAGCCCAAACCCAGGGAGTAGTTAGAACTTCTGTTGGATTTTTATTGCAGTCTGTGACCCACTGGAGAGATCTCACATGCTGTTTTTTGTCTGTGACACCAGTAGAAGAAATGAAGGAGATGGGGTCGCTGGGGAAAAAAGGACAAAGGGATTGATTTACTAAAACTGAGTGCAAATTCTGGTGCAGCTGTGCATGGTAGCCAATCAGCGTCTAACTTCAGATTGTGCAATTAAACTTTGACAAAAAAACAAACTGGAAGATAATTGGTTTCTATGCAGAGCACCACCAAATTTTGCACTCTTCAGTTTTAGTAAATCAACCCCCTTGTCTTTGGGGACAGGAAGTAAGTGAAATCTTTTTGAAATCTATCCAAAAAATAAAAATGGAGATGAGCTTTAAAATATTATGTCAGTTTTAATTTGAACAATCCCAGCAGTTTCTAGGCCACAAAATGACTTACCTGGAGATCTGAGGGGTCAGAATCCTTTGCTCACCTAACCTTTAAAGGCCTATTTTTATAAATGTTCTGTATGAAGGTGTTGTAGCAGAAATGAGTGTTAAGAATGAACCTTATGCTTTAAGATGTGCTTGAAGCAATTTGTCCGTTTCAGACAGTTATTCATATACACCTGAACAAATAGAACTATATACTGTCTTATGTACACACAAACGCACACCACACTATCATACTTTAACCACTTGCTTACTGGGCACATAAACCCCCTTCGTGCCCAGGCGAAATTTCAGCTTCCAGCACTGCGTCGCTTTAACTGACAATTGCGCGGTCGTGCGACGTGGCACCCAAACAAAATTGGCGTCCTTTTTTTCCCCCACAAATAGAGCTTTCTTTTGGTGGTATTTGATCGCCCCTGCGGTTTTTATTTTTTGCGTTATAATGAAAAAAAGAGCGACAATTTAAAAATATATATATATATTTTTTACTTGTTGCTATAATAAATATCCCATTTTTTTTTTTTTATATATTTTTTTCTCAGTTAAGGTCGATACGTATTCTTCTACGTATTTTTGTAAAAAAAAAAAAAAAAATCACAATAAGTGACTGCTTTGCGCAAAAGTTATAGCACCTACAAAATAGGGGACATAATTATGATTTTTTTTTTAATATTTTTTTTTTACTAGTAATGGCGGCGATCTGCAATTTTTATTGGGACTGCGATATTGCGACGAACACATCGGACACTTTTGACACATTTTTGGCGCCATTCACATTTATACAGCGACCAGTGCTATAAAAATGCACTAATTACTGTATAAATGTGACTGGCATTGAAGGGGTTAACACTAGGGGGTGAGGAAGGGGTTAAATGTATTGCCTGGGTGTGTTCTAACTGTGTGGGGGGAGGGGGGTGACTGGGGGAGGTGACCGATGCTGTCTCCCTATGTACAAGAGAAACAGCATCTGTCACCTCACTGACAGGACGTGAAGCTCTGTGTTTACACTCAGAGCTCCACGTCCCTGCTCTCTCACCGACGATTGCGTGTACCTGACGGACATCGCGGCCGCCGGGTACACGCATCGGGTCCTCGGTGATGCGTCGGGACTGTTTTTCCTGCCGCGCGCCACCCTGTGGCGCGCGCAGGGAATTACAAGCAAATCACGTCCAAAGACGTGACCCCCGGCGCCTCAGGTCCGCGCTGTTCACGTATTCTGTTAATAGCGCGGACCTGAAGAGGTTAATTGTATACATCAAGGCTCAATATTATAAGCCACAAATTTTATAAACAATAAAACTTCTAAGTACAGATGTGGCTGTCAGGCTTCGTACACACGACCGAGTTTCTCGGCAGAATCCAGCGAGAACCTCGATGGGAGACGTATTCTGCCGAGAAAACCGGTCGTGTGTACACTTTTCGCCGAGCATCCCGTCGGGAAGCTCGTCGAGCCAAAAAGAGAGCATGCTCTCTATTTCCTCGCTGTTCTATGGGGAAATTTGGCTCGACGAGCTTTTCGACAGCTGAACGGGAACCTCGATGGGTGGAACGATGAGTTTAGCCCGACGAGTTTCTTGGTCGTGTGTACGCGACCTAAGTGCCTAACTACTACAACTCTCAAAACAGTCATTGTTGCAGCATGTGCTTATAACAACACCTTATGCGTGGAAGTTACTATGATAAAGAACAGCATGTTGGTTCTGATAATTGGGACATACATTAGGATGGCTGAAAATATTTTTAGCTGGTTTAAGATCCTGTAAGTAATCAGTTTTTAATATCAGTTTTTAATATCGAACTCCAGGCCCATATTAAAAAAAAATTAATTCAGTTACGCATTCAATAAAATATATATGTAGACCCAGAATAAGTACCTGAATTGCTACATATCAGCCTCCTGTGTATCATCACTAATGCCTTGTACACACGACTGGTTTTCACAACGAGAAAACAGCCATTTTCTATATTGGTCGTGAAAAACGGTCGTGTATGTTCCCTAGCAGTTTTCTCGATTTAAACCATCTCTCTTTTTTCTCGTGCATGCCCAGAATCAAGTATTCAGCCAAAAAGCAGCCCAAAGGGTGGCACCATTTGAAAGGAACTTCCCCTTTATAGTCCCATCATAGGTGTTGTACGTCACCGCGCTTTGGTCGGACGTTTTTTTTTTGCATGAACATGTGTATGCAAGTCAGGCTGGAGAGGAATCACATCGGGAAAAACGTTGTTTTTTTTTCCTACCGAGAAAAATGGTCTTGTGTACGAGGCATGAGTCTAGATGAGAGAACAGAAGCAATTAGAAGCAACTAAGCTTTGCCGCAGCTAACATTTGCTGACAGTGAACATGAAGACAAAAGAGGAAAATATATTCACGACTTCATCAGTGTGCTGTGACTCCTTCATCTCAATGCTGATCCTTGGATCATAATTAGAGTTGCCACCTGTCCGGGATTCACCCTGACAGTTTGGGTTTTGAATTATGTGTTCGGGTTTCAGTCCACCTGAAACCCGGACACAATATTCAGACGTGAATGTGGCTCAGAACAGGGTCCCATAGGAGCGCCCAAAGGTTTCCCAAGTCTGTTACAATCCTATAGTGTATGCTTTGTTAGTTAAAATAGTTACTATTTATATATTTAAAGTTTTTATTAAAGTATAACTAAAGGCAAAACATTTTTGGGTTGTCCCCAGAAAAGTAATAGAGGGGAAATCTTCCAATAGGGACATTAGTTCTGGTGACCTGGGGGTCCCCAATAAATTCCCTTAATTTGCAGGGATTTCCTCTCACTTCCTGTTTGGCTATGGGACAGGTAGTGAAGGGAAATCTTTGCAATGGCACACAGATGGCCAAATAAATAAAAAACCTGACAAGGTTTATAACCGTCCCTTGCTCTATCCAAAAAGAAAAAACATATTTGCCCGTATTCCTACTTTAAGCTGCTTGGCTGGAGGTCAGCATTAACAAGAAAGCACGATGTCTGATATATAGTGTACACATTGGACCCGCAACAGTGGTACCATTAAATATGCACCTCTTCTGCACCCTGCTTGGCAAAGTTTGGGTTTATTTGCAAATATGGCAGGGGGGTTTCATATGTAGTTGCAGCACAGTGACTTAGGCCGCGTACACACGATCAAACATATCTGCTAAAACTGGTCCGCAGACCAGTTCCAGCTGACATATCCGATCGTGTGTACGGGCTTGCAGACAGGTTTCCAGCAGACAAAAGTTTTAAAGCATGCTTTAAAACTTGTCTGCTGGAAAGCAATCTGTCAGATATGTACGCTGGTTAGTACGCCTAACCAGCGGACCGAAATCTCCTGCATGCTTTGAATGGATTCGACGCATGCGTGGAAGTATTTTACTTCCTGGTTTGGTGACGTGGCGGCGTCAACGTCACCGCCACGTTACCCCGCTGTCTGTCCGCGGGGATTTTGGTTTGATCGTGTGTAAACACATCAAACCAAAACATCCCAGGAGACATGTCCGATGAAAACAGTCTGTCGGACCGTTTTCATCGGATATGTCTCCTTGTGTGTACGCGGCCTTAGAGGTTAGCACTGCATGGAGTTTGCATGTTCTTCCTATGTTTGTGTGTGTTCCCTTCAAATTTTCTGGTTTCCGCCCACATACTAAAAACATGCTGGTGGGTTAATTGGCTCCTGTCTATATTAGCCCAAGTATGTGTGTGAGATAGTAATGTTAGATAGCAAGATCTTTGAGGTCAGTAACTAATGTAAAGTGCTAGATAAATTGATGGCACTATAAATACCTAAAATGATTAATACTTGCTTTTCATTTTCTGTGTTGGAAGGGTTATACTTTTAGCAAAAAAAATAAATCTATTTTAATGTAAATATATTACACACATCAATGGTTGAATAGATAATATCTGCCAGTGGTTCTCCTAGAATTAGAAAAGAAAGGAGGGCGCGCCCATAAGTGGGTATACAACCACTTTAGGTATCTTATTATAATTTTTGTAAATTATTACAACCAGCATTCGGTTGGAAGAGAACCACTTAGCTTTCAGGAGAAAGATCAAGACTCGTCTCTTTTGATACCAAAGGAGACAGGAACAACAAGCGCCCAGAGGCAATTTAGTTCACATGTGCCGTGCTATATAAGTTTTCATTCATTCATTCATAGAATTGTTCCACTTGGAAATTCAATTATTTATAGTATACAGGTATTGGAAACTGTACAGCACCCACAATCTGTGGCTACTGGTCACATGTCTACATCTGGTAAAGTAAATATCTGTTGTTGTACATTAAAACGTGTGTACTCAGTAGAATTTTCCTTTCAAGCACAGTTACACAATGTTAATATTAAATCTTTCAGTTTTACCTCTGGTAATAAATATATAAAGGATCATCAAATTCCCACACAAACACCAAACATTTGCTTACTTACACATACTTGAATTTGAATTTTTTATTTGAACCACATTTACTCCTTCATTTATTTAACCTGTGCACATAAAGGTGCTCCTTTAAATAATTATTCCAGATTATAGCATTCTATTTTGGTAGACAACTGTCAAAGCCATTTTAATATGAAAAATACAATATTTGTGAAAAGCCACTTGAAAAAAAAAATCCAGAAAAATATAAAATAAGTTAAAATTCTCGCCAAGAAATAATTTCTTAAAAAATTACTTTCCACAAAATTCGCCAGATTTGGGATATTTTTTTTCCCCAAATATAAAAAAAAAGACATAATTTCTTTAATGTGTCAGTAGTCAGAAATCAAGGTCTTGTTAAACATCCCAGAAAACATTCATGAGAGGTTGAGTTCAGTAGAAGTGCATCGAGTCATGTTTCCATGTTCATGTCATCTAGTGTTCATGCGTACCTGATGGATAATAATGCTCTCTGGAAAAGAAAAAATTGGTCTGCTTTAAATTTCTTATGAAACAACAGTTAAATGTGAGCAAGCTGGTCCTATCAATCTGAACAAGAATAGTTTAGCTTTTTGGGTGTTCTTAGCTTACAGTACATACACATGTCTAATATTTTCTGCTGTGTTGTGAGATAGAATAAGAAGCCACAGACCCTCAGGCCGTGTACACACGATCAGACATGTCCGAGGAAACATGTCCGACGGACCGTTTTCATCGGACCACGCTGAAGTGGTCTGTTGGTCTGATGTGCGTACACACCATCGGACCAAAATCCCCTCGGACCAGAATGCGGTGACGTAGAACACAATGACGTGATGAAAAAACGAAGTTCAATGCTTCCAAGCATGCGTCGACTTGATTCTGAACATGAGCGGGATTTTGGTCTCATGATTTCGTGTACTAACCATCGAACCTGTCCGACGGACAGGTTTCCAGAGGACAGGTTTCTAAGCATGTTTGGAAACTTTTGTCCGCTGGAAAACGGTCCGATAGGCCGTACACACAATCGAACATGTCCGTTGAAACTGATCTGCGGACCAGTTTCAGCGGACATGTTCGATCGTGTGTACGCGGCCTAAGAGACAGAGGTGCCTCATGTGGCACTAAGTAAGCACTACAAGGCTGTTCACAAGGATGTTGCTCATACAGCTCGCCACACCAAGATCGCAAACAACTCCTTTAAAGCTCATGTCACTTCCAAAAAGTTAATTTCATTTTAAATAGAGTGGCAAAGTTTTTAAAAAAAAAACATTAACCTCTTAAAGGGGTTGTAAAAGTAAAAAAAAAAAAAATCCCTAAATAGCTTCCTTTACCTTAGTGCAGTCCTCCTTTACTTACCTCATCCTTCGATTTTGCTTTTAAATTTCCTTATTTATTCTGAGAAATCCTCACTTCCTGTTCTTCTATCTGTAACTCCACACAATAATGCAATGCTTTAGCCCTGGTGTGGAGTGTCGTGCTCGCCCCCCTCCCTTGGACTACAGGAGAGTCAGGACGCCCACTAACACACAGCTCCTTTCTCTATCTGCAATGTAGAGAGCATCCTGACTCTCCTGTAGTCCAAGGAAGGGGGAGCACGACACTCCACACCAGGGAGAAATCCTTGCATTACTGTGTGGAGTTACAGACAGAAGGACAGGAAGTGAGGATTTCTCAGAAGAAATAAGGACATTTAAAAGAAAAATGGAAGGATGAGGTAAGTGAAGGAGGACTGCACTAAGGTAAAGGAAGCTATTTAGGGAAAAACATTGTTCCTTTAAAACCCCTTTAAGGCCAGCCTTATCCCCTTCACACCAACGTAACACAAATATGTGTCCTTGGCTTGAAGGAGTTGTACTGGGGTGATGAGTGCAGCTCAAGCCAATCGTTTTTTAAAGCCAAAGGTCGGCTTTCTTGTAGTAACAACCGGTGTGGCTAAAAGCCTCTTGGCTGTTATCGCAAGCAGCGGGAGGTGATGTCCCCCCTCTCGCCACTTTCCGCGACTCGTCTGGGATCACCCATTCTACCAGGATGCCCGAGAGATCAGCTGGCACATCCGCTGGCTGTCCGAAACCCAAAGAAAGCCAGAATCGGCTTGGATCGAGTCTCCGATCTAGTAACCCAGAAGTGCTGTCATGACATCACTCCAGGTTTACAGAAGACTTAAAGGTGCCAAATTTAAAAAATGTGACAGCATTCAAAGCTGCCAAACTTGCTGTTTTTATTGCTCCTTTTTGAGTGCAAAGGAGGGATTTGGGGTCTTATAGACCCCAGATCCCTCCATAAAGAGTACCTGTTTCTGCCTATTACTGTCGCAAGGAATGTTTACATTCTTTGTAGGGATGCACCGATATATCGGTGGCCGATACATATCGGCCAAAAACAGCTGTTTTGGCGCCATGCGAAAATAGGTTAAAAATTGCCGATATGGGAATCGGGTGACCGTAAAAAAGAGTATCACTGCCAAATTGTCCCTGCTGAGTCCTCCTGACTCGATTGGCTATTCAAAAATGGCGCCGGGGGCGCCATTGCTTATCTGCGCATGCTCTGCCGAGCGGATACAGCCAGGCGGCGAATGCGCAATTACGTAATGGCGCCACTCGGCGCCATTTTTTAATAGCCGATCGATTTAGGAGGATTCAGCAGGGACACTTTGTCAGTGACACTCATTGGCTTGGGCAGTGCACTCGCCATAGGCAGTGGACGGAGCCGTGACAGCCCAGCACAGCCCTGAGCCCAGCCCAGCACAGCCCTGACCTCAGCCCTGAGCCCAGCACAGCCCTGAGCCCAGCACAGCCCTGAGCCCAGCACAACCCTGAGCCTTAAGGTAATAAAGAAGCTGGTGGTGGCAGTAGGTGATGGTGGCAAGAGGTGGTGGGGGCATGAGGTGATGGTGGAAGAAGGTTATGCTGGCACTGTGGCAGGAGGTGGGTGAGGTGATGGTGGCAGAAGGTAATGCTGGCAGGAGGTGGTGGGAGCATGAGGTGATGGTGGAAAAGGTAATGGTGGCACCATGGCACGAGGTGGGTGAGGTGATGGTGGCAGAAGGTAATGCTGGCAGGAGGTGGTGGGGCAGGAGGTGATGGTGGCAAGAGCCGATTGTGGCAGGAGGTGGGGGTGGTGGGTGCAGGAGGTGGTGGTGAGAGCAGGAGGTGATGGCGGCAAGAGCTGGCAGGAGGTGGTGGTGGTGGAAGCAGGAGGTGATGGCGGCAAGAGCTGGCAGGAAGTGATGGTGGCAAGAGCTGGCAGGAGGTGGTGGGGGCAGGAGATGATGGTGACAAGAGCTGGCAGGAGGTAATGGTGGCAGGGGGTGATGTGGGCAGGAGCTGGCAGGAGGTGATTGTGGGGGTGGTGTTTTAACCTCCCTCGCGGTATGATTCTGTCTGGAATTACGTACCAAAAGCGGTACAATTATTTTGCACGGAAATTCTGCGTTTTATACTGTAGGCCTGCAATTTTTAGGAATAACTCACTTAAATTTGTCCAAACAATAGTCTAGTAAACATCTCTGGTATGATAAAGTTTGAAACACAAAATCATAAAATTATAATATAATAAATAACTATAAATAATTATAACAAATAATAATGGAATTATAATAAAAATTATTCACTAATGTAATCAAATCAAAATCACTGAAATTTGCTCAGTTGCAGAATTGTCGCTGTCATTACTTTTATTTTTTTATGACGAATTTCCCCACAAATCGCTATCGCTCAATTCTGCAAGTGATTATCATTTATTATTGCTGTTTTCTAGCTGCTCTAAAATCACTTTTAACATAAAGGGACACTTTTGGTTGCTATGGACAATCTACAGTTTGCAGGCACAAAAAAATTTTTTTTATTATGTAAAAGAATATGCAGGGCACTGGGCAGACTACTAGGGACAATGGGGGTGTGTACTTTTTACATACAGTACTGTAATCTATAAGATTACAGTATTCTGTATGTAATGTGTTTGTTTACTTTTTAAAATTTGCCGCCGGTCTCCGCCCCCGTGCGCCATTACGTCGCAGGGAACGGAGATCAGCGGCGCACGGGCACTGTGTGAGTCGAATGGAGGACGCCACTCGCTCACACAGCGGGGATGCATCGCTGGATCCAGGGACAAGGTAAGTAAAGTAACCCTGCCTGGATACAAGGTAAGCCAGCGCGCTGCAGGCTCTGCATATTCACCCCGAGCGTGACTCGGGGATACCGATTTTTACATAAAAAATCCACCCCGAGTCACGCTCGGGGATATCGCCAGGGGGGTTAACATACAATTATAAAAATAAAAAAAACGGTTTCGGTTTCGGCCTGACATTTTTTTTTATTTCGGTTTCGTTTCGGTTCTGAAATTTCCATTTCGGTGCACCTCAAATTCTTTGTGACAGCAAAAAATGTTATCAGAAAAAAAAATAAAGATTAAGGGGACAGTGTAAAAAATAAAATGTAAATGTAAGTGCCCCATCCCTCAGTGCTCACGGCAAGAAGTGAACACATACATAAGTCGCGCCCACAAATATAAACAGTGCTCAAACCACATATGTGAGGTATCGCTAATGACTGTTAGAGCAAGAGCAATAGTTCTAGCACAAGAACTCCTCTCTAAAATGGTGACCTGTAGAAATTTTTAAAGCATCACCTATGGAGATTTTAAAGTACCATAGTTTGTTGCCATTTCACGAGTGTGCTCAGTTTTAAAGCATGTACAGATGTACTACTTCGAGCATGTGTTGGAACATTGTAGATCAGCGTTTAGGTATATTCATAGTACCTACATCTTCTACCAGATATCAGCTTTATTTTCTGTAACTCTAAATGTCAATGTCAAGTTGTAGGAATCTTTTTACGTACGGTATATTTATATATATTCTTTTCTTTTCTCCAGGTATCAAAAATTAGCAGTCTTGGCATGGCAATAAATCCTCCCCTACTCAGCTCCAAAATAAATAATTTTATAGACAGTGTTGTGCCCTAAGAGGTATTGGATGCAAAAATAACCAAAAGTGTAACATAGGTAACTATTGAGGGTGTAACACAAACAAGAAGATTACTTTTGAGCACCGTATAATGATACTTTTTTGATTTGGCTGACAATGGTATGACATGACATTACATGCTATTTTCCTAATTCTCTATGTGGAAAACATTTCAATTGTTTATTACTTATATAAAGGCCACAGGTTAGAGGGCATGGGAGGTTTTTGCTTTCTGGCTGCTTTCACACACTTTTAATAGGTGTATGTTTCTATACTGAAAAGATTTTAAATTCCGGCTAAAACTGTGCCTTGAAAAAGTATTTATGCCCCTTGAAATTTTCCTCATTTTGTCATGTTACAACCAAAAATGTAAATGTATTTTTAGGGGATTTTATGTGATAGACCAACACAAATTGGCACATAATTGTAAAGTTGGAAGGAAAATTATAAATAGTTTTCAACATTTTTTTTACAAATAAATATCTGAAAAGTGTGGCGTGTGTTTTTGTAACATTTCAAGGGGTATGAATACTTTTTCATGGCACTGTACATAGATTAAGGGACATTCAGAAATTAGATCAACACAATTCAAATGGTGTAGGCTTTTAGACATGAACATACCATTATTGGATTCTTGTTGGGAACAAAGAGTAAATTTTACAATACAGAAAAAATATTTGTAATCATGAATTCATTTACTTTCCAAAACGTGTACTGCAATTCAGTAAAAAGAGAATTCAGTATAAATATCAATGTAATTTTGTTTTCCATTTATAGAGAGGATAAAAAATAAAATAAAAATGTATGTTTCTTATTTATTAGCAAAGGAATTTTAACACTTGTAAAGGTAATTTAACCAAACAGAAACTGTTTTCAAATTAGAACACAGTCAATCAGAAGAGGGCAGCATTTCATAAGTTTGTGGAAAGTAAACTGAATGTTGCTATGCTAATCATGCAGTTCACATGTAACTAGAGATCAATGCAGTACACAGGCATATGCATGCCACATGGAAAAATCATATCCCTTCATAGCACCTGGCATGCAGGTCAACACATGCTGCGCTACAGATCCATTTTCTATAAACATTTCTATACTGTAAAACAACAAATCTGCTTAAAAGCAATAAATTCAATGACCTTTAGCTACAACTCGTCTGTGCAAGTAACCTATAAGAGGAAAGTGGGAGTGGCATGCTGCGGAATTTCTGTAGTTTCTAAGAAAAACTTTAAGTATAATAAAGCATGCTCTGTGCCAGTTCAAATACTCGTAAGCACATTGCACTGTATTTGCCTAAATAATAGTTCCATATACTGTACATGCAACAGGTTGACTCGCATCTGTAATGTAACAAGTTTCATTATGTAAGGTATCTGTTTAGAAATACATTTAATGTACTGTTTGCAGGTGGCAGGTGCCCTTCAATGCTGCACTGGCATATTTTTGGTCTGAAATAAAAAAAATGTAAGTCTAGGTTCACATCTATGCAGTTGATGTGTTTTTCAGGCATGTGTTACGGAGCGCTTTGCGTTTTTAAGCTCGCATTTTTTATGTGCTTTTGCATGCAGTTTCAATGCCTTTTCGCGTTTTTCCTCCCTTTAAAAACACTATAAAGCTGGTTGCTAAGGAGTGGGCTGGGAAGCCGTCTGCCACATTCTTAACAACTGAGCACAGCTGAATGTAAAAAAAATTGTACGCAAAAATGTACATCATATTCATCTACATGGAGGGTAGAGCTGCACGATTCTGGCCAAAATGAGAATCACGATTTTTTTGCTTAGAATGAAGAACACGATTCTCTCACGATTCTAACGGCGTAAAATACTTTACATTTCTAAAAAAAAAAAATGGGCTAACTTTACTGTTTTTTTTTTAAATTCAATAAAGTAATTTTTTAAAAAAAAAATGCATTTAAAAAGACTGCTGCGCAAATACAGTGCAACATAAAATATTGCAACAACCGCCATTTTATTCTCTAGGGTCTTTACTAAAAAGTTATATAATCTTTGGGGGTTCTAAGTAATTTTCTAGCAAAAAAAATAAATGATTTTAACTTGAAAAGAGCTGTCAGAAAAAGGTTTGGTGTTTAAGTGGTTAAACATTCGTAATTTACATACAGAAGAAGTTTATTCCTTTGAAGAGATACAATGTTTTCAAAACTTGGCAGGCTGCCCAGACCTGGCAGATTGCCCAGACTGACTTTTGGCTGAGAGCAGACAGGAAATTCTTTGCACACCAAAGTGCAGAGAGAAAATTATTTTCATGTCAAAGATCGTGAAACCCTGTATCAAGAATTGCAACGAGAAAAAGATCGCGATAACGATTCTTGACGATTAATAGCTCTAATGGAGGGGGCAGAATCAGGGGACCCCCTTGTCAAAGGGGGCTTTAAGATTCTGATAAGTCCCCACACCCACAGACACCCTCAAGCACAACCCGTGGTTGTGGGGAAAAGGCCCTTGTCCCTATCATCATGTTGAGGGCATGCAGTCGGGTATGGTTCTGGAGGGGGGGAGACACTCGCTCATCCCCTCCCTTTCCTGACCAACTGGGCTGCATGCTCGGATAAGGGTCTGGTGTGGATTTGGGGGGGACCCCATGCCAATGACAGCTGATGACTCATTGGTTGTTGAGGATGTGGCGGCTGACTTCCCAGCCCACTCCTTAGCAACCCGTTGTTTTTAAAGGGGAAAAACTGGTAGGAGTAAACGTAGGGTAAATGCCAGTTTATCACTTTGGGCTGTGCCATCATAGGATATGGCAATTCAAAACTCAAACCTTTTCTTAGTTTTGTAGAGAATAGGTAAGGGTCAAAAGCCTTTAGGTTATTTTTTGCATTCTTTGCCCTGGTACTGGATTTCCCTTCACTTACTATCTTGAAGGCAGAAGAGGATATGAGAAAAAATCTTTCCAATGTGAGGAAAATTTTCGTTTCTAGAAAGTTTTCGTGAACATTTGCCCTATGGTAAAATCTGCCCTTCCTTTCTGTTCTCTTGACAACTCTAAACTGTAGATTTCCCTGTCTCTCTAGATGACAGTGGGAACAAGTAGAGAGGTTAATCTGCCCAGCAAGGACACAGGCCACAATGACAACTTGACAGACAGTCAAATCTTTCCCAATTCTATCCAAAACTAAGGAAAAGTTGTGCCTTTACATCATATCAATTGACAGAATAAAGCCAGAAAATATTATTGGAACTGTTCCTACTCGTTCATGATCGTCTGAATGTTTTACAGTATAGAAAGAGTTCTACTAATCTAACTTTGAGACACATGGTTATGTTTTTAATCTTGTTATTTTTAACAACTAGATGACAAAAAGTCAATGGCTCACCAGCCTGCAGGTCCTTTGAGCAGCAGAGAGGTGAACAGAGAAGTCATTGATTAGTACAGATCTAAGAACTTTGATAAACAGGGAACTGCATTTCATGGTAGCAGAACCACCTGCACATACCCCTGAGGCTTAGCCTCAGCCCTTCCCCCCTCCCAGAGGGGCAGAGCTGCTGGCTGGCGACTTCTTCAATTCTATTTTCATAGACTGACTCTCGCCACGTGGCTCAAATTTTGAATGATTTCCTGCTCCTGGCACTGCCATTATTGGCTTTACTGCTTTCATACCTTTTGCCATGGGAATGCGGGTAGGGGTGTGGCGTTGGGATGACCCATCCTGTGTTGTCTTAAAAAAAAAAAAAAACACACATTTAACAAAAATAGCTTTACAATCTATACATTTTCTTCAAACAACTTATGAAAAAGAACACAATCACACATACAGTATTTAGGTAATCAGTAATATCTTCTGGAAATCAATTTGAACAAAATCATTAATTTATCTGAATATGGATTAACAGCAATTTATTAAATGCATGAATATAGTACAGTGTATTTAAAGCCAAAACTTCATTTTTAATTTTGGATAGAGTAGGGAATGGTAACATTCCTGGCAGGATTTTTTTTATATCTTTGTCCCATTGCAAGATGCAACAGGAATTGAGAGGAAATCTTGCCAAAGTATAGGAAACACCCGCTTAGACACCTGTCACTAGAACAGTTGTACTCATTAAAAAATTTCCCCTCTATTCCTGTTCTTGTGACATCTCAAAAGTCTGGATTTCTCCTCACTTTTAGTCCTAGTGGCAAGGGTCACCAGGAAAAAAATAGAGAGGATGAATATTCCCTAATGGGGCACAGACAGCAATAAAAACCTGACTGGTGTTCTATAATTTTGGTTAAGAGTGGAGAAAGATTAGTACCCCTGTGAGCATTTTATTGCTGTTTGGGGATATTTGTCCCTACAATGTTTTCCCATGCAGGAAGTGAGGCTAACACTCAAGCAACAACATATGTATGTCTCTGTTGCAGGAATTCTCTTAGTTGCTGTCTGTTGCAATATGTGTCAGCAGGACAGTAAGTGGATGGAAATTTCAATTATGGACCTCAGACAGCAGTGAAAACCAGGCAGTGTTGTAGTCCTTGCCAACATTTTTCATGGCAAAGAACTCTCTGAGGATCTGAAAAAAAGAATTGTTGCTCTACATAAAGATGGCCTAGGCCAGGGATATGCAATTAGCAGACCTCTGCCTCTGGGTGTCATGCTTGTGGCTGTCAGAGTCTTGCTATGCTCATGGAACTTGTAGTTCTGCAACAGCTGGATGTCTGCTAATTGCATATCCCTGGCCTAGGCTATAAGATTGCCAAGACCCTAAAACTGAGTTGCAGCATGGTGGCCAAGACTATATAGCAGTTTAACAAGACGAGTTCCACTCAGAACAGGCCTCGCCATGGTCAACCAAAGAAGTTGAGTGCATGTACTAAGCGTCATATCCAGAGGTTGTCTTTGGGAAATAAATGTATGAGTGCTGCCAGCATTGCTACAGAGGTTGTAGGGGTGGGGGGTCAGCCTGTCAGTACTCAGACCGCCACCCACTGCATCAAATTGGTCTGCATGACTGTCATCCCAGAAGGAAGCCTCTTCTAAAGATGATGCACAAGAAAGCCTGCAAATCATTTGCTGAAGACAAGCAGACTAAGGACACGGATCACTGGAACATGTCCTCTTGTCTGATGAGACCAAGATAAACGTATTTGGTTCAGATGGTGTCAAGCATGTGTGGCGGCAACCAGGTGAGGAGTACAAAGATAAGTGTATCTTGTGTACAGTCAAGCATGGTGGTGGGAGTGTCATGGTCTGGGGTTGCATGATTGCTGCCGGTACTTGGGAGCTACAGTTCATTGAGTGAACCATGAATGCCAACATGTAATGTGACATACTGAAGCAGAGCATGATCCCCCTTCGGAGACTGGGTCGCAGGGCAGTATTCCAACATGATAACGACCCCTAACACCCCTCCAAGATGACCACTGCCTTGCTAAAGAAGCTGAGGGTAAAGATGATGGACTGGCCAAGCATTTCTCCAGGCCTAAACCCTATTGAGTATCTGTGGGGCATCCTCAAAAGGAAAGGTGGAGGAGCGCAAGGTTTCTAATATCCACCAGCTCTGTGATGTCATCATGAAGGAGTGGAAGAGGACTCCAGTGGAAACCTGTGAAGCTCTGGTGAACTCCCATGCGCAAGAGGGTTAAGGCAGTGCTGGAAAATAATGGTGGCCACACAAAATATTGACACTTTGGGCCCAATTTGGACATTTTCACTTAGGGGTGTTCTCACTTTTGTTGCCAGCGGTTTAGACATTAATGGCTGTCTGTTGAGTTATTTTGAGGGCACAGCAAATTTCCACTGTTATACAAGCTGTACACTCACTACTTTACATTGTAGCAAAGTGTCATTTATTCAGTGTTGTCACATTAAAAGATGTAATAAAATATTTACAAAAATGTGTGGGGTGTACTCACTTTTGTGAGATACTGTATATGAGAGTGAATTATTAGGGAGAAAAGAATTTGGTGGGACCGTGTGTATGCAAGACAAGTTTGAGCCAAAATTCCATCTGAAAAAAAATCAACGGTTTTCTTGTCGGAATTTCCAATCATGTGTACCCGGCGTTTAGGTTTAGCACCAACCCGATTTTTTTCAAAATTTTAAAAATGCTAAACAATATTCTATGGATGAGTAAATTATTATATTTACATACATTGTCAAATTACATTATTGTTCAACCATTTGGAAGACATTGGAAGAATCCATATTTACTTCATTGATGAATTCTAGCTGTAAAGCCCTGTACACACGGGCAAGAATCTCGTCAGGAAAAAAACGTTGTTTTTCCAGACGAGATTCTTGGCAAGAATCTCTTGTCACCTGAGTGTACAGACTCTCGTCTCAAAAGAACTGCAGTTCTCTTGAAAGGAAAGAACGCGGTGACGTCATTGTGTACGACGAGCATGCGACCGTGACATTTGATGCCGTCGCCGCCATCTTGCTTCACCCTACCTATGCCGTGGAAGCTACCGCGCATGCGTCAAAGTCATTTCGAGCATGCGCGGGTTTCCATGGCGACCGGTACGTATACACACTCTCGGGTTTCTCGTCAGGAAACAGGCCGACAAGAATCTCGACGAGAAAAAAGAGGGCAGGTTCTCTTTTTTTCTCGTCGAGATTCTGGCCAGATTTCCTGACGAGAAACCTGAAAGCCTCGTACCCACGAATGGTAATCTCGGCAAGAAACAGTTTTCTTGCTGTTTTTTGCCGAGAAAACCGGTCGTGTGTACAAAGCCTAAGACCAACTTTTATTATCACCATGGGATCTTTCAGTGGACCCCATGAATAAGCAGACTCTTATAATATGCTTTTTAGATTAGTAAAGTAAAGAAAAATGATGTATTATGATATCTGGAAACAATAAAACAATTATTTTGTAGATAAAGTGCACTTTTGTCATTTAAAAACAAAAAACAAGCTCTGTTTAATAAATTGTATTGTACAGAAAAAGTCACTGACATTAAAGCGGGGGTTCACCCTAAAAACACATTTCTAACATTAGAGCCAGCATACTAAGGACATTTACAGTATGCAGGTCTTTTTTTTTTTCTCCGTACATACCGTTATATTCTGATTTTGTCCAGGGCTTCCGGGTTCTGATGACTGCGGTAATAGCCGAGCTGCAAGTCGGCACTATACGGCGCCTGTGCCCGCCGTGTAGAGCTGACTGCGCAGGCGCCGTATAGTGCCGACTCGCAGCTTGGCTATTTCCGGAAATCTGGTGATGCGCGTTGTGCGACAGGGGAACTATTTCACAAGCCATCAATTATCTAACCCAAGGATAGGCACGCCCAGTCCCGCTGTCATCAGAACCCGGAAGCCCTGGACAAAATGACAATATAACGGTATGTACGGAGAAAAAAAAAAAAACCTGCATACAGTAAATGTCCTTAGTATGCTTAGTATGCTGAATGTTATGTTAGAATTTTTTTTTAGGGTGAACCCCCGCTTTAACATCCACAGAAGTGCACTAAATTCAAGCTATGCTCACACATTTTACATTGTAAGATATTGAAGCTGTGGTAACTGGAATTTGGAGGCTGGAGGCTAAATATTTTGAGTTGCATTGAATAGCCATGCAAGTAACATGATCTGTGCAGAAATTTAGTAAATAAAAAATGTAATAAAGGGGATATGACTTTAAATGAGTGTGGACAAAGGACCTGGAAAACTGGCGTCCTTCATAGAAATTCACCATTTAAATCAAAATGTTCTATTTGGTAGTATAAATTGGTCTATGACCGTAGCCAGCACAATGAATGTGCCCAGGATATTAGCGATCCAAATTTAGCTTTTAGAACATTTTACAAAACAGCAGTAAACTATGCATTTTGGATAATATACCGGTCTCCTAATCCTGGTGTCAGACATGCTGGCTACATATTTGCTGTTTCTGTGACAGCACAGTAGCAGCACTATGCTGTTCTCTATTGTGGTAAAGGCAGACCCAACTGCTTGGATTGGTTCAAGATTGTCCCATGAGCAAATTGACTTGTACACAATAATTTTTTCCTAGTAAACCTTTTGTTGGCAACTTGAAACTTAAAGTGGTATTAAACCCAAAACCAAAAATGTTATATATTGTAGCTTATCATTTGATGTGGTGGGTGCATTTTTTACACGTTTCCTTTTTCTGTGCCCCCATTCTAGATGAGTAAACAAAGGGGGCACAGCAGACAACAGCATTGTCAGTCTAGGAGGAGGAGAGTGCTAGATGTAATAGCTGATTTAAGTACACTCACAAGCTGAAGCCAAACTCCAACTCACACTTTGTAATCAGTACCGCAAACAGTATTGTTTCCCTTTAGGATGAAAGTTTTACATGAATAAATAAAATCTGATCATTGTAACCACCTGTAATAGGGTTATCTACCTTATTCACCTGTGAGGCCCCGTACACACGTACGAGAACCTCGACGGGCCAAACACATCGTTCCGCCCGTCGAGGTTCTCGCCCGGCCGTCGAAATCGTCGACCAAGCCGTCGGGAAATGCGTCGAGCCATGGTTCTTGCTGGGCCATCGAGCAAATAGAGAACCTGCTCTCTATTTTGGCTCGACGGCTTGCTCGACGGGACGCTCGGCGAAAACGTACACACGACCGAGTATCTCGGCAGAATATGGATCCCAGCGAGCTTCTCGCTGGATTCTGCCGAGGTTCTCGGTCGTGTGTACGGGGCCTAATGGTTTGTCTCATCCCTATAATTTGATATATATATCTGGAAGAGAGCTTGTTCTTTTGAAAAACAACCGACTTAGTGGCCGGATCACCAGATGAAAAAAGAAGAAAGAAAGACTAAAAAGAAAAAACTTATGAAGCCATCACATCTAAAGCCCCGTACACATGGTCGGACCTTTGTCTGACCAAAATCACATCAGAACTCCGACGGAATTCCGTAGGAGTAAACTCTGACTGAATTCATTGGAATGTCCAATGGAAATAATCTGATGGGGCATACACGCGGTCGGAATTTCCGATGGAAAAAGTCTGTCAGTCGTGTATACGGAGCATAAGACTCGGTAAGCTGCAATATAACAAATGTTTGATTTTGGGTTTAATAATGCCTTAATACAATTAAAGCTTAACTTGCGGTCATTAAAAATGCTCAATACATTCTATGCATGAAGGTAAAAAAAGCCTTTTGTGTGCAGAAGCCCCCCCCAGCCTCCCTAAGGGCCCTTTCACACTGGTGCGTTTTTGCCGCGTTTTAGTGGCAAAAATAGCTCTATTAAAACACTCATAAAACGCTCCCCATGCCCCTCTCCATTGAAATGAATTAAAAAATGCTGTAAAAACGCAGTAATACCGCGGTAAAAACACGGTAAAAACAGAGCGTTAAAATCACGGTAAAACTCTGCGATTTTACCACGATTTTACCGCGTTTTACCACGTTTTTACCATGTTTTTAAATTATTTCAATGGAGAGGGGCATGGGGGGCATTTTAATAGCGCTATTTTTACCGCGAAAACGCGGCAAAAACATGGGAAAAACGCACCAGTGTGAAAGAGCCCTTAAACTTACCCGAGACCCATCTCGATCCAGTGGTGTACACGAGAGCCCCAGCTCTTCCAGGTCTCTCCCTCTTCATTGGTGCCATTGGCTCCCGCTACACAAACACAACCACAATCACAACCAGTGAGCCAATGAAGAGAGAGTGGGGGTGGGGACGAGCCATGTTCCATGTGTGAATGGGAGTGAGTGTTGTGTTCCCATAGCAAGCTTCTTGCTATGGGGGCACTAGGCAGGGGGTAAGAGCCAGGAGCACCAGCAGGGGAATCAAGTAGAGGATGATCGGGGCTGCTCTGTGCAAAATATTTGCACAGAGCAGGTATGTAAGACATATTTGTTATTTTTAAACAGAAAACAAAATCTACCTTTAATTAAAAATTTAAGGTAAAAAGATAAATACACCGTTGACTGACTTACTATATACAGTATGTGAATGGTTTTATCTGCCAAACTATATATAATTTTATCCAGCCAGTCTTGTAAAATAAAGATGTGCAGTCACCAGCACCCCAAGTAGATGCACTTATCATGTTTATTGTGAAGACAGCATCACATAAGGCAAAATGTGTGAAATGCAAATATCTGGAGCATCTTCACATCTTTGCATTTGGTTTTGGCACAGCACCATCTGTGACAATCCCAGTGTGATACAGCCCAATCCTGGAACAACTCCTGCCTGTGCCTGGACAATTAATTAATAGAAGCATGTTGATGTGGCCATGTGAGCATATGCATAGTTCATATATGCCAGGGCAACGGCCCACAGTATGGGGTCCGTGTCTCCCTGTTCATCGATTCAGGTGTGAACCAGGTCTGATTTTTTTGTCTGAATTTGCACCTGAATGGGAACCAAAGATGCACAGAAGCCTTTTTAAGTGTGCACAGCGACCTCCCCGGGGTTGTGTAAACCAACTCCATTGAGAGCCGCTCACACTTTCCTGTCATGCGAATTGGATGCAGGAAAACCTGCATCCAATTTGCATATGTCACTGTGAACCCAGCCTCAGCCCCCTTTTACATTTGTACGACTTCAAAGACACATGATTTTACCGCGATTTTGACGCGATTCGCGGCCGCGCTTTCAATGAATGCCTGTGTAAGTGCCATCAAAATCAGACCAAAGTAGTGCAGGAACTACTTTGAAGTCGGCACTACTTAAAATCGTGCCAGTATGAATGGTAGTCATTGAAAATAGTGAAGAATGACTTGTCATACGATTTTGCAGTCCAAAATCGTGAGACAAGTCGTATAAGTGTGAAAGGGGACTCAGGCAAGCAAACCAAAGGAACCTTGACTGACTCTGAGTATTGACTCTCTGGGGTTGATTTACTAAAAGCAAATAAGCTATTCTCTTTGCACGGGAAGTTGCCCCAAAGGTTAGTTAATGTGATGAGGTTTTATAGACTTTTTAATCAGGTGCAAGAAAAAATGCTATTTTTGAAATTTTCCTTGCAGGTGATTGAGTATTCTTTGCAAAATGAAACCTCTACATTTGCAAAGCTCTGGAACAAAGGGGGTTATTTATGACAGGCAAATCCACTTTGCACTACAAGTACAAACTACCAGTGCAAAGTGCACTTGAAATTGCATTGAAAGAGCACTTGAAAGTGCAGTCGCTGTAAATCTGAGGGGGAAATCTGAAATGAGGGGAAGCTCTGCTGATTTAATCATCCAATCGTTTTTTATTTTCCTTGCATGTCCCCCTTGGATCTACATTGACTGCACTTCCAAGTGCACTTTTAGTGCACTTTCAAGTGCACTTTGCACTTGTAGTGCAAAGTGAATTTGCCTTTTGTAAATAACCCCCAAAGTCTCTTGAAAAGTACAACTTCCTTCGCAAAATAAACAGTCTATTTGCTTTATCAACCTCTCTGTGTCTCTGTCTGTTGTGCAGGACATTATGGCAGCTGGATATTAAGAAGGATTTATTCTGGCTGCCAAAACTAACTACTATAACTAAATGCAAAACTTTTATTGGAGAGGGACTAAACCACCTGTCAGTTATTTTTTTTGTTGCTATCTGTGCCCCCATTAGGGAGATTCACCCTCTGTATTTTACCCGTTTACTGTTATCACCAAAAGTAGAATAAAATCCCATATTTTGATTTGTCACAAGAACAGAAATAGAGGGAAAATCTTCCTATGGGGACCCTATTTTTAGTGACCCCGGTGACTGTTACTTTGTGGGGATTTTCTTTCACTTCCCGATTGTCTATGGGGCAAGAAGTAAAACAAAATCTGCTCAAAGGGACAGAGAGGGCAAAAGAAAAAATACTGACAGGGGTAATAACTGTCCTATACTCTATCCAAAATGGAAAAAAAAGTTCAATATTGCAGAATAATTTAGGTTTACTTTTCCTTTTATAGATTGCACTGCTTACTACTCACCACTGATTGGGTAGAACGTGTGGAAGATGTTGTAGCAGGAGTTATAGTTATAGAGCTGGTGACTTTATTTGTTGTAGATCTGGCAGACAGATTGGTCTTAGGAGATCGAAGTACTGTGCCGGTAGCAACCTCCTTATTTTCTGTAGCAACATTTAAAGGTCTAACAGTTATGACAGGGGTGGCTCCTTCTGAGGAACTGCCAGGATTTCTTTTAAACTGGGAGCCTAAATGTATATGAATTTTATTATCCTCTGTTGTAATTATGTTGGCATTAGCATTGTATTTTCTAATGGGAGTTGGCACAGTCTGTTTTTCAGGGGTAACTTTAAATACAGCACGACCCATAGTCATTTCTTGTGCGTCTGGTGAAACAGATATCTCTGGAGATGCAGCAGATGTTGATACTGTGAGTATCTGAATTGGTGATGTAGGTCTGTCTCCAAAATTGGTTCTGACACCTTCTGTTGGTCTTTCCCGTGAGAAAGTGGTTATTGTCACAGGGGACATTGCCCTTTCTGGGGATATGGGGTTATCAGCACTTTTGACTTTCTGGCTCATGACAGCTGGAGAAGGAATAATTGTAATCCTTGGTTTTTGAATGCCTAAAGTTGGTATTACTGTGGTACTTGAAAAGAAGTCCTCAGAAGGTGGGCTAGTTATCTCCAAAGTAGCTGTGCTGTTTTCATGATCTGGTGTTACTCTTATATGAAGAGGTTGACCTTGTTTTGGCGAGAGGAACACTTCACCATGGTGCCCTAGGCTAGCATTTGGACGAATTGCTCTTTCTGGTGTGACTGACGTACCATTTTCTCTTTTTTTCATCCAGGGGATCCATGATTTTCGCATATTGAGGTCATTTGATGCGGGTGGGTATCTTTCCAAAACAGGTGACCTCTCTGCTGGTTTTTTAAGTCCAACTTGCCTTAAATTACTCATAATATGATTTTCCTCTTGGAAGGATTTCCTGATGAACACTGCTGGGGTTTCTTCCTCAACTGATTCATTACTCAATATATCTGTCTGCACTCCTGTAGATGTCACAGGGACATCTACCATTCTTCTCCCATTCATGCTGGGCCTGATAGCTCGGCTGTATCGTTTTGATAGCTCTAACTCTTTTGTCAAATTTAGAACATCGTGTCCCATATTTTTGTTTTTATTTTCTTCCTCTATAAACCTTTTCTGAAGGACTGAATAATCAACTTGTAGCTGAGAAAGCTGGTCTTCTTTGTTCATCATTTCATGAACCTTTTCTTTAAGTGCTTGAACCTCTCCTCTTATGTCTCTATTCTTAGCCTCCTCTACTCGGATTCTGTGCCTAAGTTCTGCCTCTTGACTTACAGCTTCTCCTTTCTCAATGGCTTTATTTTTTGCTATTTGGCTTTTCAGCTCTTCAAGCTGTATGGAAAGTACATTAGCTCTGTCTTGCTCAGTTCTAAATTTTCTTTCTAGCTGATCATATTCATCCTCTGTCTTCATTAAGTCTCCCTCAACCACCTCCAGCTGTTGAAGGCGATTTCTAAGTCTCTCAATTTCTAAAAGCAGTTCTTTAGTCTTGTTGTCTTCATGGTGCACAGACTCAAAATTCTTTTTTGCCCTGCTACGTGCAGCTTCTCGTTCAGAAATTTCCATATTTTCTATTCTTTTCATGAGCAGTTCTACTTTGCAACTTAATTCACAATTTTTCTCATCCACACTTCTAAGTTTGCTGGTGGATTCATCTCTGTCATTAGTCAAGTTTGATACTTTTTCTTCCATCTCTGATTTCAATTTCAAAAGCTTTTTGCTTTCATCTATCAGCTTCTCTGTTACCTCCATAACTTTACCTTGTTCAGTTTTTAAACTACTGTTTAGATCATCAACCTTTCCTTCCTCTAGTTTTATCTTTTCCATCATGATCTTTCTTTCATCAACAAGCATCACAGTGAAAGATTTCAACTTTGTTAAATCATCCTTTAAACTGTGTTCTGCCTTTTCTAGTCTTCCCTCTACTGATTCTAGTTCTTTAACTCGAGTCTTCACCAATTCAACTTCTTTGGTCAGCTCTCTTGTTTGTGCTTTTTCTTTATCCAGCTTTACATAAAGCTGAGAGCATTCAGTTTTACTTTTCATGAAAGCTTCTTCTAATTTTTCTAATTCAGACATTCTTTTCTGCAGTTTTTCTACTTCCAGCTTTAGCTCCCTGCTCTGATGTTCTTCTTCGTGTAGCTTTTTTTGTAGTTCTTTGCACTGTGTTTCTGTTTTTGTTATCTCCTCATCTTTTCCTTCCATTTCTAAAACTCGCTTTCGTAAGCTCTCTACTTCTGCCATTAAACTTGAATTTCCACATTCTCCGTTGGCAATTTTTTCTCTTAGCTCTTTCAACTCCTCCTCAGCTTTTAGAAGATTCCTATTTGCTTCTTCCAATTCTTCAATTTTACGATTGAGACCCACCAGCTTAAGTCGGTGCTGACGATTATTGGACTCCTGAGTGACCAGTTTCGTAGACATTTCTTCATGCTCTTGAGAATACTTGGAGGTTTTGTGCTCAAGTTCTAATTCCAATTTAATAACTTTCTGGCTGTCTTCGCTGGCTTTAGCACAGGCTGCTTTCAATTTTGCCTCCGCTTCTTGAAGCTGTGCAGTAAGGTCTTGTATCTTTTGGCTTTGTTGACCAAGCTGTTCAATATGCATTTGTCTTTCATCCACTAGCATTAGTGCAAATGACTTCAACTTTACCAATTCATCTCTAACTTTATTAAGTCTCTTGGTATATTCTTTGTCTTTCCGCACTTGATACACTTTTTCTTGTTCCAGTAACTTCTTTAACCTGTAAAACAAGTAACACATCAATTTATTTCTTACTAAAAGTAATGGCTAATGTTCTAATTTTGAAATTACACAGTTTTGTTAGAGTAAATAAACCTGTGAAGTAAAGACTCCCAACCAATATATAATTTTATATATATATATATATATATATACATATATATATATATATATATATATATATATATATATATATATATATATATATATATATATATATATATATATATACACCATATGTTCCGGGATCACCGTATAATAGGCAACGCAATACTTTCAGCAGCAAATTAACTTAGCTTCTCTTCAGCTTAGTAACATAAAATAAAGAATGCTTATTTTTATTATAATGACACAAAAGGGTCTCACTGATGACAGCTTTTTACCCACAGGAGCAGTGTTACAGTCTGAAAGCTTTTAGGGGTATTTTACAACCTAGATATATTACAGCTTTCATAGCTTCTCATAGGTACCTGTTAAAGACTACTGCAACTTATATGTGGAGTTACCCTACATATAAACACCCCCTGGTTAGTTAACCTGCTCGTGCCCCTCAAAGGGACCATAATCCAAATAATAGAGAGATATTTTCCATCCTGTACATATCCACATCTGCCCCAACCTGTGACACCTTACAGTGGACTCAGGAGAAGACATCTGCATTTTAATGCTGTCTCCAGGGTCTGGGCTTAATCACAAAACTATATTTCTGTAAAGAGACCAGGTCACTTTTGCATTAACAGGTTAAGGAGCATGCTCTCACACCAAGCAGAATCTCCCACTGCCTAGCAAAAAGTACTTAGTCCAGAGCCTATTGTATGGGCAGGCGCTCTCGCTTAATCACTGCGTAGTTTCTCTTGATGGCCAACAGCTTTCATCTGGGAATAACAAAGGTGTGTTTTCCCCTATTGACTTCTTGAGATACGTCTCCTCTCAAACCCCCCTCAAGACATCTATCTGTACAATAAATTCTCTGGAAAAATCCAGAGCAACCATAAATGGATGTTGGCATAATGCAGCCTTGAGCTTAAGGAATGTTTCTTCTGTCAGCAATCATCACTGACCTAGACCATTAGTGAGGGATTGTAGCTAGGAGCGTTGTGGCCTGACATGGCTTCAGGGAAAATTAGAATCCCATATTATTTATAGGCTGTCAATAAAATGCATAAATCAGAATGTACAAGAAAGCAGGTCTATGACTGCACCATAGGTTCACTTATCCTAAAAATGTAGAAAATAATTGCTTCACTAGCCAAACTTTATTATTGAGTGACAGTTCTTGAATGATGGACTAAAAAAATAGGAAACTAAGGCAGATCATTGTCAAGAGTGACTTATCTGCTTTCTTGTTTAATTTGTTCTAGAATGGGTGTCCAACTCAATTATATTGCGGGCCGCATCAGCATTTTGATTGCCCTCAAAGGAGCCGGTTGTATTTGTAAGATTAGATGTCCAGCGCATCCCCTCCCCTTACATTAGATGTCAAGAGCCACCCCACCATCAGAAGTTGAGTCCCCCACTCTTCCTTACAACACAGTTTGCCCCCCTTTCCCTATGCTGCTGCTGGGAAGAAGCTGGATGCATTGCTTAAAAGCAGAAAGTAGTGGTCTGGAGGAGGGCTGAAGCTGCAGGAGGAGGTGCGAGGGCCACATGAAATGGCCTGGAGGGCCGGATTCGGCCCGCGGGCCTTGTGTTTGACACATGTGTTCTAGATTATAATAGCAAAAACGTAGTCAGTCAATTGTTACTCTACTTCTTCCATTATCTATAACTAGACATCGTAATATCTTAGTAACTTACTTCTGAATCCCAAACCCCACCCAAAAGCAATCCAGCCTATCGAATAAATATTGAAAATAGTGAAATATTTGGTGTAGATGGTTTCTCAATGCCGCTGTTAGAGTAAGGGGAAGGAACAGAGTGTCAATGGTTGACTGCAACTTTTCCAGATTCCGCACCTGCTCAGATTGAACTGGGAAGTTGGCCTACATTGGACAGTTCCAAACCTACATGCTCCTGTGTAAACAGGTTTCAAGAGGACATACTGTGGGGAAATATAACAGACCATAAGGAACTACTGTCCAAGATGGACTTGTTAATGCTCTCCTTTCACCTACAAAGTTGATGTATGTATGATTATGGCCCAAGCATAACAGCTTACACAGTACATAATCTGAAGTTTAAAGGTAAGGTCTCAACATACTGTATGCTTACTGTTAATTTGCACACATTACTTTAATGACAGGTTAACTTTAAAATAATTAATTACTTAAAAAGTTATTCATAATGTATGTTTTTCATACATATATAGCTAACTTCTGTTATCACCAAGAATCTTGGAAAACTCTTATCGCATATCAGATGTCTGTAAATGAAAAAATTCACATGAGGCAACCCAAAAGATATATACTGGAACATTTACATTTCAATATATACACAGTGATACGTTATTACACCGGAGAACTAAGCAGGTGCTGATCCAAAGAGAATATATGAAATAGATCAAATCAAAATGTGTCATTCTAATGCAGACGATTGGAAATTCCGACAACAAACCGTGGATTTTTTTCTGATGGATGTTGGTTCAAACTTGTCTTGCATACACACGGTTGCACAAATGTTGTCGGAAATTCCGAACGCCAAGAACGCGGTGACGTACAAGACGTATGACGGCACTATTAAAGGGGAGTTCAATACCAGTCGTGTTAGTAGAAGTCTGGTAAGAGACGATTCGCGATTTTCAGCTTCGTGCTTTTCAGCCTGTTACAGCGCGACGAATGTGCTATCTCCATTATGAACGCTAGTTTTACCAGACCATATAGTACTTGATTCAGAGCATGCATGGAATTTTGTGCATCAGAATTGTCCACTCATGATTGGAATTTACGAGAACGGATTTTTGAGTATTCCGACAGCAAATGTCCAATGAAGCCTACACATGGTCGGAATTTCGGACAAAAAGCGTCTATCCAACATTTGTTGTTGGAAATTTTGACCGCGTGTACACGGTATTAAACTTTTTTACATAAGTACATAAAGGGAACTGAAAAAACACTCTCAAGCTTTTTACACATGCATTTAGCCACAAAGCCACTCCACAACTAAGCACATTTCCATGAAACATGTCAAGAGTATTTTCTAAGCTCCTGTCCTGTATCTGATACAAAATGAAAATGAAATGAGAGGAGACATGCTTGTGGCCTCCTTCTATTCAATGACCCTTGATTTGTGTCTAAATCTGCTGCTCCTGGACGAACGTGTGGTAAATAACTATGATTCTAAGCTGCATGCCTCAACCATGGCCTGTCTACCAAGTTAGATTTTGAACTACCTGTCCTGTCCGTTGCCTAACTTTAACTTCCTGTGCATGATGCCTTTGCTTAAAGCTGCACACTGTCTCACTCATCCAGTGTACCCTTTTCCCTATCTCTGCATCAGTTCTCCATCAGGTACAGGACAGCTATTTATAAATAAAAGGTATAATTATTGAAACAAGATTAAAAGTCAAACAAACATACTTGAGTCATAGTGATCTTGTTGTTTTGGACTGTAAGGACTTGAATTTTTCATTGAAGTCATTGCCCCACTGACATAAGCCTCAAATACTATAAGTATACAAGAATGTACTACTCACGGCAGGATTAAACATTTCTGCATTAAAAGATCATTATATTCTGCTGGTTAGTAGTTTAATGTAAACTTCCTAAAGCAGGTGCAAGTTGACCTGTTTAATTTGTCAAATGTAATTGCTTCACTGAAAACACAACCAAAAAAGGCACGTAGGCTATCATTATTCCTCATATGACCACTCAGTTACTGATATATTCAGTATTAGCATAATAATTATTAATAACAAAAAAACACAAGGGCCCATGAACTGAAGTGCAATTTAGGGAACCGCTAACAATAAATGAAAATCATATTTTATTAATCTGACCATGATGAACTATAAAAGCTGAAGCCTAGCTGCTTTGTATCATCCCTATTATTTGATTTCTACTAAATAATCTCTATAATGTTTTAATGCAAATATGTTTGCCATTGTTCTTATTATAATGTGACTGTAACAATAAAGAAAAAAAACCCTCAAAATAAATAATTTATAGGCAAACCAAAATCCATATCACAGCATGCTACCGTCAGTACAAGCCTCACGTGTTCTGCAAAGTCATGTAATACATTGGGGTCAATTCACAAAGAGAAACGTTATTGGTTTTCTTCAGGTGTTAAATTAGCACTCCTTATTTAACGCTAGCAAACATGGTATTCACGAAAGCTATAATCGTTATTTAACACAGTCGTTATGGTTTTCAACTGACTCTTTATCCAAACGTTATTCTAACTACTCAGACGTTATTATTAACATTTGGGACGTTAAAATAACTCTTAAGATCGTTAAATAATGCTGGAGAGATGCATTCTGGGAGCAGAAGGGGAGGAGAACAGCTGCATGTGGAAAAGAGCAGATACAGAGAGAGAGGGAGACACAAGCAATACACATGGAGATTGAGCATGTGATGTGCAAAACTTCTAGTGTGTGCTTTTCTAAAGCCATGTGTATTTCCTCATACAGAGAATAAATCATGGGAGATGATAATCGGAATTTAGCCATCACCTGGGTTTCAGAAAAGTCATCCAAAATAGTATGTGAACGGAATACAGGTTTATAAATCTGAACAACATTCTAACGTGTTCTTCTTCACCTCTGGATAATTTTAAGTTCAAATAGAGCACGGTTCTAGCTTGCCCAACACTACACTACACTACAAAAATCGCCAAAAGCTTCCTCTAACAACAAAATATCGCCTGGGAAATGTCATAACGCCACCCTGAGGGAGGTGTTAATTTAACGATTGCTTAACGATTGATAACTGTCAAAAAAATCTTTGTGAATTGCACTTCTGTACATATTTAACGATTTGACTCTTTAAAATAACGATTTGACTCTTTAAAATAACGATTTGACTCTTTAATAAGGATCCACACCTTAAAATATCGGTTCTGTGTAGGGAAACGTTATTTGATGATTTTTCAAAGCGTTAAATCGTTTAGTGAATTGAACTAGCTTCAATAACGTGCAAAATCGTTAAAATAACACTCGCAATCTGAAAATAAAGCTTTGTGAATTGACCCCATTGGGGTCAATTCACAAAGAGAAACGTTATTGGTTTTCTTCAGGTGTTAAATTAGCACTCCTTATTTAACGCTAGCAAACATGGTATTCACGAAAGCTATAATCGTTATTTAACATAGTCGTTATGGTTTTCAACTGACTCTTTATCCAAACGTTATTCTAACTACTCAGACGTTAATATTAACATTTGGGACGTTAAAATAACTCTTAAGATCGTTAAATAATGCTGGAGAGATGCATTCTGGGAGCAGAAGGGGAGGAGAACAGCTGCATGTGGAAAAGAGCAGATACAGAGAGAGAGAGAGAGACACAAGCAATACACACGTGGAGATTGAGCATGTAATGTGCAAAACTTCTAGTGTGTGCTTTTCTAAAGCCATGTGTATTTCCTCATACAGAGAATAAATCATGGGAGATGATAATCGGAATTTAGCTATCACCTGGGTTTCAGAAAAGTCATCCAAAATAGTATGTGAACAGAATACACGTTTATAAATCTGAACAACATTCTAACGTGGATAATTTTAAGTTCAAATAGAGCACGGTTCTATCTTGCCCAACACTACACTACAAAAATCGCCAAAAGCTTCCTCTAACAACAAAATATCGCCTGGGAAATGTCATAACGCCACCCTGAGGGAGGTGTTAATTTAACGATTGCTTAACGATTGATAACTGTCAAAAAAATGTTTGTGAATTGCACTTCTGTACATATTTAACGATTTGACTCTTTAAAATAACGTTTTGAATTTTTAAAATAACGTTTTGACTCTTTAATAAGGATCCACACCTTAAAATATCGGTTCTGTGTAGGGAAACGTTATTTGATGATTTTTCAAAGCGTTAAATCGTTTAGTGAATTGAACTAGCTTCAATAACGTGCAAAATCGTTAAAATAACACTCGCAATCTGAAAATAAAGCTTTGTGAATTGACCCCATTGTCTTAAAGGAAAAAAGCAACAATACAAATGAAATGACTGAAAGACTGCTGCTGCAACTATACTATGCTTATCCCCCAGAACATCTTGCAGTGATCACACTGTAGAGAAAAGTGAATTCACAAGGACTTGAAGGACAAATGAGCTCCTTCCAGTCCAGCAGCAGCGTGTTTAATACCACAACAATGTGAGACTTTCTTTACCTTCAGAATCAGCCTGCAGATAGTTTAAAAGACATGGCAACTCTCCTCGGAAACCTCAAGAAGCCTTTTTCTGGCTTGTGTTCTCTGGGGTCTTTGCCATCACATTCCAACCATGTCATCAAGACAATAAAAGGTGAACGCTGTGTTTGAGAGCTGGGACCACTGACTGGTGATGTCATCCCTTCTTACATGCTTCATTATTGTGCAGATTCTCTTCACTCATTGAGGAGGGGTGGAGCACCAAAACCCCCAAACAGAGAGAAAAAAACACACACACTTGTCTGCTCTGAAACTTCTCTACCACTGATTCTACTGTGCTTCATACAGGAGAGCACCATAGCAAATTTTACTAAACATAATCTTTATAAAATATGCCCTTAACAGCTGCTCAAAGTATTTGAAACTTTATTTTTTTTATATATATACTTGTTACATAAGTTTTTATCTTATTGAATTAAAGCACTAAAGCACTAAAGCATTATGTATTACTAAAGAATTTTCATTACCACGCATTAGGTCTATTTCACAAGGTTTAACGCAAAGATTTTGCAATCTAATTGGACTTTTTTTTTTAAATAAGCATCCTTCCGTTGGTGTGTTAGCGTGAATGTATTATTATCACGTAACCTTTGCAATTGAAAATTATGGGCCAGATTCAGAAAGAATTAGATTCCCGCAGAGTATCAGAGATACTTGGCCCGTAAGGTACAGCGGCGTAGTGTATTTCTCCCGGCGGAATCAAACTACGCGATTAGGGGGCGTGAGGCATTTAAATTAAGCGCGTCCCCCGCGGCGATCGAACTGCGCATGCTCCGTTCAGAAATTTCCCGCAGTGCATTGCGCGAAATCACGTCGTTACGTCTTTTTTTTTTGAGTAGTGTCGTTTACGGACATTCCTATTCCCGGACGACTTACGCAAAAAATAAAGTTGGCGCGGGAACGACGACCATACTTAACATGGGCCGCGTAACGTTAGACCAGCTAATAGCTGGTTTAACTTTACGTAGCGAAAAAATGACGTACGTGATTGCGAACGACGCTCGTAACTTCGTGGATCGCCGGAAAAAGCTAATTTGCATACCCCGACGCTGAAAACGATGCGAACTCCACCCAGCGGCCGCAAAAAGATTGCAGCGTAGATCCGAAGGCGTACGAAGACGTAAGCCTGTCAGATCGAAGCCCAACGCCGCCGTATCATGGTTTGAGGATTCAAACTAGTGATACGGCGCGCGTAATTTGAAAGTACTCCTGTCTAACACCAGTTAGACAGGCGTAATGGCTCTCTGAATCTGGCCCTTTGTTTTCAATTCGCTAAAGGTTTTATCACAGAGCAGTTGCACATTAATTATTTATTTTTGTTCTATGTGGCATGTAAAAGTCAATACTCAAGTTTAAAAGCTGTCTTTCCTGAAGTAACCTTAGTTTGTGGCTGCTATGCTTGATAATGTTTTGCATCATGTTTATTGTGAAAAGCAGAAAATGGAGGTACTATTTTGAGCACAATAAAGCAAAATAACAATTGCACACTGATACAATATTTACATAAATCAAAATTTTCATTAGAAACTGACCATGAGATAAATAATAACTCATATATCTTAGTGAACTGACCCTCGAGTACACCATAATCAAACTTTGTGTCCTAGTCTGTATAAGTAAGCTTGTGTTGTTCTAAGAATGCCTTTTTTTTGATTGTTCTTAAATATTTAACAGCAATTTCAACATACAACATACAAGTGGTAAATAAAGCCATCTGCAGTCTCCACACATTTGTATTGCACCATTTACAATCCAGGATCTGCTATACAAATCCAAGTCGAAGATGATCTCCTGTGAAGCAATAGGGGGGGGGGGGAGATGGTAATAAAAAAGAAAAAAAAATGTAATAGTCACTTTTCAGTCTCCATCAGCGTAATGGTGTGCTAATGATCTGCCTATCTCCTTGCATGTTGACTGTTGAAAACAGTGTGTAATTAAATTGTATGTAACATGTTCGTGAAGCGTCAGGACACATGGCTTTCTATGGTAAAACAACAGCTTGCAAATCAATTCTTTGTTTCCTCCCGGAGTTCACAAAGAAGGAGATTTGAATGGGAGCAAAGCCCGTTGTTAGGCTCTGAGGCTGCAGCTGGGGAGACATCATTCTCCTCTGCTGGCCAATGGGGAAGAAGATTGTAATTATACTGATGCTTGATGCTTTGCATGTACAAACTGTCTCTGGAAGAGTATTTGTTAATGCCAGAGTAAACTTGCAGGTTCTATTCAGATGATGTAGTGGGAGCAGCCCTTGAATAAGATTGACATAAAGCAATAATAAAACATACACTTCAGGGTTTTGGTGGTCTGCCAACCATTAACTTTTTCGGTTCCATAAAAATGCCTTTTTAAAACAATTGTATTTGAAAATAACCAGGGCATGTATAAATTCCCATCATAGAGAGAGCATTTGCTATTGATTACAAACTTTCTTTGTATTTTATTACAATGTTTGCTTTTTACCTCTCACCCATAAAAAGGCATGTGTTCCATATGTCCTCACATATGATGTAACAACAAAGGAGGAAAGATTAGAAAATACTCAAAGGTGGACGATCAGATATTTTATATAGGATCAAGCTAGGACAAACACAACCTTGACAATGGGTTACTGTTTGTAGTTAACATAGCTAAACCTTCAGTGATTTTTTGTGGTCCATTTTATTTATTTATTTCTATACAGGATATATAGCGTAAACGAAAGTACTACTGACTGGCCCCAACCTAATATAGTACAACTCTGTCATATTGGGGTATTAAACATATCAAACGTTACTGCTCTATATGGATGTTTTCTTTTTCCAATATACTTGCGGATGCTGTATCTAAATGCCTGGAGAATGATAAGCCATAGACGGTGACTAAGGAGATGTACTGATATGCTGTTTTGAATTTGCCATCTGGTGAGTGCTTTCCCCAAAGGGGACCCCATTCCCCCCATGTGGTGAATACCTTTGGTGATTGGAGTACACATATTAAGAACAGTTTTTCTTCAGGTCTATTTTATCTGTGAACACACCAAACTTAAGGTTTGCAGCGCTGTCACATTTGGCACCTTTTAGGGGGTGCAGATACCTGTATAAACAGGTATTTGTACCCACTTCCAGGCATAGACTCCCGTGGGAGTCACGCCCCTTCCCGTCCCCCCCCTCTGTCCTCTGGGAAACACACTGGTCCCAGGAGACAGCGGGGACCAGTAAAGATGCGCAGCGCGACTCGCGCATGTGCAGAAGCCGCAACGCTTTACTTCCTGAATCCCTCACAGGGGGTGGCTGCGGGGGCAGCCAAGAACCGAGCAATTGCTCGGCTTCGACTGCCGACATTGGGGGCACCCTGGACAGGTAAGTGTCCATTTTTTAAAAGTCAGCTGCAGTATTTGTAGCTGCTGGCTTTTAATATTTTTTTTTTTAGGTGGACCTCCGCTTTTAATTCTGAGTGTTTCCCTGACATTTAGGTTGAGAATTGCTGGTTGCACCAGAACCTAATCACACAAGTGAATTGCTGTTTTTACCTTTTTTTTATTTTTATTCTTTATTTATAAAATACAATTTTTAAATATATAAATTCAGTACCAAGTTATACAGCTTGTGCCAGATACCTTTAAATCAACAGCGGATGAACTTACATGCATCAAGTTAGGTACCACGTGGATAGTTAAAAGATATACCTACAATTCAAGTATACTCATATTGACATACGTCCATATTCTCTAGCATGTCATAACAATGGAATCATTTTTTCAAACAGCTGCATGAACCTTCCATAAAGTGGAGTTACCTAAAAATGGAACTTCCACTTTTTAGAACCCTCCCCACTCCGGTGTCACATTTGGCACCTTTCAGGGGAAGGGGGAGCAGATACCTGTCTAATACAGGTATTTTCACCCACTTCCTGGCATAGATCACCTCAGTAATATACACCACTTCCGGCACCTACTCTGTACCCCTGCTGTCTTCTCGGAGACACACAGCTCCCAGAATACAGCGGCGACCAGTAAAGACATGCAGCGCGACTCGCGCATGCGCAGTAGGGAACCAGGAAGTGAGGCTGCAATGCTTCATTTCCTGATTCCCTCACCGAGGATGGAGGCGGAGGCAGCCGAGAGTCGAGCAATTGCTCGGCTTTGGCTGCCGACATCGCGGGCATCCGGGACAGGTAAGTGTCCATATATTAAAAGTCAGCAGCTGCTGTATTTGTAGCTGCTGGCTTTTGATATATTTTTTTTTTAGTGGGACCTCCGCTTTAAGCTCTCTTTAATTTTACAGACAAATCAGAAACTGTGAATGAATAAGCTAACCATGTTGTCCCAAGTACTGTCGTATAATACCAAAAATGTTAGAAGGCATAACAAGAGAGAAGAAGAATAAAAAGTAAAAGAAAAAAAAGGGAGGGTGGGAGAAGAAAGGGTAAAAGGGGAAATGGGGGGGAAGTAAGTTAGTCAGCCAATCAGGGGAGAGAGGTGGTGGGGCCAGGTCGGGGGTCTGTGTCTGAATGGATACACAGAGCTCTGACTCGGCTTGGGTGACAACCTGTTACAAGCTGCTGACTGTGTGACTGTGGGGGCACTCAAAGGAGGGAGGGACTAGGAGCAGCAAAGAGGGACCAAAGAAGAGAAAGATCCAGGCTGCTCTGTGCAAAACCAACTGTATGAAGGACGTAAGTATAACATGTTTGTTATTTTTATTTTATTTTTTAAAGCGAGCCTTTACAATCACGTTAATCTCTGAGGGAACATTATCCACACACCAGGGAAGTGCCTATTGTGTTTAACTGAACCCTTTCATGACCAGGAGACACTAAAGCTTAGGTGTCCAGAAACATTGTTATGTTTATGTTTATGTAACGTGACAATATGACAATATCTTTTTGACAATAGCCCTATAATAAATTTGCCTAAATACGTTGGCCATTTTTTAAATGTATATAAGTTTTTCAAATGTATTCACTGTTTTATTAAATACCCCCTCAAGTGTTTTGTTAGGTGCTGACAAGCGTTTTTTATTCTTTATATATTTTTTAAATACTGTAACTGTAATTGTTTTTTAACAATTACAGTGTTAAATAGAGGACACTATCATCGCGAGGCTGTAGTGGCTCCTGCAGGCTGAGGATTTACTGTGAAAGAACCTCCAGACTGCATGTGATCACCATGACCAAGAACTATGCTGCTTTTTTAACGTTGATAGACATATTTTGGCTGTCAGGGTCAGCCTGGTCTGAAGGTTAGTAGACCCCCGTGAGCATGAACCTAGTTCTCAAAGAGCTTAGCACAGGGACCCTTGCTTAGGAACTTCAGTCTGGGAACTGGCATTAATTACAATGCTAATTGTATAGGGATTCATCCTGCAGAGATTGGAATAGGGTATATTTAGGAGGTTTTCCAGCATTTAGGTTTCCCCCTTGATGAAGTCAGAACAGATGAAACATGTAGGGGTGGAGCCTGATGCTGGGTGAGTAGGTGACCTGTCATCTTTGTGGTTTCTGTGAGCTGGGAAGGATTGGAGTGGCTGGTAGCCTGTGGCTTCTCTGTATATATGTGCTGACACATCTGTATGCTTCATTTTAAGCTTATGCTTAAACAGCTTTTGTGAGTATTATGATTACTTGTGTCAAACTAATTTGGATGTTTAAGATACTACACCATGGGAGCCTTTTTTTATGCTGGCTATGAAATCTAACCACTAAATGGGGAGAGAACAGTAGTGGAAGTGGACTGCATCTGTTTGGACGATCTTTGAAATTAACACAAGCTGTGTTTGCCTAATCTTGTAGGTACGCACTTATGGTATTAGTGGTGGTGGTCACGTTGGATCAAAGATTTTTCTACACTTGGAGGAATAATACTGATAATGTGATTTTTTTTTATTGATAACACCATTGGATTGCTTAGTTTGAACTTGTTTGGTTTCAAATAAATTTGGGTTAAAAATATCTTCATGTATTATTTTGAGGACTTTATTTGCTCACACTATGTGTGATTTATTGTGCATGAATTTTCACACTGATAAATATTATATATTACAGAATCAGCACTGTAATTATTATTTTCTTATGTCGCTTTTATATTTTTTTTATAGCTGCTGGTCCGTTTCACAGTTTTGCAATGTACATTTCTTACAATATATTATATCCATTGGCGCGGAAGTGCTTATACATTTATTAGTTCAGCCTAATTGCACAAATGAGATATAATATCAGCCACATAGGGAAGGCATTGCTTTCAGCCAGCCAACCAACTCATAAACTATGAAAAGAAGGAGCAGTAAAGAAGAAAAAAACTATAGCACTGTAAAGCAGGAAGTAGAACTTGCATATCTAATGAGCAAATGTGTCTTCCCCCATGTAGAGTGCATACTGTGTACATCATTACATACTGCCACCAAAATTATGCATGACTATGTATTCTATATGAGCAATCACTCAGCTCCCTAAACTCCCTTCATGCTTTGTTCAAATGGCTATGCTGTCTTGAAAACCCATCATCTTCTGAGAATCTCTGAAAGTTCAGTCAACAGTGTTGGAGCCCTTCAGGAGCTAATGGGGAAGCTAGCAGGCCTTTTTGCATAATTTCTAGTGCTTTATGGGCTAGACACGCAGAAATAAGCCCTCATAGAGATGGGACTTTTGGTGACATCCAAGTAGGACAGGACTGAGCAAGTGCAGCAATGTGTTGGCGGGATCCTTTGGTGGATAGGACCCACTTTTGGACTTTGACTTGTACTGTCACACACCTGACAGAAGGAGCCTGATGCCTGCTGGATACTGATAGATTGTAGACTCTGGTCTGGTTATTGGTGCATCACCTACCACTGGGAGAACAGGAGATAGGTCACTAGAAATTCAGACAGAGATACTGGAACATTCAGAGGATTGGTGTCTGGATCAATAAAAAATGTAATATGATGCACCAACTGCTGAGCTAATGGCAGGTGAAAAGTTGGGGTGCAGGAACTATAGACTTCTGTCAGGTAAGCTGGGTCAGCAAGGTATGGATGGATCACAGAGAGGTAGCAGTAGGTGCATAGACAGAGTTCAAGTTGGAGTCAGATGAGCAAATTAGGAACAAATTAGGAACAGAAGGAGCAGACAGAAGCACTGTCGATGTATAGGCCGAGGTCAATAACAGACTCAGGAACAGGTCAAGGCCAGCTGAGTTGGTATCAGGTAGCCAATAAGGAAAACACAAGTCACAGATTTGTAGGTACTACTAAAGACAACTCAGCACTGGCCATATGCAGCTGTGCTGTTTTAATAGCAAATGTTTATGCACCCCAACACACACATTGTGAATAGTACAGCCCCCACATGTGAGACTACAAGCCAGCCAGTGCTTGCACAGATGCACATCTTCCATTCTGGCATCCGCCATATTTTTTATAATTATCCAAAACCATTATAATTTCCCCTCAAACTGTCCATACAGAAGGGTTTCTGGTTGTTTTTTCTTGTACAACTCTTTAAAATATAATTTTCTTCATAGTACAATGCCATTCACTCTGCAGCATACGGTATATATCAGGTTCTGAATAAATGGTAATCAAAAATAAACCTGCCCTCTTGATTCCCACCACTGCGCTGATTTCAAAGAAAAAATGTATAAATAAATAAGAAAAAAAGAAAAGAAAAAAACAGCTGCCACTTTTAAATAGATAGCGTGAATAAGTATAATGATCACTAAACGAAATAAGTGTTCAAAATAAGCAGCGCATAAGTGAAATGTTCCAAACAGTGTATATATATGTGTATATATATCTGTTATTTCTGTCAAGCAGATTAATCAGAAATACTAATGACAGTATTAAAAATTATATATAGAACCCGTGAAAATAGTGAAAAAAGTGGTTCAAACATAAAGTTCAGGTTCATATTGTCTATGTCTAATGCCGTGTACACACGGTCGTTTTTTGCGATGAAAATAAACGTCGTTTTTTAAAACGTCATTTAAATTGATCGTGTGTGGGCAAAACGTAGTTTTTTGTCTTAAAAAAACTGACAAAAAAAAAATTCCAACATGCTTGAATTTTTTGTGTCGTTTTTCCAAACGTCGTTTTTTGTTTCACAAAAAGTCACCATGTGTAGCAAAAACTTAGTTTAAAACGACGTTTTTCAACCCGCGCATGCCCAGAAGCTAGTTCAATGGAAAAGAGTGGTGAATGTAACCTCGCTTTTTGTGAAAAAAACGATGGTGTGTATGCAACATCGTCTTTGAAAAGTGACGTTTCAAAAACGTCGTTTTTTACTTCACAGAAAACGTTGTTTTTTTTTCATCACAAAAAATGATCGTGTGTACGCGGCATTAGTTGCAGTGATTTCCTAAAATGAAAGGGAAGTCTACCCTTTGTCATGAATTACTGAAATGGGAGTCCACAGTGGAAGATTCTCTACTCCTACTCTGTTGACAACTGTAAATTGTTACCTTTCATCTTACTTTTTGTCTTGGTAATACTGATCACCAGTACAGGAAATTAGGGGAACCTTAACCACTTGCTTACTGGGCACATAAACCCCCTTCGTGCCCAGGCGAAATTTCAGCTTCCGGCACTGCGTCGCTTTAACTGACAATTGCGCGGTCGTGCGACGTGGCTCCCAAACAAAATTGGCGTCCTTTTTTTCCCCACAAATAGAGCTTTCTTTTGGTGGTATTTGATCGCCCGTGCGGTTTTTATTTTTTGTGTTATAAACAAAAAAAGAGCGACAATTTAAAGTATTTTTTACTTGTTGCTATAATAAATATCCCAATTTAAAAAATAAATAAAATACATTTTCTCAGTTAAGGCCGATACGTATTCTTCTACGTATTTTTGTAAAAAAAAAAATTACAATAAGTGACTGCTTTGCGCAAAAGTTATAGCGCCTACAAAATAGGGGACAGAATTATGATTTTTTTTAAATATTTTTTTTTTACTAGTAATGGCGGCGATCTGCGATTTTTATTGGGACTGTGATATTGCGGCAGACACATCGGACACTTTTGACACATTTTTGACGCCATTCACATTTATACAGCGACCAGTGCTATAAATATGCACTAATTACTGTATAAATGTGACTGGCATTGAAGGGGTTAACACTAGGGGGTGAGGAAGGTGTTAAAATGTATTGCCTGGGTGTGTTCTAACTGTGTGAGGTGAGGGATATGACTGGGGGAGGTGACCGATGCTGTGTCCCTATGTACAAGGGAAACAGCATCTGTCTCCTTTCCCTCAGGCGGCGTACACACGACAGAGGTTCTCGCTGGAAACCAGCGAGAACCTCGCTGGAAGCTGCATTCCAGCGAGAACCTCGGCCGTGTGTACGCTCCTGGCTCGCCCCGCCCGTCGGAATCCCGTCGAGCGAATAGAGAGCACGCTCTCTTTTTGCTCGACGGCCCGCCTGGATGAATGGCTGGTTGCAATTCCCGACGGGCGGGTCGCCGATTTCGACGGCCGGCAGAGAACCTCGATGGGCGGAACGATGTGTTCTGCCCGTCGATGTTCTCTGCCGTGTGTACGCGGCTTGACAGGACGTGAAGCTCTGTGTTTACACACAGAGCTCCACGTCCCTGCTCTGTCACCGCCGATCGCGTGTACCTGGCAGACATCGCGGCCGCCGGGTACACGCATAGAATCCTCGGTGATGCGACGGGACTGTTTTTCCCCGCCGCACACCACCCTGTGCCGCGCGCGGGGAATTACAAGAACATGACGTCCAAAGACGTGACCCCGGCGCCTCAGGTCCGCGCTGTTGACGTATTCTGTCAATAGCGCGGACCTCTAGTGGTTAATGAAGACAAAGACAGCAATAAACACCTGATAGGTAAAAAAAAGTTTGTGTTGTAGTTCAAATTAAACTTCGCTCCCCACGGTCTCAGTCTCCCAAACTGTTAATTCCTGGTATGTATACATACCCCCAACACATTCAATACAGAGTGCAGTGCCTAAGCAGATAATCGCTAGGTCCAAGCACTTCTTTCCTCTCATTGTATAGGTACTTGCTGTGTTTTCTACACCAAAAACTAAAGGTGCACTGAACCAACTACAGGCTTTTATATTTGTTGTTGTGTCTCCAGCGATGACATGTTTCTGCAGTAGTTTGGGCCTCTTGCTGCACCCATAAGGTCATAAGTAGAGTGTCACTTTTTCACATTATGGAAGCACAGGACCATTATTTGGCAAATAGACAAAAGACAAAACTGTACTATTTAGAGAGACAAGGGTAACTAATTTTTTTTTCATGCTATGCTGCACAAGATTTTTGACTGATTCTGTAAAAGAAAGAGCACATGGTTTATTATTCTTGTTCTTCTTATTCTTTATAGCACTGTCTTTTCTTAGAAGTCTTAGATGAAATACCACAGGAGGTTATTTATAGCTAATCCCACTAGGGGAGTATAAGCCTTGACACTTTTGAAGTGCATCCAGTTTTTCTAAGATAAATTTGGACCTCAACCAGAAACGACAAATGTCAGTTTATATCTGACAGTGAAATCGTACTAGTAGAGGTTCTTGGGTATTAATTAGTAGCTGCATAAAAAGTGTATACTAAAATGTTGTATGATTTTCATGCTATTACCAGGGTTGGTACATTTGAATTTGTAAAGTAAAGTCCTGGCGTAATTGGATTTAATATTGTAAAATATTTTAAATAGTGATTTAATAAAGTTTAACAATTAGTTGTAAAATGATTTATGTATATCTGTTGTGACTCTATTAGTAACATTTCTCTTCTGCTTTATTTGTGGTGGTGTGACATCAGTAGGTAGAAGAAAAATACTAACATAGATTCTAACCCCACTGGACAACCAGACTCTGTAAGTTGGCCTTCTTGCTGGTGTAGGTTCCTGCCAACATTTCAGCGCTGGAGAGGAGAGAACAGAATCGCTTTTTGATTGGATAAGATGAAGCGGCAGGGTACTGCAAAGTACTCTCAGAAAGGCACAGGTGCCGAATGAGCAACCTCCCGTGTTCACTAAACCGCAAGATAGCCATTTGGCAAGGGCTACAGCTGTGCCTGCTACAGTGATTTCCAGCTTCCACAGAGATTTACAGGTATGGCACATACAGTACATAAAAATATGCAGCTTTAACTTCCCAGAGTTAGGTTTTAAAGATGACAGTTATAAAAAGAAGCTGTAAATCGTGTATTTATCATGTAAACACCTCTGTACCAGATGGTGAACTGCGCCTTTTATAGAATAACATTAACTCTAACACGGTGCCGGTTTTGGGATTTTAAAAGTTTTAACAAAATGATTGTGCTTCAATATGACAATGCCCAAGTGTGGATAGATCTGCAGCGGAGAATGTATAGTCAGAGGTTTGGGCATTAATGTCCTTATTATCTATTTTCATATGTGGAGATGTAAGACCAGGCCTTTGTAATAAGTTCTGTAACCAGTCAATATCTGACTCCTCCTGAGCCTTACTTTCCATATGAACACACATTCCCCGATAGTGTCGTTGCCAATATCACAATGATTACACTTTTTGTATATGGTTATGTAAACCTTTTAGTATTGGTGAATGTGCAGCAACATTGCTACATCCAAATGACTGCTCAAGTCATACATATGAAATTGTATTTAATTTCATGAATAACATGACTTGACTTGGATAATTCTAGTTGAGGATAATTCCTCAAGAGATGGTGCTATAAAAAGATAAGCATAAAGACGCACCATTTTGATTAAAACCAAGCAGCAGGAATGAACATTAAAAGATCGGGTTTGCTTTCCTTTTATATTGTGTCAATGGCCCTTTCACTATTTGTCACAGTACAGCAGGTAACTGACGATTAACTGACATCACAAATGTGTACAACTTTAGAAAGCTGTGGAAGAGTTATAACTCGGTTTTGTTCTCCTTCTTCCCCTGAAAGGAAGCTTGAGCGGCTCAAAAAACAAACAAAGAACAAGCCTTAAGCCTACTTACATCAATTACACAATTTTTGCTTTAAAGTTACTGTGTTCTTTATTACTTGCAGATCGGCTTCCTTTGCAGGTGATGCAGTTTCAACATTACATCACTGGAAGGGCAGCCAGAAGGATCTGGATGCCAGGATGACTAAAGACACAAGAATGTTTTATCACCGCTCAGCCAATATGCAGTTTGCTGTGGGGAGGTTATAATAAAGGACTAGAGAGGGAGATTACAGGAAAAATTTCAATTTGTTATCCAGGAGAAAGATGATTGATGATTTATAGGGTTAAAGCTTTGCTGCCTTTTATAATCACTTTGTTTTCCATGTATTTGGAACAGTGTGTTTTACCATTTCTGGATCTTCAGTACAATGTATTGCTAATCGGCATCAAAAATAATGCTTTTATTTTACAGCATCTATTAAAAATCTTCAACAACAAATGACATTTAGGCTTCATTCACATCTAGGCGACAAAACGCCTGTCGCCCGATGCTCGTGCCGCTGGAGGGGAAAATTCCCATTGATGTCTATAGAGATGGTTCACATCTCTGAAACGCTGAACGCCTGTCGCCTGAAAAAAAGTCCCGGATCCTTTTTTTCAGGCGACATTGGCATTTGGCCATAGACATCAATGGAGATAATTTGTAAAAAAATAAATAAAAAAATGAATCGAATCGTGGCAAGTAATGCCGCGTACGCGGCGTTACTTGCTGCCTAGATGTGAATGCAGCCTTAAGAGAACAGTGCAAATAAATAAATGAATACAAATTATTTGATACCCAGTTGGTGGATGCAGATGTCTTCAAACTATGAAGAATTCTTAGTGTACAGAAGAGAATTATGACAAGATGCTACATGGATTACACTTGTCAGCCAAAATGCAGGGTGAGGCCTGGTTCACACTGGTATGACACGACAGTCGTACGTCTGTGGATCTGACTTTGCCCTGCGACTTGAAGTTCGACATCCATCCGATTTCAATAAATGGGGATCCGACTTTGATCTCCGACAATACCAGGCACTGTGTCTGGTATGAATCTTTAGGGGAAACTTTAAAATTGTTATTTTATTTTTTAAACGGCATGGGTTCCCCTTCCAAGACCATACCAGACCCTTACACAAGCACACAGCCCGGCAGGTCAGGAAAGGGGGTGGGGATGAGCGAGTGCCCCCCCTCCTGAACCATACCAGGCCACATGCCCTCAACATGGGGGGATGGGTGCTTTGGGGCAGGGGGGCCCTGCGCCCCTCCCACCCCCAAAGCACCTTGTCCTCATGTTGGTGAGGACAAGGGCCTCTTCCTGACAACCGTTGCCCAGTGGTTGTCAGAGTCTGCACACAGGGCGCTTATCAGAATCTGTAAGCCCCCTTTAACAAGGAGGGCTTCCAGATACCACCCTCCCACACTATGTGAATGAGCATGGGGTACATTGTACCCCTATCCAAAAGTGTCAAAGATAAAAAGCAGTACACAGGTTTTTAAAGTAATTCTCTTCTGATTTCTTCACCCCTCTCTGGCTCTTCTGCCTCTGCCTGTTTTTCTCCCCTCTACAGGCCTTCTCCGCTGTCTTTTGCCTCTGCTGGGTCTTCTCCGCTGTCTTCTCGCTCTTTTGCTGGGTCTTCTCTGCTGTCTTTTCCCTCCCTTTATGATGTCACTCTATGTGACATGATGGGGTAGTGATGTCATAAGGGGGGGCCTCTGGGTGACATCACTAGGTGACCCCTCCCCATGCCAATATGAGTAGTGGCACACCGCGCATGACCATTAGAGCGGGAGAGAGTGTTATGTCAACATCGGAATAAGAACAGAGGGAGAAGACGGCAGAGAAGACTTAGCAAAAGAGCGAGAAGACCCGGTAAAGGCAGAAGACAGCGGAGAAGACCCGGAGAGGAAAGAACAACAGGCAGAGGCAGAAGACATCAGAAATCAGAAGGGATGCCGGAGCTGCCTTAATAAATTACTTTTAAAAACCTGTACTGCATTTTGTTTTTGACACTTTTTTTTAGGTGAATGGGTAGGAGTACAATGTACCCCATACTCATTCTCATAGGTTGGGGGGTCAGGATCTGGGGGCCACCGGGCAAGGGTTGTTGAGAAGAGGCCCTTGTCCTCATCAACATGGGGATAAAATACTTTGGGGTGGGAGGGTGCTGGGCCCCCCCACACCAAAGCACCCACCCCCAATGTTGAGGGCATGCGGCCTGGTAGTGTTCAGGAGGGGGGGGCGCTCGCTCGTCCCCACCCCCTTTCCTGACCTGCCAGGCTGTGTGCTCAGATAAGGGTCTAGAATGAATTTTGGTGGGCGCCCTTTTTCCCCCCCAAAAAATGCATATCAGACACTGTATTGTATGTGAGTAAATGCTTAGGGCCAGATTCAGGTAGAGTTAGGCTGGAGTATCAGTGATACTCCAGCCTAACTCTCACTTTGAGCCGGCTTTTCTGTTTTCTGTAAGCAGAAAACAAGAAACGCCGGGTTGGAGTTCCTATACGAGCGGCGTAATTGTATTTTGCCGTCGTATCGGAACTGCAATTTTAAAAATGGCGCTCGGGGCGTTCCCGCTGATTAACGCAGAGAATAAGCTAATCAGTGAGAATCGGCACTTCACGATCGTATTCGGGCCCGACGCAGTGACTTTCTGACGTTTCCGTAAGAGATACGCGGCGTAAAGAAAAAACAGCCCCCTAGTGGAGTATCCTATGTTAAGTATGGCCGTCGTCATCGCGACAAATTTAGAAAAATTTGCGTCGTTTGCATAAAACGTCCGTGAATGGGGATTGAAGTCATTGACGTTCACTGACAGAATTTGGAGCATGCGCACTGACAGTCTACGCATGCGCAGTACGTTCGCCGTGGGATCGCGCCTAGTTATAATAATACACACCCCCTACCCGCCCAATTTGAATTCCGCCGGCTCATTTTCGCTACGTCGCCGCAACTTTAGGGGCAAGTGCTTTGTGAATAACAGTACTTGCTCCTAAAGTTTCGGCGGAGTAACGTAAATGAGAAACGTTACTCTAAAATAAAGATTCGCCCATCTACCTGAATCTGGCCCTTAATCTTCCTGTTTATCCCTACAGTTTTGCACCCTCACGTTAGCAGGTGCAGCCCACCCTCTCCCTCCCTATCATCAACCTTACTTAGTTCACTCTTCAGGGTCCACAACATTGTTTATATTCCATCACTTCTTTCTTGATCCATTGTCCATGCATACACAATTTAATCCAACTGACTGTTTTGAGGCTGGCAGATGAATAGAAGCCAATCCGTCTACAAGCTACATAAAGATCTATTGGACTGAACTGCACACACGCTGACATCAGATTAAGATGCTGGCAGAGGAATGTAAGAAATGCTACAGGCCTAGGGGCCTTGAGAAAAAATCTAGTATAGCAATTGGTGGTGGTGGTGGTGGAGTTTTGGACTACTACTACAATTACTGGTAAGTTTGCTTACCCTTTAAACACCTCTGCTAAGTGGTCTAACATAGTGGGGCTGATTCATAAATAGTGGAGAAAACAAGATAAGTGCAAACGTAGAGTGATTGTCCATGGAAGCCAGTCAGAAATCTCCTTTAATGCTTTCATACAATTAAAAGTGAAACCCAATTGGTTGTTATGGGCAACATTTCCACATACTGTATGTTCCAATTTTCTCAACTTTTTATTTTTTTTGGTGAATTAGCCCTACTGTTTGTAAGCAACAAAACTATATGCACAATAAGCAGTGCTTGCATTCCTGAACCAGTATCATGATTGAGAATCTTTGTTTGATGAATCTTGCTGGAACATTTATATATTGTATACATCCACCACCATTAACATCAACATACTCAAACTGTAATAAAGCTCTGGGTTTGAATGAATGTTGTTTACAAGAAATAGCAGCATTATAACTAATTTGCGGTCAAAGAAATAAAACATTTCCAAATCCTTGATGGAAATGACAGGCTTTTTTGGTAACTGTCAGATGAGTAATTTATGCACTTGAAGGTGATAATTTTCTGTTCAGCTTTGGTAACAGGGCGTTTCTTGCTGGCTAGGAATCCTTAATATGCTAAGTTTGAAGCTGTAAAACAGGCTTGTGAGACTTTTCTATATACATAATTAAGAAGGCAAAAAACATAATATATTCAACATATAACAATATTCTACTTTATCCCTATCATCTGTCCTATACAACCACTCAGTGTGTTTAAAGCTTAACCTTTATTGAGATTAACAATAAAACCAATAAATTAACCCCTGTGGGAACCTATTACATATTTACAGAATAATATATATTTGCACATTAAAGTGCAACTAAAAGAAAAACTTTTTATTATTATTTGGATAGGGTCCAGAAGGATTAGAACTCTTGTCAGGTTTTATTGCTGTCTTTGCTACAATTTAAGGAGATTCACCCTCTCTATTTACCCTGTTTACCATTGTCATTAAAAGTGAAAGTAAATATTTTTTTTTCAAATTTTGGGTTGAAGGTTAATGTAACAGTTGACACTAGTTCTGGTGACCTACGAAGTCCTCCAGGAATTCCCTTCATTTGCAGGTATTTCCTCTCACTTCCTGTTTGGCTATGGGACAGGAAGTGAAGGGAAATCTTCGCAATGGGACATAGATGGCGAAAAAAAAATCTGATGGGGTTATAACTCTGCCTTCCTCTACCTAAAATGAAAAAAAAGTTTTGCCTATAATTCTACTTTAATAAAAAAAAATCAAAATTCATAATATATACAGTATCACACGCTATTCATAAATAACAGTGGCAGTAACAAATAGAGGCGCACAGACATCATTAGGCATATGATATAGATATTGTATACTGTATATGAGATACTGGGGTTGATTTAATAATAGAGTAATGTTCACTTTGCAAATGTTAGTATTACAGTGCAAATACATATTATGGTGTAAGCAAACAAGGAACTCCAATGGGGTCCAGTTGTGTTCCCAAACACCTGGGAGTTTTGGGTGTTCATTACCACCTTTCTGATTTTCAGGACCTCCTATTTGAACAGAGAAAACCCTTTTCACATAGATGGTCTGATCAAGTCTGCTTGATCAGAAGCTCCATGTAATGGGGGAAGGTAGGTATATTCCTGTGAGTCTGTTTGTGTCCATTTGCTTTCAAGTCCATCAAGATCAGGAAAAAAAATACCTGATTTTTTTTCTAGCCAAACATCGCAATTTAGAGGTAGTTTCAAGTAATCAGATGCAAGTCTGTTCACATCCAGCCACCCATAGATCTATTATGGCCCCTGGAAAGTTACTCTGTTAACCGGATTACAGACTGAACAGACATTTATAGTGCAAAAGTGACATTTGTCCTGTTTTGTAGAGGATTTGTTCACAGAGCACAAAGATCTTACATAGAGTCCCTTAGAGATCTATCAAATGGTCAGCTGGTATAATTCTTTAGCATCTACCAACAACCACATTATACGTTATGGGTGACTGGCCTATTAAAGGCTGTAAGTCACAAAACCAAACACCTGTTTTGTAGGCTACTGATTGATAGTGCTGTTTTCACACTCTCAGGTGGCATATCACATTGATGACAGCTTAGATCTCCCTGTTTATCTCCACTACTAATGATGTCAGTGCCCTGCAAATAGAATGTAGCCTGTGAGTTTGGTACAATATGGCTTGTTCCATCAGACGTTTCTGACACAGTTGTTTAGCTTGGTGACATATTTGCTGAATACTTATAAATAAGGGCTCATTTACACCAGCTACATTTTCTTGTGTCCTGGAGTGTTTTTCAATGCAGGCAAATGCATAAACACAAATTCATTGCTGTCTAGAGGACCTGTTCACAACGTTGTGTTCTGTTGTGGTGAGAAACAGTTCTGAATGTTGCCTACATGATACCATTTTAGATCTAATTTTGTCCTATAGAATGGGATCCTCAAACACAATGTGCATTGTGGCCCCATGGCTTTTTTTAATTGCCTTGTTTATAAATTTCTTCACACAAGATTTACGCCACTTTTATCCAGGATTCACACATTTTTCCAACTGAGTACTATTAGAAAATGTGTGACTTTTCGGTAATAGCTACCGTATTTATCTGCGTATAACACGCACAGGCGTATAACACGCACCCTAACTTTAAAAGGGACGTTTCAGGAAAAAAACTTTCCACAGCCCCCTGCGTATAACACGCAGGCACAGTTTACCCTCTATTTTCAGGGTAAAAAAGTGAGTGTTATACGCCAATAAATACAGTATGTAAATCTTATGTGAAACATGTATGCAGTAAAAAGACCTCTACTGTAAATCTAAACAATATTTTTAATAACTAAATAATCAATTTAAGCCAAACCAATTGGACACATTTGAGTAAGACTTGCCAAAATTTCAGCTTAGTGATAAATTACTTTCAAGTCCTACTGCATGAGAGAAAAAGATGGCAGCACTCTCAAGAATGCTTCAAGAAATCGGCTTAGACAGGTTTTAAAGCTATTGCTAATTACAAAGCATGACCATTTCAACGTTCTAGATGGGGGAACATTAAAGCTCACAGCTGAAGTGGCTGTCTGCCATAGCTTTGTGTATGCTATCACATAACTGCAATGGGACGCTTCTTTAGCTACAAAAGAGTAATGACATCTGCAAAAGCTAACATCATTATTTTAAGTTATGTTCTCCAGCAGAGAGACCAAAAAATACTTAGGGCTTCCAGGTATTGAGGAGCATGTGTTTTTCTCCCATAATGCAGTGCTTGAGCCTACTAGCCAACCACTAGGCCCAACTCATGTGAGGAGGAGCATATGTCATCAGCCCTGTGTGAACTCAAAAAGCACTCAACATGGAGTTTTCACAGGATTGGCACAGTGGAAGAATAAAGTGGAAGGGGGGTTACAGGGAAGCGGTATACAAATAAGTTTGGGGTGAGCGTTAAAGAGACTTTATTCAGAGCAACTTGCCAGGGTTTCTTTAAATATTTAAAATTTTAATTTCTTTACATATATAATATGTATGCCAATTACATGTTAACAATTAATGTAATCATGCTCAGAAGAATTGATGCCATCGTATTACAGTAAGAGGATTAAACAGTCAATTAAAGATCATGCTTTCAGTGCTTTGTAACTCCCTAGATAGGAATTTAGTAAATAAGCTTAATTTGACAGGCACTGAAAATTTGATAACTCAAATTATGTTGGGAACCCTAAATTAAAGTTTCTGTTACATAAAGGATAACTTTGCTTATAAAATACATTGGCTATTTCATTGTGTTCAGAGACACCAAGCACCTTTGCAAACATAGCCCCTTATACCTGCATTTTCTTTATATTGTTGTTTGAAAGATGTTGCTACAGACCTAGAGCTATAAAAAAAAACACTGTTGACTACAAAAAGACATCTGAAGCACAAATTGTAGCTGTACCTGTTTCATTCAACGACTTCAGAGCCAGGAGCCATGAATCGTGAAAGTACATATGTAATCACTGGAGAAAAAAAAGATCACAAATTTTAACAAGGCAACCCCTGCATGAGTTCAGCGAAACCCTGCTCATGGCCATATCTCATGTACTTCCGACAGCCAATTCTGGATAGCACAATCCACAACTCAAGGGACCATTGATGAATTTGTGGTTCTCATTTCTCTAAATTCAGTCTTTCCCCTTAGCAGATCATTGGTCCACCTTAAAATGTTTTCCACATATCTATGTTTACTGCTGTGGCAGTATTGTATAAGTAACCCACAGGATAGAGGAAATATGTGTCATTGGCAACAGCATGTTCTTCCTGTGAATGGTGAATTTGGCTCTTCTGGCCATCCACTAGTAGAATTTTTCTCAAAAATGTGTGGATTTACTAACTTTTCGTCTGCAGTGTAACAGTGTATGTGATTTTCATACAGTAAAGAACATTGATTCCAAAATTGAATGTTAAAAGCAAACAACATTTTTAAGTACTTTTGAACAATATTTGTCAAGTCATCCAATGTATGGGGAATTTTCATATGAATGTTTATACAAATGTTTGCTCGAAAATGGCCAACTTATGGACTAACCAATTAATTTTCTAAGTGTGTTGCATTTAGGGGACTATTCTGTGCAGAAATAAGCAGAGATGTCTCACTCAAGTCTCTGCTCATTTATGGTCTCAAAACATTTTTGCAAACTACACTCCACTTATGCAATACAGCCCGGTCTAGGACCTACCTTGGACTGTGATTGGACAGTGAAGAAGCAGCAGTACTAATGAGCTTATCCTTGTGCTCTTTCGACACAAAATTATCATAAGGCTCCATTTACACATGTATGGTGCAAATTTCCCCTCTGATTTCATTGCAGATTTCCAAAGAAGCTGTTATATTATTTTTCTCACCTGCAAAAGTAAAGGCTTAATGTGCTAGTATGCATCACATACTAGCACACTATGTTAAACTTACCTGAAAACGAAGCCCTCGTCATTCCCGCTGGGGGCCGTATCCATATTTTTTCTTTCTATCTTCCGGGTCCGCAGACTCCGGCTGTGTGAGTGGCCAAAGTCACATGATGTCACTCGTGCACATGTGCAAGGGTTGCCATTCCTTCAGAGCACATGCGTCAATGTCGTAAACCAGCTGCATATACAGTAAATTTCTCCTAAATGGTGCATGTTTAGGAGATATTTACAGTACCTATAGGTAAGCTTTATTGTAGGCTTACCTATAGGTACAATATATGCATGGGACTTTACTTCCTCTTTAAGGAACAGGCTTGAAAGCCTCCTTAACAACAGATGACTTATTAGCTGTCAGTGGGGTTCCAGTACAAAAATGTGAAAAAACAAGGGGGGGCCCTCAGATACTGCTCCCCATGTGAATTAGTATGGGTTACATTGTACCCCTACTCATTCATCAAAATAGCGTAAAAATAAAATAAAAACACAGGGACAGGTTTTGACAATTCCTTTATTACAAATAACAGAAACAACGTTCCCCGGTGCAGATCCATGTTCAATCACGCTTAATGCCCTGGGATCTTGGGGCCCCTTGTTAAATGGGGCTTCCACCTGCCCTCAGACCTCCACAACCAGAGCCCAGGGTTGTGGAGAAGAGGCCTTTGTCCCCATCAACAATGCAACCCGCATGTTTAGGGCACGTGGCCTGGTATAGTTCAGGAGGGGAGGCTGCTCGCTCGCCCCTCCCCCTTTCCTGGCCTGCCAGGCTGCATGCTCTGATAAGGGTCAGGTATGAATTTTGGGACGAACCCCATGCTGCTTTTTTTTTTGTCTGATTGAATTAGTTTAGTTTAGAATTAAACGGATGAGATGTACGATTTGGATGCTTTTCCAAAGAAGGCAATGAGCCTGGAATTTGCATTTGAATTGCACCTCAGGGCTCACATACCGCACAGGACTTTTTTTCAATTTGCAGCGAATTCACACTGCCGCTGCACAGCATATATGTGAACCGACTCCATAGAAAAGGCTGCTGGTTCACATGTCATGTAGTTCAAAACATATCCAATTTGCATATATGTAAACAAAGCCTTATACCTCTCAAATGTACTCATGGAGTTGCTTAATCAAAATTGTATTAAAAAAAAAGAAAAAACAATAATATACTCTATTTATTTCTTCATTTAGGCCCCTTTCACATTGCGGCGGGAGCCGTGCGGGCTTTCACATTGAGGTTGCTTGGCAGGAGTTTTTCAGGTGGTATAGCAGCGCTATTTTTAGCGCTGTACTGCCTGAAAAACTCCTCAATGTGAAAGGGGCCTTAGAGTTATGCCGCGTACACATGGTCGTTTTTTGCGATGAAAAAAAACGTTGTTTACAATCATGAAAAAAAACAACGTTTTTCAAACTTCATTTTCCAAAACGACGTTGCGTACACACCATCGTTTTTCTACAAAGCTGTAGCAAAGCGTGGTGACGTACACCACATTCGACGGCACTCTTTTCCATTGAAGCTCATAACTTGCTTCTGAGCATGCGCGGGTTTAAAAACGTCGTTTTCAACATCGTTTTGCCCACACACCATCACTTTTTATGACACAAAAAACGACGTTTTAAAAAACGACACAAAAAAATCAAGCATGTTTTGCCCACACACGATCAATTTAAATGACGTTTTAAAAAACGTTGTTTTTTTTTCATCGCAAAAAATGATCGTGTGTACGCGGCATAAGTGTTTCTTATTTCTGTGAATTAATTAAAACCAGAGCAGTCAGAATGTGGAGCAGCTGTGCATAGTAACCAGTCACCTTAAGGGCTCTTTCACACATCCGTTCCGTTCGTCCGTTTTTTGGACGTCCGGTAACGGACCTCAATGCTTCCCTATGGGAGCGGATCCGTTAGCGGATGATGCATCTGCTAACGTCCGCCAGATCCGCATCCGTTTTTTCGGACGGAAGAATGTCCTATTTTTCTTCCGTCCGGCCAAACGGATCGGATGCAAACGGACAGACGGTCCGTTTCCATCCGATTCCACATAGGGGATAGCGGAGGAGAGACAGGGCGGTCCCTGCATAGTGTGCGGGGACCGCCCTGTCCGCCCGACAGCTCAGCGGAGACCCCCCCGCTGAGCTGACAGACACACGGAGCGGACCGAAAAACGAAACGCACGTGTGAAAGAGCCCTTAATCTTTAGCTTGTTCAGGTAAGCTTTACAAATGAAAGATAGAGGCCATGCATAGCTGCTCCAGATTCTCGTGGTTCAAGTAAATATCACTCAGGATGTTTCAGTGAAAGAACAATGCAGCTTAAAGCAGACCTTCAGTCATTTTTTTTATGACTATTAAATCCTCTGCCCTTATTGTTTTAACTTTGGATAGTGCAATATATTTTTTTCTGCCAGTAAATACCGTATACAGCCCACTTCCTATTTCTTGTCTGGTCATTAGCCTAGGCTTATGACATCATGCACAGCTCTCTTTCTCTCACTCTGGTGAGAGTTTGCCATGAAGGGAGGGGCATGAGTCATAAGAGGGCCAATGAGAGCTGCATGGCTGGAGGCGTGTCTGTGTAAACCCAGGAAGTGAACAGGCAGCAGCTTTAGCTGTCCACAGTTAAAATTGTTTCAGTCAGACTTAGTGGAAGGAGATTTCTGCAGCATATTTGGCAAGTACAGATTCACAGTATATATATAAAAGAATATGCAAAGTGGTTGGAGGAAAGCTCCAGAACGGAAAACATGTTTGTATTACAGAATTATGTGAGCAAACTGCAGTTCCTCTTAAATTCTGTAATATGTCAAAGCAAGAATGGAGCATGAGAGGCTCTTTATCTAATGTTAGTAGTATGACTGGAGAAGAACAGTTTGGTATTCTGAAACAGCAGTTGGAAAAGTGTGTATTTGATGGTGCGGAAAATCCAAATAGGAGCTATAATGGAGAACAGGCCACATTAAAAGACTGTTTTGTAATTCTGTATGCACGTTGGTTACTGATGCCACATAGTGTGCTGATCCAGTGAAATCATGCTTTGGACTCCTAGAAAAAACAGCTAACTTTTTCTCAGAGTAATACAAATTAAGTTAAGGGAATGAAAAGCTCTTTCGAAAATTGGTGAAACTAGATGGAGGAGCAAACCAGCAGCACTGGGGTTGATTTACTAAAATTGGAGAGTGCAAAACCTTATGCAGCTCTGCATGGTAGCCAATCAGTTTCTAACTTCAGCTTGTTCAATTATGCTTTGACAAAAAAAAAATGGAAGCTGATCTATGCAGTTTCTATGCAGAGCTGCAGAAGATTTTGCAGTCTCCAGTTTTAGTAAATCAACCTTACTGTGTACATCTTTGTTTCCACTGTAGACCAATCAAAAGAATTGTATTGTATACTGTTATGCTTTACTTTTTGGAACCCATTGCTGAATCCCCTACATTTCACAGCGAAGCTGTGATTGAAGCCAAAAGTTTGCTTCATGCTTAGATATGATATGAAACCTTGCTTATCTCATTCTTGTTTATGCAAATCTTTGATATTACTAGACCAGTTTCATTGTGCCTTCAAACACACGGATTCAATTATTTACAGGCATGGCAAATGGTGGAACTTCCCAAATATCAAATTACGATGGTCAGGAATTTAAATGATAATGCTGGAATCATTTGTCACAAGGGCAAGCTGTATCCTTCTGGAGCACTTTATTAATGCTGCAATTAAAAGCCATTTAATTACAACCGAAAAGGTTCTTCAGGCCAAAAAATACTTGGAGAACTCACAGGATTTTCATTTTAGGTTTTCTATGTAGTCATTGATCAGGTGACAAACAGCCGGAAGGAAAAAGTCTCTAAAATTGAAAATTTGATTTGTGATATGTCCTATTTAGACCCCAAATTGTTTAGTCAGATCAAATGTACATTCCAACAGAAGCTTTGCAAACTGTAACAAAGTTGGCTGAGATTGATATTGTTCAATGTAAGGCTGAATTTCTTAGTGTCAAAGTAAAATATCAAGAAACCATGCGCTCCATAATATCTCATTGATGATTTAGCTGAGAATGAAGACCACACTGATGTGGAACATATAGCACATGAAAACTATCCTACTTAAGGCTGTAGGATTTTGTTCAACCATAACTTGTAGTCTGTTGCATGTACAGATTTTTTTGCAATACACAAATCACTTCTTTCATCGTATGCACGTAAATGTCTTTTAAAAAATTCTCAAAGCTAATAATTATAAAAAATAGATTAAGGTCTTTACTTGGATCGAATCTTCTGGAATTCCTAACTTTATGGAACATAAAAAGGGATATCAGCAGAAGTTTGGTTTAGGATTACATCCCTGATAGTTTTGCTCCTTCATCTTCTATTCTACAAAAAATCTTCTTTCAAGCTAAATACAAAAAGCCATTAACCACTTGCGGCCCCGCATATGGTCAATTGACGGCAGCTTAGGGGATCTGAATATGCAAGCTTCCGTCAATTGACGTCATCGTTTTCTCCGGCCACTGGGGTACCCGCTGATCGGCAGTTTTAGAGCTATACGTCCTGTCAGTGTGAGGAGACAGATGCTGTTTCTCTTGTACATAGGGAGACAGCATCGGTCACCTCCCCCAGTCACCCCCCTCCCCCCACACAGTTAGAACACACCCAGGACTCACATTTAACCCCTTCCTCACCCCCTAGTGTTAACCCCTTCACTGCCAGTCACATTTATACAGTAATTAGTGCATTTTTATAGCACTGATCGCAGTATAAATGTGAATGGTCCCAAAAATGTGTCAAAAGTGTCCGATGTGTCCGTCGCAATATCGCAGTCCTGACAAAATTCGCAGATCGCCGTATTACTAGTAAAAAAAAAATTGTCAGAATTCTATCCCTTATTTCCTAGCCACTATAACCTTTGCGCAAACCAATTACTATACGCTTATTGCGATTGTTTTTTTTACCAAAAATATGTAGAATACATATCGGCCTAAACTGAGAAAAAATAAATATTTTTTTTAAAAAAAATTGGATTTTTATTATAGCAAAAAGTAAAAAATATTCTGTGTTTTTTCTCAAAATTGTCGCTCTTTTTTGTTTATAGCGCAAAAAAAAACGCAGAGGCGATCAAATACCACCAAAAGAAAGCTCTATTTGTGGGGAAAAAAAGGACGTAAATTTTGTTTGTAAGGCACGTCGCACGACCGCGCAATTTTAATTTAAAGCGACGCAGTGCTGAAAGCTGAAATTTCGCCTGGGCAGGAAGGGGGTATATGTGCCCAGTAAGCAAGCGGTTAAGCAAAAATGGAAGGATAACAAATCCAGTAATAACTATATCTTAAAGATATTACAAAAAGGGTAAAGGTTAACTTTTTAGCCAAAATTTACTGATAACATACAGGTGAAACTCGAAAAATTTGAATACCGTGCAAAAGTTCATTTATTTCACCAATGCAACTTAAGAGGTGAAACTAATATATGAGATAGACCCATTACATGCAAAGCAACATAGTTCAAGCTGTTATTTGTCATAATTGTGATGATTATGGCTTACAGCTCATGAAAACCCCAAATCCACAATCTCAGAAAATTAGAATTTTGTGAAAAGGTGCAATATTCTAGACTCAAAGTGTCCCACTCTAATCAGCTAAATAAGCCATAACACCTGCAAAGGGTTCCTGAGCCTTTAAATGGTCTCTCAGTCTGGTTCAGTAGGAATCACAATCATGGGAAAGACTGCTGACCTGACAGTTGTGCAGAAAACCATCATTGACACCCTCCACAAGGAGGGAAAGCCTCAAAAGGTAAGTGCAGAAGAAGTTGGATGTTCCAAAAGTGCTGTATCAAAGTACATTAATAGAAAGTTATGTGGAAGGGAAAAGTGTGGAAGAAAACGAAGAACAAGCAGCAGGGATGACAGCCTGGAGAGGATTGTCAGGAAAAGGCCATTGAGTCTGGAGTCAGTGCATCAAGAGCCACCACACACAGACGGATCCTGGACATGGGTTTCAAATGTCGTATTCCTCTTGTCAAGCCACTCCTGAACAAGAAACAATGTCAGAAGCGTCTTACCCGGGCTAAAGAAAAACAGGCCTATTCTGTTGCTCAGTGGTCCTAAGTCCTCTTTTCTGATGAGAGAAATTTTTTCATCTCATTTGGAAACCAAGGACCCAGAGTATGGAGGAAGAATGGAGAGGCACACACTGCAAGATGCTTGAAGTCCAGTTCGAAGTTTCCACAGTCTGTGTTGATTTGGGGAACCATGTCATCTGCTGGTGTTGGTCCACTATGCTTCATTAAGTCCATGGTCACCGCCGCCGTCTACCAGGAGATTTTGGAGCACTTCATGCTTCCTTCTGCAGACAAGCTCTATGGGGATGCTGACTTCATTTCCAGCAGGACTTGGCACCTGCCCACACTGCCAAAAGCACCAAAACCTAGTTCAATGACCGTGGGATTATTGTGCTTGATTGGCCAGCAAACTCGCCTGACGTGAACCCCATAGAGAATCTATGGGGCATTGCCAACAGAAAGATGAGAGACATGAGACCGAACAATGCAGAAGAGCTGAAGGCCGCTATTGAAGCATCCTGGTCTTCTATAACACCTCAGTAGTGCGACAGACTGATAGCTTCCATGCCATGCCGCATTGAGGCAGTAATAGCTGCAAAAGGGGCCCAAACCAAGTACTGAGTACATATGCATGCTTATACTTTTCAGAGTTCCGAAATTGTACAATCCTTGTTTTATTGATTGCATGTAATATTCTAATTTTCTGAGATTGTGGATTTGGAGCTTTCATGAGCTGTAAGCCATAATCATCACAATTATGTCAAATCATGGCTCGAACTATCTTGCTTTGCATGTAATGAGTCTATCTCATATATTAGTTTCACCTTTTAAGTTGCATTAGTGAAATAAATTAACTTTTGTACAATATTCAATTTTTTTTCGAGTTTCACCTGTAATTAATAAATCTGCTCATTCTCTTTTATATTCACTAGAGAGTCATTGGGGTTGACTGACTAAACCTGGGGAGGATTTTTTGTCAAAGCTTAATTGAACAAGTTAGAAGCTAATTGGCTACCATGCACAGTTGCACACTCCAGTTTTAGTAAATTAATTTCATTGCTATAGTCTAATGAACTAATGTTAACATCTTGAGGAGTGGGTATCCCAATAAGTTCAGCGCTTGTACCCTTGGCCATCATCATCATTATACTTCAGACATTGCTTACCAATTACCGTGTATTTCCTGTCATCTATTTCTTCTGCTCTATTTAAATCTGATGTTGTTCACTGAGCACACATATTCAGAAATCAGATAGAATAATGTGACTGAAAATATTTTCATTTTAGTGTTATAAATACAATGGAAATTATATATATATATATATAATTTTATCAGAAATAAAGAGAATGTTGTTGGATGAAGACTGTAGTTGTGTTGTACTGAAAAATGTGATGAGTTGGTGAGGTGAGCCTCCAAAATGTACTTTGTCTGGTGGGTCCCAGAGGCCCAGTCTGCCCCTGTATTACATATATTCATTTATTTAATGGTACAGTGCAAACTATGCTGGTGTACAGTAACATACATGGTAACTGAAAGAGTGAAACTGCTAAAGGCAGTTTGTTATTGACTGAGATTGGGTTACTTTACACCATTGCTCCTTATTACATACTATGGGGTCAATTCACAAAGAGAAACGTTATTGGTTTTCTTCAGTTGTTAAATTAGCACTCCTTATTTAACACTAGCAAACATGGTATTCACGAAAGCTATAATCGTTATTCAACATAGTCGTTATGGTTTTCAACTGACTCTTTATCCAACCGTTATGCTAACTACTCAAGAGTTATTTTAACATCCCAAATCGTAGTAATAACGTCTAAGATCGTTAAATAATGCTGGAGAGATGCATTCTGGGAGCAGAATGGGAGGAGAACAGCTGCATGTGGAAAAGAGCAGATACAGAGAGAGAGGGAGACACAAGCAATACACATGGAGATTGAGCATGTGATGTGCAAAACTTCTAGTGTGTGCTTTTCTAAAGCCATGTGTATTTCCTCATACAGAGAATAAATCATGATAATCGGAATTTAGCTATCACCTGGGTTTCAGAAAAGTCATCCAAAATAGTATGTGAACGGAATACACGTTTATAAATCTGAACAACAATCTAACGTGTTCTTTTTCGCCTCTGGATAATTTTAGATTCAAATACAGCACGGTTCCATCTTGCCCAACACTACTAAAAACTTCACTTCACTACAAAAATCGCCAAAAGCTTCCTCTAACAACAAAATATCACCTGGGAAATGTCATAACGCCACCCTGAGGGAGGTGTTAAATTAACGATCGATAACTGTCAAAAAAATCTTTGTGCACTTCTGTACATATTTAACGATTTGACTCTTTAAAATAACGATTGAATCTTTAAATAAGGATCCACACCTTAAAATATTGGTTCTGTGTAGTGAAATGTTATTTAATGATTTTTCAAAGCGTTAAATCGTTTAGTGAATTGAACTAGCTTCAATAACGTGCAAAATCGTTAAAATAACACCCGCAATCTGAAAATAAAGCTTTGTGAATTGACCCCTATATGTGATCTCAGACACAAACAATATAACAGTTTCAGGAATAATGAAAAGGAAAGTTATTGTGCATGTTTAGGTCATACCTGTATTTAGACACACCGAATATTTTTTTTATTATATTGTTCTTTAGCGTACTCACCTTTCACGCTCCTGCTCCAGCAAGTTAGTGAAATCGTCACTCTTGTTCATGTACTCTGTGTGTTTTTTCTTCTCATTATCCAGCTCATAAACAGTTCTGCGGTGACACTTCTCTGCCAGAAGAAGTTGCTCTAACATGCGTCTGTAGGTTTCTCTTTGCTTTTCCTCAAGTCTGTCCAGCTGTGTAATTCAATTACAATATTACATTTAAAAACATATCACATGCTTATAGTTTGCTTTTCATTAACTTGCAATGTTTTTAAAGGCTCCTTCAAACAGCATTGGGTTTCGGTGCATTGCCTGACATAGTCTCAACACAAGAACAAGGCTATTAAAGTTATAATAAATGCTATTTTTTTATCAAAGTAAAAAGAGATTATACTTACCTGGTCTGTGCAACAATAATGCACATAACGGTCAATCACGTCTTTTTTGCCTGTCCCCTTCTTCTTCCTCTGGGTGACCCCATAGCAAGACTTCTGCTATGGGGGCACCCCTCCCAAACCAGGCTGTGTCCATAGACACACACAGCACTCGTAAACCATGCCCCTGCTCCCTCCCCACAGGAGTTCGACTAACGAGGGAGGTAACTGCTAGTTGGGTGTTTTTTATTTTAATGCAGGAAATGCATTAAGATAAAAAAAACAGTTAGACATTAGAACCACTTTTAATTGAACAATAATACATTTGTGTGATATATCCATATATGGAAAAATACTGAAAACATTCACACAAAGACATCAGAGTGAAAAAAAAAACACTACCACCCAACAATAACATGTTGAAAGTTTCTCAATGTTTTCAAGTTTGCTAACCTTACATCGTTTATAAAGGATTGATAGTTACGTCAGATTCTGTGTTTAACCACCACATATTTTCAATTACCAGTACTATTTCCCCTGGTGATTTTATTAGGCTACGTAATTTACATCTTTTCATGCAGTTTTTCAGTTTAATTAAATTTATTTTATTTTCTCTGTAACCCCCCATTTCCTGTTCTATATTCCAGTAAATGAAAAAAATATAGTATAGAGTAGTTCCCTGCAGTGTTTGGTGACATAATGGTAATCTTTCCTTTGTTGGAAACTCTTCAGGTAAATCCCCACTCCCCACAGTTCAGCCACTGCCCACACTTTTTATTCAATTAGTTTCAAGTAATGCAAAAAAAAAATACAGCTTATACAATTGTGACACAGGTCATATTGTAACTGAATGTTATTTAAAATTACCTTTCCTTTTCAATCTGAAGCACTGTAATTTTCTGAAAAATGCAATGCAATATTCTTGGAGAAGTTCTGTACACAGATGGTCTACAGAACATCCCCAAAAAAATTTAATTTCCTGCTTGTGTGATTGGCTTAATGGTTTTCCCAGAAGTCTGCACTATGATACAACTCAGATTTTTCGGTATCCCCTGCAACAAAAATATTTTTTTTGTCAGATACTTCCAAAGGAAGAATCACAACTAAGCGATGCAGAACCTGCCACTTTCCTCATTAGAGCCCTCTAGATGCAGCAGCTGATAAATAGTTGTAAAACCACTCCCATATAGATTCGCTCTGTACAAGGAAACAGACAAACAAACAGCTATTTCTTCAGAATAACAAAAGGTAGGAACGTGCAACAAAGTTTGTTGAATCCTTGTAATGTACATGGTTCACTAGGGGGGGGGGTGTTTTTTTCTCAACAAAAGTGGAGTTACTCTTTAACCACTTAAGGACCGCCTACTGCACATATACGTCGGTAGAATGGCACGGCTGGGCACATCAATGTATATATACGTTGATTTTAGTACCCAGCCGTGGGTCACGGGCGCGCGCCCGCGGCGTGCTCCCGTGACCCGGTCCGAAGCTCCAGGACCGGGACCGCGGGACTCGTGGACCCGATCGCCGCTGCAGTGCGGCGATCCGTCCCTGGAGCTGAAGAACGGGGAGAGCCGTGTGTAAACACGGCTTCCCCGTGCTTCTCTCTGGCCGCAGCATCGATCGTGTCATCCCTGTTATAGGGGGACGCGATCGATGACGTCACACCTACAGCCACACCCCCCTACAGTTGTAAACACACACACAGGGAACACTCAAAGTCACAGCGCCCCCTGTGGTTAACTCCCAAACTGCAACTGTCATTTCCAGAGTAAACAATGCAATTTAAATGCATTTTTTGCTGTGAAAATGACAATTGTCCCAAAAATGTGTAAATTGTGTCAAAAATGTGTCAATTGTCCGAAGTGTCCGCCATAATGTCGCAGTCACGAAAAAAAATCGCTGATTTTGCAATAAAACTATCCCTTATTTTGTAAACGCTATAAATTTTGCCGATAAACGCTTATTGCGATTTTTTTTACCAAAAATATGTAGAAGAATACGTATCGGCCTAAACTGAGGAAAAAAAATGTTTTTTTATATATTTTTGGGGGATATTTATTCTAGCAAAAAGTAAAAACCGCAGAGGTTAAAACGACGCAGTGCCGAATCGCAAAAAGGGGCAAGGTCCTTTACCTGCATTTTGGTCCGGGTCTTAAGTGGTTAAGCCAAGCTAAATATTGGCATTATAAAGTAATTATTGGCATGAAAGTTCAGCTAATGCTTTAGTTTTTAGGGTAACCTACAATTATTTATTTATGCAATAAATATATTGTAATTTTTTCTTCAAGAATTAGTGATGATAATATGACAAAATTCATAATAAATAAATTGAAAAAATTACACCAAAAGCTATCAAGGATCGCAAACCATGCTGTTGTATAGCTCATGTATCTTGTTTAATCAACCACTTGACCACTGGGCACTTAAACAGCCTTAATAACCAGACCAATTTTCAGCTTTCGGTGCTCTCACATTTTGAACTCAGTCATACAACACTGTAACCAAATGAATTTTTTGTCCTTTTTTTTCCCCACAAATAGATCTTTCTTTTGGTAGTATTTAATACATTTTGCAAAAAAATGATTTTTTTTTTCATTTCCATTATAACATTTTGCAAAAAGGTAATTTTTCTTCATAAATTTGGCCTAAAATATATACTACTACATGTCTTTGGTAAAACTAAAAAAAAATGTGGATATTATTTAGTCTGGGTGAAAGTTATAGGGTCCACAAGCTATGGTGCCAATATCTGAAAATTGATAACACCTGAAGTACTGACGGCCTATCTAATTTCTTAAGACCCTAACCTGCCAGAAAAGTAAAAATACCCCCCAAATGACCCCTTTTTGGAAAAAGACATTCCAATGTATTTAGAAAGAGGCATTGTGAGTTTTTTGAAGTTGTCATTTTTTCCCCACAATTCTTTGCAAAATCGATATTTATTTATATTTTTATTTTTTCACCAAATTTTCTTTTTAGCAGGTTATTTCTCACACACAGAATATGCATACCACAAATTACACCCCAAAACACATTCTGCTATTCCTTCAGAGTATGGCGATACCACATGTGTGAGACTTTTACACAGCGTGGCCACATACAGAGGCCCAACATGCAGGGAGCACCATCAGGCTGCTAGAAAACATTATATATGTTTTTTTAGCAAAGACCCTAGAGAATACAATGGCGGTCGTTGCAACTTTTTATCGCGCATGGTATTTGCACAGCAATTTTTCAAACTTTTTTTTTTTGGAAATAAAACAGTTTTGTAGGGGTATTGCAGAGTATTGCACAGGGGTAGGGGTATTGCAGAGTATTGCACAGGGATAGGGGTATTGCAGAGTATTGCGCAGGGATGGCTGAGCAAGGATGGCTGGATCTGTGACTTCAATAGTCACAGATCCAGCCCACAGCGCTGCTGACACCCGCGCTCCTCTCACACTGTACCGATCGGTACAGAGAGAGGAGGGAGGAACCGGTGTTATCAAATGATGCTGGTTTGTTTACATGTGATTGCTCTGTAATTGGACAGAGTGATCATGTGGTAAACAGCCGCTATCAGTGGCAATTTACCGTGATCCGTGATGTGCCGGGTCCTCTGCGTGACCCAGGAGGCGCCCGGGAGCGCGATTCTGGGAGGACGTCTACGGACGTCCTCCCAGAGTTAAGTGACCGCCTTGTAGACGTATATTGTCTACAAGGCAGTGATATATCGGTTCCCAACCGGCTCACGCACATATACTCCAGCAGAATGGCTCTCCTGGGCAAAATCTTGTATATATACGACTTTGCCCAGGAGAGGGCACGCAAGCGCCGCCAGAAGCCGTCACGCGTGCCCGCTGCACATCGGGGAGCCCGATGCGCATGGCTGGTGGGCGCAATCACTGCCAGCCACATGCGATCACATGCAAAAACGCCAGCACAGGGATTTGTGTGTGTAAACACACAAATCCCGTGCTGTCAGAGGAGAGAAGACAGATCATGTGTTTCTACAAAGTAGAAACAGCGATCTGCCATCTCTCCTAGTTACTCCCCTCCCCACACAGTTAGAACACAGTGACATACATTTAACACCTTGATCGCACCCTAGTGTTAACCTCTTCCCTGCCAGTGACATTTATACAGTAATCAGTGCATATTTATAGCACTGATCGCTCCATAAATGCCAATGGTCCCAAATATGTGTCAAAAGTCTCCGATCTGTCCATCGCAATGTTGCAATACAGCTAAAAATCGCAAATCACTGCCATTACTAGTAAAAAAAATATATATATATATATATATATAAAATGCCATAAATCTTTCCCATAGTTTGTAGATGCTATAACTTTTGCATAAACCAATCAATATACGCTTATTACGATTTGTTTTACCAAAAATATGTAGAAAAATACATATTGGCCTAAACTGATGAAGAAATTTGTTTTTTAAAAACATTTTTGGGGATATTTATCATAGCAAAAAGTAGAAAATATATATATTTTTTTTCAAAATTGTCGCTCTTTTTTTGTTTATAGCGCAAAAAATAAAAACCGCAGAGTTGATCAAATAGCACCAAAAGAAAGCTCTATTTGTGGGAAAAAATTATGCAAATGTTGTTTTGGGTACAGCATTGCATGACTCCGCAAATGTTAAAGCGACGCAGTGCCAAATTGTAAAAAATGCTCTGGTCAGGAAGGGGGTAAAACCTACCGGGGCTGAAGTGGTTGAAAATAAAATATTTCGCACACTAAATATTGTTAACATATCTTTGCATTGTAAGCAGCTTTCATTCCCAGTAACATAACAAAGAGTCAAAAACTATATATAAAAAAATTCAAACCACAGTAAGCTATGTTCAAATCCCCCTTCTGAACTCAGTTCTTGATTGAGTACACTGGCTTCTTATGTGGACAGCAGGGTGATGTGGAAGGATTAAATGCATGGCTTAGTGCAATGGGGTAGTATCATTATTCTGACACTAGTAAGCTAGAGGCTGTGAAAGTGTCATACAGTACATGAAGTTTTCACGACAGCTTCTCATTTACTTAAAGGGAAACTAGGCCACTGGCTTGCATATATTGAAAAAGTCTTATCAACGTGCACCCTGCTATATTTATTTGTGTGTATATATATATATATATATATATATATATATATATATATAGTCAACATATTCCACATATTTACCTTTTCTTACAAAGCATTGAAACAATTTTTTTATACAGCCTATACAAGAAAAAAATATATATTTAATGATAGTATGACATACCACAATATAACATTTGTTAATATCTAAAGAAATTACAAACACAAATAGATAGATAGATAGACAGACAGATAGACATACAGACAGACAGACAGACAGACAGACATAGATAGATAGATAGATAGATAGATAGATAGATAGATAGATAGATAGATAGATAGATAGATAGATAGATAGATAGATAGATAGATAAATGAAAGGTAATGCAAAATGTAGATGACAAACAACTTGATAGTATATAAATAAAAATGAAATAACAGAAAAGGTACCAAGGAAGAGATACAATGAGTAATGTACATAGACAGAGAGCTCTGTCACCAACAAACGACAGTAGACATAGTGAAAAATACACCTAAATTGGTCATATCCAACAGTAATAAGAACATTACCTCTGCCATTGGTTTTTCATACACATCTTCTCCTATGGATTTCTCCTTTGCTAAAAGAGCATCTCTGTGCAGTACCCTCAGTACATCCTCCGGAGCTGAAAACCCATAATGAGCTTCCAAAACTTCGGGTTTAGTTTTCTCAGTCTTTAGCATATGGATAACATCCTCCCTAGCCTGTGGGAATGTAACATGATATGATTAGAGAAGCTGCAGATTATATAACACATGCTTACATCATCCCTGATAAATTGACATTTGGTATCTGAGCTAAAGCCATCGGCTGGTTCAACGGGAACCTCTCTTCTGTAATATACTTCACATTGCCAAAAACGGATTGCTCATGTGATATTACATGACATGTTGCTAGGAAGCATCTGTGTGTACGATCCATACACAACTCTCTACACTCTTCATCTCCTCAAACCAGAAATCTATCTAAATGTTACACACCTTGTGAAAATAATCAAAATGCATGTAAGCATAGTTTGTTTTCAACTATAAATCAACCCCACCCTCTTTAGTATTAAAGACCACCTGCTTCGAAGAGGTTTATAGCCTAAAATAAGTTTGTGTAATAAAGTTATGGAGTAATAGATGTTTTTCTTTATATCCATACATTTCGACAAGCCAAACCACAAGTTTCGTGTTGGTTTGTGATATGTGACGCTTGGCTAATCCAGAATCAATCTGTAATCTAGTCTTTTGGGAAAGTTCTTTAAAAGAGTCTTTCAGGAGAAACCCAAAAGAATGTGACAATTTGAAAATGACCGCAAACCACACATTGCATCAACTGCGTTATTAAATAATTGCAGCCAAAATATAATAGAAGAAATACATTTCAAATGGCTTATTCTGCAGCTCAGAGATGTTCTTAATAAAGACAGAATTCCCAAACATTGCACTTTAAAGTGTTTCTCTATTCAAAGCCTTTTCTCTAGTGTGAAGAAGGAATAGATCCCCTGTTAGATTTTTACAGTCTGTCATGCACAGCGCTTTACAACATGAGGGCAGACAGTACAATTGTACAGTTACAATACAATTCACTACAGGAGGAATCAGAGAGCCCTGCTTGTTAGAGCTTACAATCTAGGAGGGAGAGTCAAGTTATTCAAAAGGTAATAGCTGTGGAGGATGATCTGATGGAGAACGTAAAAGTACAGTTGTTAGGTGGGGGTCAGATAGGCTTCTCTGAAGTGAAGGGTTTTCAGAGAGTGTCTAAGGCTACATTCACACATGGCAGACTCCGTCGCAGTCCGTTCCGACGGAGACCGCCTGTGTCCGCCAGTTTAGAGGGAGATCAGTCCGCAGGACTCCGCTGAGCCGATGGGTGACAAGCTCCTCTCTGCTAAATGAGCGGGGAGGAGCTTGTTGGCACTGCTGTCTGCTATGGAGCGATCCGATGAAAACGTACAGCACGTTCATTTTCATCAGATCTTACCCGATCCGATCCGCATGGACGGATGGGGACGTATCCCCCATCCGTCTGTTTTTAGCGGATCGGATCAGGTCAGATGTCAGCGGACATGTCTCCGCTGACATCCGACACTCCATAGAGATGCATGGAGCACCCGTTCAGGTCCGCCGTTAAACTGACAGGCGGACCTGAACGGACTGAAGTGTGAATGAGGCCTAAAAGCAAGCAGAGTAGGAGATAGTCAGACAGATTGGGGTAGGGTGTTTCATAGGATAGTAGAGACTCTGGAAAAGTCCTGGAGGCGAGCATGGGAGGAGGTGACGAGGAAACTAGAGAGCAGGCGGTCTGGGGAGGTACAAAGGGAATGAGTAGGTTGGTATTTTGAGACTAGGTTAGTGATGTAGCTGGGATCCGAGTTGTGGATGGCTTCGTAAGTTGTTGTTAGAATTTTTTATTTAATTTGTGAGTGGAAGCCAGTGGAGGGATTCTGGATTCTGTTTATGAGCTTATCAATGCTGGAAGAGAGGGCAGTTGTTAGTGCAGTCAAAGTGCAATTTTCATTTAACTGCTTGCCGACCAGCCGCCGTCATATTACTGCGGCAGGTCGGCACTGCTAGACGAGAGCACGTAGCTCTACGTCCTATCTTTTTCGGCCGCTAGAGGGCGGGCGCGATCGCCGCCGGGCACGCGCGCTCGTTCGTTACAGAGTGGGGAACGGGAGGTATGTGTGTAAACACAAACCTCTCGTTCCTGTCAGCGGGGAAACGCTGATCTCCCGTTCATACAATGTATGAACGGAAGATCAGTGATTTCCCCTTGTGAGTCCACCCCCCCCCATACAGTTGGAACACACCAGGAACATACTTAACCCCTTCCCTGCCCCCTAGTGTTAACCCCTTCACTGCCAATGGCATTTTTATAGTAATCCAATGAATTTTTATAGCATTGATCGCTATAAAAATGCCAATGGTCCCAAAAATGTGTCAAAATTGTCCGATGTGTCCGCCATAATATCGCAGTACCGAAAAAAAAAACGCTGATCGCCGCCATTACTAGTAAAAAAAAAAATATTAATAAAAATACCATAAAACTACCCCCTTTTTTTGTAAAAGCTATAAATTTTGCGCAAACCAATCAATAAACGCTAATTGCGATTTTTTTTTACGAAAAATATGTAGAAGAATACGTATCGGCCTAAACTGGGGAAAAAAAATTTTTTTTTTAGATATTTTTTGGGGATATTTATTATAGCAAAATGTCAAAAATATTGATTTTTTTTCGAAATAGTCGCTCTATTTTTGTTTATAGCGCAAAAAATAAAAACCGCAGAGATGATCAAATACCACCAAAAGAAAGCTCTATTTGTGGGAAAAAAAGGACGCCAATTTTGTTTGGGAGCCACATCGCACGACCGCGCAATTGTCAGTTAAAGCGACGCAGTGCCGAATCACAAAAAGTGCTCTGGTCAGGAAGGGGGTAAATCCTTCCGGGGCTGAAGTGGTTAAAGAAAAATTTTGAATTCCCCTTTAAAGAGATGTTTTAAATCAACTACAGCTAAGACCCCTTTCACACTGAGGGTGTATTGCAGGCGCTATAGCGTTAAAAATAGCGCCTGCAATCCGCCCTTAACCAGCTGTCACATTCACTCCAGTGTGAAAGCCCAAGTGCTTTCACACTGGAGCGTTGGGCTAGCAGGATGGTAAAAAAAAGTCCTGCTAGCCACATCTTTGGAGCGGTGAAGGAGCTCCTACCCATTGAAATCAATGAGAGAGCGTGGCTATACCACCCGCAATGTGTTGCTTTAGCAGCGCATTGCGGGCGGTTTTAACCTTTTCTCGGCCGCTAGCGGCGGTTAAATGCACCCCGCTAGCGGCCAAAATCCGCTGCAAATCCGCCTATAGCGTTGGCGGTAAAAATAGCGGTGTTTTACCGCCAATGCTATGTGCGGCTCAGTGTGAAAGGGGTCTAACAGCAACAGTTTTATTTGTCTTTTTGAAAAGAGAATTAAACACCATGAATAAAAATTGACTGTTGTAATGCACTCCTGACAATAGTATATGATTTGTTCTACCCCTGTAACTGTCACATTTAGGGCTCATTTCCACTGGCGTTTTTACAGCCACTTTTCTGAGCGTTTTTTGCAGCTTAAAAACGCCTGTCCATGTTAGTCTATGGCATCATGCCCACCATGACGTTTTTGAGCTGTAGATGGCTAAGCTGCAAAAAAAACGCGGGACCAGTGCGTTCTGAAGCTCCAGCAATAGAGCTGTAAAAACGCCAGACATTAAAAAACGCTCAAAAACGCGCATAAACGCGCAAAAACGTTTTTTTGTTTTTTTTTCTAAAATAAACATGGACAGGCGTTTTTAAGCTGTAAAAAACGTGGCTGTAAAAATGCCAGTGGAAATGAAGCCTTAATGGACACCCGGATGGGAAATATATACTGTACTGGGGAAAAAGAAATTCCTTTCCTAAATAATATCATTACAAATATTAACCACATACAGTTACCAGAGTATAACATTATTTGCTATAATAAACATTTATTGATCAAAGGTGCACACATTACACCATATTTGAAACAAGAAAGGGTTTTAAAATATATGATCAGAATTTGTGAAAGTAAACAGAAAAGAGGACAAATGGATATCCCTTTTTTCTATGGACATTTCTTTAGAGAGAAGACTGGATTAGATTAAAGTTATGCAGTACGTTCTATATAAAGGTTCTTTAATTTTCATAAGGGTCAGGCAATTTTTTTTTACTTTTGCAAAATTATTTGTACCTTACTTTGACAAATCACATATGTTATTTCAAGACCAAATTAATGAACCAAAAAAGGCCGTCTGATTACATTTTCATTTTTTTTTTTATATCCTTAGAGAATAATCAGATAGAATGACGCAAGGGCTTTATCTTTTTAGGTAATAAAGATGTATATGAATGGGCAATAGATGGAAAGAGTTTTTCCAAAGAGTAATTGAGCACATCAAACACTGATGGACCAATATGACCTTGCGTTAATTTGTAAAAGAAAAGGCTAAAGCCAACTGAGCTACAAACTTTGCTGGAATATGCTTTTTTTTAAAATCATTGATAGTTTTATTTTGGCCTATCAGCAAAGCATACAGTATAGTTAGCTATAAAGAATAGCCTCCAAGGTAAAAAAAAAAAAAGACATGTAACAATGGAGAGCAAATTGAATATAAAAAACAACAACTTAGCCAGAACATCATAATAAGGCCCAATGATTCCTTATGTATATAAGGCTAACGTTTACTCAACCGTGTAAAGATTTCCTGACCCCTTATATTATTTAGGTAGGCAAAGATTCAGTGAAGTGTTGCTTAATGTAGAACTATAGGCAAAACTTTGTTTTCATTTTGAAAAGAGTAAGTGAGGGTTTTAATCCCTGTCTGATTTTTTTTCCTGCCATTTGTGTCCTATTGCAGAGATTTCCTTACACTTCCTGTCCCATAGTCAAACAAGACATGGAAGGAAATCCCTGCAAATTAGGGAATTCCTTGGGGACACCCAGATCACCAGAATTAGTGTCCCCTTTGGAAGATTTTACCTATGTTAATTTTTATGGGGACAACAAACTTTTTCAGTATTTCAAGATTCTCTGATGATTTCATCAATATTCATCAATACATCATGAAATTAATTTAGCTAATAAAGACAGTGTACACTGTGAATTTAATTGGTTTGACCCTTGTATACCATAAAGATTTACCAAAACAGAACAAAGGCAGGATACTTAACATTTATAAGAGTGTAATCCAGCACACAAGTGTCTATGAGAAGGTATATATATATATAGCCAATGTTTAAGAGACACTTTGTTGTTTTCATGTATGGGCTTGGTTCCCTCTGTGCATGCTGGACTCTATAAGTGGTTCTTTTTCCAACTGTGAGAATGACCAGGGCCATGCATTATGAAACATGTAGTCTGGGACAAGGAAGTGACACTGTTGGCCGGGCCAATCTGGACCACAGGACACACAATGCAGTGCGCACAGAAAATCCTGCTGGGAGAGGAAATAAAAAGGCGGGTGTGGTTTGATTTCTCTCTCTCTCTGGATGCCATTCTGAACCTACCAGCAGGAGGTCTGTGTGACAGGGAGTGAGAGTCTGTGGCCTATACAGCGGAGAAGCCGGATCGCCAGCCTCAGAGACACGTCAGAGGACAGCACCACTATTCCAGTGAAGGGACCGGCCTGCGCTCCGAATCATCGGGGTACACCTGCATTCCAGTTCACCAGGAGTTGCAGCACGGCGGCGCCATTTCCACAGGACACAGACACCAGGGAATTCCAGATGGAACCCTCCATCCATCTGATGTCCATAGCGGTGAGCGGGCACAGCCCATCCAGATAGTGATAGTATTGCTAAGTAGTTCTTTTACAGACTGGGTGGTGATACCTGTAGTTTCATGGCTGTGAATCTATTTCTTCACAGACCTCACGTAACAGATGCTTGGGGGCCTATTCTTCTCCATTGCACCCAGAAGTCAGTACTGTACTCAACTCCTTATTACAATTAAAGAGGAACATACAAGTGGTACTATTTCTTCACACAAAGCATTTATGTCTCCTCCTTACTTTGGATTACAAATTACACTGCAGTATAAACTAAAGGCTAGCTAAAGATATCCGGAATTGAAAGAACATTTATCATCTTCTCTTTGTTAAGTGCCAGTGCTTTGCATCTTACAAACTAGGGGGAGACAAGTTGTAGGATATTACCCAAGTTATATTGTATACCTGTTCACATAGGTCTGTTAAAGCAGTGGTCATCAACCCTGTCCTCAGGGCCCACTAACAAGCCAAGTTTGCAAGATAACTGAAATACATGACAGGTGATATCATTTGCTGCTCAGTGATTGCAGTATTCTAGTCTGCATCTCCCCAAGGTAATACATAAAATCTGGCCTGTTAGTGGGCCCAGAGGACAGGGTTGATGACCACTGTGGTAGAGGATTTATGTTAAGCACCTTTGTATACCAGTTATGAGAAATACTCTTTGTCTAATTTAAGCTGTGTTTTTATTCATGCCATTCTTTGTGTTCATTTTTTATCTTAGTAAACACATCTGAGTGATTCAGTGATTCTGTGTGAGTTTCTCTGTACTAACGCAACATTGCAGGATGAAACCCAAGGTGTCAGAGGTAAGAGGGGATTTGCAGAGTCGAGGTAACCAGTGGGGTATAGAATCTATTAGAATCCCTCATGGGGGTACCGCTACATATATATATATATAAATGAGTTACTTTGAGGAGACAGCAAATTTACACTGTTATACAATCTGTACAATCACTAAATTACATTGTGGCAAAGTGTTATTTCTTCAGTGTTGTCACAAAAAAATATTTACAAAAATTTGAGGGGTATACTCACTTTTGTTAAAAAATACTCTATCTATCTATCTATCTATCTATCTATCTATCTATCTATCTATCTATCTATCTATCTATCTATCTATCTATCTATCTATCTATCTATCTATCTATACATATATATATATATATATATATATATATATATATATATATATATATATATATTACAGTACAGGCAGGACACTGGCTTAGTTATAGACTTTTAGGTCATGAGCTGCTATCTTTAGGTGACTGGATACTGGCAAAGTTGTTAGGATCAATGGTTTCGCTCATGATAAAACTTTTTCGTGGAAGGGAGTTTAACAAGACACGTGGCCACTCATTAAAATTAGAAGAAAAGAGGTTTAACCTTGAACTATGTAGAGGGTTCTTTAATGTAAGAGTGGCCAGGATGTGAAATTCCCTTCCACAGGTGGTGGTCTCAGTGGGGAGCATCAATAGTTTCAAAAAACGATTAGATAAGCACCTGATCGACCACAACATTCAGGGATATACAATGTAATGCTGACATATAATCACACACATAGGTTGGACTTTGTCAGGGATCTGCCACCTAAGGGTTAATTGTGCAGACTGATGTCAATGATTGGCAACAGGCTGCCTTTTTAAACCCCTCAGCAGCACTGTGTCCTTGCTGTCTGATCTGCAACTTATCCTGAGACCTGATCCTGAACCTGCATTATACTGACCTGGCTTTCTGACTCCGCTGCCATCTCCAGTCCTGACCTTTGGCTTCCTTGACCCTGCTCTATTTACCTGTCTGCCAGATCCTCTGTTGCCGAATCTAGCCTGAACTCTGACCATTCCTTGCCTGCTGCTTTTTGCCTGAACTGATTCTCTGTGTATGACCTGGCTTGTCTGACTCCTCTCCTGCTGTCATCTATGATTGCGTGCGCCTGTTGCTCTCAGGCGCACCTGCATCCACTGACCTGCATCCGCTGACCTGCATCCAGTCACCTGCATCCGCTGATCTGCATCCAGCTGACCTGCACCTACAGCGCTGCAGCCTTCATCTCCAATCTCAGAGAACTCTGCAGGCACTCATACCCCACTGTGCTCCTACGGTCACTGTCTCAACCCCAGTGATACCGAAACCAGGGCAGTACGAGAGGTCTCCCTCTGCACGTCAGGCTCATTCCCAAGGTACGTTTCAGACTTGATGGGTGTCTTTTTTTAACCTCACCTACTTTGTAACTATATGATAGATTCCAGCCTGTCAGACTGGGATGGAGTCCTATAGGGACAACAACGGTCGATGGAACTTGGTTGTCAAGGGACTTGCCACTTTTCGTAAACATTCTGGAACTCAGGGTCATTCACCTATCCCTTCAGCATGGGATTCCCTGTCCAATATGTGTCAGTCAGACAATGTCACAGTCATGGCCTACATCAACCATCAAGGAGACACCAAAAGCTGCTTAACCCTAAGAAGGGCAGATTCTGTCTTAAGGGAAACTCCACATTCCAGCCCTGATCACTGTGTACATTCCAGTCGTGGAAAATTTACAGGCAGACTGTAAATGTCTGAATTACAGGACCTGAGGGGTCAGTTATCTAAGGTGCCGTACACACGGCAGAGAACCTCGACGGGCAGAACACATCGTTCCGCCCGTCGAGGTTCTCTCCCGGCCGTCGGATTCGGCGACCCGCCCGTCGGGAATGGCAACCAGCCATTCTTCCAGGCGGGCCGTCGAGGAAATAGAGAGCGTGCTCTCTATTTCGGCTCGACGGGCTTCCCGACGGGAAGCTCGCCGAGACCGTACACGCGGCCGAGGTCCTCGCTGGAATGTGCATTCCAGCGAGGTTCTCGCTGATTTTCAGCGAGAACCTCGGCCGTGTGTACGGCACCTAAGAGATAAATACTGCATGGCTTTTGGAGTTAAAATAACTCATGCGATATTTTTCTCAAAAGTAGCAAATTTGCTAAAAAAACATGCGTTATTTAACAAATGTGTTAAATATTTATGTTTTGCTTTATTTAGCACTTAAAAAGCAGTTAAATATTTATGTTTTGTTTTGCGTTATTTAGCACTTAAATTTTGCATTATTTTTGGTGTTCCTATCACTCAACCATTGCCAGGTGGCTTAGACAGGTCATTGTTTCAGCCTACTCCTTTAAGGATAAGGTTCCATCTATCTTGGTAAAGGAACCGCTCTGAGGCCGCGTACACACAATCGAATATATCTGCTGAAACTGGTCCGATTGACCGTTTCAGAGGACATATCCGATCGTGTGTATGGGCTAGCGGACATGTTTTCCCAGCGGACAAATTTCAAAGCATGCTTTGAAATTTGTCCGCCGGAGACATGTCCGTCGGATATGTCCGCTGGTTAGTACACTAACCAGCGGACATAAATCTCTGCGCATGCGTCGAATGGATTCGACGCATGCGTGGAAGTATTTCACTTCCTCGTTTGGTGATGTGGCTGAGGGGATTTTCGTCCGACGGTGTGTACACACCATCGGATGAAAATCCCCTCAGCCAGGGAACACGGTGACGTGGCGGTGACGTTGACGCCACCACATCACCAAAGGAGGAAGTGAAATACTTCCACGCATGCGTCGAATCCATTCGGAGGAGACATGTCCGCTGGAAACGGTCTGTCGGACATGTTTCAGCGGACATGTCCCTTCGTGTGTACGCGGCCTAACAAATCCATTGATGCCTCTTGAGCCTTTCAGGATCAGGTATCTTTCTCCCAGATTTGCAAGGCCACCAGTCAAAATTGCAGCCTCCTCCGATGCTTGTTTTGGCTACAAAGTGCTTCCGTTTTCTTTTTGAGTTTAGGTTCTTATTATTTTCTTTAAGTACATTACAGGACGCAGGTCCCTCCTCTGTTTTCTGTGATTACTTTTATTGTTGGCTAAAAGCCAAGGACTTTTGGGAGTGGGAGGGGTTATATAGGCTATCCTAACAACTTTGTTTACCAGTGTCCACTCATCTAAAGCATATAACTCAGTTGTCTAAATCAGTGGTCGGTAAAATGTGGCCCATGGACTGAATGCAGCCATTTGTTTGCCATTATCCAGGCTTTGGAGCACTATGCCTCCAAGTGACACCAATAATGGGGCACGATTCCACCCAATGACACCATCAATGGGGCACCTTTCCTTCCACTGACACCAATAATGAAGTTCTATTTTTTCCTACTAACACCATCGATGGGACACTATTTCTTCCATTAAAACCAATGATGGGACATTGTTAACTGCCACTGACGTTGGGGATTTTTTTACTCCCACTGGGCACAGTCTGGTTCTCCAAAATCTGACAGAAAGTAAACTGGCCCTTTGTTTATAAAGTTCAAACACTCCTGGTCTAAAGTATACTTCAAGAAATAGACTTTAATTATGATGTGAAACCTACATTTGAATTGCTTGGAGCACCTGAATTAGTTACTTCAATAATAAAGACTCAAGCTTTGTACACACACTCGGTTTACTCGAGTATACCGAGCGTGTGTACGAGGCTTTCAGGTTTCTCGTCAAGAAAACTGCCTAAAATCTAGAAGAGCAAAATAGAGAACCTGCTCTCTATTTTCTCATTGTGATTCTCGCCAGCGTTTTCCTGCCAAGAAACCCGAGAGTGTGTATACTTACCTGTCGCCTGTCGAAATTACTTTGACGCATGCCCGATAGCTTCCTAGGCATAAATAGGGTGCAGCAAGATGGTGGTGATGGCATCGAATGTGACGAGCGCATGGTTCTTTTGAAAGGAGTGTCTCTACACTCGGGCGGCAAGAGATTCTTGCCAAGAATCTCATCAGGAAAAACAAAGGTTTTTTCCTGACGAGATTCTGGTCCGTGTGTATAGGGCTTCAGAGGAAGCTCATGTTTTTAGATTAAAAAAAGAAAAGAAATCCAGAAAATCAATACAGATTCACACATTTTTTCTCACATTTTTATATGATGAAAATTGGGTTTATGAAATATACATCTTTTTATGATTTGATTAGTTCCTAACTATTTATCAAACACTTCCCTGTAGCGTCCCACTAGGATGATGCATTTTAAAATCAGCAATTTAAAAATGGTTCCCTTGCATGACTGACCGGTTATTTTATAACACAACCCACTTTTTATTTACTACAGTTTGCATCACATTAGTAAAGTTTCCATTCATGATCACTTATATTAAACTGAAATACATTAGGCAATTATTGAAATTGTCTCTATTACAAGATTACACATCTGCAATACAAAATGCCCCTTTAAGGATTAATTACACAACCCACAATGAACATGAGGGAACTGTCATCTATATTATCAGCCCGATTTTGTATTGAGGGTAAATCATTGTACTTGTTAAGGTAAAAAAAAAAAAAAAAAAGATCTTTTAGTGTAAAACATATAAACCTCTTAGCTAAATAAAAACATTCATTCAGCAGTGTGAAGTTAGCATTTCTGCAGAGCGTGTCATAAGAGGACTGTTGCCAAACTCCAGACTACGGATAATTAATGATGTCATTGAAAGCTCCCATGGTCGGTTCTTTTCAGAAATCTGGCGACATCACTGATGAAGAGTCCTGGCAACAAAAGCCGAACAAAGATATGTGGGTAGAAAATAATAGTCAGATGTCTTCTTATGAACAGTTGATTTACTTTTAAGTTTGCAACAGGGAGTTCTTACTCCTTAGACAGTTTTATATAAATATAATGTACAGGCCAAATTTGAAATGTGTAAGAATTCAGTTTGTACTAATCTGAACTTTTCTTTAGTCATCTAATACTTAGCCAGAGCTTTAAAGTGTAAGTAAAGCCAAAACTTTTCTATTTAGTTTTAGATAGAGTAGAGGTTATTTTTCCTGTCTGTATTGCCGTCACTTCCTGTTTTGGTGATGCAACAGGAAGTGAGAGGAAGTCTTAAATCTTTAAAGCGGTATTAAACTCAAAGCTAACAATGTAATATATTGCAGCTTACCCATCATTAGATGTGGTGGCTGCATTATTTGTCTATGTTTAGTCTTTTTTCACCTGGTGATCTGGAGAGTAACACACAACCCGTGTTAAAGTGCCCACACCCTGGATGAAGGAGCACAGGGGACATCTTTGGACAACAGCATTGTCAGTCTGAGGGGAGGGTAGTGTTGGGTGCACTAGCAGGTTTAGATAATCTAACACACCGAAGCTAAACTCCAGCTAATATATAGAAACAGGATCTTATATCTAGTATCTAATATGCCTGGATCTAATATTTAAAGTATAGAAAAAAGCAGCCTACAAAATATCCTTCTAAAACATATAGAAACTATGAGGGTCATAGCTATCTGGTAAGCTGCCCTGTGTACACAGTAGTGGTTTGCTTCAATCTGACACATTGGGTGGATTTACCAAAGGCAAATAGATAGACTGTGCACTTTGCAAGTGCAGCTGCATCAAAACTTGGTACACGAGGTACAACTTCACTTTACGAACAAAACCCAATTACATTCAAGGAAAAAAAAAACATTTTTTCTTGCACATGATTTAATGATGTAGGTCAGCATAGCTTCCCATAATTTACTAAGCCGTGAAGCAACTGTACTTGCAGAGTGCAAAGTGCCTTTGGAATTGCCGCGGAATTCGGTCGCTAGCAGTGCAGTATTAACCCCAGCTGGCAGCCGAAAACGGGTTAATCCCGCCCGGGCGGTATTACTGCAGTGTCCCATTGTTTTCAATGGGAAGGTGCGGTGAAGACGCGGTATACACAACGCTCCAAATATGCTGCTTACAGGAGATTTTTTTCTCTCCCGCCAGCGCATCGCCTCAGTGTGAAATGCTGGGCAGGAGTTTTTCTGGTGATATTTAGGTGCTATTTTTATCGCTAAACCGCCTGAAAAACTCCTCAATGTGAAAGGGGCCTAAGAGAGAGTGTTTTGTTTTCACCAACACTTTATTGAGTTTTATCAAATTTATTTCACTTTCTCAATATGCACTTTAGTTTAGTTTAGTTGTTTTGTTACCACATTATTGGAAATTGAATCAGTGCCATATTGCAAAAAATTGCCTGGTCATTAAGGGGGTTAATCCTTTCGGGGCTGAAGTGGTTAAATGTTGGGAATTCCCCTGTTAGATAGTTGTGACCATAACATTTTTCCCCATTTAAAATTTTTACCCCACCTCTTGCTCCCTTGAAAACTCACTCACTTACATTTAGGCCTCATTTACAACTAAGCTATCCTCCGATGAATGATCTACACTCTTCAGAGTGCATTGACAGACAGTGAGGAGTCATTATATTGCCTCTTGTTTTAATCCCTTAAACCCCACATTAGTTGAATGGGTCACGTTCACCAGGCTGCCCACCAAACGCAACAGCTAGATAATTTTTGCTACACAGTGGCATATGAACCCCCCCTCCACTGTCTTTGAAGCTTAAAGGGGAGAGGTTGGGGGGGGGGGCAGAAATTGCAGTTTAACCATGCATTTTTACTGCTCCTTACCACAAGGTAAACTAGGCCTTGAGTTGCATTCTAAGTTTAATCTTACCACACATTACCATTTCCGGTATCTGCAAGTTGCTCATGCCTTCAATGTCCAGTTCCCAAGTGGTCTGATTGACCTTTCTTACACAGAACTTAAATCCTTGTTAGGAGTACCTGAGTTGGAAAAGCCTACCTCGGAGCTATGCTCATACTGGCTGCACTACCTGATCACTCTTCACTTAAACAGAAGTGGAGAGCTGATATTTCTGACCTGGACGATGAAGATTGATCTGAGATATGGGATTTTCCTTTCCCAGATCTAGTTTCCACCAGGGATAAGATGGTCCAATTTGAGATTACTCACCGGGCTTATTTCACAGCACAAAGGATTAACAAGATGGATCCAAATATCTCCGCTTCCACTCACTCCCCCAGAGATTTTCTGCGTACATTTTCGTTGTGCCCGATGATTGTCTCCTTTTGGCAAGATGTAATAGCTGTCATTAATGAGGTGGTGCAGATACCTATTACTTTGACTCCTAAATTCTGCTTATTGGGGTTAGTAAAAGAACTAGCTCCTACAGTAGCTAGGAAAGCTCTGTTGAGCTTATTGCTGTTTTATGCAAGAAAGGCCATTAAGCTTGGCTGGAAAAAAATATTCCCCTAACTCGAATCTTCCCATATATAAGGATACTTGCCTTAATAGAGGTTGTCCTAATACATTTTACAAAGTGTGTCCCTGCTGGCTGGATGATTCCTCGACAGATAATCAATTTCATTCTTAAATAACTGTTGTGGGAAATGTAAGGTTCCAAATGGGTATTGATCTGGATTTCTGTACTTGTACCATACACCACTTATTATATTATTTTATTTGTATCACCCTACCTGTATCACGTTATATTATTTTATTTTTCTTAGTTGGTTCAATTAATTTGTAACTATCTATGGTTTTCTATGTACCACCTTTTGGTTGTCCTTTTTGTAATTTTTGAATGTATGGCAGATCCCCCTGAATGGGCTAACTCTGTCTTCCACAGTGTTGTATTGTGTTATTAAAACGATCATACCTTGAGTTTAGTATTAAAAAGGTAAGTAAAGCCTAATGCTAACTATTGATAAAAAACTTTCCATCCTCCCTCCTCCAACTTATCCTATATACCCTATATAAAAGATATGAGCTGCAAGATCGTGTGACCAGACCAGATTTAAAAAAAGGTAAATACACAGATCTTTTTTATATAGGGTATATAGGATAGGGGGGATGGAATGTTTTAAAAAATAGTTAGTGTTATGCTTTACTATCATTTAAAACTATATAAAAAAGTGACAAAATTAATCAAACCAAACTAGTGTGAACAATATGTGCAAGAAATATTATCCCAAAAATAAATGGGATAAATGGGATAAACAAATAGGGACACTGCACTCTCAAAAATGCCAGGATAAATGACACCAACACTATTCAAATATATGAGTGCACTGTCCATGTAAATGCTTCAAATTCCAATATTTGCTAAATATGCGATACTCAGTGAAAAATTCGATTTTTTCCCATCCCCTTGAGGACGTGCATGTGGACGTAACGCATAGGCGCAGGGCTTTAGCGCTGACATCATCACCCAAATATGCCAGGCTGAGTGGCATGCTGAGTTATTACACACAGTTGTACTGTGTTTCCTTATAAGTACATTTATTTTAACTACTTGAGGCCCGCGCTATAGCCGAATGACGGCTACAGCGCAGACCTGAATATCCAAGAGGACGTCAATTGATGTCCTCCCCTTTGGGCTTTCCCCGAGCGCGCTCCAGAGCGCACAGCGGGAAAACTCTGTGTTGGCCGTGTCCCTTGGATACAGCCAATTACAGATCGCTGCCAATCAGAGTGTCCGTTTGCAATGCGATCTGTGCCGCCAATGAGAGATGATCTCAAATGTAAACATATGAGATCATCTCTCATTGCCGGCTCACACAGAGACAGCGTCTTGTCTCTGGAGAGGAGAACGATCTGTGTCCCTTGTACATAGGGACACAGATCTGTCACCACCCCCAGTCACCCCCCTCCACCTACAGTTAGAACACTATACAGGGAACATATTTAACTCCTTCCTCACCCCCTAGTGTTAACCCCTTCAATGTCAGTCACATTTATACAGTAATTAGTGCATATTTATAGCACTGATCAGTATAAATGTGAATAGCGCCAAAAATGTGTCAAAAGTGTCCGATGTGTCTGCCATAATGTCGCAGTCCCAATAAAAATCGCAGATCGCCGCCATTTCTAGTAAAAAAATAATAGTAAAAAATAATAATTCTGTCCCCTATTTTGTAGGCGCTATAACTTTTGCGCAAACCAGTCGCTTATTGCGATTTTTTTTTTTTTTACCAAAAATGTGTAGGTTGATTCGGGGAATATCCGATTGCCTCTCAGGGGTCAGGATGGAATTTCTTCCTCTGCTGTATCAAATTGGATCATGCTTTGCTGGGTTTTTTTTTTGCCTTCCTCTGGATCAATTGTGGGTATAGAATTGGCTATATGGGATTGTATGATTTCTTTTTTTATTATTATTATTAGACATGTGCATTCGTTTTCGTTAGAATGCATTTTTGTCCGAAAATCGGGTATTTCGGTTAACGAACGAAAACGAAAGCGCAAGAAACGAAAACCGAAAGATCCGACATAAATATGCTTTATTTTCGTTTTCGTTCAGATCCGACGATTTTCGATGCTTTGTCGAACTTTCGTCGTTCAATTCCACAAAGTGTCGAAAATCGTCGTTCTGAATACAGTGAATAGGTAAAAATTGAACGACGAAAATTCGACGAATTTTGATGCTTTGTTGAATTTTCGTCGTTCAATTCCTACCTATTCACTGTATTCAGAACGACGATTTTCGAAGCTTTGTCGAAGTGAACGACGAAAATTCGACAAAGCATCGAAAATCTTCGTTGTTGGACGAAAACTTTCCAGATGAAAACGACATAAATCAAAACGATTTTCGGGAGTAACTAAATAAATTTATTTTCCAAACGAAAACGAAACAAAATATTCCAGTCTGCACATGTCTAATTATTATTATTTTTATGGTTGAACTAGATGGATTGTGTCTTTTTTCAACCTGACTAACTATGTAACTATGTAATGTGTGGTTAACAATTTTGCACTGGGTATTGCATATTTAGCACATATTCTAATGTGAAGCTTAAATGCTTTAAATAGGAACAGAGCACCCAAATATTTAAATATAATTTTAAGCTGTAGACAATGAAATATTGGTACAATGTAAATTTGAGGGTTTATTCAAAGTAATATCTTGATCTTTTCCAAGCTGAAGTTGTCTTGAAAAAAAATGCTGCACAAAAACTAACTGTGGCAAGATACTAAGATTTAGGACACAACTGTATGACAATCTTCCGAACTATAAATTATTATTTTTCTTAATAATATGGTTCACTGCCAGTGGGAACTTTTCCACCGATCCCACCACTATTCCTGCAGTTACCCCAAAATAGAGTATGCAACAATAAAGTTTCTACATTTAAAAAAGTAACCAAGAAAGCACCATAGAAGACCAAAATATTCATATGCTATAAACAAAAAAAAACTAATCTGACAGCACAGATGTGCATTTGTGACCCAAGTTCCCATATTAAATGATGTTACATGTGAGCCACACTTCACACTCTGGGAGAACACCATGCACAGATTATTATTCATCTCCAGTGGGAAACTCCCTGATATGCCAAAAGATTATTTATAATGTGAGAAAAGTAACTAGAGATAGATGATACATCTGTGTCTTATTGGTGTAAAACCATTCTGTTTAAATAAAGCTTTCCCTGAAGGGGCTTCAAGTTGCAAAACATCAGTAAACGTAAAACAGAACCTGGCCACACATTTTTGCAATAAAAGGTGGTAAGACTATAGAAATAAGCTCTGTATCAACAGTAAATCTAAAACTAGTCATTTATGTTTTGCTTGCATTTGCCAGGTGGTTGATGAGGCTAAGGCAGAGACAAATTTCAATGTTCTATATAGAAATGGCTTTGTGGTAGGTGACACAAAACCTTACTATAGCTGCAATTGGAAGAAAACACAAAACGTTGGTGATAAATAAAGGAAATAGTTACTTGCCTGAATTTAAGGCCTACTTGCCACTTGATACAAACAAGAACCAATTAACTGTGTGATATAAGCCAATAGTATACTCACCAAAATCCAGCTGTGATGATCAATATAGAGCAGTTGGAGCATAGGAGATTTCTTGATATCAGCAACAGCTGGTATGAGTGGTTCATATTTTTACCAACGATTATTTCTATTTTTTTTAATTACAGAGAATGCAAAGGGAAATAGGAGTTAATTGGTTCTTTTTAAATTGGGCCGAACCATGGTAACTGTATGTTTGCCACAGCTCTTCAATTCACCCCACTTAACAAATCAATTTACACAGTGAATTGAAAACTCCTTAAGGATCATTTACTAGCTTAATATTTCAAAAGCAGAGAGCACATTAAGCAAAATGTTCCCAGTCTAACATCTTTAATGCATGACAAGAGTGCTACGTTTTTTGTGTAGCCTAAAAGGTAGGATTCTCCCTTCTGTACGTGAGAGACAGAGGGTGGTCATGCATGGTCTGATTAAAGCTGATCCCTGTGGCCTCCCTGTACATCTGGAAAGGAGGGGCAGTGGGGAAGGCATATTGAGGAATCGATCTCCTCCATTTTCCCCTGCAGTCACTGAAAGCCTGCTCATCCTCTCTTTCCTGCAGGCATTCAGCGGCTTCAGGAGGAAAATTGAGGGGATGGGTTTCCCCACATGCTACCCTTCCTCCCCTCCTATCTAGATCATGCTGCCCCCCTCCCCTCTCTCGCGGGCATCACTTCCTGGCCCCTTATTCTTCTGAATGGACAAAGTCAGTGATCAGTACCGATCGCTGATTTTGACCATTCGTAAATGAAGCATAGTAAACTGCTTAGTACAATGCTTTAGTATGTGAATGAATGGAACGCTCTGTACAGTAATTTTCTGCAAATTTTTGTCTTTCGGTTTACCAAAACCATATAATATGAGGTCAAACCTTAATGTGTACACACGATCGCAAATTCCGAAAATAAAAGTTCTTGCCGGAATTTCCCGCCAAGAAAAATTTGAGAGCTATTTCTCAAATTTTCTGACGGGAAAAGTTCTTGTCGGAAATTCCGATCATCTGTACGCAATTCCGACGCGCCAAAAAAACATGCATTCTGGCAATCAATTAGACGCATGCTCAGAATCTTTGAACTTAATTTTTCTCTGCTTGTTGTAGTGTTGTACATCTCCGCGTTCTTGGCGGTCGGAATTTGGTGTGTATGAAACACAAGTTTGAGCCACAATTCAGTCGGAAAAAAAATCCACGGTTTTCTTGACTGAATTTCCGCTCATGTGTACGCGGTATAAGAGTTTCACTTTGTATGCAATCAGACAGGCCCTTACACTACAAAGTTTTGGTAAATCTGAAGACAAAAATCTGCAGAAAATCGAATAGTGTGTAGGGGGTCTTAGTCCCATACTGTATTGTTTCTAGGACTAAAAGAAAAAGTAATAAGGATGTAATCATATCTTAAGGCCGGGTTCACACCTATGCGAATTGAGTGCGGCTTAAACCGCATCCAATACGCATAACATTTCTAAATACATTGTTTTCAATGAGGCTGGTTCACATATGTGCAATGCATTCGCACTGCGCATTGCCGAAAAAACGTGTGCGTATTTTATGCCTTGAGGTGCGGCTCAGGTGCGAAATCAGGCCCATTATCTTCTATGGGTATGCAGCTGATTCACAGATGTGTTCATTTCTCTTCAGGATTCACTCTCATTCAGCTCAATACACTTCCCCCCTCCCCTCTCCCAGGTCTCCAAATTCGCAGCTAATCTGCAGTTAAAACGCAATGGATCTGCTGAACACATCTCTCTCTCTGCAAAGATACGAGAGCTGAAATTTGCACCGCACAAGTGTGAATCCGGCCTAAAACTTTGTAGAATTGATGTAATTTTATTAAATGAGGTTTAAATTGCTATACTTTGTCCATGTGTTCACAATTTCCCAGGTGCTCTAATTGCCTTTTTAATATAAATCCAAGTAAATTAAAGAAAACAAATCTACACATTGTAGGGCAATTAGTTCTTCAAAAATGGTGATACTGACACATAATCACTAGTGCATCAACACTTAAAGTCGGTTCACACTGGGGCGACACGACTTCCAGCACGACTTTCAGAGGCAACTCCAACACGACTTGAGCATGAACCACAGGGCGATCTGGGGCGATTTACAACACTACTTGAAGTCGTCTCCAGGACAGGAGACTTTCCAGTGGCCAATCAAACAACAATCAGCTCTGGGAGAGGGAGGAGGAGGGAGGGGTTTACCTGAGAAATGTATGTTATCTTCCTGGAAAGTTGCTTCAGTTAAGACAGTGATCAGACTTCTGAGGCGACTTCCATTGAAATCAATGGGTACAAATCGCCTAGAAGTCGGATTGAAGTAGTACAGGAACCTCTTCTGAAGTCGGAGCGACTTCAGTAGTGTGTATTAAGACGGCTCCATTCACTTACATTGATTTTCTCAACCACACGACTTGGGGAGACTTCAAGTCGGATCTCAGGTCGCCCAAGTGTGAACCGGCTCTTATGTTGAAAATATGATAAACTATCGGAAGTAATATTTTTTATGTTTTATTGCTCTCTTGTTCTTTTATTCTGAGTGTTTTAAATTATGATAATTAAAATGTAATACCTCTACACAGCTGGGTGTCATTGCTTTAAAGGCAATCTGTTCTCTGGAATTGGAACTGAACTCATATGAGAAATATCGAGTCTGCCATTGCTGACCTTCTGAAAATTATAATTTCTATGTTGCTTGCTGTGCCCTCCAGACGCGACTAAACACCACAGCCTCAGGCCACTAAGGCTAAACGCCCAGTGTGCACGAGGCCTAAGGTTACTTTAAACACTAGCTTCATACTCTCATATACCACTGCCCAGGGCTTTTTGCCCTGGGGGAACTCAGTTCCGCCACCTCTGGCTCAGACCCTTTGGTGCCTGCTCACCACAATCACTTGTAAACACAGAAGTCTGGTTTCTGTGTTTACAAGTGACAGCTCTGCACTCTGTGTGTAACCCCCCTGAACTCTGCACCTTGTATGTAATGCAATCCTGGTATTTAATGCCCCTTTAATACCCTTCTACTGAAATCTAAACGGGGTCGTGAATGAGTTCCTGCACCTATTTTCTGAGAAAAAAAGCTCTGCCACTGCCCAATAGTCCCTGATTTGGATGAGCTGTCGCTCTTTTATAAACAAATCCATCTGTCCCCCTTTCCTCCTCAGTTGTCCCGGGAGAGATGTATAAACCTCTATAGCAGGAGTAGGAAACCTGGGGCTCTCCAGCTGTTGTGGAACTACATTTCCCATAAGGCATTGCAAGGCTGGCAGTTACAATTACTCCCAGAGGCATGATGGGTCTTGTAGTTCTGCAACAGCTGGAGGGCCCCAAGTTGCCTGCCCCTGCTCTATAGAATGTACATTTAATTATCAAAAAAGTTTTTTATTATTATTATACAGGATTTATGTAGCGCCAACAGTTTGCGCAGCGCTTTACAACATCAGGGAAGACAGTACAATTCAATACAGGAAGGATCAGAGGGCCCTGCTCGTTAGAGCTTACAGTCAACCTAAGCTTTCATTCAACCTTTACATGTTTGCATTTGTTATTTGTAAGAGCCAGTATATTAGAGAATTAGTACTGAAAAAACAATTGTTAGTTTAACCAAACATTATTTGCATGCAGTTCTTTATGGTCTGTGTAATAAGTGTCCTTTGCCTGATTTTGTGCCGTGTCCCTTTTTCTTATCTCATATATATGGGGGGTTTAATATACCCTGCCACATGCACTTTTATTATAACCCAGCTCCGGCTAATTTTCCTTCACTCTGTGCTACACAGAACACATCAGAGAGAGACCTGAGTTAGACTGCCACTAGATGGTGCTTGCAACACGCAAGGTACACAAATCATTCACTAGTTTGCAATACATAACAACATGATGTATGCAAATTACAATTCTTGTGTACTGTAAAACAACATTTAATGAATCCATGGTATGGCTTCTAAATATCACTATAACCTAGATGTTAAGGACAACGGGAAAGATTGGAAATGTTCTGTAAAGTATGACACACAATATATAGTATTTAAAAAAAAATATATATTCTGAAGTAATAAAAAAAATACCTGCATATTGATTCTGAAAAAATAGATAACAAACTGATCCTTTAAATACTTATACCTAACCCAGGCCTGGTATACACATTGCCAATGAGGGGTCCGGCCTTGTTTTTACAACCCCTTGATAGCCTAATAAAGCGACTGGAGGCGATTGTACACAACAGCAAATTTATCTCTACTCGTCATGTTGACAGATGGCAGCACCTGTCATACTTGCCCATTCAAGACAACACTTGCCACGTGAATGCAGTATATTGGTTTCATGCAAAATTTATGTCAGCAAAAAAAAGGGCATTCAGGAAACTGCAGTCAGGGAAGCCATCACAAATTTTGGGGCCCCTTACACAGCTTTAGGTAGGCCCCCCCTGCAGCAGACAACCAGGGGAGGGCCCTCCTCTCTCCTGCCGTGAGATGATAAGCGGGGGGGGGGGTTGTGAAAACGAAAGTGTCATCTTTTCTCTTCTCTCTCCTGCCACAAGATGATAAGCGGGACGGAGGGGGTTGGTGCTAACAAACAAACAAAATCAGATGAAAAATGTATTGAAAAAAAGAACGGGGGGGGGGGGGGGCAAGGGGGTCAAGCGAAAAATTCATTTTTTTTCAGAGATTGCTGGCGTGTGGACTTATCCTCAAGCTACATTATTTCTTTTTGTTTCCGATAGAGTAGATAACTAACTGGTAGTTTTTCATTTCTGTCTGCCTGTAAAAAATATTGTTCAGGTCAAATAAACCAATATTGAAAAGGAGGCAGAGCCAACCCATACGTGATGACATGGAGATGTCAATTGTTTGATCACTTCCTATCCTGGGAAAGGAAATGAATAGAAATCCCCCCAGTTGCGGCATATATTTAAATAGCATACCTGACCAGGTTTTTAACGCTTCCCTGCCTTTAAAAAAAAAAAAAAAAAGTTTTTGTTGAAGTCGATCTTTAAATGTGAACTTTTGAATGCATGTTAGAAATTGGCTATGATGCGCAATTTCAAAAGCAACCATTAAATTGAAGTTATTGGCGGTTCGGTATAGTCAGATAAGTGAAAGACAAATCATTTTGGGCACTCCACTTCATATTGCCATTTGACTTGTTTTTTTTTTGCCTTGTCCATAGTTTTAATAGATAGTGTTGGAGTAGAAGACCTAGTGCTAATTCCCCCCCCCCCCACAAATAAACTGCATGGAAAATATACATCTTATAGCTTTTTAGATAAACAGAAATAACCCAATGACTTTATTAAATGACTAAATGTTGCATAACTCAACAGCCAATGCTAAATAAAGTCTCGTATTGACATTCTCTGACAGTGTGCAATTTTCACTTACAATAATTTTAAAGGCACAAACAGTGAAATTTGGCCCCGCCCCCGCTCCCTTTTTTTGATTGACAGCAGCAATGTTCTCACTGGGTCCAGTAAGGAGGGAGAGAGAGAGATCTTGGGCACAGCACTGGATTGAGATTGGGCTCAGGTAAGTATTAACTGCTTGCCGACCAGCCGCCGTCATATTACTGCGGCAGGTCGGCACTGCTAGACGAGAGCACGTAGCTCTACGTCCTATCTTTTTCGGCCGCTAGAGGGCGCGTGCGCGTACCGGGCGGGCGCGATCGCCGCCGTGCACGCGCGCTCGTTCGTTACAGAGCGGGGAACGGGAGGTATGTATGTAAACACAAACCTCTCGTTCCTGTCAGCGGGGAAACGCTGATCTCCCGTTCATACAATGTATGAACGGAAGATCAGTGATTTCCCCTTGTGAGTCCACCCCCCCATACAGTTAGAACACACCAGGAACATACTTAACCCCTTCCCTGCCCCCTAGTGTTAACCCCTTCACTGCCAATGGCATTTTTATAGTAATACAATGCATTTTTATAGCATTGATCGCTATAAAAATGCCAATGGTCCCAAAAATGTGTCAAAATTGTCCGATGTGTCCGCCATAATATCGCAGTACCGAAAAAAAACGCTGATCGCCGCCATTACTAGTAAAAAAAAAATATTAATAAAAATGCCATAAAACTACCCCCTTTTTTTGTAAACGCTATAAATTTTGCGCAAACCAATCAATAAACACTAATTGCGATTTTTTTTTTTACGAAAAATATGTAGAAGAATACGTATCGGTCTAAACTGGGGAAAAAAATGTTTTTTTAGATATTTTTTGGGGATATTTATTATAGCAAATTTTTTTTCAAAATAGTCGCTCTATTTTTGTTTATAGCGCAAAAAATAAAAACCGCAGAGATGATCAAATACCACCAAAAGAAAGCTCTATTTGTGGGAAAAAAAGGACGCCAATTTTGTTTGGGAGCCACATCGCACGACCGCGCAATTGTCAGTTAAAGCGACGCAGTGCCGAATCACAAAAAGTGCTCTGGTCAGGAAGGGGGTAAATCCTTCCGGGGCTGAAGTGGTTAAGGTGGGGCAGGGGGATAGCTGCACATAAAAGGTGTTTTACCCTAATGCAGAGAATGCATTTAGGAAAAAAAAAAACTTTAGACTATATGATATGGGATAAGCTGGTTAGAGACTGTACTAATAGAATGCACTAAATACTAACCCAGTGTCGGATAATTATGGAAGTGGCACGTTCCATATAAAGCCAGGTTTTGTATTCAGTATTGGAATCAGTGGAGAGAACTAATGCTGGCCACAAATATCAGACGATACAGCGTGACCATCTGAGGTTATCTTTAGCTCCAGCTTCAGGCATAAACATCAATGTGCCTGGGTTGCCTATAGAAAGCCATATATGCATAAATTTCTCTTGTTCAACCTGCAAGCTGAACATGAGAAGTCGAATAGATTCTGTCATCCATGTCAAAACAGCGCCTGTGACTTTCTGAATATCTGAACAATGCTGATGCTGACATCTGATAGGGTGCAATCTCTTAATTTCCAACAATTTTCCACCTAGCATCTTTAATTTTTCAAAGTTTGTTGAACTAGGTGAATAAACTTACATTTGAGCTGTATATGGCCAGCTTAAGTGTTCATATTGATATTGATCACAAAGGACACCAGAGGACATCAGATCGTGCAAGAAAACAATTGTGGCTAGACAGGGCATTTTAAAACATTCTGCTTTTTTTTTAAATTCCTTGAGATCTTTTAGCCAGCACTCTGTACAAGTTAAAGATTGTCACTAAACTTGGCTGAAAGTAGATAGATCATGTCTACAGCCAAAAAACCTGCTGCAGCCACCTAAAATGCCTTGCTTTTACTGCTATATACCAGTTTTCTTGCAGGTTACCCATGCTTTTCCACAGACTTTTTGATCTTTTTAGCTCGGGTGTTTTTGGTGTGTTTTCTGGCGCATTTTCCGAAAATTTGCCAAAAAATCCCAATCTACTAGAAGTCCATGGGAAACCATGGGTAACCCATGTAAAAACCATGAGAATGCTATGCTCAACCTGCACTGCAGTTTAAAAGTGTCTTTGGTGTCCTTGCGTTGAGCCTACATTGATTGATACAGACCAACGCATCTGTTGTGAACAAACCCTAACTGACCAGAAAGGATGTTTTCTATTTCTTTTTCTTCTTTATTTTTTATTTCAATAGATTTTTATTGAAGGATCTCAGTTACAGTAAGGAAGAGGTATGCAAAAACAAAGCAACTTTATACAATATCTCACAAAAGTGGGTACACTGACTCCTCACATTTTTGTAAATATTTTATTATAACTTTTCATTAGATGATACTGAAGAAATTACAGTTGGCTACAATGTAATGTAGTGAGTGAACAGCTTGTATAACAGTGTAATTTTGCTGTCCCTACAAAATAACTCAACACCTAGCCAATAATGTCTAAACCGCTGGCAACAAAAGTGAGTACACCCCTAAGTGAAAATGTCTAAATTGGGCCCAAAGTGTCAATATTTTGTGTGACCACCATTAATTTCCAACACTGCCTTAACCCTCTTGGGCATTGAGTTCACCAGAGCTTGAGAGGTTGCCACTGGAATCCTCTTCCACTCCTCCATGATGACATCATGGAGCTGGTGGATGTTAGAGACCTTGTGCTCCTCCACCTTCCATTTGAGAATGCCCCACAGATACTCAATAGGGTTTAGGAGACATGTTTGGCCAGTCCATCACATTTATCCTGAGCTTCTTTAGCAAGGCAATGATCATCTTGGAGGTGTGTTTGGGGTCATTATCATGTTGGAGTACTGCCCTGCGGCAATCATACATCTATTTCCCAAAGAAAACCTCTGGATATGACACTGAGCGCTTGCACTCAACTTCTTTGATCGACTGTAACCTGTCCTGTTTAACCGCTGTATGGTCTTGATCACCATGCTGCAACTTAGTTTCAGGCTCTTGGCAATCTTCTTATATCCTAGGGTATCTTTATGTAGAGCAACAATTTTTTTTTTTTTATAAACTTAGAGAGTTATTTGCCATGGGGTGCCATGTTGAACTTCCAGTGACCAGTATGAGAGAGTGAGAAAGATAACACCAAATGTAACACACCTTCTCCCCATTCACACCTTGACCTTGTAACACTAATGAGTCACATGACACCGGGGAGGGAAAATGTCTAAGTGGGATCAATTTGGACATTTTCACTTACGGGTGTACTCACTTTTGTTGCCAGCGGTTTAGACATTAATGGCTTAAATTAGTGTGTTGAGTTATTTTGAGGGGACAGCAAATTTACACTGTTATACAAACTGTACACTCACTACTTTACATTGTAGCAAGGTGTAATTTCTTCAGTGTTGTCACATGAAAAAATATAATAAAATACCGTATTTACAAAAATTTGAGGAGTGTTCTCACTTTTGTGAAAAACTGTATATCACATTACCTAATGACATGCGTAATAGAAAATCAAATCTTGATTACTTGCGTGTATCTTTAATCACTTAAGGGCCCCCTCCTGCACATTTATGTCAGCAGAATGGCAAGGCTGGGCACAGGCACATATCTGTACGTCCCCTTTAAGTGCCCAGCCGTGGGTCGCACACGCGCGTCGCGTGCAAGCATTTTTATAGCACTTTTTGCTGTGAAAATGACAATGGTCCCAAAAATGTGTCAAAATTGTCCGATGTGTCCCCCATAATGCCGCAGTCACACAAATTGCTGATCGCCACCATTAGTAGTAAAAAAAAAAATATTAATAAAACTAGACGTGAGTGTAGCTATACCCTCCGTAGAAGTCGCATGAATGACAAAACTAGTAAGGGTTACAGCTTTACGCTATAACCAGACATTACATCTGTACTTCACTAAAAGATCCGGGAAGGAGTCTCCCACCTGTATACCAGCTGGTGACCGTGGTCAAGCACGCTGCTTCTTTGCAAAGGATCGGGTGAAGTCATTTTTACTCAAATTTTAATTTTAACTTTAGCTTAACTCAAATTTTTAATTTTTGAGCTTAATTTTCATTACTTTGTGTAAGTATAATATATGGGGGATGCCTGATGGAAGGGATGAGTATTAAACTGAATTACGCTATGTTGGCATTCTTTGTTTTTTTATTACATCTGAGGCTGATCCTCTAAAAGTGATTCCCCTATCAGACGGATATGTCAGCAGCCCTCATAGATATATCTTGGATTATTGTGAAAGGCTTGATCTGATTGATCTCTGGTGAGTTTGAACCCCTGCTGGGATCATTTGTATAACACGTGGTGGATTGCGAGTGCGGTGGACATTACATCTACGTCAATACTGACCTCAAAACACCTGAGACTGTCTATCTGTTGATTTATATTATATGGTGTTGTTATATATCAAACCAGGACTGCAGTAAGGTAAAGGAAGCTATTTAGCTAAAAAAAAAATCCTTTAGTGACCCTTTAAGACAGTGATCCGACTTCTGAGGCCACTTCCATTGAAATCAATGGGTACAAGTTGCCTACAAGTCAGTCTGAAGTAGTACAGGAAACTTTTCTGAAGTCGGAGAGACTTCAGTAGTGTACATTAAGATGGCTCCTATTCACTTCCATTCATTTTCTAGACCACGTGACTTGGGGCAACTTGGTGTGACTTGAAGTCGGATCCCAGGTCTCACCAGTGTGAAGCGGCTCTTAGCTTGTTCAATTAGGCTTTGAAAAAAAAAAAGAATGGAAACTGGTTTCTATGCAGAGCCGCACCAGATTTTGCACTTTCCAGTATTAGAAAGTATTAGAAAATCATTATGTACTACACTACATCTATACATACTAGTTTTATAAACAAATGTACAGCAAATGTACAGCAATATGTTCATTTTCTGTTGTTTATACCAATAATACAATCAGGGATACAATATAATTATAGAAAAATAGTGAAATAAAACCAATATACAGCAATAAAAGACTGGTAGAACACTAATGCAGAGTCACTGCCATGTGTTAGAGAAGGTCACCGATCTACTCTTAATGGCATCAGGTTCTGTACTTAAGAAAGTTCATTTAGTGGCAGTATCTGTTACTCTCACAGCTTATGTGACCTCAGCGAGTAATTTTCTCCATGTATTAGGAAACACAACAAATAAGGACAAGATGTCTTTCTACTGTGGTTAAAACATATTACTTAATTCCCTTCTCACATAATGCTAATAAATTGAAGATTTTTTTATAGGTATGTAGAATATGGTCTGTTGCCCAGCCTGAGATATTATCCATGCCCATTATTTTATATAAGAAAAAAACAATATATTTTCATTGGAAAAGAGAGTAGCCACTCCAGGTGGGAACCCAGATGAATATCCTCCTCTGCAGACAACTCAGGTGCAGGCAATGCACTTAGCAAGCAGGAACAGGAGCTATAACTAAGCACTAGTTTCAGTTCGAAAGGTGTCAGCAGTCCGATTTTATTTTATTTTGCTGTGACTTGTAGTGCTGTCCTTCTTTTAATAAAGGCTACAATTTGTTCAGAGTGCGGCTGTCCAGAGACAATTTTTGTTTCTAATATATTTTCATTGGCATCATTTAAAGTTTAAAGACTATGTTCACATCTAGTCATTTTTGGGTGATTTTCTGCTCTAAGCCTCAGCTCTAAAAATGCACAGTGATTTAGCCTTTGTGTACTATACAGTGCACTAGTGTCTAGCCATAATTAACATGAGTTATTTGTTGGCAATATATGTTTTTAATGGCAAGATCTTTTGCAGCATTATTTGAGTTGTAATTTCGTCCTTATATGGTGTTAATAGCGTGTGGATTAGTCTCATGAGAAGTTATCCCTGCCCTGCGCTGCCCTCAAGGGATGCGGTGTTGGGTTACTATAGCAACCTGTTCTTTCATTATTTAACAGCAGGTGGTTGCGTAGCTTCTGTATCCGCGGAGGAAGTCCCCGCCCATAGGGACACAACGTGTACTGAATGAAGCGCCGTGACGTCACCCGTGGCCATCACGCATCTTGTTTATACACACACTGTTTATCCGGCACTGGAACAGTGTCATGTTTGTAAGTTTACACTTATTTTTTACCATTAAAACTCTTATTATTGCAGAGAGCACTATGTTTTATGCTCTATGATTACATGACCCATGTGACCTTGGAGTTACCTACGCATTACAGTCGTTATCCTCTTCTGTATCTGGATTGGTCGGGATTCGTCTTGAACTATCCATTAGTTAACAGCTTTTGAGAATTCTAAACTGCTTTGTAAGTAATTTTTGTGACCCCCCAACCATAATACATCTGTCACAATGCCCCATTTTTCTGTGATCGATAGCTACTCTTGCAGATTTCACCCATTCAAAACCTAGTGAAATTAAGTGCAACAAAATATTTTGATATTCTCTGACTAAAGTAGATTGAAGTCTGTCAACTAGGCAGAAGATACTTTCACTACTACTTTTAAGAGTGGTGGGGGAGAGAGGATTTGTTTGATGCAATGGGTACATTTTAGGTAGGTACTAAAAGCAAAGCTTTTTTTTTTTTTGGATAGAGCAGGGAATTGTTACACCACAACAGTTTTTTCCCATTATGGAAATTTCCATGTACATCCTGTCCTGTAGGTGCAAGAAGAAGTAAAAGGAAATCTCTCCAAAGAGAGACCTGAGGTATGCCAGCCAAGACAGCAGGCAGGGTGAGACGTAAGAGGGGCAGAGCCAGACACAAGATTAAGTGGTGGGGGGAAGGGCGATGTTTAAGGTGCCTGAGCTGAAGCTGAGGGGAATTGCAGTGTCAGTGGTCCTATCATTGTCTAGTTGTCTTTATTGATCCACCGGATGGCACCTTGCCACCGCGGCCGCCGGTGACCCAATAAAGGTACCAGGAGCCTTTCATGGGGATCCCTCCTGTCCTTGGGCCCTGAGGTAGTGCCTGAGACATCAGTCTGCCCCTGCTGCCATATATGATATAAAAAGAGGATAAATCTCCCTGTCCCACTTTATAATCAGCTTCAATTCCTTAATAAGACCAAGGTGCAAGAGGAACTTGGACTTCTAAGACCTCAGTGACCAAATACTTATTCTGCCATCCACATACTAGGTATTGAGTTGGGATGATCCGAACACCACCCGTTCGTTTGCACCAGAACCATCGAACGGACCGAACGTTCCGGGTTCTCAAAGATGTTTTCACAGGCATGCTATAGACACCCAGCAGGTACAATATTTAAAGTAATTTTTCCTTTTTTTTTCTAATTAAAACATCATTTAAATCACTGCTCCTGAATCGGGAGCAGTGATTTTAATGATGCTTAAATAAAAATAAAAAATTACTTTAAATATTGTACCTGCTGTGTGTTTATAGTATGCCTGTGAAAACATCTTTAAATAGCACAATCACCTGCCTGCCAGTAAATTAGGAAGAACTGATCTAGCTAAACAATACAGTGTATAAATATATGTACAACACCTGGGATGTATGTATATCCTTTACACACTGTAACATTAACTGACTAGCCTGCCTGCCTGCCTGCTCTATCTACCTGCAAAAAATGACACTCTCTCTGTCTCTCTCTGTTTTCTCTAACCACCGCCGCAACACACTACACAAGGCCGACCTGCAGGCGGCCTTTTATAGTGTGGGGCGTGTACTAAACCCCCTGAGCCATAATTGGCCAAAGCCACCCTGGCTTTGGCCAATTATGGCTCTCCGTTTTTTGCAAGCTGTGATTGGCCAAGCATGCGGGTCATAGTGCATGCTTGGCCAATCATCAGACAGCGATGCCGCAGTGAATTATGGTCTGTGAAACGTAACTCGAATTTGGCACGAACGACTCGTTTTGTTTGTATTTCGACGAACGATCGAACATACAATGTTCGACTCGATCATGAGTTCGGCTCGAATACGAAGCTCATCCCTAGTATTGAGGCACGGATCAAGATGCCAGGTATCTGTTCCTTTGAAATCTAGCCTACAGCAGCAGTTCCCATATTTCAATATCTCATTGGTTTACTTTACTGTTGCTTTGATATACAAAAGTGAATGAAGTAAACAAAATAAAGTTTAGTAATTTGACCATACCTGGAGTTCTCCTTCCATAACACTGAGTAGCTTCACAAGATCATCTTTGGTTGGATCATTAAGCCTCCTGTTTTTCCTGTCACCAATGTCTGTAGATTTACCATGTCTTTTAACTGTTCCAGAAACTTGCATGTCTCCCTCCTTATTTCTGTGCACGTTATTCCTGTTTTTGGCATCACCACCGAGGTTCTCCTCCTCTATGGCATTGCCATTGTTACAGTTCACATTGTGCCCAATAGTTGAGCTTTCTCCACCTTGATTTCGAGATCTCATGCCCACCTATGGTCCCAAAAGAAAAAAGAAAAAATATTTAGCCAGAAGTATACATAACATTGTCTTTTGCATATTCTGTGACAATACAAATGTGTTCACCTTTTCATAATTAAATAAGTGTACTGTTGTAATCAGTTTATGGAAGAAAACAAACTTGTGAGATCTTCCTCAGTTTGAGCCCCAGATCTGTCTGTTCTTGTCCGTCCCAGTGTTTTGACTAGCACCTGCACTTGTTACACCTCCACCATGTCACTGCCTTAAACTATTCTATCGGCCTCGCCCTTGCACACCTGTTTCTCGTCAGCCTCCTGGTTATTATTACTTCTGCTACTATTGTAGGAAACTGCTAGAGCTCTCAATGTCAGAGTTTGATTTTGTGGCCTTAGTTTTAGATTTCCAACTCCATGTTCTTGGCTTTTCCTGCCTTTGGGATTCCTGTAACCATAATTATTGTACTCGTATCTTGCTATGTGTATTGTCTGGTCCATCTTGTACATTATCTTACACCACTTATCTGTACCTCTCTGAGTAACTCCTTTTCCTGCTAGTGCCCCTTTCTAGTATAATTTTGCCTAAACGATCTATATAATTTTCCACTTTTACCAGTCATTGCCTTGGTTTTGTCTTTCCTCTCTTTTTCCTACGTGTCTTCATCTGGTGGTCTACTGTGTAGGCATCTTGGTTTTGTATGGCTGTATGACTGTACTATATTACCCCTGTGTCTGATTTTCTAGCTAGGCCATCCCAAGAGCCTCATCATTGAAGGGCATATAGTATGCAAGTAAAATTAGGTAAGAGGCTACACAAAATAATCTCTACTTTCCCCAAAGGTGTCACTGGTACCACATGCTAGATTGCAAGACACTGAAAAATACATTAAATCCCTAAATAAATAAAAAAAATATAGAACTTTTAAAGTACTGCATCAATTTTTTATATATATATATATATATACTGTATATTAAAACATTTGTATTTTACAAACATTAAAAAAGGTTTAAAATGCAACCCTTACCTGGGTAACAATAGTGAACATTGCAATTACTGGTACATATTTGCCAGTAATTGATAACCATGCTCCCCGATGATCATAGGGGGCTTCTCATGTAGAAAATACTGACACGTTTCACAGGACAATGCCTGCTTCCTTAAGGAGAACTGGCATACGTTTCTAAGATTACAAACAGAGTAATGTGCATCATATAGGATCATGCACAGCTAGTTCCCTCTCATACATACGATCATGGCTCCTTGAATTTAGGGTCAAGATACGCTATATTACCAAAAATATTGGGACGCCAACGTTTAGACACAATCAATTAAAAGTACTCATTGCAGTTCTAGAAAACTGGTTTTACTAGAAAACATCCCTATAGGGAAGGCCCCTTCCCTTGAATAATTTCTAAATAAAAACACTTTTTAATTGTCTTCTATACAATTAAATACCCTCAAGTTGGATCATCTTAAATGGTTATGTACATGTATAAATGTTATTAAAAGAGAAGTCTGTTTTTTTGTTTTGTTTTTAGATATTCATGCTTACCTCGGTGGTTGCAGCATCAGACTGATGCCACATCTGTCCCCCAGTGCCTCTGCACTGAAAACCTAACCACCGAACACCACAATGACACGGTTCTCACTTCTCCCTGAGTCACTGTCAGTCAGCATCGCCTCTGCTCTACTTCTCTGCGCTCATTGGAGTGCTGAGCCGTGTAGGGGCGATGAGCGACCATCTCAGTGGCTCGCTGAGATGCTGAGACTGCCATCAATCAAGGCAGCTGGCGGACCCAGAACACATAAACATACGCTAACCTGCACTTCCCGGTACCGTGTAAGTCACTACTTCTGTGATTTTACACAGCGGGAGCTGATCAGCTTTTCCTATAGACCCGATGTGTGCTGGTACCCGCTGATCGTTCAGTACACAGGTAGAACGGCAGTCTGCCCATGTAAACAAGCCAGATTGCTGTTCTGTCAACAGAAAAAGGCATAGATCCTGTGTTCCTGTAAAGCATGAACACCGACAATTGCTTTCCAATAGTAAAAGCACCTCCCCACTACACTGAATCCCCATCTAGTCACGCATTTACCACTTGAATCGCCCCTGATGGTAACCGCTCCACAGCCAGTGTCATTAGTACAGTGACAGTGCATTATTATTATTATATAGAATTACAATAATGTCACTGGTCCACAAAAAAGTGTCAAAAGTGTCAGTTATGGATCAGATTTGTCCACCGCAATATCGCAGTCCCGCTATAAGACGCCAATCATTGTCATTACTAGTATAAAAATTTAAAAAAATCCATAAATCTATCCCATAGTTTGTAGACTCTATAAATTTGTGCAAACCAATCAATATACACTTATTGGGATTTTTCATACCTATAATATGTAGCAGAACACATATTGGCCAAAACTGAAGAAATATGATTATCATTTTTTTGGATAGGTTTTATAGCAGAAAGTGAAAAAAAAAAAACATTTTGTTTTCTTAAATTGTCAGGTTTTTTTTGTCGCTTATAGTGCAAACAATTAAAAAAAGCAGTGTGGATCAAATACTATTTGTGGAAAAAATATTGGATACAGTATCACACGATACAATTGTCAGTTAAATTTTTTGATGACGAATTTTCCCACAAATCACTATCGCTCAATTCTGCAAGTGATTCTAATTTATTATAGCTGTTTTCTAGCTGCTCTAAAACCACTTTTGACATAAAGAGACACTTTTTGGTTGCTATGGACAATCTCCAGTTTGCAGGCAGAAAGAACAGTTTTTATTATATGAAAGTACATGTAGGACACTGGGCAGACCACTAGGGACAAAGGGGGTGTGTATTTTTTACATACAGTACTGTAATCTATAAGATTACAGTGTACTATATGTATTGTGTTTATTTCCTTTTTTAAATTTGGCACCAATCTCCGCCCCCGTGCGTCGTAACGTCGCAGGGAACGAAGCTCGGCAGCACTCGGCACTGTGAATCGAGCGAAGAGCACACCGCTCGATCACACAGCGGGACGGCATTGCAGGATCCAGGGACAAGGTAAGTAACTTGTACCTGTTGACACTGCGAGGCGATCCCGACTCTGGGTTACCGCTTTTGGTCCTGAAATTCCCCCCCTGAGCCAGACTTGGGATAACCGCTCAGGGGGTGCCGTATTGCAAAAAATGGCCTGGTCATGAAGGAAGGTAAATCTTCCCGAGGGTAAGTATGTACAGTAACAGTTTTTCCAATTGGGATACAAGTTTTACATAAATAAAGCTGATCATTGTGAGCATCCCTGTCAGCAGGAAAATGGTGTGTCTCATCTCTGAAAATGATACATCTGGAAGAGAGCTTGTTCTTTTTTTAAAACAACAGGCTTACTGGCCAGATCACCAAATGAAAATAGAAGAAAGAAAGCCTAAAAAAGGAAACGAATGCAGTGCAGCCACCACATCTAAGTATTGGTGAACTGCAATATAACACATGTTTGCTTTTGAGTTTAATACCACGTTAAATAAACTAATATAAAACTACACAATATTGTCACCTAAATCCTACTAAACAATTAGCTGTGTCATGGAAAAACACACACATTTGCCTATGTTTCCTGACAGGAAAGTCATTTGCTTCGTTTAGCTGCCTCATCAACAGAGAATAAATTGGCTGGAAGCCAAGCTGTTGTTTTAAGTGACTTACATAGCGAGTGGGGATATACATGAATACAGTAATTAGAAAACTGCATAGCATTTCCATTTTAGGAACCGGAGACTTGTCTTTGTGTAACCATGCGCTCATATCCTTATGTTGTCAGTGTAAGAACATCAAATAACAAAGCTTACCAAGTCATGAAATCTGCCAATGTATGTGTGTAAAACAATGCAAAGTTTTGATGTGGGAGTCCAGAAAGAGGCACTGGTTGTCTTCAATTACTATGAACATTATCACAGGTTTAATGTGTACATTTCAGCCCTTGATTAACAGTAGCAAAATTAGGGCATGTTTACACTAGCAGTAGCCCCTTGAAGAGCAATCCACTCTGGATAATGCTTTTTAGAGACGAAAATGTCATAAATGTTTAAAAAAGAAGCGTGTAAACAAGTAAAAACAGAAGCCCTGCTCCAGGTAAAACTTTATTTTTCTTTTAGACGTGTTATAAAGGTTAGAGAAGTGACATGAGGTCAGAAGGAGGAACAGTGGGGAGCCCGGAAGATTGACACTCCTGGAAGTGTCTATTTCCTGAAGGACTTTAGCCCCTTTCACACGGACGGCTGTTTTGCCGCAGTTAAAAGCATGTACATTTTCTGTGAAATTCAAGGCTTTGGGCACTGCGATTAGCTGCATTTGTACATTGCGATTACGTGCGGTTACATGCAGCCGCGTTTAGCTGTGGTAGTCATTTCAATAGCAACCATTTTTATTTTTTTGATTATGATTTGCTTCCTGTTATTTTTTTTTCCTCACGCTGCTGTCCACAGTTGACACAAAAGACTGCGATTACCTGCGGTTAAGTGCATATAGCTGCACTAAATCGCACCTGGACGCATTCAATTAAATTTTTTCTATTCGCACCAAACCACATGCAATTAAATCGCAGCTAAACGCTTTGTGCTTTTAGCTGCAAAAGAAAACTAGAAAATCCGAAGCTAAAAGCACCATTCTATCCATCCGTGTGAAAGGGGCCTTTGAGTAGTGGGAAACCCACTACTACTCCACAATATTGGAGTAATGTTTGGCAATGAGAGCACAAGGAAATCTGGAGTATTTATACTTTCCTTTTATGGTTAGCAAAGGTTTTAAGCACACATTTTTGTGACAGGGTCAATTTAAGTACTAGTATAGCTTTAAAGGGGTTGTAAAGGTTTGTTTTTTATTTTCTAAATAGGTTACTTTAAGCTAGTGCATTGTTGGTTCACTTACCTTTTCCTTCCATTTCCCATCTAAATGTTTTTTTTCTTTGTGTGAATTTCTCACTTCCTGTTTCTCCTCAGTAAGCTTGCCCCTATCATCTGAGCTGTTCTGGCTGGGGGTTAGTCAGCATGCCCCCTCCCTTGGGACTACATCCCTGCATTCACAGCATCTCCTAAGGGAGGGGGCGAGCACGCTGACTAACCCCCAGCCAGAACAGCTCAGATGATGGGGGCAAGCTGACTGAGGAGAACAGGAAGTGAGAAATTCAGACAAAGAAAAAAAACATTTACAACCCCTTTAACATTATTTTTTAGCCTAAGGTTTGGGGTTGAGTGTTCAGAGATTATCTTAAAGCCACCACCCTCTCCTCACCATATTGAACTCTACAAAAAAACTGCTATTCTCAGAACCCATCCAAAGTGAGAACCCGGCCTTGAAATAGTGGGAAATCAGTTGCCTCAGCTTTTTTTTAGGTTTATCAATATAGGATCAGCATTGGAAGGGGAAACAGATCCTAAAGTATAACGAAAGGCAAACCATTTTAGATTTTGATACTGTTGACCTCAGAAAAGAAATACAGTAAAGAGGAAATCTTTCAATGGGGACACTGGTCACAACCGGGGATTCCCTTACTTCTGATGTATTTCCTCTGACTTCCTGTTTTTCCCATTGGACGGTAAGTGAAGGGAAATCTACCCAGTAGGACAAATTTGGCACAAAAAAAAACTGAGAAGGGTTATAAATATAACCCTTCCTTACACTATCCAAAATGAAAAAATAAACTTTTGCCTTGAGTTTCACTTTAAGTAAATATAGTTTTTAGGTTCTGCTTTAAGACAGGAGATTCTTTGGGGGGGGGAGGGGGGCATTGGTGAAAATACAGATACATTTTTGGTTATCAGAGGTCCATAGTTAATTGCATTTATGGTCGTGGCCCTCTGACTGAGAGTGATGTGGATCACATAAACACGCGACAAGACTTACAACATAAATAGACCTGAAGTGTGCCTTGGTGGTCTGGTCAGTATGCCAAGAAAAGGGGGCATACCCAAAGTAAGTAATGGGTAGTTAATTGAAGAAGGATATTCTGAGAAGTACCCTGAAAAAGGGAAGGGCGGGAGGGTGTCGAATGCGATTGAATGCGCAGACTCACGGACATGAGGTGAGCTGGGAAGAGTCGGCCCAGTAAAGTGTAGTACTGCACACTGAACCGACAAAGAGCATGTGTGAGTGGGCTGCTTAAATGCTCCTCCCATAAACTCAGGCTACCTACTGGCCTTCTTATTTGTAATTGCATCTGCATCTAACCGTGCCAAACAGGGTCCATGTGCAGTAGAGCACTCATTTTGCCCCACCACTTAGAATTGGTCATTCACAACTCTTATCATGGTTGTTTTACCTGTAATTGTATTTATTTTGTTTTTTCCAAGGCATTTACATTCTAATTTATAGATCATCTCAATTCCAGTAATGCTGCCAAGTTAGAGAAATGTAGCTGATTGACTGCCGCCTTAACATCACTGTCCTACTGATGGATCAATATATTAAAATGTCCCTTTAATAATATGACTATTGAGAGCATCATTTTATTCTTGGGAATAGCAACCTACACACCTTGTTTTCCCATTACAAATTGTTTTTTTAGATGCTGTAATGTTCTTTGTACATGCCATCTAACCACGCCTGTGGACTGACAATTGTTATAAAGTCAGCAGGGACAGAATGATGTGTAAGCTATGCTGTGTACTTCTAGAACTAAGGAAATGTTTGTAGTGAGGGAGAAGACGGCTATGAGACCTGGCTTCCAATTAAAACAAATGGGATTCTCATTAGTCTGCAAATATAATGTAGATGAAAACAGAACAAAATATAGTAATTAGGAGCCATAAATACACAAACAGGGTGGAAAACAAATTCCTTGTTGTTCGACACAGTGTACTCCAGTAAACCCAGACAATGTTTTAGGTTAATGTTGAGCAATATTCAAATACTAAAGTACAAGGAGTGTATCTTCAGTCCCATTCTTTTTTGGGAGTGTTCTGTTCACATCTTTGTTCATGTCTTTGTATGCCCTCATAACCTCAGTCTGATGAGCCTGGATTTACAGTAAGCTTCCATGATAAAAACAAAAGGCCACAGTCCTCTATCCTGTATATATATATATATATATATATATATATATATATGCACAGTACAGACTAAAAGTTTGGACATACCTTCTCATTCATAGAGTTTTTTTTATTCTCATGACTATGAAAATTGTAGATTCACACTGAAGGCATCAAAACTACGAATTAACACATGTGGAATTATATACATAACAAAAAAGTGTGAAACAACTGAAAATATGTCATATTCTAGGTTCTTCAAAGTAGCCACCTTTTGCTTTGATTACTGCTTTGCACACTCTTGGCATTCTCTTGATGAGCTTCAAGAGGTAGTCACCTGAAATGGTCTTCCAACAGTCTTGAAGGAGTTCCCAGAGATGCTTAGCACTTGTTGGCCCTTTTGCCTTCACTCTGCGGTCCAGCTCACCCCAAACCATCTCGATTGGGTTCAGGTCCGGTGACTGTGGAGGCCAGGTCATCTGGCGCAGCACACCATCACTCTCCTTCTTGGTCAAATAGCCCTTACACGGCCTGGAGGGGTGTTTGGGGTCATTGTCCTGTTGAAAAATAAATGATGGTCCAACTAAACGCAAACCGGGTGGAATAGCATGCCACTGCAAGATGCTGTGGTAGCCATGCTGGTTCAGTATGCCTTTAATTTTGAATAAATCCCCAACAGTGTCACCAGAAAAGCACCCCCACACCATCACACCTCCTCCTCCATGCTTCACGGTGGGAACCAGGCATGTAGAGTCCATCCGTTCACCTTTTCTGCGTCGCACAAAGACACGGTGGTTGGAACCAAAGATCTCAAGTTTGGACTCATCAGACCAAAGCACAGATTTCCACTGGTCTAATGTCCATTCCTTCTGTTCTTTAGCCCAAACAAGTCTCTTCTGCTTGTTGCCTTTCTTTAGCAGTGGTTTCTTAGCATATATTCTACCATGAAGCCCTGATTTACACAGTTGTTCTAGAGATGTGTCTGCTGCAAAAGGTGGCTACTTTGAAGAACCTAGAATATGACATATATTTTCAGTTGTTTCACACTTTTTTGTTATGTATATAATTCCACATGTGTTAATTCATAGTTTTGATGCCTCCAGTGTGACTCTACAATTTTCATAGTCATGAAAATAAAGAAAACTCGTTGAATGAGAAGGTGTGTCCAAACTTTTGGTCTGTACTGTGTGTGTGTATATATATATACAGTGCGGAAAATAAGTATTTGAACACCCTGCTATTTTGCAAGTTCTCCCACTTGGAAATCATGGAGGGGTCTGAAATTGTCATCGTAGGTGCATGTCCACTGTGAGAGACATAATCAAAAAAAAAAATTCCAGAAATCACAATTTATGAATTTTTAACTATTTATTTGTATGATACAGCTGCAAAGAAGTATTTGAACACCTGTCTATCAGCTAGAATTCTGACCCTCAAAGACCTGTTAGTCTGCCTTTAAAATGTCCACCTCCACTCCATTTATTATCCTAAATTAGATGCACCTGTTTGAGGTCATTAGCTGCATAAAGACACCTCTCCACCCCATACAATCAGTAAGAATCCAACTACTAACATGGCCAAGACCAAAGAGCTGTCCAAAGACACTAGAGACAAAATTGTACACCTCCACAAGGCTGGAAAGGGCTATGGGGAAATTGTCAAGCAGCTTGGTGAAAAAAGGTCCACTGTTGGAGCAATCATTAGAAAATGGAAGAAGCTAAACATGACTGTCAATCTCCCTCGGACTGGGGCTCCATGCAAAATCTCACCTCGTGGGGTCTCAATGATCCTAAGAAAGGTGAGAAATCAGCCCAGGACTACACGGGAGGAGCTGGTCAATGACCTGAAAAGAGCTGGGACCACCGTTTCCAAGGTTACTGTTGGTAATACACTAAGACGTCATGGTTTGAAATTATGCATGGCACGGAAGGTTCCCCTGCTTAAACCAGCACATGTCTAGGCCCGTCTTTAGTTTGCCAATGACCATTTGGATGATCCAGAGGAGTCATGGGAGAAAGTCATGTGGTCAGATGAGACCAAAATAGAACTTTTTGGTCATAATTCCACTAACCGTGTTTGGAGGAAGAAGAATAATGAGTACCATCCCAAGAACACCATCCCTACTGTGAAGCATGGGGGTGGTAGCATCATGCTTTGGGGGTGTTTTTCTGCACATGGGACAGGGCGACTGCACTGTATTAAGGAGAGGATGACCGGGGCCATGTATTGCGAGATTTTGGGCAACAACCTCCTTCCCTCAGTTAGAGCTTTGAAGATGGGTTGAGGCTGGGTCTTCCAACATGACAATGACCCGAAGCACACAGCCAGGATAACCAAGGAGTGGCTCTGTAAGAAGCATATCAAGGTTCTGGCGTGGCCTAGCCAGTCTCCAGACCTAAACCCAATAGAGAATCTTTGGAGGGAGCGCAAACTCCGTGTTTCTCAGTGACAGCCCAGAAACCTGACTGATCTAGAGAAGATCTGTGTAGAGGAGTGGGCCAAAATCCCTCCTCCAGTGTGTGCAAACCTGGTGAACAACTACAAGAAACGTTTGACCTCTGTAATTGCAAACAAAGGCTACTGTACCAAATATTAACATTGATTTTCTCAGGTGTTCAAATACTTCTTTGCAGCTGTATCATACAAATAAATAGTTAAAAAAATCATACATTGTGATTTCTGGAATTTTTTTTTTTTATTATGTCTCTCACAGTGGACATGCACCTACGATAACAATTTCAGACCCCTCCATGATTTCCAAGTGGAAGAACTTGCAAAATAGCAGGGTGTTTAAATACTTATTTTCCGCACTGTATATATATATATATATAGTCACCGACCACTTTCGTAGGTTTACCTGTTCAATTGCTTGGTAACCAAATTGCTAATCAGCCAATTACATGGCAGCATCTCAAAGCATTTAGGCATCTATACGTGGAGAACATTACTTTCTACAGTTCAAACTGAGCATCAGAATGGGGAAGAAAAGAGATTTAAGTGACTTTGAACATGGCATGGTTGTTGGTGCCAGACGAGCTGGTCTGAGTATTTTAAAACTGCTGATCTACTGGGATTTTCTTTCACAACCATCTCTAGGGTTTACAGAGAATGGTAAAAAAAAAGAAAGTATCCAGTGAGCGGGAGTTGTGTGGACGAAAATGACTTGTTGATGTCAGAAGAGAATGGGCAAGCAAGATGATAGAAAGGCAACAGTAACTCAAATAACCACTCGTTACATCCAAGGTACGCAAAATGCCATCTCTGAATGCACAACACATCGAACCTTTAAGCAAATGGGCTAAAGCAGCAGAAGACCACACCATGTGCCACTCTTGTCAGCTAAGAATAGAAAACTGAGGCTACAATTTTAACAGGCTTACCAAAATTGGACAATAGAAGATTGGAAAAATATTGCCTGGTCTGATGAGTCTCAATTTCAGTTGTAACATTTAGATGGTAGGGTCAGACTTTGGTGTAAACAATATGAAAACATGGATCCATCCTGCCTTGTATCAACGGTTCAGGCTGGTGGTGCTGGTGTAATGGTTTGGGGGATATTTTCTTGGCACATTTTGTCCCTTTAGTACCTATTGAGCATAATTTAAATGCCACAGGCTACCTGACTATTGTTGCTGACCATGTCTATCCCTTTATGACTACAGTGTACCCATCTTCTGATGGCTACTTCCAGCAGGATAATGCACCATGTCACGAAGCTCAAATCATCTCAAACTGGTTTCTTGAACATGACAATGAGTTCCCTGTACGCCAATGGCCTCCACAGTCAGCAGATCTCAATCCAATACAGCACATTTGGGATGTGGTTGAACGGGGGCATTGGGTGATGATTCGCATCATGGGTGTGCAGCCGACAAATCTTTAGCAAATCTTCAGCAACTTCATGTCAATATGGACCAAAATCAAAGGTTTCCAACACCTTGCTAATTCTATGCCATGGAGAATTAAGGCAAAAGGGGGTCCATCTGGGTACTAGCAAGGTGTACTGAAAAAGTGGCCGGAGAATGTATATATACAGTATATACTGTACCTGTGTGTGTGTGTGTGTATATATATATATATATATATATATTGAGAGTTTGGCAAGGGCAAAGGGCAGGGATCTCAGTGTAACAGTCCAAGCACACTTTTTCAGCATGCTTCACGGACAGATTTTGGATACGGGTTAATAATCTAATTTGTACATTATTTTACACTAATCTTTGTAAACACTTTTACGAGGCATTGCTTAATAAAACCATACCTAACCTTTTCCATACAGAACAAGCGCTAGTCCTTTACATTTTCATGACCTTCAGACTAACAATGCTAGGGTCTGGAAGATTCCCATATGAAGTGATAAAAAACAGGTTAACTGGCATTACGATAAATTAAAAACTGATGACAATATTGGCTGACACCCATGTCAAATTCTTTCCTAGTTAGAAAACTTGGGAGACTTTATTTTCAATCCTCCATGGTTTGATGATTCCCTACTGACCATCTGTCTTCAATATCCTCCTCCCCCTTCCTCTATACCTTTGTACTCCTTCTCTTCTTGTGTCTCTTCCTTGCCTTCCTAGTCTTCCCCTTACCGTTTCACTTTCTTTTTTCCCTGTTGTGATCTTTTATTTGTAGTCCTACTGCCTCTCTTTTCTGTATACTTCCCAAAACATATATACTGTATACTCCACTCTGCTTTGCCTGGATGACCACTATGACCTTGTTTTTTAGGGCTCCATATACTGTATATCTCTATAACATTGTGCAACTGAAATAAAGAGGATCTCTTACCTAATACACCCTACAACAGAGGTGGCAAACACAAGGCCCGCGGGCCGAATGCGGCCCTCCACGCCATTTAATGCGGCCCTCGCACCTCTCCAGTCATCCTCCAGACCCTTACTTTCTGCTTTAAAGCAATGCATCCAGCTTCTTCCCAGCAGCAGCATAAGGAAAGGGGGTGCACTGTGATGTAAGGGAGAGTGGGGGACTCAACTTGTGATGGTGGGGTGGCTCTTGACATCCAATGTAAGGGGAAGGAATGCGCTGGACATCTAATCTTACAGATACAACCGGCCCTTTTAAGGACAATCATAATGCTGATACGGCCCACAATTAAATTGAGTTTGACACCCCTGCCCTACAACATGTAGTCCATTAATTATTTTTCTAGCCTTATCCAAATTTATATAGTTTATTGACCCTTTGTTCAATTTTGTAAATACTGTATTTTGAGGCTTACAAACTCAACAGAACACAAATTAAAATGTTACAGTCCAGGGTATTTTAGAAGAACCGTGCTTTATAATTTTTTTGATTAGTTGCTCAGAATAATATAATACCTATAACTCATAACAATATCCTTCTCTTCAGGAACTACTTCAACGTACAGTCCAATTGCATATTCAATCTCCTCAGTGGCCAGTAAGGGCACTCGCCAGACACTAAAACGGATAGGCAGTCACTGACCACTAAATGGCAATTAACATGGAACATAAAGTCAGCAAAAGTCAGGCGTCAGTAACACAGAATATTACAATGTGATTACATTTTTACAGCATTTCATTGGGGTCTAGTGCTTGCAGTGTGCTTTATTAAAAATATTCATCCAACACTCTGTCATGAGTGTTTAATTGAAAATATATTGATGTTGACCCTGTGCTTAAAGCAATAACCTGACATCACCCTTTGAGTTTTAACCTCATGAAACTGTGAAAATTGGTTGTTTTACTTGTCTCACGTTTATGTATTATACAAATCAGAATTGAAGAAGCACTATTAGAAATGACACCAGTAATAAATCCAGCAATCGTGATTTCAACCTAGATGGAACAGCAGGGTTTCCCGCATCACACTAGTGTGAACCGGCCCTTAAGCAAGCATTTATTGTATTGCATTTGACCAATTCTTAGATGTGATAGCTGTGATGTGATTGGTTTACTTTTTTAGGCTTTCTTTACTTTATTTTCACCTAGTACTTCAGACAGTATATCTGTTGTCTGTTAAGAGTGGTGAGACAAACCATTTACACTGACAGGGGTGCTTATAAAGACCAGATTTCATTTATTCATGTTAAACCTTTATCCATAAAGAAAAAAAACACTGTTCCTTAAACTGCTTGTGTAACAGAAGTGTGAGCTGGAGTTTGGCTTAATTTCTGACAATGCTGCTGTGCAAAGGTGCACCTTCATCCAGAGGGAGTCACTCTAATAACTGGCCAAATCACTAGGTGAAAACAGAGGGGGAAAAAGAAACCAAATTAAGCCACCACATTTAAAGTGGATTTTTTTATGTCACAATGTAGACACAGAGTATACGATTTCCTATCATCTGTGCCCAGTCTTGCCACACAGAGTTAATCCAGCGCTGAGTAATACTCTTTTAATGTTCAGTGAGAATTAACAGAATTCCAGATAAAAACTTGCCAAATTATAAAGTCCGTTTTCTCTCTTCTTGCTTTGAGTGACAGGTTATTTACATATCTAGCTTGGAATGTTTTCATATGTTATGTTATGTTTATCAAAACATGAGGTGATCCAAAGTTCATTGTATATTACTAGGATGTGTTATGTGGGGGAGGGGTTAATTTTTCACTTTTTATACTGTGAATCACCTCATGTTATGATAAACATAACATAACATGTGATAAACATGTCCAAGCTAGATGTAAATAACCTCTCACTCAAAGCAAGAAGACAGAAACGGACTTTATAATTTGGCAAGTTTTTATCTGGAATTCTGTTAATACTCACTGAACATTAAAAGAGGATTACTCAGCGCTGGATTAACTCTGTGTGGCAAGACTGGGCACAGATGATACGAAATCTTATACTCTGCATTGTGACATCAAAAAATATATTTTTTGGGGGGGTTTACATCCACTTTAGGGATTGGTAAACTATAATATATTGCATTTTTGGTTTGCGGTTTAATACCGCTTTAAAGTTATTCAGACTGTGGTTGCAACTGAACTTTAGAGCATCCACCCAGATTTGAGTAATCCTCTGTACTACCGAGTTACAAGTTCACTCAGTCTGATTATGTAACTGCAAGATGAGGAATACAAGTTTTAACGTCCCACATCCCTTCACTTCCAGGATAATTTGATTCTGTCATGTCTCTATTAACTCAGGCTAAATACATGGGAGTTTACATACTGTAGCTAATGGAATAGGTTGATCATTCAAAGAAAAACTATACATTTGGTAAACTGTTTGTTATCTAATTCAATCTGCTGCTTTGATTTTCCTGAAACATAGCATTCAACATATAGTTTTTATGGCTGTGGTTGAGGGGTTTATGCTTCCCCCACTATGTAGCTCATTTTGAGCCTTTACCTGGGGTGTCAGGGGGCATTGGAGGACTGAGAGACTTTTACCCAACTGACTGTGGGTAAAAAGAAAATGTACAAAGAAAATAGTACCATTGTATTGCACTGATTGGTGAATATGGCAAAAAGTAGATGATGTCGCACTATTACAGTGATACACCTTTTCACATCTTATAACTTCAGCTTGCTATGCGACGCTCTGCGTTTGGTCACATGACATCTCAGAACTGCAAACGAGGTTAGTGATGGAAGTCTTCCCTCTTCCAGACCCTGTGATCGCATATCTGAAAAAGGTATGTGATGTCCAGCATGTGTCGCTGACTTTGCACTGATGTCTGAATGATGAAATATGTCCACTGTTAGACACCAGCTCAACGTATCCTTGTGGGCACATATTACCAGTCCTCCTCTGTCAGGAGGTCACTTGAAGTTTGACCATTGCTCTCTGTTAATAGGCCGACCACACAGACTATATACTAGGATACAAGAAGGTCAGGCATTTGGAAAAAAAACAATCAGTCTTCAGATGAACACTGACTATTCAATTGCCTCACCAATGGGAAATCTTGTATTTCTACTCTTCAGAGTCCCTTTTAAATGTCACTTCCTTTTACCATGCAATTGAGGACATTCTTTATAATATGTATGCACGGAAAGGCATAGAAATATAATTTTTCTGTTTGCGTAATTGGTTCACTGTTTTATTTTCAGGCAGTATATACACTGCTCAAAAAATTTAAAGTAACACTTTGAAAACATATCAGATCTCAAAGAGCAAAAATCTCATGCTGGATATCTATACTGATATGGACTGGGTAATGTGTTAGGAATGAAAGGATGGCACATCATTTGATGCAAATGAAAATTATCCAGCTACAGAGGGCTGAATTTAAAGACACTCTGAAAATCAAAGTGAAAAAATTATGCAGCAAGCTAGTCCATTTTGCTGAAAAATCATTGCAACAACTCAAAATGGTCCTCAGTAGTTTGTATGGCCCCCATTTGCTTGTATGCATGCCAGACAACATCAGAGCATGCTCCTAATGAGACGAAGGATGGTGTCCTGGGGTATTTCCTCCCAGACCTGGACCAGAGCATTACTGCGCTCCTGAACAGACTTAGGTGCAGCCTGGCGGCACTGGATGGACCGAAACATAATGTCCCAGAGGTGTTCTTTTGGATTTAGGTCAGGTGAGCATGGGGGCCATTCAATTGTATCAATTTCTTTATCCTCCAGGAACTGGCTGCATGCTCTCGCCACATGAGGCCGGGCATTGTGGTGCACCAGAAGGAACCCAGGACCCACTGCACCAGCGTAGAGTCTGACAATGGGTCCAAGGATTTCATCCCGATACCTAATGGCAGTCAGGGTGCCATTGTGTAGCCTGTAGAGGTCTGTGTGTCCCTCAATGTATATGCCTCCCCAGACCATCACTGACCCACCACCAAACCGGTCATGCTGAACGATGTTACAGGCAGCATAAAGTTCTCTGCAGCTTCTCCAGACCCTTTCACGTCTGTCACATATGCTCAGGGTGAACCTGCTCTCATCTGTAAAAAGCATGGGGCACCAGTGGCGGACCTGCCAATTCTGGTGTTCAATGGAATATGCCAATCAAGTTACACAATGTCTGGCAGTGAGCACAGAGCACACTAGAGGACGTCAGGCCCTCAAGCCACCCCCATGAAGTCTGTTTCTGATTGTTTGGTCAGAGACATTCACACCAGTGGCCTGCTGGAGGTCATTTTGTAGGGCTCTGGCAGTGCTCATCCTGTTCCTCCTTGCACAAAGGAGCAGATACCGGTCCTGCTGATGGGTTAAGGACCTTCTTCAGCTCTGTCCAGCTCTCCTAGAGTAACTGCCTGTCTCCTGGAATCTCCTCCATGCTCTTGAGACTGTGCTGGGAGACACAGCAAACCTTCTGGCAATGACACATATTTATGTGCCATCCTGGACAAGTTGGACTGCCTGTGCAACCTTTATAGGGTCCAAGTATCACCTCACGCTACCAGTAATGACACTGACCCTAGCCAAATGCAAAACAGTTAGAAAAGATGAGTAGGGAAAAAATGTTAGACACCTCCACCTGAAAAACATTCCTGTTTTGGAGGTTGTCTCATTGTTGTCCATCGAGTGCACCTGTTGTTGTTCAATTAACAGCAAAGCAGCTGAAACTGATTAACAACCCCCTCTGTATACACCCCTCCCCCACTGCTACTTAACTGACCAGGTCAATATCCCAGGAGTTCCGATTCAAACGTGTTCCTTAAAAAAATTTGAGCAGTGTATAACATTAGGGCTAATAATGCTGTGATAGCACACAAAGAAAAAGAAAGTGATTTGAATGTGTATGTAACCCTAACAAAGTAATATGTTTTCTAAAATCATAGACTTATAGGGATTTTTTTTTTTCCCGCAGGAAATGTGGAGTTTTCGCTTTAACAAGTAAATGCAACACATTTCTCAGCACATATTGGTTCAGTTGGGAAAATTGTGGATGATATCACAAATATTACATGCTGCTAACTAGTAATAAAAACTTTTCCCAAGAGCATTACATATGACTTCATGACTTGTAATTGCTTGCAGAGACTATTCTGATTTTCTACATACACATTACACTTTTATTTACTATTAAAAAATAATTGCAATAGTTACCACCTACTATGTCTTAATTACACATATAACATTAAAATTACATGATTCTGGATGAAACACACTACTCTATGATGTCCATATGGGGAGACAAAGGTCATACTAAGTATAAGCAATGACATGTTTCACAGGGGATTCCAGTTCGAGAATTCAGTATGCTAGTGAGAGTTTCATTTGTTAAACATCTGCAGTATGAACATTGAGCTAGAACTGTACTGCAAATTAAAGACACAAAACTATTTCTGCGTTGTATAAATTGTGAGAAGTCAGATATTTGCTCCCTGTCATCTCTTTAAGTAATTGGAGTTGCATTTTTTACATTCTCAGCCTTAATAATAAGTAGCTTGTACTTTATGTATCCCATATGGTGATAATAGAAATACTTCAAGAGTAAAATAATGGATTTTAAATAAAATCATATATTTTGGTTGGAATTACCATGTATGTTATGGGTTAGGATCAAGAACATTTGTTTCCACTTTGGTGTACTAAGACATAATAAGAATAAGTATGTTCAGAACTGAGTCAACATAAATAAGCCACAGTCAATATGCCCATCAGTGCCATGGTGTATAAGACAGTGCATAGATTACTGTATATACTAAATCGGCTAGAGTTTTTTGAAGCTAGGGTCCTTGAGCAGTGTGGGATTAATAAGTCCCTAGATAGACTTTGTTGTGGACAAGTCACCATGATCATGGCACCACATTGATTTGAAAGTATGGTTGCAGTTTGATGAGACTTTTTAGGTGCAATGCAAAAATGATCCAGTAGATTTCACAAAAAAATCCAATATTTATTTTAGCAAATGATTAAAAGTAGGTATTATAGCCTCATAAAAATATATACAGTATGACTCATATAGTACAGTCCTTATGTTTACATCTGCATTTATGGAGATCCCGACATGTTTCGCCCTAAAACTGGGCTTCCTCAGTGGATATATTAGTGGATATCTAATGAAAAGAGAATAGTTTTAGTACCAATGTCACATGGTAGACCAAGCAGTGTAGAAGCAGTCATCTCCCATTGTCCGACCCCAAAGGGTCCTTTTTAATTGAGGGATTTTTCCTACTTACCATCAGCATAAGGGGCATTCTCTGCATCAGATCCCAGGCTGGACTGATCCTCTGCAGGAAAAGACCCAGATGCTCAGTCTCTCAGTGTATTTATGCAGTTTCCAAGCAGCCTTTAAGGTCCTGCTCCCTAGAATTGGCCAGGGCTGCATAAATATTCATACTGCTGTCTGTGTAACTCCACCTCTAACATGAATAACAGCTTTGGCTGTCTTGCATGAACTACAGGTTTGAGATCTCTGCAGAGTGGCTTAATGATATTGAGGTCAGGAGACTGAGATGGCCACTTCAAAACCTTCACTTTATTCAGCTGTAGCTAATGACAGGTTGACTTGGCCTTGTGTTTTGGATCATTGTCATGATGGAATGTCCAAGTACGTCCTATGCACAGCACCCTGGCTGATGAATGTAAATGTTCCTCCAGTATTTTTTGATAATATACTGCATTTATCTTGCTATCAATTTTGAACACATATTCTGTGCCTTTGTAGCTCACACTAACTCAAAACATCAGCAATCCACCTACGTGTTTCACAGTAGGATTGGTGTACCTTTCATCATAGGCCTTGTTGACTCCTGTCCAAATGTAGCGTTTAAGTTTGTGGTCAAAAAGGTAAATTTTGGCCTCATCACTCCAAATGACTTTGTGCCAGAAAGTTTGAGGCTTGTCTCTGTGCTATTTGGCGTTTTGTAAGCAGGATACTTTGTGGTATTTGCATAGTAATGACTTTCATCTGGCGTCTGGACCATGCAGCCCATCTTTCTTCAAGTGCCTCCTTATTTTGCACCTTGAAACAACCACACCACATGTTTTCAGAAAGTCCTGTATTTTACCTGAAGTTATTCGTGGGGTTTTCTTTTCATCCCGAACAATTTTCCTGTCAGTTGTGGCTGAAATTTTAATTGGTCTACCAGACCGTGGTTTGGTTTCAACAGAACCCCTCATTTTCCACTTCTTGATTAGAGTTTGAACACTGCTGATTGGCATTCCCAATACCTTGGATATCTTTTTATATCCCTTTCCTGTTTTATACAGTTCAACTACCTTTTTCCGCAGATCCTTTGACAATTCTTTTGCTTTCCACATGACTCAGAATCCAGAAACGTCAGTGCAGCATTGGATAAAAGATGCAAGGGTCTGTCAGGAGGCCAGAAACTCATTGACCTTTGACCTCATTGACCTCCACACACTAATTGCAAGCAAACAAATCACAGGTGAGGATGGTTACCTTTAATAGCCATTCAAACCCCTTTGTGTCAACTTGTGTGCAGGTTATCAGGCCAAAATCACCAAGGTATGTAAACTTTTGATCAGGGTCATCTGTTGTCATTATAATTTAAAAAGTGTAAACACAGTTGATAGACAATAAATGACTTTATTCAAACACTAACCATGAGTGAAAGAAATGTTTTTGAATGTTATCATTCATATTCTCTGAAAAATGGCCAAGAAATCATAAGTTCTGCCAGGGTATGTAAATTTATGAACACAATTGTATATTCCAGAGAATTCTACCACTGTCTGGAAAGCAGACAGAGTAAACAGATTAGCAACAACTAAGATCACTGAACTGACCTAAATGAACAGTTGCCCTGCTTACAGTGAGCCCAGCTAGATTTGCCTAACACACTAATTAAAGCCACCCTAGTTACATTGATGCAAGCCAAATTTACCTAACAATACCACACCTAACTCCACTGTGCACAATGAGCCAGCACTAAATCTAATTAATCCTAGGACCTGTCTAGGAGTGTGCTACATACAGATCATTTGGAACATAAAAGTCACTCTTATATGTGAGTTTTGTCTTTATTTATCTGTTTGTCTAGAGTCCATAGAGTCCAGATTTAAGTGATATCCTAATTGGTTAACTTGTGCTAAAGTTTACCAGTAGCCAAAACGTTTTTATTAGTTTTGGATAGAATTGAGAAAGCTTGGAACATGTAATGGAAAATATGGTGCACGCTAAACAGTTTTGCAGCCAAAGGGAAACAAGTGCTCTAATGATAAAAAGTGGATGGCGCCACCATCATGAATCTTCAAGTGTACATTATACCTGCTCCTGTATTGACCCTGGTATATCACTTAACTACAATTTCTGCCTATCACTCTGGTACCCCACAGTCTGCAAATTGCTCATCCAGCCCGTCCCTGACTTTGTCTCTCTCTGGCCAGTTCCTGTACACTTCTCATTGGTAACATGCATCTCCTGTCACATCCAGCCACGTGACCACATTGCTTATGATGAGTTCCAGTGGCATCAGTGCAGTGGCATCCATATCTACTGACCCTTGTACCATGCCTTCATCCCCACACGCCATTGGGGAGTGCTTGGACTGGAATAAAAGATCAAAAACGTTGCTTATTTGTGACTAACAAATGGTACCATTTTAAGTATATGATGTGCTTGCAGAACTTAACACTTGGTGACAGTTTAGAACCCACCCACCCATTTCATCACACCTCTGCACCAAAGGTGTTGATGCACCGGTTATAGCAGTCGCTTTCAATATTCGCAAGAGAATCTGGCAGGCTGGTTGTACCCAAGTTGATAGGTCGATCAACTTGTCACATTCAGCCTGCCGATAAACTATTCAAATCTCAGCTGGTTCCGGTTGAACCGGCCCAGATTTGAACCATGGCCTTAGAGATGTCTCTGGATTTTTTACTTATTGCTATTCAAGTTAACACATTTTATTGTCACGTCCTTGTCTAGGTCTTTGGCATGATTGTTATTTGATGTTATCTATATCCAGTCAGCAGATTGGTATCTTCCTTTGTACCTGAAATCTTTTATTTTGCCCATTGTGGATACTGCCTTGCAATAAAATAAAATGTGGAAACAAATATATATACAGTATCTACTGTATATAAATAATCTTGTCTATTGCCAATTTTGCCCCTTGCTGTAATACAATAAGATTTGGAAAAATATATATGAACAGTATCTACTGTATATAAATAATGTTCTTGTCTATTGCCAAATTTGTCCATTGTGGATACTGCCTTGCTGTAATAAAATAAGTATATATACTGTATATAAATAACGTTCTCATCTTCCTGATAGGTCTGATATCTAAAGGAGAAAAAAAAAATCACTATCCATTAGAATGTAAGAAAAAAAATATTTGTTTTCCGGTTTTCAATTACATGTAAACTGCCATTGCATAAACACATTAATTATTAAAACCAAAAATGTATTTAATGAGCTAATTGTTAATAAATCAAGAGCCATTCACGTCTGAAAGGGAGATGCTCTAAGACAGAGAGCATGACAAAACTGCAAAGCAACAGTACATGGCACAAATTACTTCACTGACCAGACAGCACGTGTGCTGCAAAGAAACTGAAGGGTAAAATGTTAATAAAAAAAATATACAGAAAAAACACTGCATTATATACAGCATCTCTAGCCAATTTCAGAATGACACAATGCTTGTAGTCCGTGTCCCCGTGAAAACGGACAGGGTGAAGTTGGTGAACAAGTTTCTTCAAGTTGTGGCCAGCTGAGTTAGATGAAAAGAAATTCACCAAATTGATCTTATATTCAATAGATTAACTTTTCTATGCCCTTCAACAACTTTTCAGTATCCCTTTCTTCTCTATGCAAATGACTTTTTAAATAAAAAGTGGATCTAGTTTACTGAAGTGTGAATTGAGATGAAGGGAAGTGAACCTGCGTCTTTTTGGTTAAATCATGAACTGAATCTTTGCACACTTCAAACTTCCAATCATGTTCAAGGGAGTCTAAAAATAGGGTCTTTACATAACTGGATGTTTAAGGTATACATGGATTCACGTCATTTCAGTGTTACTTCAGACCCAGGTTCACTTCACAACCTAATTTCACATTTTAGTAAATCAGGATCTTTATTTACCAAGTTATATGAAACAAGCAGCCATTATACTATTGAATAACTTATTGGTGAACAGTTATTACTAAAACTTTAAATAAGTGATAAAAAAATCAACATAGTGTTCATACATTAGTATATTCAGTTAATGGCTGCCTGCTGGCATCCATTGCCCCTTTGTTGTCTGTGGTTCTTCCCATCACCTGCAGCAGTTGCTCATTTTACAAGAATTGGACAATAGGTATCATATACAGTATATAACATTTCTCAAAATTTCCATACAGATATCTCAATGGGCTTAGGTGAGATGTTCTAGTGCTTTAGTGGCTTCTATAGGTATTATTATTATACCTGATTTATGCAGTACAAAGTGGAGGCAGAGAGTACAGTTACAATATCATTCAATACTAAAGGAATTCATGGACCCTGCTTGTTATATACATCAATGTTTTTGGAGGGATTATGGTGCCAGCCAAGGAAATTCCATCAAGGTCAAAGATAAAGGCATTAAGGCTAGTTCCTGCCATAATATGCTATCCTAGCTTGGGTCCTCCGTTGCTCCAAACACTACATGACATGCACCCTTTTCCCTTGCCATTGGTGGCATAATGGCATCCTTTAGGCCAGGGGTCTCAAACAGCGGCCCTCCAGCTGTTGCAAAACTACAAGTCCCTTGCAATACCTCATGAGACTTGTAGTTTCACAACAGCTGGAGGGCTCTCATTTAGGCCATTGTAAACCCTTATTTTTTTTTTAATAACAAACATGTTATACTTACACAATGGTTTTGCCCAGAGCAGCCTCAATCCTCCTCTTCTTGGATCCCCCAGCGGTACTCTTGGCTCCTCCCCCCGCTGGGTGACCATCATAGCAAGCTGTTTGCTATGGGTTTGCCATTTTGAAACTCATGTGGGCTAGCTCCTGAGACAGCTCTGTGTGTCCATAGACACAGAGAGCTCAGCTCACCCCTGCCCCTTCTTCCTCCTTACTGGCTGTGATTGACAGAGACTTATTTGCACATCGCTAGATTGACATTGGGCTCGGGTAAGTATAAGGTGAGAGCTGCACTCAGAAGGGTTTTTATCTTAATGCAGTAGAAAAAGTTCAGCCTTAAGAACTTTAAATAAAATATATAGTGGATTGGTAGGTATATCATTTCTTTCAATACTTATTATGGTCTGGACAAAACGATACAATTTATTGAGAAGTGATAAGAGGAGTAGACTTCCTATTGAAAAGAATCAAGATAGCAGTGTGCATGCACAGTAGGACCCAGATCCAACAGTGAAAAATTTTAAAGTGATTGTTAAGCCACTTGTATAAAAAGCTCCCATTCCCTCTGTATTAGAACAAAAAGTTCCCTTGTGTCTGTGTTATATCATAAATAAGCTTATCTGTACTGATAACACACCATCTTCCTGTGATCAGTTGCCTACTCTCTCTTCTCCCCTGCCCGGCTAACAGTTCCAGTAGGCGGGCCGAGCACTGCCGCTGACGTCACCCGGGGAGGAGAGAGAAGAGACTGAGCCGAGGAGTCACATGATTGCAGGAAGATGCTGTGTTATCAGTATAAATATGTATGTATGTATATATGTAAGTATGAGAACAGCAGGAGTGGGGGGTGGGTGCTGACACAATAGACAGTCAGAGATGGGAGGGGGAGAGGATGGAGGAGAGGACACAGAAGACAGAGAGCAGGGCTGAGGATGACAAAGGCACGTATGCTGACAATAGTGTCAGGGCTCAGCAGCCCTGATATGTCATGGTCAGCGTACAGTGGAAGGGCATAGCCAGCAGGATCAGATAGGTATTACAGGGGATACAGGGAGCCAAATGACACAGCACAAGCGCTGTCCTATATAACATGCTTTATGGAAGCAGGGTCAGTTTTTTTTGGGGGGGTTAACAAACGCTTTAAGGAGAGGCTTTGTGGTACCCAGCATATAGCACACGAAGATCTCAGCAGAGCAGGAAAATGTAAATTTGCTGAATTTAAAGGCTGCTAAGGATGGGCATCAGGCCCAACTGGAATAAACACACTTACTAGTAGAGGTGTGTCCATTGGGGCACTTGGGCGCCTCCCCCTCTCTCCAGCCATCTGTGTACTATGGGTAGATTCATGCATTGCATGAATCTATCCACGGCTGCTGTAGCCACCCCCATTCAGGTGTCCGGTCCCTTTTTGGGCGATGAATGCCTGAATTACAGCAGGGGGGTGTTTTTAAAGCGCCTGATTAGAGCCATAGGCTCTAATAGGCTTAAAAAAGGTGCACTGCAAGTGAAAACTCTTGTGCTCACAGGGCACCCAATCAGAAGGCCCGGATGTAATACTGGACACTTCATTGGATGAAGGTAGAGGCAATCTCATTGTCTGCCTAGCAAAACAGGAAAAAGACACGCACGGAGAATGCATGGAGAACATGGAGCCATTGTTAGGCTTCTCGTCACACAGCTTGCCGCCTGACCCGCTGCCCGACCCACCACCATGATGGGGTAAGTGCAGGGCAGACAGCGGGCGGGGTGTACAATGGCTGCATATTATGAGCACGAAGACTGCAATTGATGGAGCACAGTTGGCTGCATTTTATGAGTATAGAGGCTGCATATGATGGGCACAGAGGCTGCATATGATGGGCAGAGTTGGCTGCATTTGATGGGCAGAGTTTCTGCATATGATGGGCACAGTGGCTGCATATGATGGGCAAATTTTGAGCACCCTTTAATAAAAAGTATCTTTGACTATAAAGCAGGCAGCAAAGGAGTTCTGATACACTTTCTACTTTTAGTTAAAATAATTACATGATAAAATGTAAAACTTGTTAAAAAAAAAAAAAAAAAAAAAAAAATCTTCATTCGGGCTGCCTTGGAAGACAAGACAGGATTTACATACAACCCTTCTTTTGACAGAAGCATTAACCACTTAAGCCCCGGACCAATATGCTGCTAAATGCCCAGAGGCGTCGCTTTAACAGAAAATGTGCGTCCTTTTCTTCCCACAAATAGAGCTTTCTTTTGATGGTATTTTATTGCCTCTGCGATTTTTATTTTTTGCGCTATAAACAAAAATAGAGCGACATTTTTGAAAAAAAATCAATATTTTTTACATTTTGTTATAAGAAAAATCGAATAAACTAAATTTTAGTCAAACATTTATGCCAAAATGTATTCACCACATGGCTTTAGTAAAAAAAAAAAATCGAAATAAAAAAAACTAGCTACCTAGTGGCAACAGTGACACTAATACAGCGATCAGAAAAATGATCGCTTAGTGACACTGGCAATAGGGGGTGAAAGGGTTAACTAGGGCGGTGATCAAGGGGTAAAACTTTATTAGGGGGGGTACAGGGCTACCCTGGACCTAACACTAACTGTCTGTCACAGTAACTGTCACACTGACACTAAATGCAGTGATCAGTAAATATATATTGATTAGGGACAGTGGCAGGCATTGATGGTACAGCATTGGCATGGATGACCTCATTCCTGCAGGACAGGGTTCAGAGAGTAAGGCTGGGACTGCACTGCTCTTCTGATAGTCCCCTGTCCTGTGGAGTCCCTGAAGGATCGGCTTTATTGCCGCTCCTGTTTAATATCTAAATAAGGCCTTTGCTGTATATCATCCGCCACCACAACCTATCTTTCCATGTCTATGCTGACGACACCCAGATCTACTTTTCTCTTCCCAAGGAGGGGGGGGGGCACAGATAACTCTGGCCACCTGCCTGGAGGAAATTCAAGCCTGGATGGGAGCCAATTATCTCATGCTTAATGGTTCCAAGACTGAGTGCATGGTTTTATGCAATCAGCCATGGTTGGGCGGTTTCCCCACCTGGCCGGACTCGTTTGCATCGGTCCCAGCGCCAGTCAAGCAGGTCAGGGATTTGGGAATCATCATGGACGAGAGAATGACGCTGCGATCACAGGTAAACCAGATGGTGAGTTCATGCCACTACCACTTGAAACTCCTGAGGTCGACTTTTCGCTTCATTGAGGAATCGCATAAGATCTCCATGGTTAATCCCATTATCGGAAGTCGATTGGATTACTGTAATGCCTTGTACCTGGGTTTACCTAATAACATCTTGCACAAATTACAGCTTATTCAGAATGCTGCTGCGAGGCTACTTACGGGTGTGGGTGGCCGTGACCACATCACTCCATCGTTGAGAGCCTTGCATTGGCTACCCGTGAAGGAACGGGTTCTGTTTAAGACTGGATGTATGGTGCACAGGGCCACCCATGGTAAGGGGCCAGTGTACCTGCAGGAAAAATTCACCAAGTATGTGCCCAACCGCACCTTATGGTCGGCTAATTTGGAAACTTTGGTGATTCCTAAATTTCTAAAGAAAAAATGCGGAGGGAGGATGATTGCGGTTCAGGGAGCCCAGTTTTGGAACTCCCTGCCTCTAAAGTTAAGGCTTGAGAATGATCTTCTTAAGTTCCAGAAGCTTTTAAAAACTGAGCTTATGGAATTACAAAGGCATTTTTATAGTTTTTTAGTCTGCTAACTCCTTTTAAATTGTTTTTGTTTTTTGGTTGTGGCTGTATTGTTGTTCTCGGCGCATGGAGGCCTACGGGTAACTGACTGAGTTTTCTGTACTTTTTTGTACTTTTAAGAATTTTAATAAATAAATAAATAAATACAGTGTGACAGGGGGGTGGGGGTGATCGGAAGGGGTTAATGTGCCTATGTGTGTGGTGTCAGTGTGCTGTTGGTGCGACTTACAATGTGACTTACTATGTGATGTCTTCTCTCCTCTCGGCGGATTGAAAATACCACCGAGAGGAGAGCTGACATCACTTCCTCTGCCTGTGTTTACATTACATAGGCAGAGGAAGTGCACTGCAGGGTGGACGTGGATTGGCTGGGAGCGTTCTGGAGGGGGCGGACAAAAACGAACAGCCGTCCCCTCATCCCGGATCGCTCCTGAAGACACGGGGACCGCCGCAAGTACCGGGGGGGGTCCGATCGGACCCCCGACCCACGTCTAGGCAGGGACGTACAGGTACGCCAATGTGCCTGTCCGTTCCATTCTGCCGACGTAAATGTACATGCGGCGGTCCCCAAGCAGTTAGAGTATAACCAAAGGCACATTTTATTTTTAGTTTTGGATAGAGGGTTGAGATAGATTAGAACACCTGTCAATTTTTATTGCTATACAAAAGGGTTGGAATCGCGCTAATCGTGAGTCTATGACCAATAAAGGGAACAGTGTGTGCTATAATTATTGCAAACAAATTAAATATATATCATGTGAACACACAAAAATAATTAATTGTAATAAATAACACACAAGTGTGGATTCATGTGTGAATCCACCAAATAATCACCAAAAAACTCGCTAGTGTTAAGTAGCTATGTGCAAGAAAACACCACACCTGAGTGCAGTTCAATGACAAAACGTTAAACTAATGAAGCTACACAAATATTAAAATAAATGAAAACTGAATCAAAATAAAGACTCCACCTGATGGACACAGAGAAGCAAATTCATAGTCTATGATGTGTTGAAAAAAAGGTCTATGTGGTGAAATCCTCAGATGAAAAGAATGTATATATACCGTCTCCACCTTTATGACATGTATGTAAACGAAAAAAGGAAGTCTTAAGCTGGTACAGATGCGTCAATCTCCTAAGTGTCGATCACTTGTGGACTTGCACAGATTTGAAACTGCAGAATCCCGGCGCCATAAAAACCAACACAAAAACAAAAGAGACTCGCATAGTGTGAAACCTTATGGATAACTGATATAGCTACACCCGTGTGGGACAGTCTTGCGACCGGGGGAGGGAATAGTGCGAACCCACCAACACTGCACACACTGACCCTTACCAGATCTGAACCCCACAGGGTAGATATAGGCACTCAGAGGAAGGGATCGTAGGATGAAGTCCCGTGATCAAGTCTTTGAAGACGAAACGTTGGGAGGAGACGTTCTCACGTCACCGCATCCATACGGAAGGACGCACGCGTACCATCCAGCCGGCCGGCACCTTGTTTTTTAATGCCCTATTGATTTTCATCTGTTGTAAGTGCAACCTTTATCTTTTTATATTAAATACCATTGGATTTTACACTATGTGCGGTTTTATGTTGTTACATGGTATCATCAATACTGTCATCTGCTGATGTCCTTTGGCTGCTGAACTACGATCCCTTCCTCTGAGTGCCTATATCTACCCTGTGGGGTCCAGATCTGGTAAGGGTCAGTGTGTGCAGTGGTGGTGGGTTTGCACTATTCCCTCCCCCGGTCGCAAGACTGTCACACACGGGTGTAGCTATATCAGTTATCCATAAGGTTTCACACTATGCGAGTCTCTTTTGTTTTTGTTTTGGTTTTTATGGCACCGAGATTCTGCAGTTTCAAATCTGTGCAAGTCCACAAGTGATCGACACTTAGGAGATTGACGCATCTGTACCAGCTTAAGACTTCCTTTTTTCGTTTACATACATGTCATAAAGGTGGAGACGGTATATATACATTCTTTTCATCTGAGGATTTCACCACATAGACCTTTTTTTCAACACATCATAGACTATGAATTTGCTTCTCTGTGTCCATCAGGTGGAGTCTTTATTTTGATTCAGTTTTCATTTATTTTAATATTTGTGTAGCTTCATTAGTTTAACGTTTTGTCATTGAACTGCACTCAGGTGTGGTGTTTTCTTGCACATAGCTACTTAACACTAGCGAGTTTTTTGGTGATTATTTGGTGGATTCACACATGAATCCACACTTGTGTGTTATTTATTACAATTAATTATTTTTGTGTGTTCACATGATATATATTTAATTTGTTTGCAATAATTATAGCACACACTGTGCCCTTTATTGGTCATAGACTCACGATTAGCGCGATTCCAACCCTTTTGTATATTATTATTTATGTTGTATAACATTTTTGAATCGCAGCTTTTTCACTTATTGTTTGTTCACTGGGTAAGCGCAATATTTTTCTTTTTGTTAATTTGTATTGCTGTCTGTGCCCCTTAAGGAGATTCTCTGTCTCTATTTGCCCTGCTTACATTATCATTGAAAGTGAAAATAAAAGAAAATACCCAAATTTTGGGGTGTCCCCAGAGAAGTAATAGAGCGGATATGTTCCAATAGGGACACTAGTTCTGGTGACCTGGGGGTCTTTAACCTCCCTGGCGGCATGATTAATTCAGATTTTAGGTGCTGAAAGCGGTACCATTATTTTGCATGGAAATTTGGCGTTTTTTATTGTTGGCCTGAAATTCTTAGGAAAAACTCACTTAAATCTGTCCAAACAAGAGTCTAGTAGACATCCCGGGTATAATAAAATTTTAAACACAAAATATTAAATTATATTACAATAAATTAATATAAATAATTATAACAAATAATATAATAATAATAAAAATTATTACTTTTAATTTTTTGATGACGAATTTCCCCACAAATCACTATCACTCAATTCTGCAAGTGATTCTAATTTATTATCGTTGTTTTCTAGCTGGTCTAAAACCACTTTTGACATAAAGGGACACTTTTTGGTTGCTATGGACAATCTCCAGTTTCCAGGCAGAAAGAACAGTTTTTATTATATAAAAGTACATGTAGGGCACTGGGCAGACCACTAGGGACAAAGGGGGTGTGTATTTATTTCATACAGTACTGTAATCCATAAGATTACAGTATACTGTATGTATTGTGTTTATTTACTTATTTTAATTTGGCGCCAATCTCCACTCGGCACTGTGAATCGAGCGAGGAGGACAGCGCTCGATCACACAGTGTGGCGGAATCGCAGGATCCAGGGACAAGGTAAGTAACTTGTGCCTGTGGACTCAGCGAGGCGGTCCCGAGTCGAGCTCGGGGTTACCACTTTTGGTCCTGAAATTCCACCCCGGGCCAGACTCGGGAATACAGCCAAGGGGGTTAAGGAGTTCCCATAATTTGTAGGGATTTCTGCTCACTTCCTGTTTGGCTTTAGAACAGGAAGTGAAGGGAAATCTCCCAATGGGACACAGATGGAGGATAAAAAAAATTCTGACAGGGGTTATAACCGCCCACTCCAAAATGAAAAATCACTTCAAAGATTGTTTAGTTGGAAGGTAGAATGTATTCTATTATCAGTCATCTAAATAAATGCTTTTGCTTGTAAAATGAAAATGCAGATAGTAAATCACCCCTCTCTATGCAGAAACCTTTGCTTGCCATGTTTTTATATTAACAGCATTGCATTGTTTCACAGTTTGTCCCTATGAGAGACCTTTCACTGACAGGTGATGAAAGCGTATTTCCTGCAATATCATGTGATAAGTCTGCTAGATAATGAGTTTTTTTTTTTTCTCTCTTGTCTGGCTGACAGCTCTCAGAGGGTTAAGACAAGACAGGATATAGCAATTATGTACACAAATGAAAATTATTATTATGTCCTAATAACAGATGTTCACAAAACAGCTCTGCATATAGTAAAAAAGTAGAAAAAATATTAAAACGAATGCTAAACAACAGAGATCAATGGAAGTAGCCATGCACTTCTAAAAATCTGAAGTGATGAGATTTTTTTTTGTTTCATAAAGTTTTATTTGGTGATTATAAAAACAATGACAGAATATCAAATTGATACAGCACAAAAAACTGTGTATGGTTACAATGTCGAGTAATAACAATACTAATGATATTGTTAAAGCATTTAGTAGCAGGTAGCATGCACACGTAACTCACAAAACTCTTGGAGTGCTTTGGTGAATTTAATGTGGACTTTCCTGATAGGAGACTAAGCCCATCTAGCTACACATGCAATGAGTGCAAACTGCAGGAGCAATTTGTATTTGTTTATTATTGACAGGCTGCAAAATCTTCCCATCTACAGTCATTTTTTTTTAATGCTGTTTAACATTTATGACACCCAAACTAATACTCATTTTAAGTTGTCTGCCAAAAATGTCTTTTGCACCTAAAATAATAAAATAATAATCGCGACTCTCAGCGACTTTGATATCCCTTTTGGCCATCGTCCAGTTTAAAAAGGAAATGATTGAGAGCAGTTTCTGCAATCCATTCTCACACAGCAAAACATATGCGTGTTTTACATGCACTCCACAATAAATCTAGAGGTAATCAGACATTCACTTGAGAAATGTAAGGCTGCAAGGCATTTTCCTTTTAAAGGAAATATTTTTCATTTTAATTGTAATGTCAGAGGCTGAGCCAAGTAAAGTGTGCATTTTGGACACGCTAATCCTTCTCCCATCATCGCAATAGAATATATAAACGTATCTGACTTATATCATGTAACAGGACCCCTAGGACTTCTCCTGGCATCATGGTAATAGAAGCTTACCTGTATCTGATGTCACTGTCCCCCCTTCTCTTTCCCTCTGCATTCACCTTCACTGAACTTCATCTAACTTTGCTTAGCAGAGCTTTGTGTTCCTGTGCGCTTTGCCACACCTACCATTATAACCCTCCTCTCTGTGATATGTGTTCAATCTTTGTTCCCTGGTCATAGTATGCAGACTTGCAGATGATGTATGAAAACTACATACAGCATGTGAACAACAGCAATGACTGTTAATCATTTCTCCAGTGGGCTTTCGTATGCCTCTGAAGAGTTCAGCGTTGTCATTTTTGTGGTCGTTTCACACTATATAAATATTTTGCAGCATGATGATGTCACAGTGTTTCTGAATTGCCGAGAGTGATGAAGGCACTAAAGAATCATTTTTTTGTTTTACAGGCAGTTATTATATGAATGAGGGGCCCTGACCTTCCTGATGCTGAATAATGATCAGCTCATTGGTCTGAAAGGCTGTTTTACGTTTAATAAGTTACTGTTTAACCATTGTGCTGCTCTGACTGCATTGTGAACACAATTCTGCTTTTGTATAAGGATGTAAAAAAGTGTCTGTTTAAAGTCTTTGCATAATGTGGTGCATTTGGGATTATTTTTTTGCAAAACAGTTGGGGCATATTTCACAAGAAAACACATTTTTAAACTTCAAAGACCAAGTCAGTTCACTGACCCAAAGTTATATTACACGTGTTTAACTCTTTTTTATATTTCATTGTTTTTATTAAAAAAAAAAAAAACAGAAATAACAAGAGTAATAAGTAGGTAAACATAGGCCCTTTCTCGGAATGTCACAATGACAAATACATAAGATATGTATAAACAAAAACAAAGTCCATGAATATAAGGCAGGGGTCCCCAAACTATTAAAAAAAAGAGCCAGTTTATTGTCCTTTAGACTTTAGGAGGGCCAGATTGTGGCCAACAGAGGCAGAAAATGTGCCGAGTCCGGCATCTGTGAAAATAAATATGGCCTCTGGGTTGGTGGTCAATAAGAGGAGGAGTAGTGCCCCTATTAGTAGGAGAAACGGTATCCCATCATTGGTATTGGTGGAAGAAATAGTGCCCCCTTGTTGGTGTCAGTGGGAGGAATAGCACCCCAAGGGTTGGATAAAGGCCAGCAAAGGGCCACATATGGCCCTCTGGCTGCAGTTTGGAGACCCCTGATTTAAGGGAACAAACAGTAATGTTTAACTCTCTTTTAGAAAAAAATTGTCCTTCTATAGGTTAATTTCATAATGCGCTAGTATGCACCATTTACTAGCACATTATGACAGAATTACATGTAAAGTGGATCCCACCAACTGCAAGCTTCACCACCGACAAGGCTTACATCTTTTCGTGTTCGCATGCTCCAGTCGCTTCAATGGTCGCAATGACTCCTGCACATGGGAGTCGTGGTTGTGGCACAGTGCTCTGAATGGACGGCCATTTAGAGCGCAGTGTGCATGCACCGGTGAAGTAATCGGCTGCTACAAATGTGAATATCGCCTAAACAATTCACATTTTGGAGATATTCACAGTACCTACAGGCAAGCCTTATTATAGGCTCACCTGTAGGTACAGATGAAAAAGCACTTCCATGCATATAAAATCAGCAACCAGGTAAGGATAAATACATTTTCACTTTATTTTGTCCAAGAAATACACATGTTTCAATCAGAGCCAACACTAACCCGTTTCAGCCTATTTAGAACATGTGTACTCCTTGGATGAAATATAGAGAAATTGTATTCATCCTCACCTGGTTGCCAATTTTATCTTCATGGAAGAATCCTTGTTTTGCGGGGGTGGAGACCGCAAGTCAGGCACGGTGAGAGCTCTTGCCAGCCCTGATTGCATGATTGGGTTGCAGTGCCATTATCTTGCATGTGTGTACAGATGAAAAAGCAGACCTGACAACTTCTTTAAGGTGGCCACATATATTATATGATGGTCCTGGAGGCGGATTTCTGCATAACAAACATAGTCCATATTTTAGAGCCACAAGGCTGTCAGGAGAAGCACACAGCTACCCATACTTTGGTGTTCATTTACTCAAAGCCAGTTCCCCAGAGCTCAGTGAATGTAGTGAAATTTTATGTTTGCAAAAAATAGCCAATCACTTGCAAAGAAAATTAAAACAACATCATTTTTGCTCACATATGATTGGATGATGAAAGTCAGCAAAGCTTCACCTAATTTACTCTGGGAATAATTGCAACTTCCTTTGCAAAGTTAACAGCCTATTTGCCTTTAGTAAATCAAGTCCATCATGGCTAGTAACAATGGCTAGTAAAGCCTGGAGCAGTGACATGACCCAAAGGCTTTAATGGCCCATCCATTGTCGGTACTCACTCCTCCCCCCCCACACTTTAGTATTTTATCAAGTTTCTATGTTTGCACCTTCATTAGAAAAGTCAAACATCATACACTGAAGTGGAGTTAGACTATCAACCTATTTAGGGCTCAGTGGATGGAGTCCAGGAACCCAGCTACAACCTTCATGCTGCTGCAGTAAACAAGTGAATAGGGCAGTTGTCAAAGCTGTGCACCTCTTAAAAAAAGATGATGCACTCGTAGGTATTTGGTGTCTGATGGGGCCATGCTAGTACAGAAAATGTGTACCCGGTGACTTCAAATGTGCCTAATAAAATCCTCATCAATGCCAATCAAAGGGAGGTGGGCAAAGCTGTGACATTGCCTAGAGTACCATAATATTCTTCCTAATTCTGGATACTGTCAAATTTCTACTGCTTTCTGGGGCTCAGTTAGACTTTCTATCGTACTGACTATGTTTTACCAGACAGGAAGTGAGGGGAACTCTTTAACAGCAACACTGACAGAATACATAAACAGTTGTGCTCAAAAGTTTGCATACCCAGAAATGATGACATTTTGGCACTGAAATGGAAAATAAAACTGCTCTTCAAAATAAACTGTCTTATATATAAGGATCGTTATCAAATTAAGCCATTTTTTTTCACATAGTTGTTTGGCTCCTTTTTAAATCATAATAACAGAAGACAAGATAAGCCCAATATCTATATGCCTGACAATATCTCGACATGCCTCACCAGGCTTTTTTGTGGCATTGGCATATTAAAGACTTCTTTCTGGCAACTCGAAATTGCAGCTAATTTTTGTTCGTATTGTTGCATTGTGCTCCTTAAAATATCACCATCTTTTTCCAGAGCAGCCTGTATTTCTCCTGAAGTTACTTCTGGGTTTTTCTTTGTATCCTGAACAATTCTTCTGAGGCCTCGTACACACGACCGAGAAACTCGTCGTAAAAGAAACGTTGTTTTCCTCGACGAGGTTTTTGTCAGGCTTGACGAGAATCTTGTCAGGCTTTCCTTGCATACACACTGTCAAGACAAAATCTCAACGTTCTCAAACGTGGTGACGTACAACACGTACGACGGCAATATAAAGGGGAAGTTCGCCACCCTTGGGGCTGCTTTTGCTAATCTCATGTTACTGCGTGTTAAGTAAAAGTTTGGTGGGAGAGGATTTGCGCATTTCAGTCTGTTACAGTGTGACGAATGTGCTATCTCAATTACGAATGCTACTTTTACCGAAGGTGCGCTCCCATCTCATACTTTATTATGAGCATTCACAAGTTTCTAAGCATACACACAAATGTGTTTCTCGTCGTAAACCAGCCCGACGAGAAGCACGATGAGGAAATTGAGACTCCCGAAGAGAAAAAACAGAACATGTTTTTTTTTTTCTCGTCGAGATCCACGACAGTTTTCTCGACGAAAAACATACACACAACCGTTTTTCTCTGCAAAAATGCTCTGCCAACATTTTCTTGATGGATTTTGCCAAGGAAAACGGTCGTGTGTACGAGGCCTGACAGTTGTAATTACAATCTTTTTTGGTCTACCTGACCTTGGCTTGGTATCAATAGATCCCAGAATTTTCTACTTCTTAATAAGTGATTGAACAGTACTGACTGGCATATTTAATGCTTTGGATATCTTTTTATATCCTTTTCTATCTTTATAAAGTTCCATTACCTTTTTTACGCAGGCCTTTGACAGTGCTTTTCTGCTCCCCATGGCTTAGTATCTAGCCTGTTCAGTGCCTTCATACAAGAGCTAACAAACTCATTGACTGTACACAAACACTAATCGCATATGTACAAAGCCACAGATGTTGAAAATTAACCTTTAATTACTATTTTAACCTGTGTGTTTCCCCTTCTGTGTCTCTACCAAGGCCAAACATTCCAGGGTATGTAAACTTTTGATCAGTGCCATTTGGGTGATTTCTGTTATCATTTTGATTTCAAAATGGACCAAAAAACTATGTGATGATGAATAGCTTTATATAAATAAAAGACAGTTTTTTGCCATGATCACTCCAATTTTCAATTTCAATAACAACATTTTATGATTTCTGCCAGGATATGCAAACTTTTGAGTACGACTGGATTGCTACCTTTACATGTCACATGTCTGCAGAAAAATGAAAAGTTCCCAAGAAAACAGTGCCTATTTATATATAAGATTACACTTAGCATTCCCTGTAATAAACACATTTATGAACTAAAAACAATATGCAAGAAGAAAATAAACTGATGTGGCATATAGATATAAAATACAAAATTGTTTATATGGGTAGAAAACGACAGAGGGGTTTATTGATAAATGGATTCATGCACACAAAAACTGTGCTACAATCTATACTCAGAATGTCTACCTAACAAGCCATAAATAGAAAAGAGGCGCAAATGCCATTACATCATCTCTCTCAAAAGTCAGCATAATTAGATTTAGCCACCCAGAGATCCACAATCTTAGCCAAATCTTGGCAGTACTGTTTACACAATAAAAAGAGGTCTACCACACACAGTGTTCATGTCATTTTACATTGGCAGGAATGGTACAAAACGTAAGTCAAACGTGTGGTCATTTATTTATAAAGTGATAATAACATGTTTAAAGCCCAAGTTTAGTGAAAAAATAAAAAGAACAAAAATTCAGGACAAGGGACATTACTTTAAATAAACATTATGTGTCCTTTGTGCTGCGGGCTCCTGCATTAGTTAGGGTTTTCCCATAGAGGTGTTTTTGGTACATTTTCTGAAGGAGCACCAAAGATGCAGCATGCAGGACTTCTGTTGCACTTTCAGAAAATGTATCAAAAATGATCCAAACTAATAGAAGTCTATGGGAAGCATGGGTGCACTGCACTGTACCTGTGCTGCAGGGAAACTGCAACAGAGCAGCGTAAAAGCAAGCTTAAAGGGGCTGTAAAGTTGTGTCTTTTTTTTTCTAAATAGGTCCCTTTAGGTTAGTGCATTGTTAGTTCACTTACCTTTTCCTTCCATTTCCCTTCTAAATGTTTTTTTCTTTGTCTGAATTTCTCACTTGCCCCCATCATCTGGCTGGGGGCTAGTCAGCCAGAATAGCTTACTGAGGAGGACCAGGAAGTGAGAAATTCAGACAAAGAAAACAAAGAAAAAAACATTTAGAAGGGAAATTGAAGGAAAAGGTAAGTGAACCAACAATGCACTAGCTTAAAGGAACCTATTTAGAAAATAAAAACAAACCTTTACAAACCCTTTAAGATCTTCCTTCTCTGATCTTCAACTATCCCTGTCACCTTAATTATTCTGGTGCGGTGGGAGTTAGAGCCAAAGTATCCACCACAGGCATTCATCAAGAGTTACACTACAAAGCCAATAAACCTGGTGGGTGAATGAAGTATCAGAAAAATAGAAGGGATACGACATTCAAAATTTGTCAAGGAGGAGGAAATTTAAGGAATAATTGGACTTTATTAGTACCCCAAAGACTATACATACATAATTAAAATAAAAATCAACAACATGAATTAAGAGACAATAAATATTAAAAAGCATTATCGCAATATATATATATATATATATATATATATATATATATATATATATATATATATATATATATATTATTTAAATGGCAAGAGCATAAATTATCTCCTCCACATAAATATAGATCCCCCTTAACAGGGCTAGACTGGGACAGAAATTTGACCCTGGACTTCATCCAGACTGGCCCACTTTGACAGGTCTCTCCCATGGCAGCCGGACAACTCCCGTACCCCCCCGGCTGGTGCTGGTACTCTTATAGGCAGTACCAGTGTGGAAGCTGGACATTATTTCACCCAGGGCAAAGAATCAGTTCGGTGCCCCCCCTTATGGGACAAGATTAGGCAGAAGGGAGAAACTCCCAGGCCATAGGTGTTGAGTCAGCTGTCTGTCCCCTCCCCCATGCTCCTCTGGTCCTTCCCCTGCTTTTCCCCCCCCCTCAGGTGAGCGCTGCGGGAAGGGAAAGACAGAGGAGCGGAGGGGGGCAGCGGTCCACTGTCACTGAAGCCGGCCCACTGAGCCATCGGCCCACCGGGAAACTCCCTGTAGTCCCAATGGCCAGTCCATCCCTGCCCCTTAACTAATTACCGCCCGGCTAACTGGGAAGATACGTAGTTACTTTGACGTTTAATACTGGAGTTATGGCTGCAGCCAGATTCTATAACCCCGGGAATTAAATTTTCCTTCAGACGCCGGTCTTTCTGCTAAAAGTGATCTGGGGGGGGGGTCTTCCCACTCCCACCGCTTTTCAGGCCTACCTGGACAAACGGTAGCTCCGGGAATCAAAGATGGCCTCTCTATGGCCTAGGAGGACTGTAGGGACTTAATGTAATTTCTGGTTCCGGTGTTCAAAATAGCCAATTCATCAAGATCTCTAATTACGTCACTTCCAGTTACTGTAAACAATCAATTGGAGATTTCGATGACTTGCTGTTTTGACACAACACCGGCATGCATGTACACACACTCCGGTACACAAATACTTTGCTGTTTTGACGCAACAGCAGGTAACAGATAAAAAGTTGTCGATAAAAAGGAGGCTATTTTGTTGGTTAGTATCGGAGTGGACTAACAATATCCGCTCATAATACCATGTCCCAGGGTGTATACGGTTTCCGATGTTTTGTGAAAACAGCAAGTCATTGAAATCTCTAATTACTGATGGTTTACAGTAACCAGAAGTGACGTAATTGTAGATCTTGATGAACTGGCTATTTTCACGAAACAAATATCACTTATTTTTTTTTTTTCATCTTTTGCTTTTTAAGGGTAGAGAAGAGATAGGACTTGTCATGCTGTATTGTTGTCGCAAGGGATGTTTAAATTTCTTGCAATAGCAATAAAGTGATAAAAACATTTTTTTAAAGGGACAATGGAAAAATAAAGAAAATGTAATAAAATAAATAATAATATTAATAAAAGATAATCTTGAAGCTCTCCCGTCCCTCGTGCTCATGTGCAGTGGTGAACGCATATGTAGTGTTCCGATCACACATGTGAGGTATCCATGAGAATGTCAGAGCAATACTTCTAGCACTAGACCTCCTCTGTAACGCTAAACTGGTAACCTGTAGACACTTTTAAAGTGTTGTCTAATCTAACTGGAAAGCACGGAGGGCACTATAGGTACAACAGGAGCAAGAAATATTATTATAATTCATTTAAAGGAGATAATATTATCTTATCGTTTAGACAATAAAAAAATATAAATAAATAGCAATAATGATTTTTATTATTTCTCACTCATTAAGAGTGCCTACTATAACTGCCTTTTCTGCATTGCTCCTCCATTTATAGAAGCTGTGCTATTGTTTCAATGAATAAAACACAATCTATGAATAGAGGAGACGCAGAAGATTGAAAGGTCTGCCTCTTCCATTCATAGATCATGTTTCATTGACTAAATGAAGTACAGAGTACAGCTTCTATGAATGAAGGAGGCAGGCATGTACTGGCCATAGGGACCACAGGGAGTTTCCCGGTGTGCCGATGGCTCAGTGGGCCGGTTTTAGTGACAGCCCGTCAATGAAGTAATGGCTGCGCAGCTCGCTCTCCACTCATGCAGTGATGTAAGAAGGATGAGAAAAATACAGAGGAGAATAAATAAAGAAGTGAGTGAGGACTTCTTATGTTATGCTACTTATGTTTTTTTGCACAATTGCGTATAGATTATATACTGTTTTTGTGCTTGTTTGCAAACTTAAAGTGGGCTGGTCTGAAGTCCATGGCCAAATTTTGGTCTCAGTACAGTCCTGGGAGGAGGTAGATGGAAAGTGACATGTCCCTTGGCCCTATTAAACCTCGATGAACCAGAAGATTGAAGACCGGGGTAGGGGAGGATCAGAGGAGGAAGATTTCAACTAAAGCAGAAGGGATAGATTGGTTTGCTAGTAAGTAATGTGCCTTGTGTTGATTTTTTCTTTTTTTTCTTACAAAACTTAGGTTTTCATTATCAGCTGTGCAATGGATATGTACATATACATATGTTTTCTTAGTCTTCAGGGTACAAAATATGTTGGGTCCTTTAAAGCACAGAATTTCCTAAATGATACATGTACCCATAAATGTAGCAGCTCATTGACATGTTACTGATGAATGAGATCAGAGATAACAGAACTCAGATAAAAGTTGAAAAAGTTTACTTAGCAAATGTAAATTTTAAAATGCAGCTAATCTAAATACTGTAACTCTGCTTCAGTCTATTATGAATACACCTTACTAACCGATCCATGACGACTGCTCTTCTCTACCAATCCCTTCACTGTCTTCCCATACCCCACCGTATAAAATTTGAAAATCTAACCACAACATACAAGGCCATCCAGAACATCGTCCCCAGTTACATCACCAACCTCATCTGCCGATATCGCCCAAATTGTCCTCTCTGCTCCTCCCAGGATCTCCTGCTCTCAAACTCCCTTATTACCTCCTCCCACGCTTGCCTCTAGGACTTCCCCAGAGCCTCTCCCATCTTCTGTAACTCCCTGCCCCAGTATGTCCAGTCAGCCCCTACCCTGTCCTCCTTTAGACGATCCTTGAAAACTCACTTATTCAGAGTCACCTCCATCAAATCATCCCCCACAACCATTACCCTTTCTACTACCTCCCCCCTCCCTTTGGAATGTAAGCTGCATGAGAAGGGGCCTGCTATTCCTTTTGTATTGAACTGTATTGTAATTGTACATTCTCCCCCTTTACATTGTAAAGTGCTGCGTAACCTGTATAAAAATAATAATAATACGTCTGTTTTGATTTTATCCATCTGTAATAATTTGTAGAGCAGCACTCTGGGAATAAGAGCTAATAAAGGGGTTCATCACTTTGTACAATACAGTCAGGCTGGGTTCACATATGTGCATTTGCGGGTTTGTGCCTCGGGTCCGGTACGTGTCCGTTCAATGCTTCAAGTGCGATACAGGTCAAAATGTTTGCCTGAATTCGCTTCTGAACCGGACCCAAACATGCACAGGACCCTTCTGCAATCCGCACCACGGCAGCCACGGACCTGTGTAAACTGGCTCCATTGAAAGCCGGTCACACTTGCCTGTCATGCAAATTGGATGTGGGGAAATCCTCATCCAATTTGCATATATGTGAACCCAGCTTGAGTCTGACACGATACATATTAATAGGAGAAGAATGCACAGGGATTCTTTATTTTCTGCTACTCCTTCATTGTACAATCAGCAGACTGGAGAAGAGGTCACTAGGGATGAGCTTAGAGTTTGAGTAGTACTCATGTTCGACTCGAACATTGCCTGTTCGCCGAACAGCGAACTATTTGGGGGGTTCGCGGCAAGTTCGTGTGAACTTTAGAACCCTGTTAAAGTCTATGGGACACGTATGTTTGAAATCTAAAGTGCTAATTTTAAAGTGCTAATTTTAAAGTGCTAATTTTAAAGGCTAATATGCAAGTTATTGTAATAAACAGTGTTTGGGGACCTGGATCCTGCCCCAGGGGACATGTATCAATGCAAAATAGTTTTAAAAACTGCAGTTTTTTTGGCAGCAGTGATTTTAATAATTCCTTTAAGTGAAACAATAAAAGTGAAATATTCCTTTAAATTTCGTACCTGGGGGGTGTATAGTATGCCTGTAAAGTAGCGCTTGTTTCCCATAGAACTGTCCCTGCACAAAGTGTAATTTCTGAAGGAAAAAAAGTAATTTAAAATCACTCGCGGCTATAATGAATTGCCGGCTCCGGCAATACAGAGAAAAGTCATACATAAAAAAAAATGTGTGGGGGTCCAGGGCATTTTTTTTTTAAATTTGGGGTGGAGTTCCCCTTAAAATCCATCCCAGACCTGAAGGGTCTGGAATGGATATTTGGGGGGAACCCCACATCATTTTTTTTTTATTTGACACAGGGTTCCCCTTAATATCCATACCAGACCCTAAGATGAGTGATTTTAAATGACTTTTTTCCTTCAGAAATTACATTTTGTACAGGGACAGTTCTAAGCACAGGAAACAAGCGCTACTTTACAGGCATACTATACACCCCCCTAGGTACGAAATTTAAAGGAATATTTCAATTTTATTGTTTCACTTTAAGCATTATTAAAATCACTGCTCCTGAAAAAACAGCCGTTTTTTAAAACTTTTTTTGCATTGATACATGTCCCCTGGGGCAGGACCCAGGTCCCCAAACACTCCCCTGGGGCAGGACCCAGGTCTCCAAACACTTTTTAGGACAATAACTTGCATATTAGCCTTTAAAATTAGTACTTTAGATTTCAAACGTTCGAGTCCCATAGACTTTAACAGGGTTCTAAATTTCACACGAACTTTTGGTGTGTTCGCAGGTTCTGGTGTGAATCGAACCCAGGGGTGTTCGGCTCATCCCTAGAGGTCACCTATCAGATGGGATACTGCATGTGTGGGTTGCATAATGGGGATCTTTTCCCCCATTACAATAAATTGGTTTGAATATTAGTAAGACCTTCTTGAATTCTAAAACTACAAAATTGTTTACTTCTAGATGAAACTGTCTGTCTTATCCTTGTCTTTGTCCTATTTCTAATCTGCTCACACTTTACTAAGAATTCTATATTGAGACTTAGCACAGCGTCTGCTTTCATTAGATCACACATGTTTAATCTCCCAAGGCCAATATCCTAATAATGTAATAGTATGTATTTAATATGTGTTACCCTAATTGCTGCTGTTGGAGATGTTCCATACTGTACAAACAAACAGTCTATACTGTCTGGCTAAACTAATTCATAGAAAACTTGAAATAAAAAAGAGCATGTTTCATAGCCATAGAAACCAGCCAAACTCAAATTGTTATTTTTCCAATTGCAGGCTGAAGAGTTAAACATCAAACTGGCAAAAGCGCCTTTTTTTCCTATCAAACAGTATTTAGAAATACTCAGCTTGCTTATCAGTGTTACATGAATGATGTAATCAACGTGAGTTAGTGTATTAGGAAACATTACATATGCAGGCTCTGCTTGCTCCTGTGCAGTTTTGCACAATATACGTTACTGCTTCTTCTCACAATGCAAGTGATTGGGTTGGCTGATGCATTACAAAGACTATTCTGTATGTGTGGCTGATATCTTATCTCAGAAAGTTGCTGTATTAAACTGCAAACCCAAAAACCAGGCCTAGCTGTATATTACAACAGCATAGACTTATACAGTGGAACCTAGGATTGCGAGTAACGCGGTTAACGAGCGTTTTGCAATGCAATAATTTTTTTTTTTGTAAATCGTGACTCGGTTTGCAAGTTTTGTCTCGCAAAACAAACAGGATTCAAGCCTCTGCAGTGTGCAGTACTGCATTTGGCCAGGGCTGCGGGGGCACCGGAGCTGATTGGAGCCGTTCTGAGCCATTCTCGGAAACACTCAGAGCCTTTCCGAATGCAGTCAAACGGTTTCCAAGTATTTCCAAATCTCTCCGGCGCCCCCCCACCTCTGGTCACATGAGGTATTGCATTCCATAGAACTCAATGTGTTTTAGTTTCCATTGACTTTTATGGTGAAACTTGCTTTGATATGCGAGTACTTTGGATTACGAGCATTCTCCTGGAAAGGATTATGCTTGTAACTCAATGTTCCACTGTACAAGCTTCACAAGAGGAGTAGGCCATGGCCTCAGAGCCCAACCTGTGAGGGAGCATGAGTTAGGCTCTTTCTGCTGTCACTAGAACAGTATGGTGGGTAAACCCTCTATTTATATACAAATCAGTCAACATGAACAGTCTACTGCCAGATCACATACACAAAAAATACAATGCCCTAAGTGAAAATGCTGTAAAGAGTGTCCATTTTTATCGGGTACCCCGATAAATGGAAATCTATTTTTCCATGTCATAGCCAGACACACTGTTTTAGGGTAGTTTTACACTGGTGTGTGTGTGTGGGGGGTATGGGTTGGCAATAAAGCAGCTGTTTTAGCTGCGCTTTTTCGCCCACTAGCACTTTTAACCCCTGCTAGCGGTCAAAGAGAGGGTTAAAAGCACCCGTGTTGCGGTGCTGCCTAAGCGCTTTGCAGGCACTTTGGCAGTGCTGTCCATTCATTTTAATGGGCAGAGAGCTTTGAGAGCACCGCTCCAAACCTACCCCAAAGATACTGCTTGCAGGACTTTTTTTCCTAGGGAGGCATAAGAGTCTTGGCGCTTTCAGGCACTATTTTTAAATGCCTAAAAAGCACCCCAGTGTGAAAGGAGTCTTAGAGACTGACAACAGTCACGTACTCAATGTGACAGACAAATTTGCGGCGCTCTTTAGTTATGATGTATTTTAACCAGCAGATGGCGATAGATATGCATATAACATTCTCCTCAGAGATACACCTGTTCAGCACCTACATAAAGAACTGTCTCAAAATTGTGTTCATTATGAAGCATATTTGTTTAGCATTACATTAGCATATTACTTTCTACAAATGTAAGTCCCTTAATAACGTGAATGTTAAAACGTGTCTACTGACGCATTTGTCAACTGCAGGAGAATATGCTGGCAGTCACATAACACTAATCTCATTTGATGCAGGTTAGATTACACCTCAGTGATCCGAGAAAAGGAAATGCCTTCAGTACGGGCTAATATTAAACTCTCAGTACACAGCAGACAACAGATGGAAACTGACTGATGGGAAAGTCTTTTTATAGAAATCATTAGATTGTGTACTTGTTGTGACCCCTTGAAATTTATGAGGATTCATTTTTTCAATGGGGGAAAGTAGACAAGTAATCCAGAGCTGACGCAAGTGATTTAGAATACCATTTTTCAGAGCATAAAGATGTAAAATAAAGTAAACATAGTCAAATAAAGTAAATATAGTAAAATAAAGTAAAGTTAGTAAAAAAAACATTGATGGCCAGCAGCCATGTTTTGTAGTTACATAAATGCCTATTAATTTCATTTCTCTGATATATAGATGCTAGTATATTTGACATAAAAACATCCCAGAGGTTGATACATTTGGATGATAATAACAGAGATTTTGTGGTATAATATAAGGATAGTGGGCACCTCCTGGAGAAACAGTGTAATGCAGGTACCCAGAGATATTCCTAGCTGTCTTCAAGTGACATTAAACAATACATAGACCATTCAGCTCTATGTGTGTAGTTGTACATGCATACAGTTCCCATATACTGTGTGTGTATATATATATATATATATATATATATATATATATACACATATATATATATATATATATATATATATATATATACACATATATTGTGAGGCACTGGCTGGCAGAATTGTGGACAGTGTATATGTATCACTTAGGTTTCTCACATAGAGACAGTGAGGAGCTCCATGGTCAATGACTGATGTGGAGGAAACAAACAATTTGTTATTTTTTCTTGTTTTTTTTTGTTTAGAAATAACAAACATGTGTATGCTTACCTGCTCTGTGCAATGGTCTTGCACAGAGCAGCCCAGATCCTTGTCTTCTCAGGTCCCCCACTGGTGCTCCTGGCCCTGTCCTCCTGCATAGTGCCCCCATAGCAAGCAGCCTGTTATGGGGGCACCCAAGCCGAGCCGCTGCTTTGTGTGTCCATTCAGACACAGAGCCACAGCTCGGCCCTACCCCCCTTTCTCCTCATTGGCTTACTGACTTTGAATGACAGCAGCAGGAGCCAATTGCCAATCAGGAGGGAGAGTCCAAAACCTTCTGCCTTTAGAACCACTTTAAAGTTGAACTCCAGCCTTACCCTCCATTGTGCAAGCTCCTCTACTCTGCTGAAGTTGCTTACTCTGATTTCCCTGAACACTATAATATACTCACAGTGTGCATTACAAGCTGCAGGAAGGCAGATAGAGCTTGCCTTATTTCTTAGCTGGAGGATGATCAGCATCCTTTAGCCTTTTTCTCTATAGGTGGACTGCCCCGGCCCATCTCTTTCACTGGATTTCTGTTCTTCCAATCATGGAGGTTCAGCATCACATGTGGGTGATACCCAATCCTGTATGCATCTACACCCACTCTCCCGACTGACATCTACACATAAAGTGTTTTGAAAAAAAACATGAATCCTGTTCCCTTAAAGCATGTTATACAGCACAGTGTTTGTGCTGTGTCATTTGTCCTTTTGAAATACCTGGCTTATCTTGCCTGGTTCTGCCCTTCCCCATGTAAACTGACCACGGTGTATCATGGCTGCTGAGCCCTTTCACCATGGTAAGTTTATGTGCCTCCATCATCCTCAGCTTTCCTCACTTGTCCTCCTGTGTCCTCTCCCCCTCCCTCTCTGCCTGTCAGCTCCATCTACTCCACAATCCTCCCCTCCTGCTGCTATCATATCTATAGAATAAGCATGCCATGCCCTCTGTTAATTAACATTATGTGTCCCTGTGCCAGTGCTGTATAAAATAATGATTATACCTTATATGGGAAATTGGGAAGAGACTGCGCTAAAAATAGTGAAGAACAAAGGGGAGAAAGCTACAGCATAATGACGGTGTATTCTCTCCAGGTGCTGCGATTTGCATGTAAACAATAGATACAAGAAATAAACATAAGAAAAATATAAATCGCACTACCCCAACTGGCTTTGACAAACACAAATATATGCAAATACGTTATCTCCAGTGATATGTGAAAAATAGGCTGCTTCGTGAAATTGTGACCTCTGGTGACCACTAATGCACTCAAAAACCATCAAAAAAAAAAAAAAAACATTGAAGGGAACAAAAAAAATGATTGAAAAATAAAAACATCAACTGAATATGCTGGGTATAAACTTTGACTCTAAATAAATGTATATACAGTCCAGAGTGTTAACAGTAAAAAGTCCATGAAGAAAAATTTACAAACATCGGTGCTATTGTGTCATAACAAATTAATTAAACGTGTCCAAAAAAGGCAAATAACGTGTCCTCAGGGGCGGACTGACAGCTCATCGGGCCCCCGGGCAAAAGGAGATCATGGGGCCCCCTGTGTCCTCGCCCACGTTCAATCTACATCCACACAAAGTCCACCTACATATTGCACTGCCTACATTGCATGCGTTCAAAGAATTTCTCTACACAATGTTCAAAATTAAATGTTTATTGTAGGAATTAAATTCTTCTCACTGATGTAAGGGACATTCTTTTCACTGATCACCAATGTAAGGGACATTCTTTTCACTGATCACCAATGTAAGGGACATTCTTTTCACTGATCACCAATGTAAGGGACATTCTTCTCACTGATCACCAATGTAAGGAACATTCTTCTCACTGATCACCAATGTAAGGAACATTCTTCCCACTGATCACCAATGTAAGGGGCATTCTTCTCACTGATCACCAATGTAAGGGACATTCTTCCCACTGATCACCAATGTAAGGGACATTCTTCTCACTGATCACCAATGTAAGGGACATTCTTCTCACTGATCACCAATGTAAGGGACATTCTTCTCACTGATCACCAATGTAAGGGACATTCTTCTCACTGATCACCAATGACACACTGCTCCTTCACCACTCCAAAGATGCTGCTTGCAGGACATTTTTTAACGCCCTGCCAGCACATTGCCTCAGTGTGAAAGTACTCGGGCTTTCACATTTACACTACAGGTGAGACATTTTTCAGGTGCTTTACAGGTGCTATTTGTAGTGAAAGGGGACTTGGGGGAAAAGCACTTAGTGTATACATTTCAATGATTTTATATATATATATAGGGAATAACACTTACTTAGCCCAGGTTCACACTGACGAGGGGAATGTAATCCTGCAAGTTCAGCTAACTCGCACGATTTCATACCTGCATGTCAGTGCGAGTTTGGCGGGCAATTTCAGAGACATCTGTGCGGGTTGCTGCACAGGTGTCTATGGAAATTGCACCCCAAAGTCAGCAAAAGTTGTACAGAAACTACTTTTGGGAATCGTTGCAGCGCCACAAATGGGGCATTGCAATGATTCAGGTAGTGCCATTGCCATGCGATTTGAAATGTGAAATCGCATGGGAAATTGCTCCAATGTGAACCAGGGCTACGTGCTATTCCCTATATATAACACTGATATCTATACACTGTGTGCATTGAGTGGCATTCAGTGTACCAAATATCAGTGTGTATTATTGAATAGCACCTGACCTGGTATATAGGCGCACAGCACAGGGCAATAAGGAAGGAACCAGAAAGTAACACTCAGCATGGCTCTTATAACAGACACAGATACAGTAACTGTGGTGATTTCATTATCACACTGACCTGCTGCTGCTGCACACAAGGCAGGTCAGTGTGGGTGCTGTTGTGAAATTTCAAGCTGACTCAGTCTGTTCCTTTCTATGTGCAGTGCTCTCTGCCTCCAGCTCCTTCAGTGGCGTCACTAGGGTTAGTGTTACCTGGTGCGGTAATACTTGGTGTCACCCCCACCCCCTGGCACTAAGCAGGCTAGTGCGTCGGTATGGCTCCGCACCTTAACCTACCACAATGGATGGGATCAGGGGGAATGGGATCAGGGGAAAGGATGGAGTAGGGATGGGATTGAGGAATGAATGGCGCAGGGATAGGATCAGGGGGGAGATGGATGGAGAAAGGATAGGATCAGGGAGGCTGGATGGAGTGGGGTTAGGATCAGGGGGGATGGATGGAGCGGGGTTAGGATCAGGGGGGATGGATGGAGAAGGGATAGGATCAGGGGGGATCGATGGAGAAGGGATAGGATTGGGGGGATGGATGGAGCGGGGATAGAATCAGGGGGGATGGATGGAGCGGGGATAGGATCAGGGGGGGATAGATAGCTTAGGGATAGGATCAGGGTGGATGGATGGAGCGGGGTTAGGATCAGGGGGGATGGATGGAGAAGGGATAGGATCGGGGGGATGGATGGAGAAGGGATAGGATCGGGGGGATGAATGGAGCGGGGATAGGATCAGGGGGGAATAGGATCAGGGTGGATGGATGGAGCGGGGTTAGGATCAGGGGGGATGGATGGAGAAGGGATAGGATCGGGGGGATGGATGGAGAAGGGATAGGATCGGGGGGATGAATGGAGAAGGGATAGGATCGGGGGGATGAATGGAGCAGGGATAGGATCAGGGGGGATGGATAGCTTAGTGATAGGATCAGGGTGGATGGATGGAGAAGGGATAGGATCGGGGGGATGAATGGAGAAGGGATAGGATCGGGGGGGGGGTGGATAGCTTAGGGATAGGATCAGGGTGGATGGATGGAGCGGGGTTAGGATCAGGGGGGGATGGATAGCTTAGGGATAGGATCAGGGTGGATGGATGGAGCGGGGTTAGGATCAGGGGGGATGGATGGAGAAGAGATAGGATCGAGGGGATGGATGGAGAAGGGATAGGATCGGGGGGATGGATGGAGAAGGGATAGGATCGGGGGGATGGATGGAGAAGGGATAGGATTGGGGGGATGAATGGAGAAGGGATAGGATCGGGGGGATGAATGGAGAAGGGATAGGATCGAGGGGATGAATGGAGAAGGGATAGGATCGGGGGGATGAATGGAGCAGGGATGGGATCAGGGGGATGAGTGGAGCTGGGAAGGGATCGGGAGGAATGGATTGAGGGGGGATGGTATTGGGGAGAATGGATAGAGCTGGGATCGGATCAGGGGGATGGGTGGAGCTGGTATGGGATCAGGGGGGATGAATGGAGCCGGGATGGGATCAGGGGACGGATGAGCGGGTATAGGATCGGGGGGTGAGTGGAGCTGGATGGGACCTTTGATTTGGGGGGGGATTAAAGGATATGTTCTAGGGGTGCTTTGGTGGGGGGGGGGGGCAAACTTCAAATCTGCCCCCGCCGACTTCTAGTACGACGACTCCTCTCTAACCCAAAACAAAGAGCACCCCCTAGCACCCATTCTCTAACCCCCCTAAAATAACTCCTGGCAGCATAATTGTTACCTGCAAATGCCCCCCCCCCCCCACTATGTCCCCCTCCTCTGCAATAAAGTACACCTGCAGCATACCTCAGAGAAGGTGCTGACTGTAGCATGGATGGTGTCATAAAGCAGCAGTGAGAACAGAGTTGTGGCCGCGCCCGCGCTGTGTGGAGGTGTGTGTGGGGACGGTCGGAACCCGAGCACCCACGCTGTCTCTGCCTCACTCCCTCCTCCCCCACTCTCCCCGTACATCGCATGGAGCAGAGGGGATCCCGGAAGGGGAGGAGGGAGCCGCGGCGCAAGTCTGAGCTTCTGCAGACTGTACCCCACGGCAGTGACATATGGCCGGAGCGCCTGTCACTAAACATCCCCACACGGCTCTGATGAGCCATCCATCTGCGCTGCTGCGGGCACCTTTGGGAGCGGACTGAGCCGGCCCGGGCCCCCCCCACCACGGGGCCCTCGGGCAGTGCCCGAATGACCGAATGGTCAGTCCGCCCCTGCGTGTCCTCCACCAAGCTTATGAATTGGCCTCTTACCAAACTCCGATGATCCCCTATGATGAGGGATCAGAAACAGCATATAATAGGTCCCAATCTCGTGGTGTCAAATCTGCATTCCCAATGGATCTCGTTTTTTTGCCTTTATACTGGCCAAGAGGTTCCCCCTGCATGATGTGGCTTCTGGCTGTGCAGAAAAAGAGACACTCGTAAAACAGTCGAAGACGCTCAGAGACCACCATAGGTGTGCGCAGCCTATTGCATTAGGATGTGCACCCTAAAGATCAAACACATAGTACCGATCACTCACGATGAAAGGGAAGGGGCGGGTAAGTTAAATATATACCGGCCCCTTCCCCCACTCATCCTAAAACATCTCAGAGCAACAACTGGAGGGAGAGGAGAGTAGGGAAGCGGTAAGCGCTGTAGGGGGAATGAGGGGAGAGCCAGGGCAGTAGGGGGAATCTATGCTGCACAGGGTGATTAGGGTGCCACACCTGGCACACCCTGTGCGCAAGCCTATGGAGACCACTCAGAGACGCTGGAAAACACTCGGAGGCGTTCGGAGGCACTCGGGAACCGAGTGTCTCCAAATGTCTTTTAGCGTCATCGGCTCACCTCTGACCACATGCGTTACTGCACACCCCAGAGGCTTGAATCCTGCTTGTCTTGCGAGACAGTGAAGCGCTCATAAACCGCGCTAGGAAGTAAATTGTGCAGAAGACATTCCTTCCCACAGAGAGTGCCACAGTGTGTGCAACTGTGAAAAGAAGAAGTAAAAAAAATATATCAATTTTTTTTGAGGAACAAAATGAAAAAGATTAAATTTTTTATTTTTTGGCATGTATGTGAGATTATGTAAATTATGACTAAAATACTAAAGCTGTCCCAAAATTGCAAAAGATATATATTTATTTGTCCTACCATTTAAAAATCAAATAGAGAAGATGTGACTAAGGAATACAATAATTATATCTTGTATCTGTCCAGCAATATAATGGTCACTGCATTTAGCATATCTTCCAAATTTTGGAGTTGGTATAGGGCGATACATTGTAGCACACAACATATAGGCAAAGGACACACCCCTGCCATGCCCCCGCTACACAAGCAACAAAGAATTATTATAGAAAAAGGACTGGTTAACCCAACAAATTTTTTTTTTTTTGTTTTTTTTAAATAATTCTTTGCTTTATACATACTTTAAAAAAACAAAACAAATACAATGTTTGAGGCCTCGTACACACGAGCAGACAGATTTGTTCAAATCTGTCTGTCCGACCGATTTGAACAAATCTGTCTGTTTGGATTTTGGTTTGCTCGCGTGTACACACGAGCAAACCAAAATCCCCGCCCGCAGACGGCGCGCTGACGTGTCGGTGACGTGGCGGTGACGTTGACGCCGCCACGTCACCACACCAGGAAGTAAAACACTTCCGCGCATGCGCCGAATCCATTCGGCGGCGGTGCGGGACGACATGTCTGCTGGTAAGTGTACTAACCAGCAGACATGTCGGGCGGACAGATTCCCACCCGATAGATTTCAAAGCATGCTTTGAAATCTGTCGGGTGGCCAAATCCGTCGGCTCGCCCGTACACACGATCAAATCTGTCTGCTGAAACGGTCCAGCAGACCGTTTCCAGCGGACAGATTTGATCGTGTGTACGAGGCCTAAGAGGTTGGATGAAAAGTATAGCACATTCCAAAATGTTTGTTAGTGCACTTTATATAGAGCTCTATACATCACACCAAAGAGGGACCACTGAAATGAAATAGGGACTTTGGGAATTTAGTTCCAGAAGGGTGCCAGTCTCCACAAGTGAGCGACAGCTAGGAAAGATGAAGGCGATTTTACTAAATGGAAAAGGAGAAAAGTTGGGAAGGGACTTTAGAGGCACCAATATGAACACGTAATTATATTAAATGTAGAAAAGTTTTTTTTTGTACATACAATTAAAATCAATATAAAAAAAAACATTCACATACAATAAACATGTTACATGAAATAAACAAGAAATTGCAAGGAATTGCATTCATCAAGTGAGCATTGCAACCATGAGGATCATTGATTTTAATTGTATTAATTGTAAGTACAACAAAAACTTTTCTACATTTGAAACAATTACGTGTCCATATTTGTTGATTTACTGAAACTAGAGAATGAAAAATCTGGTGCAGCTCTGCATAGAAACCGGAATCCATATTTTTTGTCAAAGTTTAACTGAACAAACTGAAGTTAAAGGAGAAGTACAGCCAACGCTTGTTTGGCTGTAATTTATTCTGTGGATCACAGTGCACTCCTGTGACCCATTTTCAGTCAGCGGCAGGCTGAAGTCCACTGTCTGCTGACGTCACAGAGCCAGTCCAGGCTTGGGAAAGATAGCGATCACCCAGGAGCCCAAACCGGTACCTGACTTAGTCTCCCAACAATCCGCTGAGAGTCTGAGCCAGCTGCTCCCGCCCCCTCCACAACCCAGTGCTCCAGTGAACATGTGTGAAGGGGGGCAGAGCAGAGACGGTGACTGACAGTCACTGGCTCTCTGGTCACGGAGCACTGAGAACTTTTGATTGCTCGGTTATCAGTGGTAGAGCCGGCAGGGGACAGATGCAGCGTTGGACTGATGCTGCATCCACCTAGGTATGTTAATTTTTTTTTTTAAATATTCCCATACTTTTCTTTTAACCTAACTGGCGGTATCCCCGAGCGTGACTCGGGGTGTTTTTCTTTTGCAGAGATCGGTATCCCCGAGTCACACTCGGGGTAGCCATGCAGAGCCTGCAGCGCGCGCTGTCTTACCTTCTTCCTGGATCCAGCGATGCATCCACGCTGTGTGAGCCAGCGGGTGCTCGCTCGATTCACACAGCATCCCCGTGTGCCGCCGATCTCCGTTCCCTGCGACGTTACGACGCACGGGAGCGGAGAACGGCGCCAAATTCAAAAAAGTAAACAAACACTTTACATACAGTACAATGTAATCTTATAGATTACAGTACTGTATGTAAAAAAATACACACACCCCTTGTCCCTAGTGGTCTGTCCAGTGCCCTACATGTCCTTTTATATAATAAAAAGTGTTCTTTCTGCCTGGAAACTGTAGATTGCCCAAAGCAACCAAAAGTGTCCCTTTATGTCAAAAATGGTTTTAGATCAGCTAGAAAACAGCGATAATAAATTATAATCACTTGCAGAATTGAGCGATAGCGATTTGTGGGAAAATTCATCATAAAAAAAATAAAAGTAATGACAGCGACAATTCTGCAACTGAGCAAATTTCAGTGTTTTTGAGTTGATTACATTATTGAATATTTTTTATTATAATTACATTATAATTTGTTATAATTATTTATAGTTTTTTATTATATAAAAAATTATGATTTTGTTTTTCAAACTTTATCATACCCGGGATGTCTTGTTTGGACAGATTTAAGCAAGTTATTCCTAAGAATTGCAGGCCTACAGTATAAAACGCCAAATTTCCATGCAAATAAATGTACCGCTTTTGGTACGTAATTCCAGACAGAATCATACCGCCAGGGAGGTTAAAAGCTCATTGGCTACCATGCACAACTGCACCAGATTTTTCACTCTCCAGTTTTAGTAAATAAACCCCAATGTGTTAGCATTTGCACAGTCTGTGACTAATAATGAGTGAGGGGGCACCCCCAGCACCCTATGACTGAGTTTGAATGGTATTGATAATTGCAGTGAAAGTGCCCAGAACTGATCAACTTTTGTGTTCCTGCATTACTCAGATTCCAAATCATTACTCTGGACACTTAATAAATTCAATTTATATACTGCATACATTCTTTCCTGCCATACCACTTTCCCTAATACCATTTCTTATTTTCACACTATCTATGGATTCTCTGGAATGTACTACCTCATCCCATCAAACTGTCCCCCGGCCATGATCTCTATAAACATTCTTGAAGATGTGCTTCTGCAAAAGAAATGCCCTAATGGTTCCTGACACTTTTATGCTTGAAAAAAATAAAATTAAAATGGCTTGATTTATTAAAGGAAAATACACTGTGCACTTTGCAAAGTGCAGTTGCTTTGCAGCTTGGGAAATAAGCAGAAGCTATGCTGACTTTCATCATCCAATCATGTGCAAGCATAGGTGTGCGTAGCCTAATGCATTAAAGTGTGCACCCTTAAAGGGGTTGTAAAGGTAAAAAAAAATCCCCTAAATAGCTTCCTTTACCTTAGTGCAGTCCTCCTTCACTTACCTCATCCTTTGATTTTGCTTTTAAATATCCTTATTTCCTCTGAGAAATGCTCACTTCCTGTTCTTCTGTCTGTAACTACACACCGTAATGCAAGGCTTTTTCCCTGGTGTGGAGAAAGCCTCCTGAGGGGGGAGGGGGCGAGCAGGAGTGTCAGGACACTCTCTTCTTTGCAGATAATGGAGCTGTGTGTTAGTGGGCGTCCTGACACTCCTGCTCGCCCCCTGAAGAGGCTTTCTCCACACCAGGAAAAAAGCCTCACATTACGGTGGTGAGTAACAGACAGAAGAACAGGAAGTGAGCATTTCTCAGAAGAAATAAGTACATTTAAAAGCAAAATCGAAGGATGAGGTAAGTGAAGGAGGACTGCACTAAGGTAAAGGAAGCTATTTAGGGGAAAATAAAATTTCCTTTACAACCCTTTTAAGAACAAACTTACAGTCCCTGTCTTGTTTGTAACCCGAGGACTGCCTGTACATCAATAAATAACACACATTTCTGTATAATGGCTAACTTGGGATATACATGGCTAAAATTTTTATACAATAGACACATTTATTACATAATTTCTTACTGACCTTGAGAAGTCACAGCACCTGGATGAACGATAGTGAGGTTGGAGCTATGGCAAACTAATAACTTTGTAATGCTGGATTGTTACAGCTACACAAATCCCTGCTTATTTTCTCTCATTTGTAGATGGCTGCAGATTTGTGGCTATACCTGACTGCGATACTTCCAGCTACAAATCAATGGTATACCATGATCACTAGAAGCTGGTTTTGATGACATGAGTAGCTACTAAAGCTGTGGGTTCTGCAGTGAGCTCCAGATACTGCAGAGACTGAGCCACAAATCTTTAGAATTGCTTTAACACGGACACTTTATTTACTGCAATTCATTTATTCCTAGCAGGAAGAAAAGCTAAGCTACAAAATTCTGCTAAAGAATCACTCATGCGACATGTCGCCATCTCTTCTATACAATGCGAATACCAATAGGGATGGTAAAGCCCATGTGAACACTTGTGTAGAATGATTACCATAAGTTCAGAACTACTCAGGCAGCCCTTAGGATTGTGTCAGATGTCACAAAGTATAGGTTTAATTAATAGTAGACATGTGCAGACTGGAATATTTAGTTTCGTTTTTTCGTTTTCGTTTGGAAAATAAATGTATTTAGTTACTCCCGAAAATCGTTTTGATTTATTTCGTTTTTCATTGGGGAATAGCTTCCGTCCGAAAATACAATAATACTTGGTTTCTGTCGAATGGTCAAAAGAATATTCGACGGAACGTCAAATCTTTTTGGTTTCTTTCGAATGGTCAAAAGAATATTCGACGGGACGTCGAATCTTTACGTCGAATCGTACATTTCCGTTCAAATATTCCGCCTACAAGAATTCTATTGTTGTATGACTAGTAATAATGTCGAATCTATTCTCTATAATGTCGAATCTATTTTCTCATAAATCGAAATCTATTCTCTGTAATGTCGAATCTATAATTTCTATAGTGTCGAATCTTTTCTCTATAATGTCAAATCTTTTCCCTATAATGTCGAATCTCTCTATATCGACTTTTTACCGCAACGAAAACGAAAATAAAGCATTTTTTATGTCGGATCTTTCGGTTTTCGTTTCTTGCACTTTCGTTATCGTTTGTTAACCACTTAAGGACCCCCGCACGCACATATATGGCCACAGAATGGCACGTACAGGCACAAGGGCGTAAATTTACGTCCCCGCCTAAGTGCGGTTCGGGGGTCCCATCGGGACCCCCTCCGCGGCGTGCGGGGGTCCCCCTGGCTCCGGGAGCGATCCGGGATCAGCGGGCGGATGTCGGCGCTTACCCGCCCCCCCCCGCGATCGCTCCCAGCCAATGGGAGCGCGCTCCCATCCTGTCAGTTCCTCCTCCTGTGTTTACACAGGAAGGAGGAAATGATGTCACCTCTCATCGCAGCGCTGTTTCCCAGCGCTGCTGATGAGAGAAGACATCACAAGTAAGTGTGCACCAACACAACACTGACACACACTCACATAGGCATATTAACCCCTTGTGATCGCCCCCCACCCCCCTGTCACAGTGTCACTGAATGCAGTGATCTAATCACTGCATTTAGTGTCAGTGTGACAGGCAGTGTAAAAAACAGATAGGCCGCGTACACACGAGGGGATATGTCCGCTGAAAACGGTCCGATGGACCGTTTCAGCAGACATCTCCGCTCGTGTGTATGGGCTAGCGGACAGATTTCTCCACCCGACAGATTTCAAAGCAAGCTTTGAAATCTATCCGGTGGGGATCTGTCCGCCCGACATGTCTGCTGGTTAGTACACTTACCAGCAGACATGTCGTCCCCCACCGCCACCGCGCCGCTGCCGAATGGATTCGGCGCATGCGCGAAAGGGTTTTACTTCCTGGTGCGGTGACGTGGTGGTGACGCGGCGGCGTCAACGTCACCGCCACGTCACCGCGCCGTCCGGCGGCGGGGAATTTGATCCGATGGTGTGTACACGCCATCGGATCAAACTCCCGATCGGACATATCCGATGGAAATGGTCCGCGGACCGTTTTCATCGGATATGTCCGATCGTGTGTATGGGGCCTTAGTGTTAGGTTCAGGATAGCCCCCCCACCCCCTAATAAAGTTTTAACCCCCTGATCACCGCCCTAGTTAACCCTTTCACTCCCTATTGCCAGCGTCACTAAGCGATCATTTTTCTGATCGCTGTATTAGTGTCGCTGTTCCCGCTAGGTAGCTATTTTTTTTTATTGCGATTTTTTTTTTTTACTAAAGACATGTGGCTAAATAAATTTTGGTCTAAATGTTTGACTAAAATTTAGTTTATTTGATTTTTTTTTAACAAAAAGTAAAAAATAGTGTTTTTTTTTCAAAAATGTCGCTCTATTTTTGTATATAGCGCAAAAAATAAAAATCGCAGAGGTGATCAAATACCACCAAAAGAAAGCTCTATTTGTGGGAAGAAAAGGACGCAAATTTTGTTTGGGAGCCACGTCGCACGACCGCGCAATTGTCTGTTAAAGCGACGCAGTGCCGAATCGCAAAAACACCTTGGGTCATTTACCAGCGTATTGGTCTGGGTCTTAAGTGGTTAAAACGATAACGAAAAAACAGATTTTCGGCCGAAAATGCATTCTAACGAAAACGAATGCACATGTCAAATGAATAGTACTGTGTTAGCATATGTTTTGCAGTCCATCTGAAAGGTACATTCATAATGTCTAAACAGCAAAGAATCAAAAGATTTTCAGTTATTTTCTCAATTTTGAAACTGTAAAGGAAAACTCCTTCTAAATCTTAGGCCTCGTACACACGACCAAGAATCTTGTCATCCTTGACGAGGTTCTTGTCAAGCTTGACGAGATTCTTGTAGGCAGGTAAGGCCCCTTCCACACGGGGAGGATCCACTTGCAGCGGTCCACCAGCTCAGCGGGAGATCTCTCCGCTGATTTCCGCTGAGCCGGCGGATGAGAGGTCCCTCTCTGCTCACTGAGCGGGGGAGGGGCTTGTCGAGCGCCCCTGTTTCCTATGGAGAGATCGGATGAAAATGGACAGCATGTCTGTTTTAATCAGATCTCATCCGATCCGCCATGGACAGATGGCAACGTCTCACCATCCGGCTGATTTTAGCGGATCGGGTCGGATGTCAGCAAACATGTCACCGCTGATATCCGACGCTCCATAGAGAGGCATGGAGCAGCCGTCTAGGTCTGACGGGCAGACCTAAACGGTCTGGCAGTGTGAAAGGGGCCTAAAGGTGAACTATGCCTTTAAAGAACCATCACTCAATAAACTAGCAGAATCATGCAGTTATACTATAAATACTTTATCAAAGTGTGGTGCATGTCTGATAACCAATTCAGTCTTTGATTATAATCCAGTAGAGAACAAACGATTCCTATATCCTTAGGGAATATTTTCACACATTGCATGTATGGTATTAATGGAGGAGACACACATGCTTATTTAAGTACCCAGAGTATCATGTTTTAACAAGCACTATGCAATTATTACACACATTTTATTGCAGAGTGAAAATATACTGACATAGCTGATAAAGCTAATGATAAGGTGATCACACAAATCTGAACAATATTTACACGGTAACCAAGGCTGCATTTTTTAACACACGCATGGATCTATACCAATAGCCCTGTATCCGGGTACATGATATCATCTAACCTTTCATCTGGGAATTTAGCTTGGACTTCACAATAACTGTAGAAATTCACTTCCTGGAACACAATAGGTTTGTTTTAAGGCTGTACAGAGTCATCACAGCTTGGAAAATAAGTGGCTGTGGATGAATACCACGAAAATTGCATACGGAAGCAAATTTTCCTTGAAAGCTTTTTAAATATGCATCCTTAATTGTCTATAAAATCGTCGGCCTGGAAAGTTGATAATTTTTAACTTGACATTTTTTTTCTCCTGTTTAGTATAAAAAACATGTGCAATTGGGCCAAAGTTTCAACGTGTGTTAGGTTTTAGTTCCATGCTTAAAGTGATTGTAAAGGCTGACGTTTTTTTTATCTTAATGCATTATATAATGCATTATATCTAGATCCCGCAATATTGCAGGAGTGTCTCAGCTGCCCAGGACTCCCCTCCTCATTGTCTCCCGCTGTCGTCAATCAAAGTCAGTCCGGCCAATGAGGAGAGAAGAGGGGTGGGGCCAGGCCATGGTTCCATGTCTGAATGTCGGTAGCCCCTCATAGCAAGCTGCTTGCTGTGGGGGCTCTCAACAGGAGTGAGGGGCCAGGAGTACCAAAGAGGGACCCGAGAAGGGGAGGATCAGGGCTCCTCTGTGCAAGTCCACTGCACAGAGCAGATTAATATAGACATGTTTGTTATTTAAAAAAAAAAAGAGACTCTACAATCACTTTAGGTATAAACCCAAGTGAGGGGCATGTTTTGACTGTGTGATTGAGAACTTACTATTAAAAATATCAATATTAACAGGTAGGAAAAATATATATAAAAAAAAAAAAAAAAAAACATTTTAAAAATGTAAAATGAAATAATATAATAATAGGTATTAATAATAATAACTATTCCTAGCAATTTCCTCTCCTAAACCACTACATAAAAAATACTGTAGGTGTTGATTTACTAAGTGCAAATATTCTGTTCACTTTGCAAAGGGAATTTCCTTTTAGCTTAGTAAATGAAGTGAAACTCTGGTGACTTCCATCATGTAATCAAGTGCAAGTAGAATACAGTTGTTTTTTTTTTTCTTTCTTGCATGTGATCGAGTTTACTTTGTAAAGTGATATTTCACCACATTTGATAAGCCAAGAGAAAAAAATTACCCCATAGAGTTTATTAAAAAAAAGTCGTAGCTTGGTTAAGCTATGTGAGACCTAGGTGTATACACAATACACCACCCATTGGAAAAGAATTTGTCTATATTTGACCTCTTTTAAGCATTTATGAAAGTCAATATAGCATATACAGTAGGCATACTTTTATTTTGCTGTCAAATTTCCACTTGCTTCAGAGGGAAACAAGATTGAAATACTGAAATGTGTTCTCCCCCTAGCAGAGATAAGTCAGAAGCTAACATTGTGTAGTACATATTACACTTTGTGATTACTGCTTCACTTAGTGGCTCGAGAAAAAAATGTGTCCATTCCAAAATGGCCACCTCATTGCTTTCTATATAGATTTCAAAGCAGACAGGATATGTAAAGGACCAGAAAGAGCATACATCCACCAAACACTGACATCTTAGTTCTTCTTAGGTAAACAGGGTACCATATATCCAAAGTCCAGGCCCAGAAACAACTCTTCTCGGCTTTTCCTTTGTACTGCACCAAACTGGCTGTTATACTGATCCTCTGGCTTAATTTCTTTGTGAGTCACTGAGTGGAGTAAGGCATCCTCCACTCTCTCCTAAGGAATGGTTTTCTTTAAGATTGGTACATGGACAGGCACAGCCACAGTGGGCCCCACAACATATCTGACACACTTAGGCTGCTTTAATAAAGGAGTTGAGAATCTTTTCACAGTAAATCACTTTAAATAACCACATGTGCAGATGAAATAAGTCAAGAGGAATATGTTTTTCTCACAATTGGATAACTGAAGTGAATATTTATACAATTTATTATGTAAAGGTTTTCAACTCCTTCTGTAAACCAGCCCAATTGTGTCACATATGTTGTGGCTCTACCTGTCAATGTACCAATCTTAAAGCTAACCTTACAGGGAGAGAGTTCTACTCACTGAAAAGCAACACTGCACTCACAAAGAAGGAACAACACAACATTCTATAGTAAATTGTTTGCTGTAGTTCCTGAGTCTTGGGATTCTATGCAAAGGCCAGTGGGTCCTGTGAGAGACTGGACATCTACCAACTGCAATGCCCTTCAATGGAAATATAGAGGCACACAGGAGGAGGGGGAGGGAAAGAAATACGCTGCACAATTTTTCATCAAGCACTAAATCCAGAAGCAGAAAGGACAAAAACAGGTAAGGCCGGGGTTCTGCTTCAAGGTGATTTTTGACCCCCTGGATCTCAAGAGACAAAGGGGGAGATTTACTAAAGCTGGTTCACACAGAATCTGGTGCAGCTGTACATAATAACCAACCAGCTTCCAGGTTTTAGGGGCCCAACCTGCCAAAAAGAAGCTTACGTACTTTTTCGAGTGAAAGTCATATTTCTTCAGCTGATAGAACTCTCAGAAGTGAACAGGGGCCATAGACTAGGATTAGGCTTGTTGAGCATTTAAGTGCCAGTTCGCCCCATACAGCCTGACTTCAGCGCGGCTTGCAAAAGACTTCTGTTAAAGAAATAAATGAAAATCACGCTGAAGGCATGCCCAAAAGGTACAGGAACCTTTTTCTAAGTCGGAACAACTTGAGTCGCTCTAAATAGAATGGTTCCATTGCACTGCATGGAGCACGACTTGTCAGGCAGCTAAGTCACCTGACAGGTCGCCTCTGTGTCAACCGAGCCTTAGAGCTACAAGCTTTAAGCAGAAAATTGCTTAGGTGTGAACAGGGCCTAATTTTCCAAAGAAATAATTGAACAAGCTGAAGTTAAAAGCTGAGTTGTAACCAGATTTTGTGTGCACCAGTTTTAGTAAATCTCCCACAAACCTAATTATAATAATGTCATACTGAATATTAATACCTTTGTTTGGTTATGACTAGATCTCATTTCCTTGTCAATACATATTACGATATCATTTTTTGGTATGAGTGTGTAACGGTCAGGGGTTAACACCGTTTACGATATTCCATTCCACCAACCCACGACAGCTTATCGACACTCCACAATCCAGCAGATGAACACGACCCATAGGATTCCCCAGAAACTAGACACACAGCTCTGTTCTCTGGTTCCAAACGGATAGCTCCTTTAATGATAAACTCAGGCTCTTTATATACAGTCAGCAACCAAATATGAACAATGACTCAACTCCACCCACAACATTATACAATGCTTCCTAACGTGCCTCCAATACACATCTTGGGTAGACTTTCTGGCACCTGGTCTGACACAATCCACATGAGCTAATTAGCTACAGCTGACAAATCAGACATCATGACTCAGGCTATTCTCACCTGCTATACAATACACATTTATCATCAATAGAAATTCACACAATACATTGTCAATTAGCATCACACAATGAAAAGGTCTTTAGAAGCCAGACTAAGGTTAGTTTACATGACAGTAGCAGACTTAATTACCCCCTTAACAGTCTGTGTTCCCACATGAATGAGTCACTCTTCTATTAACCTGTTGAGTTCAGAATCAACAACCTGTAATTAGTTTTTGTAGACATTCTTGAATATATTGTGGATTACATTACTGTAGTCCAAATATCATTTCTCAGTCATCCTATGCCCCTAGTGGACATAGGATGACTTTAGACACAAGAGTCTACCCCGCACCCTGCAAGAGCCTCTGGGTCCCACGGGCCCTTCCATTACAGAGTGCTTGGATGAAAGAATTATATCCTATAGTAACTGATCACACAAATGTATGGTTCCTTGAATGAACAAGTGCTTACATTAAAAAAAATTGTCCTGGCAGAAAATCCAATCAAATTTAACGAAATTGATCTTTTTCTTTAGTGTGTTGAATGACTATATTATAGAGAAACACATCATTGACTCTGCAATGGTTCACATGTATAGACAACATTTAAGCTGAAAACATGCTCAGCTGGTGTTTCTTTATTTTATGGTTTATGAGATTTAAAGCTTCGTTATATATGGCTTGTGGTCGGAATGTCAACAGATTATGAACTGTAAAGGGAGACAGTTAAATACAAATCTACATCGCATTAAGGACACCAAACAAGACATTTGTCACTTTACTACCACCGTCAGAGGGTCCTTACAACAACTATTTTACAACAACCATTAAAGGCTAGATTTGATCAACTGTTAAGGATTAAACAGAATATATTGTGTGCCCTGGTGCCTAAAAAAACATTTTACAGGGAAAAAAAATCTATGGAAATGGAGAAAAAGTCATGAAGGCAATTTAAACTAACATATAAGATCCCTTCCACAGCTGTTGAAAGAATTATGGTTAAAATAACATATAAATAAAGGAAACAAGTATAGGATTAAGAATGAGGAATTACATATTTTATCTCTTCACATTGTATGGTTTTATATAAAACAGATGCTGTATATAGTGAATGAGAAGTGCTTCAAATGCTTACAACACGCAAGCATCCAGCTTGTCATGAGAGGAAATCTTAAAAAAATGCACTTCTGTTGGTACACTAAAGATTTCCAAGTATGCCTGCCTGTCATTCTGAAGAGCAAAGCGCATATGCAAATATCCCCCATAAAACGTTAATACCTGTACATGGCCATGGCTAGGCATGCCTGCCACCCAAAATGCGACAACACATGGTGAGTGATCCCACAGGTATCAAGCACAGCATTGTGGTATGGCAGGGAATTGCATACATGTGCCTAATACATTAACTGTTTAATGGAGAAGCAGTTTGGAATGTAGAACTTCTGTGGAACCCCCAAGTTACTTGCATTATTGACAGTGGCTATAGCTGCTGGCAATAATCACCATTGTGGGGCAGCTATTGTGCTTTCCCAGCGAAGGAGCAGTCAGGAGCTGGAAGAGCAGAATTGCTGCCCCACAATAGCTCCCCAATACTAATTGTGTTGATGGTGGAATCAATTGATTTTCTTTCCTGCAGCCCCGAGGTTACAGGAAAGGAAATCGTATTGTCTATGGCCAGCTTAAGCAAGCAAAAAAAAAAAGTACTTTTAGGCAAATGTTACAAAAAATTGTTTTTAAATACATACTTACTGAAAATGCATTATAGTTTCCTTTTAAGGCAAACTAGATCACAAGGAAGCAACTGCCCAGTGCTTGCTATTCTATAATTAGCCATAGAGATTATAAAAGCGAACAAACACTTTAATGTGAACGGTCTCTTTATTTAAAAAATCTGATTTGTTTTCAGAACATATTGAGAATGGTATCCAATATTTACAAAGATAAAATATCCTTTTTAATGACCTAGATAAACATTTGCAGAAGAAAGCTACATTGATTAGAGAATTGCACAATCTTTTTTCAAGTTAAATTTTATAGGTAGATTAGTTTGAGAGTTTAAATAATCTTTTCCTAGACAGCCCCAGCCTCTGGGGGCTCCATCTTGTTTCCTCTAACAAAACAGAACATGCTTATGGGGCCCATCATAACAAAAACGTATCCTGACTTCAAAAGCTATTTTGGACTTGGCATTCTACATGCTCATGTTAATGGTATGATGCAGCTGCTGCTTGTTTTATTCACATTGCTGACAGTTACAACTGAGAGATAAAATTTGATTTCTCACCTCTAACCTATTGCAATGCTGACAACAAACAGCCATAGTGAGGTTGCCAAAATGGTCTTCTGATGAAAACCGCATTGCTGCAGATCAATGATTCTTTTATCTTGTCTTTCAAAGTATACATGAAAAGTCTGGCTTTATTTGTGTTTGCATTCAATAGAACTATATGGCAACATATCAAGGCTGATAAAGTGCTCTATGACATTCTTTAGGTTTTGCTCTGCACCACCAGCTTCATCAACTCTTGTTAATATGCTAGTATCAATGCTCTATAAGGCTGGACTCACACCTATACATTTTTAGTGCTTTTTGCATTTTGCAGATTTGCACTACAGTCCATTTAACAGGGTTTCCTATGGAACACGTTCTGTAGTGCAAACCTGCAAAATGCAAAAAGCACTAAAAAGGCAAAGGTGTGAATCCAGCCTGATGCCTCATACACACATACGGGTTTCCGGGCGGTAAAAAGTCCGCCGGGAATCCCGAGGGGGAAACCAAGAACCTGCTCTGTATTTTTTTCCCCCTACACACAAGAGGTTTTCCCGTCGGGGAAAACTGCGATGTTGCTTTGGTCAGGAATCCCAGCCGTGTGTATGCTCCATCGCAGTTTTTCACATAGGAAAACTGCCGGGGAAAAGACTGCAGGGAATCCAGGCAGGAAAAAAGAGAGCTGGTTCTCTTTTTTTTTTCTGGTAGTTTTCTTGTCGGGAAAACTGCGATGGAGCATACACATGCCCGGTTTTCCTGGCCAAAAGCTCTCATGGCAGTTTTCACATTGGGAAAACCCATCGTGTGTACGAGGCATTAGGCATCAAGCTGCCCTAGCTGATAATTCTGTTTTGTGTACTATTTTGTCACATCATAATGTAGCGCACAGACTGGTCTTTAACAAGAACAGTAGTTCTATGGGGTGTTACAATAACATTTGTGAAAATGTGCTATTGAAAACAGAATGCTGATTGGCTTGCAATGATAAAATACTAATCTAACGTATCTAAGTCCTGCAAACAAAAGGAAGGGGAACTTATTTCATTTTTATTGACCTACACAGTCTTGTAAACACTCTAAAATTACTCTGTACTCCCACCACGTTTCTTTTACTGGATTTAGCCCAGGTTCACAATAAATGCTTAGGGTTAGAAATCCTGCAACTTCGGCTGAACTTGCACGATTTCAAACTTGGCAACCCAGTTCAACTTCAGGGGCGATTTGGCAGACATCTGTGCAGGTTCCTGCACAGATGTCTATTCAAATCGCCATCCAAGTCACCCAAAATTAGTACAGGAACTACTTTTAGGAATAAGTGCAGTGCCGCACCAACTTGGACAGTGCTATTGCCAGCAATAGCCACTGATTTGGCATGCTATTCGTGCTCAATGTGAATGTGGGCTTGGCGTCAAACATAGACGTGAACACAGGGTGTGTCGGGGGTGCTTGGGGCACACCCTTAACACCCTGTGTGGGGCAGATTTCCCTATCTAGACCCCTAAAATCTCACCAAAGCCCCCTAACAGGGTTCCTAAAAATAAAAAATAAATATAGTGAAAACTACTGACACCATCCATTGCCCTACTGACACCAATCTCTGCCCTACTGACACCATCCATTACTCTGCTGACACAGTCACTATATATACACATGCAAACACACGCAAATACATATGAGCTTTTAGGTGCACATCCTAATACTATAGGCTGCACACACCTATGGAGTAGGGATGAGCCTTCGAACGGACCGACCGTTCGGGCGAACATTTAGAACCCCATTGACGTCAAAAGTTCTCATTTTAATGCCCCATATGCAAGTTATTGTCAGAAAACTTCTTTGAGAACCCGGGTCTTGCCCCAGGGAACATGTATCAATGGAAAAAAGTTCTAAAAACGGTATTTTTTTCTGGAGCAGCGATTTTATGATGCTTAAAGTGAAAAAAAAAAGGAAAATTCCTTTAAATATCGTACCTGCTGGGTGTCTATAGTAGTGGCACGTGTTTAGAACTGTCCCTGCACAAAATGAGATTACTATAAGAAAAAGGTAATTTAAAACTGCTTGTGTCTTTAATATAATGTCTGGTCCCTGCAATATGGATGAAAATCACTGATAAAAATAGCATGGGTTTCCCCGCCCCCCTCCCCCCCAGGTCATTACAAGCCCCTTTGGCTCTATATACTTTGAACAGCAGTATACAGGTGGTGCAAACAAGACAGAGACTGTAGGTTTGTTGTTAAGTAGAATCTATAATTTTCAACTGGTACTTCTTTAAAGTGTAGCTTCAGCCATAGAATCTTTTTTAAGCTTTTCTGAAAACATAGAGAAGGGTTATCACCCCTGTAACATATGTTTTGCTGTCTGTGTGCATCTGTTCAGAAGATTGCACCTCATTTTTTGTCCCAAAGACAAATGATTTTTTGAAAAAAAATGTTTTTTTTGGGGGAAACAAGGATTGTGATAAAGCATCAGTGGACAGGTCACACCTTTTACAGAAGAGAATTTCCCTTCCTAGCGGTAGATTTCCTCTCACTTCCTGTTGTCTCCTTCCGTTTGCAAGTAGGAGTCGTTTGTAAGTTGGATGTTTTAAAGTAGGGGCCTGCCGTATATACGCTGCAGAAATTTGGGCCCTAGGTGTTGGTGTTGCGACAACACTGTAACCCCTCACAGTTAGTCTTGGTGGCCGCTGGAACGCCCTGCTGTGAAATATTAGATCAAGAATTGTAATTACACGCCTCTGTTGAACAGGGGCACAAAAATTGGACCTTAGGCACTGGTGCTGGTGCCACAACACTGCAACCCCCACAGATACTCTAGTTGTAGCGCAGCAAATAGCCTGCTGCAAACTATTACATCAAAAATTGTAAATTACACGCCCCTGTTAAACAGGGGCAGAAAAATTGGGCCTTAGCCACTGGTGAGGGTGCCCGGAACCAACAATGTTCTTACAAGCTATCAGCAAGATCATTGAGAAGGAGGATATTCAGTCAGCAGAACAGGATAGTCACTCAGCATCAGCATAGGCAGTCTCCAAGGGATCTGAAGTTTCAAAAAAATTATTCAGTTACATCAGCATCAGGTGCTTGGTAGCTGGTGGTAGCCCAAGCCTGATTCATTTTTATGAAGGTCAGTTGATCGACGGAGTTGGTGGAGAGGCGCACCCTGTGATCGGTCACAGAGCCTCCAGCAGCACTGAATGTGCGTTTTGAAAGAACGCTGGATGCAGGACAAGCCAGTAGCTCAATTGCTTACTGTGCAAGCTCTGGCCAGTGATCATCCTCAAGACCCAGTAACCCAGAGGATTTTCGGTGGGAAAGGTGTCCAAGTCTGATCTTGCCCCTAGGTATTCCTGCACCATGTAAAACAGACGCTGGCGATGGTTGCTGGAACGGGTCATACCTTGGGGCTACAGACTAAAAAATTGTCTGAACGCATCGGTCAGACGGCCAACTTCTCCACCGCTCCTTCTGTGACTCACCGAAACCTCAGCAACACGTTGTGCAGGACCAGGATTTGGTAACCCTCCAGTCTCTGGGAACGCGTTGCACAGACCATTCTGCACGGCCTCCCGAAGATGTTTCATCTTCTGCTCCCTCTGCGACAGCAAGATAAGGTCCGCAGTAATGATTCCTCTCCTTGATAGCACAAATACGAGGATCCTTACACAGGCTTTGCAGGATTAAGGAGGTCATGCGGTGTAGGTTTGCTGAGGCATTCGGTGCACAGTCCTCTGGGTCACTGAGGATGACAGGATCCGCAGCCACCTCATCCCAGTCACGTAAAAGTCCATGGGTTCCTTGGGACTGTAATTGAACCCTTGAAGACTGCTTCTGATGCTGAGTCAAAAGCTCCACCTCTATGCTGCTGATACAATCCTCCTCCTCCTCGTCCTCTTCCTGTGTGCTAGGCGGGCAAGCAGGACCACTGTCTGGATAAAGGGGGCCTTGAGAGGTAAGGAAGTCCTCATTTTCCTCCCTCTGTTCTACCTCAGGGGCCCTGTCCATTATTCCACGTAGCGTGTGCTCCAACATGTGAATAAGAGGGACAGTCTCACTGATGCATGCACTGTCACTGCTCACCATCCTCGTGGCCTCCTCAAATGGTGACAGGACAGTGCATGCATCCCTGATCAAGGCCCACTGGAGTGGGGAAAAAAAAGCTCCCCTGACCCAGTTCTGCTGCCATATTGGCACAGGTACTCATTGATGGCCCTCTGCTGCGTGTGCAGCCGCTGCAGCATGGCCAATGTAGAGTTCCATCTGGTGGGCATTTCACAGATTAGGCGGTTCTTGGGCAGGTTGTATTCCCTTTGGAGGTCTGTCAGCCAAGCAGTGGCATTATATGACCTTCTGAAATGCACACAGACTTTCCTGGCCTGCTTCAGGACATCCTGTAAGCCCGGGTACCTGCCCAAGAACCGCTGCACCACCAAATTCAGAACTTGTAACCCTGTTGTCTCAAGCACAGTCGACCTCTTTCCACTGCTTTCTTTTTTGTGAGAGGTGTTGAAGGATGGGCCACAACCATCTTTGCATATTAGAGAACCCTGGGTTCTGGTAAGAGGGTCTCCCCAACCGTTTTGTATTACATTGTATTGTAACTATATATTCCTTTGCTTTGTAAAGTGCTGTGCAAACTGTTGGCACTATATAAATCCTGTATAATAATAACTGAAATTACTGACATTTGTTGTATGTAAAGAAGTTTGGCTTTAACTAAAATGGCCCAGAGAACCATATATTAACTATCTGTTGATAGAAAAGTCAAATTGCTGCTTTACACCAAATGCACACAAGCATATTATAATCAAGTAATTGGTAAACCAGTGTTAACAAGTCGGGTGCTTTCAATCAGATATGTTGTTCTGACACCAGCCACTTGCGTTTTGGACAGTCGGAATTTGGGGTGACCGTGTGTATGAAATTCCGATTGTGTGTATGGGGCATAAGGCACAAGGAAATCCTATAAGCATGGACTTGCTCTCAGTGTTGAGCCTTGATTCTGTCTTTCTCCAGTAAGAGTACTTCTGGACACTTTTGGCAATTTTGTTTGTAATTTAAGAACATATCAACAGCTTTCAGCCACAACAAACCATTATGTACAATAATTTCTCAGTTTTCAAGTGACTGAATGACCAAATTGGTGCAGAAAAAAAAAATGTTTTGCTGGGGTAAAGTAGTGCTTTTTGTTGATTTCCATCATTTGATCAATCAGAAGTGATTTCAATTTCAGCCCTTAAATGCAGAGGGAAGACACAAAATTGCCAATAAATTTGACAATTCCATTTACAGAAAAGCCAAAAGAATTTATCTGAGATCGATTTCAAAATGCTACATTTTCATGCAGTGATGGTCCTAGGGTGATCTGTCTTGATTTATTGCTATTTAAGAGTACTATGATTGCCAGAGAGAATGCAAACAGCATAGTAAATTGTTACCCCATAAAAGTGAATTTTTTTATCCAAATTATGCCTGAACGTATAGTCCAATTATCACTAAAAATAGAAACGGACTGGACTACTACACACCCAATGAGTCCCCAGAAGAAAATGTTTGGGATATAAGTGAGCCAGTTGTATTGTATGATTGTATATGTATAATGTAGTATTTGATTTGTGATGCAGTATGAAAAAGTATTAAACCCAATTTAGGGCAACTACAGAGCATAACTGTTCTTAGCTATATTGACATGAACTATTCTGGGTGCACAATTTTCATCTCATTTCATATACACTAATTTGCCACCTTAGAACACTTTTACTGATTTCCACAATTATTATTATTATTATTTTTTTAGCACATATACACAGTAATAAAACTAATTTGTTATCTGAAATTATGCAAAGATAACGTCACCTGCAACAAGAAATTAAAGTTTCATTTTCAGTTACAAAAACCCTAGCAGTGCGGACAATTCAAAGCAGTTCCAGGGTCAAAACCTTAACGCATTCCCTATAACTATAGACACACACAGCCTGGCCTGGGAATGCGCCCACATGGGTGCCTCCTCAGCACACGGTTTTGTGGGGGGGGGGGGGGGGCATTCAGAGGAGATGAGGAACAGACAGTTCTGGTGGTGAAAAGGAGGTAAGGGACTTCTCTGTGCAATACTACTGCACAGAGCAGGTAAGTATAACTTTTTTTTTTTAAGAGAAAAAAAAGGTGCCTTTAGGACCACTTGGAATTGTAGGGTAATTTAAAATGTAATTAATTGCAAAGAAGGCCATAAAGTAAGTCAATTAAAGTAAAAGTCAAGTATTTTGAAGGCAAAGTACATATGATACAGCTCACCACTAGATTCTTATTTTCTCAGATAAAAGAAAAGTATAGTATTATCTGTGGCAATATTTTTTTTAAAGAAAAGATGAAGAATATATATATGTATATATACTGCATTTTTTTTTCTTCAGCACCAGTCTTTGACAAATCATTCTCTTTAAACACTGTACAAGGGTTGCCATCTAATCACTGGTAATTGTCTCCAGGAGAGTACAGCATCCAGTGATTTCAGTAATAGTATCCAGAAGAAAATTTTAATAAATGGTACAATCAGAAAAAAAATGATTTTGTTCCACTGAGATCAGTGCAAAGCTATTTGGGGTGACCCAAAATGCCTCATGACAGGTAATCAAATGAGAGTGTAAATTGTTTCTCAGACAAGCTGTATCCCCTTTAAACCGAGAAAGAAAAGGCTTGTCCATGAAATGATAAATGTCTTTTTGTATATTAGTATAGCTTAACTGTACATGGAGCATACCTAACCTCCCAGATTTTTTTTTTATATTGCAGCTTACTGGTTCTAATGCCCTGTACACATGATCGGACCTTCGTCTGACCAAATTCACATTGGAATTCCAACAGAATTCCATCGGAGTAAAATAGACTATAGTTCTATATGTAAACTCAGATGGAATTCATTGAAATTACTCCGATGGGGCATACACACGGTCGGAATTGCCAATGGAAAAAGTCCATTTGACTTTTTCCATCTGGAATTCCGATCGTGTGTATGGGGCTTAAGAGGTGGTGACTGTATTAGTATCCGTTTTCCAGTTATTGTCTCCTATACTTTTACTTTGATCTTACCCATGACACACTTCCTGTCCTGTGCTGAGTCTATGGAGGACCAGCATTGTAACCCTGGGATAGGATGTGTTTTAGGACTACAGAACACCTCCTCTCCCCACTTCTCCATAATACTTGGATGAGTTAGTGGTGGTTGTTTTGTAGTTTACAGAGAGAAATAAACAAGTCCGTAAACACTGCTTGAGATTACAGCAATGTGCATAGGAAGTTGCCCACTTGCTTGATTTCTGGCAGTAACAACAGATATTTTTTAACTTATCAAACAGATATAACAATCTGCTTTCAGTTGTATATTTACCATGCAGGCATGTTGCCTTCTGTAATGTATGTTTAGTTAGCACTTGGCTGGCCAGGTTAGGGGGAAGGGGTTAATGTTCTTTGCCACTTTCCCTGATCATGCTTGTGGACTTTTTCTGGGGTCCAGCCTCCCTCCCATGTTATATAAAACGGAGAAGGTTCGGGTCTCAAGGGGGGCTTGAAAGCATGCACAAGAATTGGAACATTGCTAAAGTTTTCTGGAACCTTTATGATCCCGTACCCATGGACCTCTCCTTTTGAGTTCAGCCAAACATGGACTTTACCCAAAAGGACTTTTAGATGTAGTTTAGAGACAGATGTTTATTCATGTTATGTTATGCTGAACGTTCAGTAAAGTGGTTTTATCTGCTTTGAAGTTATTCAAGAGGTGCATGTTGGGTCCATGGCATATTCCTAAAGAACCTAGGTCTGTTAAAAGCACTATGGTACAGAAGGTCAACTCCCAAAGCAAGGAAGAGGAGGTAGTTGCCATGGGTGATCGAAAAAAGAACAGTTGCACCAGAAGAGAAGGGGGGGTGTTCTGTAATCCTATGCTAGGGTGACAATACTGCCTCTCCATAGATACAGTACATTGAGTAAACACTGTCACTCTAAAATGGGAAATGCATTTTTGTTAGAATCACCAGATGAAAACAAAGGACCCTGAGGAAAATAAAGCCATTGCATCTAAGAACTGGTGGGTTGCAAAATGTTAAATATTTGTTTCTTGGATTTAGCTATGCTTTAACTTAAAAGCACTTCCCGACCGCCGCAGGCCGATATACATCTGCTGTTTGAAGAGGAATTTCTTTGTTATGGCAGCAGCTAGCTGTCATAATCCAGGTATCCTCCTTATCAGTGGGCGGTCCGGTTTCCGATAATAGTGGTCTCTGCAGTGGATTCGCCACCAGATCACTAGATCATTTTTATTGGTGGCGGGAGAGGGCAATCCCACAACTCTCCTGTGCCCTCTGCCGTTTACCGGACCCATTGGCAGCAGCGGAGGTGATTGGGTCCTTCTGATGGCTGAGCATTGGGACGAGTGAGGCAAAGATGGCCTCCACCCGTCTCCATATCATAGCCGGGTGGAAGTGGCGTCAAAACGTCTCTTCCGCCCATAGCTCTTAAAGGGCCATTTTTTTATTTTTTATAAATGACAACATTTTATATTTTCTTTCCTTATTGAAATTTGGTGTAAATATGAGATCTGAGGTCTTTTTGACCCCAGATCTCACATTTAAGAGGTCCGGTCATGCTTTTTTTCCTATTACAAGAAATTATTACATGCCTTGTAATAGAAATAAAAGTGAAATTTTTATTTTTTTGAATGAACATTGTAAAAAATAAAAGGTAAAATAAATAAGAGCTGAGCTTGTGTGCAGAAGCGAACGTACACGTGAGCAGCGCCCGCATATGAAAACAGTGTTCAAACCACACATGTGAGGTATCACTGGGATCGGTAGAGCGAGAGCAAAAATTCTAGTCCTAGACCTCCTCTGTAACTCAAAACATACAACCTGTAGAATTTTTAAACTTCGCCTTTGGATATTTTTAAGGGTAAAAGTTTGTCGCCATTCCACGAACGGGCGCAATTTTTAAGCGTGACATGTTAGATATCAATTTACTCAGCGTAACATTGTTTTTCACAATGTAAAAAAAATTGGGCTAACTTTACTGTTGTCTTATTTTTTATTAAAAAAGTGTATTTTTTCCCAAAAAACTGGGCTTGTAAGACCGCTGTGCAAATATTGTGTGACATAAAGTATTGCAATGACCGCCATTTTATTCTCTAGGGTGTATAATGTTTGGGGGTTCTAAGTAATTTTCTAGCTAAAAAACAAAACAAAACAGTTTTTAACTTGTAAACAACAAATCTCAGAAAGAGGCTTGGTCTTTAAGTGGTTATGTTCAATTTATCATGTGGAAAATAATAATCAGATGTTGATGCTGGTGATGCAGGTGAGAAGATAAGAGAACCAACGAAAGCATTGACACATTTTGCCATTCCATAATGAATATTAAATGATACTATGCGATTAAACTTTTTTTTTTTTTGCAGTGGGTATAAGCAAAATTCAATTTCAAGTTAAATAAAAACCCGAGCAATAATACATTAAACAATAAACTATTTTATTAGTTAATATTACTCATGAGTGTCTGGGAAACAGTGCAATTTTTTCTGAATCTTTTGGACAAGTAAATGATACTGGCAGAAGCCTTAAAGCACTGGGTGATGTCAAGCAACAACAATTCACTGTCACATATTGATTCAATTTAAACTTTGCAAGATAGAGCAATGAGTGATTTATTTAATTTACAATAATGAATTTCCATGTGATGCTGATATAAGTAAAATTGCATAACCAAACTTTTTTATTTAATAAATCTAGTATTTTTTTATTTTTATAAATTAGTTATTTTAGAAATGAGGAGTACATGTGTTTCTCTCTTTAAACATATCAGTGACAATGATTCATAGTTCGATGCTGAGCATTTATACATGTTAAAAATACAAATAAAACATCTGCAGTGCTCATTGAAAGACGGCACTTATACAACGTTTCTCAGATGTTTTGACAACTTTTATTGTAATTGTGGCACATGCACTATTTTCTACAAAAGGAAAAAGGCAACAATCTCTCGATCGTTACCAAGACTGTCCAGCAAGTTGGAAGCTCCATAAAAATTCATACGTACCTTACTTAAAGCGGTAATAAACTCAGAAGCAAACATTTATTATAATGCATATTATAATTATTTTTTAGGCTTTCTTACTTTTATTTCCACTTGGTGATCTTGCCAGTTAGTTTTTTTTAACAGAACAAGCTTTCCTGCAGGTGTAGCAGTTGGAGGTATGAGATAAAGCATTTAACACTGTCAGGGGTGCTCACAATGATCAGCCTTTAATTATTTATGTAAAACGTTATCCCAAAATGTACCAGCAGATTTGGATACAAATTTAAAAAATGTTAAGCCTGCAGCTAACACTTTTGAAACAGTTACAACAGTCCCAACCCGACGAGAAACACGACGAGGAAATTGAGACTCCCGACGAGAAAAAAAGAACAAAAGAACATGTTCTCTTTTTTTCTCGTGGAGATCCATACACACGACCATTTTTCTTGGCAAAAATGCTCTGCCAGCATTTTTCTTGATGTATTTTGCCGAGGAAAACGGTCGTGTGTACGAAAAAATCCTAGCGGGAATACCGTTCGTCTGTATGCTTTTCCGACGTGCAAAAAAACACTTTTGGAATGCTCGGAAACAAACTGATGCATGCTCAGTAGCATACAACTTAATTTTCTCGGGTCATCGTAGTCTTTTATGTCACCGTGTTCTTGGCAGTCAAAAGTTCACTGAAGTTTGGTGTAACCGTGTGTATGCAAGGCGGGCTTGAAAGGAAATCCGTCGGAAAAAACACTGTTTTTTTATCCAATGGAAAAACCGCTCGTGTGTATGGGGCATACACTCCCTTGCCTCCCAGACTGGCAATGCTACTGTCCATAGGTTCTCCTTTGGCCCTCCATCCAGAGTGGAGGCACTCAAACACGGGAAGTGTTTTCACCAGCCAGATCACCAAGTGAAAACAGAGAGGGGAAAAAGAAAAAAGAAAACTAATGCAGCCACCACATCTAATGATTGAATGATCTAATATAAACATATTGGCCCAAATTCACAGAGCGATTACACCTGCGCAACAGGAGATGCACGTGTGTAAGTCGAAATGTGCGCGTGCGTTTTGATGCAGGGCATCCCCAGAACGAGATACGCAAAAAATCTACTTTTTTTTGTTCCGCGTAATTTCGTTAGACTGGCGCATCCGTCCGTGCAAAAGTGCGCTAGACAGACCATTGATTTGCTAGTCAAATATGCTAATGAGGGACTTACGGGGATCCACAAAAGAACGTTTGGGGCAGCGCAGGCTACGCAGTGTGGGCAACAGCAAAATGTCCTGTCTAAAATTAGACCATATAAAAGCTGGTCTAAAAAGAGAAAAAAAGTCTACTTGTTAGATAAAGCAACACTGTTAGTGAGGAGTTCAGCAGTCACACGTGTTGCACAACAATCTGTATGCCAACATGCCAGGGGCATCGTCGCACATAGCTATACTACTGACTTTAGATGAACAAAGAAGGATGAGGGCACGGAGGATGGCATGGAGGAGGGCACGGGAGAGGATATACCGCACCCGCATAGACCTGTTTGGCATGAGTGATTCTGAGGTGTTTCGCATCTTCAGATTCACCCCTCATGTCATCCTGGAATTAACCACAACCCTGCAGGAGGACATCACCAGCCCAACACACCGCTCACATGCAGTGCAGCCACTGGTCAAGGTCATGGCAACACTCCATGTCCTTGCCAGTGGCTCTTTTCAGCGTACAAGTGGAGTGGTGGCTGGGATGTCACAATCCTCCATGAGCAGATGTGTGCACCAGGTTGTCCCTGCAATCCTCAGACGCATGGCCAACCAAATCATTAAACCCACCACTGAGGAGCTGCGGCTGAAGGCAATGACAGATTTCTACAGAATTGCCAGATTCCCACGCACCGTGGGAGCCATTGATTGCACACATGTGGCACTCCAGCCCCCCCAGGAGACAGAGCACATGTACCGCAATCGGAAGCATTGGCATTCCATCAATGTACAGGTGATAGTCGATGCCCAAGGCCTCATATGGCACGTCCGTGCCAAACACCCAGGGTCCAGCAATGACAGCTACATATACAATCAATGCCACATCCGAATGGAATTCGATCAGAACGTGTATGGGGACACCTGGCTGGTTGGTGAGTGACATGGGAGTCAGGCATGACTATCCCCTCCCATGATGCACACATCACAAGGGCCACATGCATGACTAACATCCTCCTGCCTTTTCCCTTACAGGTGACTCTGCATATCCACTGGGACCCCATCTCATGACTCCTATCCGGAACCCCCAAACCCCAGGAGAGGAAAGATACAATCAAGCACATGCCCAAACACGAGCAGTGGTGGAGCGCACCTTTGGCCTACTAAAGTCACGTTTCCGATGCCTGGATAAGTCTGGGGGTACCCTCTTGTATTCCCCAAACTTCGTGTGCCAGATCATCGGTGCATGTTGCATGCTGCACAACTTCGCAGAAAGAAAGGGCCTGCAGATTGGCCTACGTGATGACCTGACCCCTGAACCAGACAATCCCCCCCTAACCGAGGCTACCCCGTCTTCTGAGGGTAGAGCAGCCAGGAGACAACTCACATTGGGCATCTTTGCACGTTAAACACACACATTAATCATGGCACAATGAGAATGCATGCATGCACAACACTGTGGTCCCTAGCACACACACCCCACATCCACATCAAATTGGATTGGCACCAGTCCACCATGTAGGACTTGTGAGCAGCAACGCCACGCCAAGGCTCCAATTATGTCACTGTACATTCATACACCATTCACACGGACCTGGGGATCACTTCTCCCTGGTCCTGGGGAACCCTTCTCCGCCAAAATTGAGGGTGACACCCCTTTTCCGGCAGGAATGTCACCCCCACATTCAAACAGCATTCACAACCCCAAAAAAAAAATTACCTGCAAAAGCAAAAATTTTCCAGCCAAAAAAAAAAAGAAAAGGGGGAAAAAAAATGTATGCCCTTTGCGTGAGCCACGCCTGGGGCGCCCCCGGCCATGGCCCCGGCTTCTCAGGGGAGACTCATGGGGGAGGGGTAAAACCGGGGAAGGAGGAGCAGCCCCTGATCTCTGCCCACCTGGCGGCCTGCCCTCCAAGGCCACGGCTATTCTGTCCAGGGCAGCACCAAGTGTTGCCGTGTTGGCCTGGATAGCCATGGTAAGGGCCCTCACATCCTGCCCAACGCCTGCTGATGTCGTCTGCAGTTCGTTTAGGCAGGTTGTGAAAGCCCGGGAGTGGGAGTCCAGGTTCCCCAGCGTATCCTTGATGGAGGACAGGCTCTCCTCCATCCGCACCAATGTCTGGCTGACCTGTCCCAGATGGCGGGTCTGGAGGAACTGGTCCCTTCTCAGAGTGGCGGGCAGGAGATCGGCCAACCCCCTGGTGTTCTGGGATGAAATCCTGCCTCCAGCTGATGCTTGTGGCCGGGGAGAAGGGGAGGCCCTTGTGAGGGGAGCCATGTTGGGGAAGGAGGGGGGGGGGGCTCCCCCTTAGGGAGGGCTGCCTGCTGCCAGCCAGAGGGGAAGAGTCCTCAAAAACCAAATGTCCAGTGCCTGACATGGACTCCTCCTCCTCATGATTCTCCTCCTCCTCATGATTCTCCTCCTCCTCTTGAACCTCCTCCGCGGACTCCGGCCTTGTTGGGGGGGCCTCATTAGGCTGCTGTCCTGGGGTTGGTGCGGTCAGGCCAGATGGTCCTGCACCCTCCTGCACATCTGTGGATGACACAAAACATTCACAGGTTGGAGGATCCACACACTTGCCACATATTCCCTTTCACCCCCTCCCCCACACATGCTACACACCTGATATTAAAAAAAAAACGTACCTGGCACCACGGGCTCCGGACTTGAGTCAAAGCCGGGCAGGCCCTCAACTTCATGCCGATGAAAGGTCAGGGCCACCGCACGCTCCTCCGCTGTCAGCCTAATACGGCATGGTGGGCCCCCTCCTGTGCCCCTGGCATGGTCATGCATTCTGGCCAGCTTCTGTTTGACCAGACGCCGGAGGTCATTGATTTTATTGTCAATCCCAGACCGGGTCCGTGTCTCCCCCTGCCCCGCTGAATTGACCTGCTCAGTGATCATATCCAAAATCTCCCTCCTCCTGGCCGGGGTGGTGTTGGCACTGTCTGGGCCGTGGAGGAAACGCCCATACTCGCTAATGGCCCGGGCAAGAATTTGTTTTTCCCCAACTGTAAAATTGAGCTTTCGTTTTCTCTCTGTCATACTTCCAAAAAAACTCACTCCCAGTCAACAAAATTCACTCACAAAAACAAGCACAACCAATCAAGCAAGAACACACACAAAGACAAAACTACTCAGCAAGAAACAGTCACAAAAAAACAAAACAAAAAAACAGCAGGAAAACAAACGAACAGAAGTATATCAATCAAACAAACAGTCTCTCAAACACTTATCAAAAAACACTTTCAAAGATCTACTAACAAACACTTGATCACACAGAACACTAATCTGACAACTACAAAACACACCGCAACGAACAACAGGACAAAAGCACTTGGTTAAATGGGAAGGGACAAAGGGATGTACTTTTGCAATGCAAGTGCGTTTGTGTGTGTCTATTTATGCTGTTTGCGTAGTTCACAACGTTGCCCTAGTCCATTTCCAATTTCACTGATTGCGCCGCTCCCGAGTTGTGAGCATGCGCGCAGCGGAGCTGACATGGTCTGCTTCAAGCGCGCATGCGCGAGCCGGCCGGCCCTTCATTTGCATGGGGTCACGGCTCATTTCAATGTAACACGCCCACGTCCTTCCCAATTTGTATTACTCCTCCTTACGCCTCTGAAAAAACGTTACGCATGCGCAATTTCCTGTGCAAAAGCTACGAGAATAGGGTGATTACGCGGCAAAATTGCGCAAGTCTAACGTAAAGGTGGTGCGCTACGGCGGTCCAATAATGCGCAGATGTACCCGAATCTGGGCCATTATATTTAATGTTTGGTTTTAATACAGCTTTCATATCAGTCTTGAGTCTAATACCTTGTTTTAAGCTTTTCTGCACTGTAATGAATCAAAGTCACAAAGTCCCCTGCTCATTATCCTGGAGTTGGGCTTTAAAGCAAAGCTCCACCTAAAAGGGGAAGCTCTGCTTGTTTGTTTCTTTCCCCCCTCCATTGCCACAATTTGCACCTTTCAGGGGGAGAGCAGGTACCGGAAGTTCAGCCCCCCTCCAACTTCCCCCGCCGCCGCTTTGCGCATGTGCAGTAGGGAATCGGCTGTGAAGCTGCAAGGCTTCACTGCCAGTTTCCCTCACAAGTAACGGCGACGGCAGCACCCAAGAGCCGATTAAAAAAATCAGCTGGGGTGATGACATTGCGGGATCCCTGGACAGGTAAGTGTCCTAATATAAAAAGTCAGCAGCTACAGTATTTGGTGGAGGGGCTGGAGCTCCTCTTTAACCATTTTTTTCTCATCATTGACTACTTTTGTCAACATCTTCAAGCATCTGTGAGGGTACTAAGAAATTCTTACAAGAGGGCCTGTGTGGCTTTATCATCCAGTGCAACATTTTGCCTTCTGGCTATATCGGCGTTGATAATGCAAGTCAATGAGAAAGTTCAGAAAGTGCCTTGTGAGCATTTGGGATGTGCTTGTTCAGCTTGAACTGTCATATTCACAGCATCTGGAGAACTATTTATTATCAGAGAGTGCACAGAACTTTGCTCTGGCATCAGAAAACTTTTAATAGTGCAGAATTTTTTTTTATGTTAGAGCTATGTAACTAACAATGACCACTTAGCATAATATAAGAACTCTGCGAGTGAACCCATAGCAAAGACCACTTGGTTTCCTAATTATATACAGTATATTATTCCTGCTATAGTTTAGATGACTTTTAGGCTCATTCACATCAAATTCATATAAAAGTGTGTGCGTTTTCATGGCAAATATGCACATACAATCACATGCATTAAGATTTTTTTTTTTATGTATTTTATGTGCATTTTTAATGTTTTTTGTTTGCAATGTTATAACTCATTTCCTGCTTTGTAGCTCAAAGTGCACTTATCCTAAAGACCACAACACAATTAGAAGACTGCATACTGATAAATTATATGGACAAAATTCAAGCCACCCCCCAAAAAAAAAATATCAACACTGTTGGTGGCTAGGATATAGTCCTGAAGGTCATGCGTATTGTAGTCAAATAAAAAAAACGTTAAAAAAATTAAAAATACAAGTCACCAGTTCCTGGAAATGTTGAATGGTGTAAATCTGTCTCTCTTTCTATACACACACACATCATATTTTGTGCCTTGTGTTGTTTTGTTAACTAAATAGCCCCATTTGGAGCATTGCCATATTGTAGTATAGCACTCAGTCATCCATAAAGCCCTTCATGGTTTGGAAACAATGAAAGACTAAACATATTACTTGCTTTTAAACACAATATAGGGAAGAGTTGCAAGTGAAACTGCAGCTGTGAAAATACAATGATTTCATCACAGTTGTCAACACATATGTTTCCCTTTTTTCTTTTTCATCTACTTTAGTGTTTATGCATTTAAGGCAACATATAAGATGTAATCTATAATCAGACCTTCTGACAAACATCTTCTTGATGCTATGCTTAAGGAACATGACATTCCTACTACAAAAAAAGCGCTATCCTTTTTCAGAGTTATATACCCCCAAAATGGTCCAGGTCTATTTAGTGAGATGTATAGTGATTTTTTTTAAAGTTTTAAATTGTCACAGTTTTTGGAAAAATTAAGAATTTTTTTTTTTTTCACAAAGTTGTCATTTTAACAAGTTATTTCTCACACACAGCATGGGTGTATGTACAATTGCACCCCATATCACATTCTGCTGCTAATCTCAAGTATGGGAGATACCATATGTGTGAGAATTTTTCACAGCCTGGATGTGGAGATGGTCCCAAAGTTCAAGGAGCACCTTAAGAAGGGCTTTTAAGAAGTATAAACCTCATGCCTAATTTTCTGACTACATATCATATTTCTTGAGTGCCAGGACAGGAGAAACACCCACAAAATGACCACATTTTGGAGAGCAAACACAGTAAGGTATTTTATGAAAGGCATAGCGAGACTTTTGAAAATGTCAGTTTATAAAAAAAGGGGAAGAAAATATATTATATATATATATATATATATATATATATATATATATATATATATATATATATATATATATCAAAAGCTGGGTGAAAAAATGAATAAAAACCTGAATATGTCAGAATTGTATCACAATTAACCAAACAAATACATATATAAATATTGAATATTGTCCTTGGAATAGAAAAGTTCTTAAATGAAGAATGGCAGTCTTTAATGCAAATACTGGACTGAACAATCCTGAACAATCCTTATTCAAACAAAGTCCACTATAGCCCAAGATGATAGGTTTGGAAAGACACCGCTTCACGTCTGTGCTCATAGAAGAAAGAGGGGGGTGTGTGAGAAAAGAGAACCCCCTCTTGAGTAGCCTCTTACCGCAAAGCAAATGTATATCAGCGTGTCACAGGTGCAATCTCAGCCTCAATCTCTGCTCTACACATAGCATGATCCTGCTTAAAAATCTTTAATCTCCAGTCCATATTCCCCCCCCCCCTGTCAGAGTACATTACAGCCTCTCAGATTAAGTCTACCACCTGAAGAAATATACAACAGATAATTTTAAGGCTGCAACTAGGGTTGTCCCGATACCACTTTTTTAGGACCGAGTACAAGTACCGATACTTTTTTTCATGTACTTGCCGATACCGAATTCCGATACTTTTTTTAAATGTCATGTGACAGTTTTCAAACCACAATACAGACTAAGTATATTTTCTTTAGAATTATGAAGAACTCTAACTCAAGACATTATAAAAGAATAAAAATGAGTAAAATGAATAAAAAAAAATTATTTTCTTGTCACACAGTAGTAAAAAACTCAAAGAATTTTCACAGAACATGTTGATAAATACAAAAAAAAGTATTCTATTTAGGTATCGGGAGCATTTGTGCGAGTACAAGTACTCCCGCAAATACTTGGTATCGGTCCCGATACCGATACTAGTATCGGTATCTGGACAACCCTAGCTGCAACCTTAAGAGGAAAACTTTCATTCAACAATATCTTTCTTAATCTGCAATAATCGCAAGTCATTTACTATAATTCATTTCAGGGATACTTTTAAGGTAGCGACTTAGGGAAGACCCACCACTCACCGTCGGGTGTCTGATGACAAATTTTTTTGAAGATCTTAGATCCCCCCCTTCTACAGTAATGACACCCACTTATTATATTAAACAGGGACTCCACCTATAACAGATTTTGTCAGTTTTCACAGTTTGACTACAAGCCCTGGTACCCAGGTATGAACTGAGCACTAACATATCATGCTCCTCCCAATGGTTGATTCAGGATACTTAATAAATCTGCCGACCCTAATATTCACTTAGCTTTGACTCATGTGGGTGCAAATATTCTGCTACACATTCAATACATGAAGGGAAAGCGAAACAAGAAGAACAAGAATACTATTAAAACTTTAGCCGTCAAGGAATCTCTTAAAAACATGGACTCCAAACTCCAGACACATACGCTGGAAATTACCGAAAATTCTATGTCTGTCAAACAAATCTCATCTCACCTGTTAGCCATCTCACCACCCCCTTCATCAGACTCTATATCACATACAGCGCTATACTCGTCTGTTGTTAAAGAAAGAATAATATCCACAATGTCGGGTCAATTAACCCCTTTCTGAGGCCCCTTCTCAAAACCCTATCTACATCCATTCTAATACTGAACGCTCCCCTGAAGCCCCCTTCAATGTTACTGACTTATTCAACAGGATATCGGAAATTCTAGATAGGGGCCTCGCCCAGAACGCTGAAAAAATCACTAAGGACATCAGAGCCGACTTCCAAAGTCTTGGAAACAGGATCGAATCCATAGAACGGAAACTGGATATTAATGTCTCTAGAATCGAACAAAATACTGACCACATACAACACCTGCAAGAACAACTGGAGGTGGCCCAGGCCAGAATAGATGATTTGGAGAACAGATCAAGGAGGGATAATTTCAGGCTCAGGGGGCTACCTGAGTCCATCACAGATGTACACTCAGCTATACAGGACATCATAAAAATCCTGATCCCATCCATGCCTATTCACAAAATGGAATTAGACAGAGCACATAGATCCCTAGGCCCACCAAGAAAAGACGGCTTACCGAGAGATGTGATAGTAAAGCCTCACTATTACTCCACCAAAGACGAGGTGATGAAAAAATCTCGACAACAAGAAAACCTTCAATATCAAGGTGCAACAATTCAAATATTTTCAGACATATCTCCCTACACCATTCAGAAGAGGAGAGCGATGAAACCACTACTTTCTGCCCTCATGAAAAAAGACATTAAATACAAATGGGCCTTCCCATTCGCCTTAAAATTCAACTATAACGGCAGACTCCACGTAGTACACAACTTTCAAGAAGGTGAAAGACTATTACTAGACCTGAAAATTATTTCACATGAACCAGCCATGGACACTTTACCACCGCAACAAACCTCAGCTAAAAGAAATACACCCAATAGTCCAACCTCAAATCCCTGGAATAGAGTCAAACACAGGAAAGTCTGAAATAACTCTACTAAACATCAACTGAAATGATTTAATCTTAGCTCCGGTGGTGTCCATCCCCCATTCATATAAGTTGTTGTGTACTTTTTTTTTTCTCCCCAATAGGCCTTCTTTTAATATGAATTGTTTCTCAATTCTTGATCAAATTACTTATAAGGATTTCTGGTAGAGTAAGAGTTAATATTTACTGGCTCACTTATATAATTTATTTATTTTTTCTTGTGGTTTTTCAATATCTACTTACCCATATGGTTCTACAATTTTTATTTTTTCCTATGGTATTAAAAAATATATATATTTTTTTTTGGGGGGGAAGGTACCATCTCTTCAATTGTTATTTTTGGGGGATCAACCCTTTGTTTTTCAAAATTGAATTCATGAACTTTTTGATTGTCGCTGACAGTCGGCGGTGAGGCCCTGAGCCTCAACCTACTTCTTGGAGCGACACTTTGTCGCCCTGACAAGTAGGAAGTTAGTCCTCTAAATGGACTACTCTAATACATTCTGTTTGATTGAAGGAAGGAGCAAACTTCCCTTCCTTCAATCTGGGTCATGGTTTGACCTTTTGCAATACTACATCTTGCTTTGTTGTTACCATTTTTGCCTTTATTTCCATGTATCTATTCTCCCCTTCTTTCCCCCCTTTACCTTCCCACCCTCCCTCCCGGCCTACCTGCCATCACAGGTGTCTTCTGAGCTATGGACTCAGTCTTCAAGACTCGATCTGTCCATAACACTCTTTACGACCCATGGCTGGCTCAAATAACACTACTAAACCCCTGCGTGTTGTGACACACAACACCCAGGGGTTGAACTCTCCTATTAAAAGACGAAAAGCCCTCCAGGCATACAAGGCGCTTCATGTAGATATAGTGCTCCTGCAGGAGACACACTTCCCAAGGCGGTACTCCCCCTCATTCCTACACTCCCACTTCCCAGTATTCTACTTATGCAATGCGGAAAACAAGACGAAAGGAGTGGCTATCTTGTTATCCAAATTTTGTAATTTTAATTTACTGAAGGAATATGGAGACCCGGAAGGCAGATTTATTTTGGTAAAAGGAACTCTAGACGAGAAGCTATACACGTTTGTCTCCTATTACGCCCCCAATAGGGGACAGAAGAAGTTTTTCTCTCAGATGCTTGAAGTCCTCCATCCTCTTATGGAGGGCATAATTATTATGGGAGGAGACTCCAACCTGGCTTTCGATTCGGGTTTAGATAAATCCAAACCAAATAATAATAAACTCATAAGGCCAACCAAAATTAGCACACAAGTAGCTCGCATGCTTCATCAATCCCGATTGACCGATATTTTGAGAGAATTAAATCCGAAAACTAAAGATTACACCCACTATTCTAATCCTCACAAATCGTACTCCCGCATAGACCATATATTAATATCCAACCATCATGTCCCAGCAGCCTCTAAATCCACTATAAAGGATGTCCCTTGGTCAGACCACTCCATGGTTCTATTAACCTTGAGAAAAGAGGACACAACTCATAAAATGTCTCACTGGACACTTAACCAGTCGATCTTAAAAGATCCCACTCTCATGGCAGAAATTGAACAATCCATAAAGGAATATTTTGAAATTAACGATACTAAAGATATATCCCCCGAAACCTTATGGGCTGCCCATAAAGCTACAGTTAGGGGAAAAATAATACAAATTGCAGCCAAACTTAGAAGACAAAAGAAATTGACCATAGAGAAATTGGAAGAGACCTATTTAGAGTTACGTAGAAAACATAAATTAGACCCTCTCAGTGTTCCCACCCACGATCTTGACGCTGCTAGATCGGCCTTAAACCTAGCTATGACAGCAAAATCAGAAAATGATCTAAAATGGACAGGTGCCAGGTTCTACCATTTAAAGGATAAAATAGGTCCAATGCTAGCACGCAAACTATCTCCCAGATTTAAATCGAGAACCATCCCTAAGATAAAAATGGCAGATGGTACCCTTACCCTAAATCCTCGGCGGGCAATGGGGGCCTTCCACGACTTCTATTCCAAGCTCTACGCTAAGGATAGTAACTTTTCTTCGGACAAAATAGGTGAATATTTGAACAGCCTGAATCTTCCCAGGTTGACAAAGGTTCACAAGGAGTTGATGGAGGCACCCATTTCAGCTGAGGAAGTTATGTCAGTGATCAAAAACTTAAAATTAAACACAGCTCCTGGCCCTGATGGATTCTCAGGGTCTTATTACAAAACATTTCCTATCATTCTATCACCCTACCTAGCACGATTTTACAATCATTTGACTGAGGGCTCCCCTATAGATAAACAACTTAATTTGGCCTATATTTCGTTGATACCGAAACCCGATAAAGATCATAGCCTAGTGGAGAACTATAGACCGATATCCCTCATTAATAACGACCTAAAAATACTTACTAAAATAATAGCTAATAGGATGTCTGCCTTCTTAGGTCAATACATATCCAAAGATCAAGTAGGTTTTATCACAGGGAGACAAGGCCTGGACCAGAGCAGGAGAGCTATTGATCTTATCTCTTTAATGTACTCGGGGTGGTCTGGAAGCACTAGACAAAGAGGTATGCTTCTCTCACTTGATCTCCAGAAAGCCTTTGATTCAGTATCTTGGCCATTTTTGTTTTCCGTTTTGAATCGTTGGGGGTTTGGTTCTAAATTTTTAGGAATCATCTCCGCTCTCTATTCCTCCCCTGAAGCTAAAATCCGGTTACAAGGCATATTCTCGGAATCTATAAATATCCAAAGAGGCACAAGACAGGGCTGCCCTTTATCTCCTCTGATATTCGCTATTGTTATTGAATCTCTGGCCATAGCCATCCGAGATAACTCGAATATCAGGGGAGTTCATTGTAATAAAAAAGAACACAAATGCGCATTATTTGCAGATGATTTGCTACTCTTCGTGACCTCTCCTATCTCCTCCCTTCCGGAAATTTTCTCCCTGCTAGACGAGTTCTCTAAAGTCTCGGATCTCACGGTAAGCATGCCTAAATCTAGGGCCCTTAATATTTCTCTTTCAGAACCCACAGTGTCCCTCTTGAGAAACAAATATACTTTCAAATGGGACTCTACGTCTACTAACTATTTAGGTATCAACCTGACCCCAAATTTCCAGAATTTACACTTAGCCAATTACCCTCCTATGTATAGGAAACTCGAGAAGGACCTTACCGAATGGGGAGCGCAGAAAATAGGCTGGATCGGCAGAATTAATTCTACCAAGATGACTCTCCTCCCGAAACTCCTATATCTTTTTCGATCCCTTCCGATCCCGATAATAAAAAGCCATCTAAAATCCTTTCAAGGTAAAATCACCAAGTTTATCTGGAACAAAAAGGGACCCCGTCTTCCCTCTCGTAGTCTGTTTAACTTACCTGAACAGGGAGGTCTAGGAGTGCCAAACTTGTTATGGTATTATCAATCCGCGAGGTTAGCGCAATTATCGGAGGTTTACCTTAAAAATGATCGCCCAGATTGGATAGAAATAGAAGAACAGGCTTCCCCGTTGTCCACAATTGAAGAACTCATGTGGCGCACTCCTAAAAGTAGACCCCCTATACTATCCCCCACCCTATCACAAGCATTGGTATTATGGGATTCACTTAAAAGCAATCCACTCTTAATTTCTAGAGGCAAACCTTTGTCAAGTATCTTTCTCGACCCATCTTTCTGCCCCAAAACGGAAGTGGACTCCTTCAAATGGTGGCTTGATAGAGGGGTGTACCGCATTGGACGTTTCTTTCAACATACAGGTCCTCTTCCTGAGCAATTCCTTATAGACAACCTTTGCCCCCCTCCCCCTCTGAAAGATCCAAATTACACCAAATACATACCTTTGCTCAGAAACTTTGGAACGATAAAACAATTTCTGGCCTTTTGACCCCATATGAACACAAATGCGAACAAGCTCAGAATAGGAAAGGTAATATCTCTATCATCTACAAATCTCTTGCATCAAATAACATAAAATTACCTCATATGCTAGCTTGGGAAAGAGAGCTTCAAGAGGACTGGGACTTGGTGGACTGGCAAAAAAACTACTCTAGATCTCTTAAGGGTTTTAAGAGTCCATCCCTCATTGAAGCTAATATAAAAATTTTCACTAGATGGTACTTGGTCCCATTTAAATTGGCCACCATGTATCCGTCATCCTCACCACTATGCTTTAGAGGTTGTCAAGGAATAGGCACCATGATCCATACTTGGTGGGAGTGCCCTAGGATACGGGGATTCTGGAACAGGGTATTCCAGATTATCAGGAGAGTTACCGGTTGTAACCTCCATCAATCTCCTGCAATAGCCTTATTGAATGGACTAATACCACAGAGCTCCAAGGCCATTAGACAGCTGATTCTATTTATACTGACTGGCGCCAGAATCACTTTAGCGGCTGCATGGAAGAAACCGTCGGTTTCCATTTTACACATGAAGAGAAAGGTTACATGGATTATGGAACAAGAAAAAAGAATTAACTCTATGTTAGATACCTCTACCCAGTTCACTGAAATTTGGGAACCTTGGTTGATTTACATGGGAATCTCCCACAACATGTAAGTTTAGTTTTGGCTCTGGACTCAGACTGATGTAATCCTATGGCAGGTAGGCCAACCCTCCCTTTCCCTTTCCTCTCCTTCCTCTTTCCTCCTTCTCCCCCTCTCTTTTCTTTATTTTTATTCTTTCTCTTGAACAGGAGATATTCATTACATATCATATTCTCCACTGGTCTCAGGTAGTGCTGATTTAGTTTAACTGGATGTATGTATTAAATTCCTTGTCTCCTTTTAGGTTTATAAGTTAAGAGTTGATTGAGAGATGTTTCTCTGGACAACATTTGGATCAAATTTTTTTGTCATCAGGGGGGGCTGCCCCCCTCCTCGACACAGATTGCTCCCGGTGGGGGTGTCGGGGGGAGGGGATGCCCCCGGAAACCTATCCTCTCCACGGTTCGGTATGATTTATTCCATACATATATTTTAGTTTTATGATCTCAGCTTATAATAAAAGTTTTATAGATTGCTTATTAAACAGGGAATTTTAGCCCTAAAATGTTGTCGCTACCTCTACTGATTCCCATCCCTCCTGGTTATACACGTTTACACTCCCATGTTACACTTACCAGGTATATAGTTGGGACATTGGGGGGGGGGGGGGGGAGAAGGGGAAATCTAGTTAAGAAATGTAATCTATTGTTTACTACTATAATTGTCAACACAATGTTTCCTGATGCATTTATTGTATTACGTTTATTACTCTGTATGCTCTTTATTTTATTATAATAAACTTAAATTTAAATGAAAAAAAAAAAATCTTTAATCGCCCAATAAAAACATCATCCAATACACTCACATGTATAAAACTTTAAAATGGCATATCTCACTTATTTACCCAAGTCGGGTCAGGCTATCCACATGACCAAACACTCGTTGCTGATCAAGCTGCGAGGAGAGGAGCGATCTCTAATGCCGACTGACAATCAGTCTGCTTCACTTGGTTGAGCCCTGACTAGTTTCATCCCAAGGGATATCATCTGGGGACCTCTGCTACTCCTCCTAAGTATGGACATATCACATGTGTCTGACTTTTTCATAGTCTAGCCACATAGTGGAGGTCAAAATCCAAGGAGAACCTTCAGACATTCTAGAGGCAAAAAAAGGCATATTTCCTGGCTACTGGTCACATTTTTGGATGTCCTGGAATGCCAAGACTGTAAAAACACACACAAAATTACCATATTTTGGAGAGTTAAAACCCCAGGGTATTTGAAGAGGCATGATGAGTCTTTTAAAAGGTTTAATTATTATGCCATAAGTTTTTTGAAAATAGGAAAGAAAATGAAAATAATATTTTTTACACAAAGTTGTCAATTTAATGAGATATTTTTCCTACGCAGCATGGGCATACTTAGAATTTCACCCCAAAATACATTCTGTTACTCCTCCCATGTATGGGTACCACGTGTGAGACTTTTTTAATGTATGGACTGATTATGTACCGGACATTGTATCTTGTGTATCACAAAAATCATCCAACACTATAGAAAACAATGTGTATGAGTGATCAGGAAATATTACTTACTAGTGTAGCATCAACTTTATCAGTCCCCAGGGCCGGCGCTAGGCATAGGCAAGTCAGGTGGCTGCCTAGGGCGCCAGTATAGGGGGGGGGGCTGAAAAATCCGGATCCCCAGCCACTCGCTGGGGATTCGGATCATTAAAATACCTCCTGGACCTGCATTTTTAAAAACCATGCCTTATGGCGCCAGCCGGCAGGCTAGGGGGCGGTTGCGCCTGTGGAGACATCGCCTTCACCACGCTATTCCCAGCCTGCAGTGCCGTAGCAGCGGCAGTGAGATGAGGGGAGAGAGCCGGGACAGCAGCTGGCCGGAAGTGCTGCATTATGATTGATGGTGGAAGTTGAAGCGGCCAGGGCGGGTGAGATGGTGACTGAAGCCCTGGATGCAAGTCCGGGCTTGCCACGATGTCCGACCCCCCCTCCTCCTGGTCGCTTGGGAATCTGTTGTGAGAAGAGGAGACAGATGGGCAGCAGCACCGTTCTTCTTCAGAAAAGCCTTCACCGCCGCTGGCTCAGGTACATAGTGGAAGCACAGGCAGGACGCTCAGTGCTGCAGCCTGCACCCACTCACAAGAAATTAAAAGAGGTACTCTGCTTTTAAGTTTACAGTGCATTGCACTGTGTACAGAGGGGAAACTGATTTGTGTGTGTGTGTGTGGGGGGGGGGCAGATATATGTGTGTGGGGGGTACAGAGTGGGAACTGGGGGGGCAGAGTGGGAACTGGTGGGGGGCAGAGATGTGCAGGGGGGTACAGTGGCAACTGGTGTGTGGGGGGGACAGATGTGTGTGTGTGTGGGGTACAGAGTGGGAACTGGTGTGGGAGGGACAGATGTGCAGAGGGTGCAGAGTGGGAACTGGTGTGGGGGGGACAGATGTGCAGAGGGTGCAGAGTGGGAACTGGTGTGGGGGTTGAGACAGGTGTGTGGGGGGTACAGAGTGGGAACTGGTGTGGGGGGAGACAGGTGTGGGGGGGTACAGAGTGGGAACTGGTGTGTGGGGGGGGACAGATGTTTGTGGGGGGTTACAAAGTGGGAACTGGGGGGGACATAGTGGAAACTGGTGGGGGGGCAGATGTGCAGGGGGGTACAGAGTGGGAACTGGTGTTTGGGGGGGACAGATGTGTGTGTGGGGGTACAATGTGGTAGCTGGGGGGGAAGGAGTGGAAACAGGTGTTGGGGGGGCAGGTGTGCAGGGAGGTACAGAGTGGGAACTGGTGTGTGGGGGGGCAGATGTGTGTGGGGGGTACAAAATGGGAACTGGGGGGGACAGAGTGGAAACTGGTGTGGGGGGGCAGATGTGCAGGGAGGTACAGAGTGGGAACTGGTGTAGGGGGGGGCAGATGTGTGGGGGAAACATATGAGCAGGGAGGTACAGAGTGGGAACTGGTGTGTATGTGGGGGGGGCAGATGTGCAGGGGGGTACAGAGGGGGAGCAAATGGCGCGCAGGGGGGGGGGGGGGCGTCAAAATGAGGCTTCGCCTAGGGTGTCAAAAATCCTTGCACCAGCCCTGTCAGTCCCCATTACCATAAGCAAAGCAAGCCTAACTTAATGGTATGTGGCTGCCCCAGAGCCGGTGCATCCATATGGATTAGACCTTTTGCATAGGATACTTTACTTTTTCAGACATATTTTTTTTTTTTACTGAACAATGCACACCGCTTGTTTACGCGCCTGACTGTGTGCACAGGCACATTACAATTAATGGGCTGTATTTTAGCTCAGTATAAAAAAAAAAAAAGCAAGCTGCACTGAGAGGCCTTAGTCTGTACTGAATCTTGCACTTCATTCACTGCTTGTTCTGTGTTTTGATCTAGGCCCTTCTGTCATACAGTATATCTTCTGATCCCACCTGGCTTTAGTTTCTGTTCCTGTTTGAATATCTGTATTGGCATTGACCTCTGTTCTGGTCTGTTTGTATGTGTATCCTAAGCAACTGTGCATGTCTGTCTGTTTCTCTCTGCCTGTCTACCGTAATTTAGCAAACACTTTGGGCCAGATTCAGATACACTTAATATTGCGCTGCGTAATCGAAATACTCTACGCTGTCGTATTTTACCAGGCTCTACATCGAATTCTGGTAGATTTTTGCCCGTACGCTACGGCGGCGTAGTCTATTTCTCGCCGCGTAATCGAAATACGCGATTAGGGGGCGTGAAGCATTTAAATTAAGCGCGTCCCCGCGGCGATTGAACTGCGCATGCTCCGTTCAGAGATTTCCCGCCGTGCATTGCGCGAAACCACGTCGTTATGTCATTCGTTGTTTGAGTAGCGTCGTTTACGAACATTCCTATTCCCGGACGACTTACGTTAAAAATAATAAAAGACGCCGGAAAATGTAGAAATTCGATGCGGAAACGACGGCCATACTTAACATGGGCTGTCTAATATTAGACCAGCAAAAGCTGGTATAGTGAAACGCAAAAAAAAGATGACTAAAGATGCCGTAAGAGATTGCGATTGAAGATCGGAATTTCTGGGATCGCCGGCAAAAGCTCATTAGCATACCCCGACACGGAAAATGACGGGAAGTCCACCCAGTGGCCGCAATTTTATTGCAGCGTAGATCCAAAGGCGTACGAACACGTAATCCAGTCGAATTGAAGCCCGCAGCCGTCTATTGAGGTTTGAGGTTTCCGACTAGCTAAAAAACTTGCGTAATTTGAAATTACTCCAGTCTAACACCAGTTAGACAGGAGTAAGGGCTCTGTGAATCTGGCCCTTTGTTTCTAACTGTTCCCATCTATGTCCAGGTAGGCCATCCCACACCATGCATTCCTGAAACTATCCTGCCATACAAGTCTATCTGCACTTTCAGCTGACCTGAAAAATACGAGGCAGCCCAGCAAGAACTCCTAAGCACCAGCTGGCAACACATTATGCAGAATTGTTTGATCTGGACTTGCACCTGCTTCCCTATGTGTCTACAATGCGCTGAGATTATTATGGCTATTCTGCTTTCTGCTGTGCTCCTATCATCAGGTCCTTTTACCCCAGGAGCCCCCAAAGCCTCTAGCTAGAGCTACCAATTGCCTGCTGTCCATAAGAGTCATCTGGTAGAGGAGGGGGATAAGCGATTGCTCTGACTCATTTGTTTGCGTGTATAAATTGGAGCTTGAGCTATTGAGTTATGTAAAACAACACACATTTTTCAGCAAAGAAGGCAGGGATAGCCTGAAAAGTATGTAAAACTGAGTCTTGAGCTCTAACTGCAAACTAGACTTAAAAAATATTTTTTATCTGACAAAGAAAAAAACATATTTTAATTGTGTTTTAGTTGTGCACATAATACAAATAAATAAAATATATAAAAAAATTACTAAACATTCCCATTATGAATTTGATATCTCTTATCTGTATAGAACTAAAAGCAAATGTCCCATTGGGGAGATTTTCCTTCGTATCCTCATACACAGCCATAACAGGAAGTGAGAGGAAATCCCTTGTCATTAGGGTCAACAAAACTAGTGTCCCTGTACTGCTCTGTGATAATGATAAATAAGGCAAATAGAGAGGGTGAATCTCCCTAAGGGGACTACACTCAGCCAGAGAAACCAACAGATTGTCTAATCTTCTCCACTTTGTCCAAACCTTAAAAAAAAACACTTGCCATTAGGTATGATTTTTTTTGGGTTGGATTTACTAAAGAAAATACTGTATATACTCGAGAATAAGCCAAATTTTTCAACCCTTTTTTCAACCCTTTTTTTTGAGGCTGAAAATGCCTCCCTTGGCTTATACTCGAGTCTGTGTACCCGAGTCCCTTGACAAGCATATTCAGACGGCGGGCGTGCAGTGTTAAAAAGTTGCGCCTCCTCCTCGTCCTGTTCCGTGATTGGCAGAACACTCAGTTTCCCAGCAGACACTGTGTTCACTGAGTTCCGCCTATCACGGAATAGGACGAGGAGGAGGAGCGTCTTTTTAACACTGCGCGCCCACCATCTGAATATGCATGTCATGGAAAATCAAGTTCACAGATCGGCACAGTGAGGTCAGGCTGCAATGGGCACAGTGAGTTTAGGCTGAAATGGGCACAGTGAGGTCAGGCTGCAATGGACACAATAACGTGAGGCATGCAATGGGCACAGTGAGGCGTGCAAATGGGCTCAGTGAGTCTGCAAATAGGCACAGTAAGGTGTGCAAATGGGCACAGTGAAGCTGCAAATGGGCATTGTTGACCCTCTTTTTCCACTTAGGCCATGTACACACGATCGAATTTGTCCGCTGAAAACGGTCCGATGGACCGTTTCAGCAGACAAATCTGATCGTGTGTACGGGCTAGCGGACAGGTTTGTCCATCGGACAAATTTCAAAGCATGCTTTGAAATTTGTCCGCTACAAACCTGTCCGTCGGATATGTCCGCTGGTTAGTACGGGAAACCAGCGGACATATACTCCCGCACATGCGTCGTATCCTGTGAATGGATCCGACGCATGCGCGCAAAAGTGTTTACTTCCTGGTGCATGACGTAGCGGTGATGTGGCGGCGTCAACGTCACCGCCGCGTCACCACGCTGTCTGCCGGCGGGGATTTTGATCCGATGGTGTGTACACGCCATCGGACCGAAATCCGATGAGACATGTCCGCTCTAAACTGTCCGTCGGACAAGTTTGAGCGGACATATTTCATCGTGTGTACAAGGCCTAACAGTAGTTGCTGCATTCTGACCCTAGGCTTATACACAAGTCACTACGTTTTCCCATTTTTTTGTGGTAAAATTAGGTGCCTCAGCTATTATTCGGGTCGGCTTATACTCGAGTATATACGGTATTAAAATAGTTCTGTAAGCAACAATAATCCAATTATGTTTAGTGAAAATTTTAATTACATGAATGAGAAATCAATGGGAGCAGAGCTTTCCTGGGCAACAATCTTCTCCTAGAGTAAATCATCCCCTAAAGCCACGTACACACGGTCGTTTTTTGAGATGAAATAAAACAACGTTTTAAAAAAGGTCATTTAAAATGACAGTGTGTGCGCAAAACTTTGTTTTATGTCTTCTGAAAAACGACAAAAAAAAAAAATTCGAACATGCTTCAATTTTTTATGTCGTTTTTCAGAATGTAGTTTTTTGTGTCATAAAAAATGATCATGTGTGGGCAAAAAGACGTTTAAAATGACGTTTTTAAACCTGCGCATGCTCAGAAGCAAGTTATGAGACGGGAGCTTCAATGGAACAGAGTGCCCTCGAACGTGGTGTACGTAAACGCGCTTTGCAAGAGCATTTTCAGAAAACGATGGTGTGTATGCAACGTCGTTTTTTTAAATGAAGTTTGAAAAACGTTGTTTTGTTTCGTGAGATAAAATGACGTTTTTTTACATCACAAAAAGTGATCGTGTGTACGCGGCATAAGAATGTTCTATATTTTGTTGACTTTGTCCAGTTACAACTGACTGCTGTAACTGTAGAGGGATAACACTTGAGGTTATATTTTGTACTCTTAGTTAACTCAACCATTACATGTGGTGATGGCAACTCATTTACATTTATTTTCTGACATGAACAAGATAAAAATACTTTCTGTTCATCACACAGATGAGAACACTAAAGCCTGTAAATCCCACTAACTTGAACTTCGCATGAGTTTTCTGCCTCACCTGGTATATTTATGCTACTTAAGTGGGCCAGTAAATCATCTGACCATGGCTACATCAACAACTATATAAAAAAATTAGGAGCTCATATTATGACATTAGACAGCAAAAAAATAAATACAAATTTTGATAGTTTCAGCTGTATCTCCAGCAAAAAAGTGAGCTATTTTAAATTTCATTTAACGTTATGACTGTGATGGTGACAATTTTCTGTGCACTCTGGGCACATGAACTAATAAGAATGATTCTACATATATTACTCTACAAATCGCTGTGGAATTGTTGACCCTGTTGGTTTGTATATGTATTAAAAAAAATGTTAACGCTGTATATATTCATTAAAAAATAATAAAATGTATGTTATTAAATGCATTTAGTATGCTTATCCACTTCAATGCCATGCACTTTCACACCTTCCTGCCCAGGACAATTTTCAGCTTTCAGCGCTGTTGCAATTTGAATGACAATTGCGCAGTCATACAAAACTGTAGCCAAACTAATTTTTTTGCATTTTCTTCCAACAAATAGAGCTTTCTTTTGGTGGTATTTGTTCACTGCTGTTTTTTTTTACTAAACAAACTACAAAAGACCAACATTTTTGAAAAAAAAAAACGTTTTCCCGGTGGGTGTGCTATGCAAGGTACGCCTGTGCTTAGTACGCCCACCACCCCCCCCCCCCCCACAAAAACCACCACACTTGCACGCACACGAAATTGGTTTAAAACACACGCACTTTGGCCATGCGGTCTCCTAAAATAAAGAGAGGCGAAGGACCTACGGGGCTGGCTGGGTGGGCTAGGCCCCCTCACTCCCTCATAGGGGGAGTCCCTCTGCCCCATTGGGGTCCCGTTGGGCCCCAGTTGGGCTCCCAAGAGGAGCAGGTAGGGTGGGGTGAGTGGGAGGCCATTGCCACCAGGGGCATGGAGAAGGATGGCGATTGCCTCCGGGGGGAGGGTCTGCCTACTCCCAACTCCTGCAGTCCGGCTCCTCTCTCTCGAGTTCACGCACAAAAATACACTTTAAAAAAAAAAAAAAAAAGTAAAAACTACAGAGGTGATCAAATACCACCAAAGGAAAACTCTATTTGTGGGAAAAAAGGACGTAACTTTTGTTTAGGTACAGTGTCACACGATTAAAGCAATGCAGTGCAGTATCGTAAAACATGGACTGGTCAGGAAGGGAGTAAATTCTTCCAGGGCTGAAGTGGTTAAGCAGAGCTTACGAATTGATTTTCAGGCACTTCAGAAGCAATGCCTATTCATTGCAATGGGCAGAGGCGTTTTGGGAGTACTGTATACAGCGCTTCCAAACCGCCCCAAAGATGCTGCTTGCAGGACTTTTTCTAACGTCCTGCAAGCGCACCATCCGGGTGTGAAAGCACCTATTGTAGAGAATGGGAGTCAGTTTTCATGTGATTTTCAGGCGCTATTTCTAGACACAACAGTAAAATCTGTCTGTATATGCAGTAAATCATGCTTGTTATACTCACTGTGGAACCTAAGGGATTCAGCGAGAGGATTCCCCCTGTCAAAACTGTCTGTGTTGATGGGGGAATGTAGTGAATTTTTTTCCTGCAGCCCGTGGTTGCAGGAAAGAAATTTGCTTTGTGTATTGGCTGCTTAACACTAGCAATGTGCTAGCAGGAAGAGAAAGGTGAATGGAGTGATTATTCATCAGTGTGCTATTGCTCCTTCCTTCCTAGAAGTCCAGGATCTGACTATGCATTGTAGCAGTAGTGTCCAGATCATAAGACTGGCTGTACAGAATTATGATTTTTTGGCAGGCCCCATATATGTTTTCCAAAGGTATTTTAAGCTTTCTTTTTGAAGCTTTAATTCTAAATAGAATATAATCTGGCTTAAGTCTAAAAACATAAATTTACTTAAATGCACTGTAAATAGAAACACAAAGTTCTGTAAAGAAATTATTTGTTGGCAAATGAAAACTCTGATATAACTAAAATATGACAGCTATGCAGTTGGTTACAGTGAATTTCAACTATTCCCTATTTTTAGGTTGTGTTTTGAACAAAGCCAAGAGGATCCTAACATTAGCGAGGTATTTCCCTTGCTGGACACTTGTTAGCAGGAGTGGAGCTTCACAGGCCGGTCTGGCCTCAGAAACAGAAATAGAATACCCCAGAGACAGATGTCTCTGTACACTGACTGGTGCAAAGAGGACTGTTAAAACAAATGTGTAACTCAGAATGGAAAACAATGTACCACAGCACAGGATGGATATATGATAATGGTAGGATGATGGCTGTCACGCTGAGCTTATATGTGAATCACGAACCTTACTATTTACAGGATATAACATGTCATAGGGAATATATCATGATATGCCATGACATACGATCTATACTATCTGCAGAAGATTGCCTGGAATTCTGAAGACCAAGGGTTGGCAAGATGAGGGGGCTTTCAGGAATTTCAGGAATTGTAAGCTATTCATAAATGTATTGCATTCCATTACAATGTAATTATATAGATTCCTTTATTTTAATTTGTCGTTTTATTTTTATTACATTTTTAAACAATCATCCAACAACTATGGTAATCACTTAGGGGGTCAATTCACAAAGCTTTTTTTCCCGATTTCGGTCGTTATTTTAACGATTTTGCATGTTATTGAAGCTAGTTCAATTCACTAAACGATTTAACACTTTGAAAAATCATCAAATAACGTTTCACTACACTGAACTGATATTTTACGGTGTGGAGCATTATTTAACGATTCGATCGTTATTTTAAAGAGTCAAATCGTTATTTTAAAGAGTTAAATCGTTAAATATGTACAGAAGTGCAATTCACAAAGATTTTTTTGACAGTTATCGATCGTTAAATTAACACCTCCCTCAGGGTGTCGTTATGACATTTCCCCGGGCGATATTTTGTTGTTAGAGGAAGCTTTTGGCGATTTTTGTAGTGTAGTGAAGTTTTTAGTAGTGTTGGGCAAGATGGAACCGTGCTCTATTTGAACTTAAAATTATCCAGAGGTGAAGAAGAACACGTTAGAATGTTGTTCAGATTTATAAACGTGTATTCCGTTCACATACTATTTTGGATGACTTTTCTGAAACCCAGGCGATAGCTAAATTCCGATTATCATCTCCCATGATTTATTCTCTGTATGAGGAAATACACATGGCTTTAGAAAAGCACACACTAGAAGTTTTGCACATCACATGCTCAATCTCCACGTGTGTATTGCTTGTGTCTCTCTCTCTCTCTCTGCATCTGCTCTTTTCCACATGCAGCTGTTCTCCTCCCCTTCTGCTCCCAGAATGCATCTCTCCAGCATTATTTAATGATCTTAGACGTTATTATTACGATTTGGGACGTTAAAATAACTCTTGAGTAGTTAGCATAACGATTGGATAAAGAGTCAGTTGAAAACCATAACGACTATGTTGAATAACGATTATAGCTTTCGTGAATACCATGTTTGCTAGCGTTAAATAAGGAGTGCTAATTTAACAACTGAAGAAAACCAATAACGTTTCTCTGTGTGAATTGACCCCTTAGTCATGAAAGTTTGCACTACATTTTTATAAGAAAAAACAATATCCATTGCACCTCCACAAACTTTATATTGGAAATTTAGACATCCAAAAGTAAAACACTTCAATAATTATGTATACCTATTACTGTATATTTAGTTAGGCCCCATCTACATTTGAGCTAATTTTCTGGTGGGGGGATAGAGTTTTTTTTTTACAATTATTTTTAGCCAATAATTACTATGCAAGAAAATATGCAGAAAAACATGTGTTCACCAGGTGCTCCTATTGGAATCTATTTGAGACAAAAAGTGAATAGATTGTAAATCTTAGTGCCAAGCATTAAGTCATTTCTGGTGAAGCTAACAAATGCTCAGTGTACACAGGACCTTTAATACAGCTAGTATAAATACTTGATGCTGTGTCCATGTTAGACCGCGTACACACGATCGGTTAAACCGATGAGAGCGGTCTGATGGACCGTTTTTATCGGACCAAACCGATCGTGTGTGGGCGCCATCGGTTAGTTATCCATCGGTTTAAAAAAAGCCAACTTGTTTTAAATTTAACTGATGGATTCCTAACCGATAGGTCAAAACCGATCGTTAGTAGGCACGATCATCGGTTAAAAATCCACCCATGCTCAGAATCAAGTCGACGCATGCTTGGAAGCATTGAACTTCTTGTTTCTCAGCACATCGTTGTGTTTCACGCCACCGCGTTCTGACCCGATCAGTTTTTTAATCGATGGTGTGTAGGCGCGACGGACCATCAGTCAGCTTCATCGGTTAACTGATAAAAACGGTCCATCAGACCATTCTCATCGGATGGACTGATTGTGCGTACGCGGCATTAGCTTCTTATACTGCAAAACACAGGCTGTGAGAGAAAACATCATTATTTGAAAACAGTCAAGAATCTGCTTTTCACAGTGCTGTAAATCTGATACTAGGAGCGTGTTTACATGTTTCTTCAACCCATATGTTGGGGAGAAAGATGACTAAGCAAGCAGAATGTCAGCAGCCTTATTTTCCTATAGACACCCATCAGATGGTGGAGTACCATTACCATAATTTCAGGGATCGAACGAAGGGTGTGGAACTATGCATATTAAAGATGATTGCTTCTATAAAAGTAACACTGCCCAGACAAGTTACAATCTGATTGTAAAATATATTTTCGAATTTTCAAAACCTATGTAGCGTGAGGGCCTATGTAATAGAGTATAAATAGAATAGATTGTTTAGGTAAGCTCTGGCTACATACCGTATTAGTTGGTAGGTCCAAAAAAGATTTTATAGAAATCGTGCAATGAGACCATAAGGTAAGGTGACCAGATTTTTTTAAATGAAATCCGTGGGACCTATTTTTTTTTTTTTAACAGGAACTCCTCTGCCCATCGTCGCCGTCCGCCTCACAGCCTCTCGAGTCTCACTCTCCTGGCCCTGGCTACTACTGGGCGGGTAGTGGAGGAAAGAGATAAGCAGGCAGGCGGCTTCCCAGGACTTGAGCCAAGGCAGAAAAACATGTGAGGGGAGCTGAATGAGAATGCACCTGAAACTTAAGAAATATTCCCTCCACTCCGACCAGCACATGATCATCAGAAAGGGGCATAGATAATGGAAAAAAATACATCCCCTAAGCTAGTAGGAGCGGCAGAGCAGCGGTGTGCAATTCAGATTATTATTTTTTTTATTCTGCACTGACTGTCTCATTATGGACCTCCAAATCTCTCACCTACTGGTATCTTTAAAAGAAAAACATAATTCTTTTTTATCTTTTGCGTAAATAAAAATTGTTTACTTCTGCCCTAGACCAGATGTGTCATAACATTGCTCCGGTCCTCCAAGATCATAGAGATGATCAGAGGCAATCTTTTATTATGGTCAGAGAATGGTTAGAGTTTTCCCTGGAGATGGAAACCTTAATCAGTGGTGCTTTACCTTTTCTTCTGCATTTAAAAAAGGCTTAAAACACAGGGACTACCTATCATAGCTACTGAGGGGCAGATTCACAAAACAATTACGCCTGTCTAACTGGGGTTAGACAGGAGTAATTTCAAATTTCGCGCGGCGTATCACTAGTTTGAATCCTCAAACCATGATACGCCGGCTTCGGGCTTCGATCCGAGAGGCTTACGTCTTCGTAAGCCTTCGGATGTACGCTGCCATCTATTTGCGGCCGCTGGGAGGAGTTTGCGTCGTTTTGGTGCGTCGGGATATGCAAATGTGTTTTTACGGGGATTCACGAACATACGAGCGGGCGTCGCACTCGTTTTCGTCTATTTTTTTATACGTAATGTTAGAGCAGCTTTTTGCTGCTCTAACTTTACGTAGCCCATGTTAAGTATGGCCGTCGTTCCCGCTTCGAATTTATTTAAAATTTTATTTTGTTTACGTAACTCGTCGGGACGTGGATCGCCCGTAAAGTACGCTACATAAACAACGAATGACGTCACGACGTGATTTCGCGCAATGCACGGCGGGAAATTTGCGAACGGAGCATGCGCAGAGCGATCGCCGCGGGAACGCGCCTAATTTAAATGTTTCACGCCCCCTACTCGCGCAGATGGATTGCGACGGGAGAAATACACTACGCCGCCGTCGTTTACCGTAGAAAATCTACCTGAATTCCACGTAGAGCAAGGTAAAAAACGGCGGCGTAGTGTATTTCTGATACGCTACGATAATCCATTTCTCTGTGAATCTGCCCCTTAGTGTTTAGCAGAGCACAGGTTTTCCCATTGACATGTGACTTGTTACACACTTAAGTCTCTGCAGCCCCCCCCCCCTACTCCTAGGCCACATTTTTTGTAAATATATGGCAGGATCTGCTTTTAGAAGACATTTTTTGTTACTTTTACAGTTTAAGTTTAGTTTAAATTTACGAGTGAAAACAACAATTTGATATACCTTACTATATGTAAAAAAAAAAAACATTTTGTAACCTTAAAAATAAATATTGCATCTTGTGCTGGTAACTTGGTTTCTGCTAGATGTAAACACAAGCAAATTGCTCAGGACATTACATGGTACATTCTGTCCAACACAAGAATCTGGATTCACCTCCAACTGTGTGCTGAGAAGTAGCAACAAGGATTCCCAGTTGTAGTTTACATTACACATTATTCACACTACTCCTTTCAAGTGTAATGTTTGTGGTAATACCAGTGCCAGATATGGATTAATGTCACAAAACACACATATGCAACAAATTGTAATTGATTTGACATGCATTAAAGTACAGGTCTGTAGAGTCAACAGGTTCCTGTGTTGTCATTATGATTTGAGCTTTCATGTTGATAAAAAGTGATATTAAATGTGTATATTCTTTAATGATTTTTATAAATCCTACTTTTAGACTTTGCTATAGTAGGTAAAAATTGATATCCATGCTACTTTAATATGAACAAAATATGCCTTCTCCAGAAGCAAATTGAAAATGGATTTGTATTAGAGCAGAAGATGACTGTAAAGCCAAACTTCAACAAAAGGACTAGATGAATGCCTAGGATCATCTGCGCATTGACCAGTAGGATTAACCTGTTCATTATTGCAGCATGCTTGCTGGGGGGGGGGCAGGATTATTTTGGACTCCCTTTATAGCAGTGTTTTTCAACTCCAGTCCTCAAGGCACACCAACAGGTCATGTTTTCAGGCTTTCCATTATTTTGCACAGGTGATTTGATCAGTTTCACTGCCTTAGTAATCACCACAGCCATTTCATCTGAGGGAAATCCTGAAAACTTGACCTGTTGGTGTGCCTTGAGGACTGGAGTTGAAAAACACTGCTTTATAGGAACCATATATGAAAAAAACATATGTAGCGCTCACCCCCGAAGGAGCCGCTGGTTAAAAAGGGATGGCATGTTACCTCATGGCTCTGGTGATGTGTCTAGTGTGAACGATGAACTCAGTAGCAATAAAGGAATGTCCACAAATAGGTAGTCTCTTTTACAGGTGCTCTTTATTACCCAGCCAGGTAAAAACAATCAACAGGTGAGGGAAGGATAGAAGAAAGGTTTTAAGGAGAATAGCAGACCCAGGCCTTGGATATTTGAAGCAATCCTGCTTCCAAAAGTAATCAGTCTCTCTGCGCCACTCCAGCTTGAGTGGGTATAGTGTACCTGGACAGGTCCCTCTCACAGGCCTGGCAGCCAGGATATCACTCGAACTTGAGAAGGATGCCTCTGCCACAGGCTCTTCTAAATGACCGTCGGACAAGCCCCCCTGCCACAGGCCTTACCCGAGTGGAAATATGGAGGAACATCTCCTGAACGAAAGTGTGCCTGAGTCCTCCTTCAAATGTCGCCAGAGTACTGACTGAGAGAGGAATCAATCCCTCAGTGTCCACTACCTTGATCCCTGATGGTTCACTCCAGTGCTGTTGGACCACCGGCCTCTCTTTGGTGCTCCTCAAATGGACTCCCCACCGAACAGCTCAACTTGCTTGGGATCTCCGATAGTGGGAACCCAGTCAGTCACTGGGTCCCCATTGTGCTCAAAGTGTTCCGGACCATCTGGGCTCCGGAACCAGGAACCTTGCGTAGCACCCACGCCCCGGCCAGGTAGACCATAACACACGGGGCGCGGTGATGTGGTCACCCTGAAGGTGGGTGCCACACTCCAGGCAAGAGCAAAATAACCCCACAAAATAGTCTGCCTCATAAGTACCCTCTCCCAGCATGCCCAGCGAGGCCCAGGCCTCCCGATTGGCTGCTAGAAAAGAGCACCCAAACCTCAGTTTTCACTGCTGCCACCTGCCATCCCAGGGTGGAACAACACCCCGGGCAACAGCAGAATGAGCCCACAGCACAGCCGAGTTGAAAGAGGGGGCCCTAAGCAATCACAATTGAGATCAGAGTAATTTCACACTCTGATCGTTCCCCTTAAATTTACTAGCACCCGTACTTTGAAGTACATGGGCGCTACACATATATGAAAAAAACATACCGTATATACTCAAGTATAATCCAAGTTTTTTAGCAAATTTTTTTGTGCTGAAAATGTCCCCCTCGGCTTAAACTCGAATCACCTTTTTGCGCCTGATCTCCCGGATTTTGGGGACCCGATACCAGCCGGCCGTATGTGCCCTACTCTTCCTTTACAAGTTTGCAAAGTTTGTTGTAAGGGGGACCTACGGCCGGGGAGCACCGATTTTTCAAAGCCGGCACCCCTTCCATAGACTCAAATGTTAAACGGTAACTTGGCACACATGTAGCCCCACATCTCCTCTACAAGTGAGCAAAGTTTGTTGTCTGGGGGACCTACGGCTGGGGAGCACCGATATTTCAAATCCGGGCACCCCTTCCATAGACTCCCATGTTAAACGTCAGTCTAGTCATGGACACAGTGAGGCATGGACACAGTGAGGCATGGACACAGTGAGGCATGGGCACAGTGAGGCATTGGCACAGTGAGGCATGGGCACAGTGAGGCATGGGCACAGTGAGGCATGGACACAGGCAAAGTGAGGCACAGTGAGGCATGCAGATGGACACCCTAGGCTTATACTCGAGTCAATAAGCTTTCCCAGTTTGTTGTGGTAAAATTAGATGCCTCTGCTTATATTCGGGTCGGCTTATAGTCAAGTATAATATGGTATATGAATTAATTTTTATTTTTTCAGGTACCAATTTTTTAATTCATTCAACTCATTTTTGAATTCTAAGTTCAATATATATATTTTTTTAATTTAATTAAAACTATGTGTCTTTTCCGATGAGTTCCTCGGTCGTGTGTACGAGGCCTCAGAGCTAACTAATCAAAATCAGGTAATCACTCAGCTCTTGGTCTTGGAGACTGCAGGGGACTTCTAAAGTGTCTCATGGATGCTGCAGACAGAGGTGGGCATGTATGTTTTTTTTTTTTTTTTAACCTGCCCTAAAAGTCTCCTTTGATCATGGAAGTTTGGTCATTGGAGTAAAAGAGATTTTTCTGATGGAAAATATATATATATTATAATCCAATAGCAAAAATATGGCAGCATAAGCTTGTAAAATATGAGAATCACATTGAAAACAGTTTAACATACAGTTAAAAACTGTAGCAATAGGGTTTTACTAAAATTGGAGAGAGTGCAAAATCTGGTGCAGCTGTGCATGGTAGCCAATCAGCTTCTAACTTCAGCTTGTTCAATTAAGCTTTAAGGAAAAAAAAACAGGAAGCTGATTGGTTTCAATGCAGAATTGAACTAGATTTTGCACAGTTTTAGTAGATCAACCCCAATGACTTACATAAAACACTGTATCCATTTCAGCTATGTCTTTACATCAACAGAGACTTCAATAGCACACAAAAAAACAGCAATGTGCTGCCTAGTACCTAATCCACTGAGTGATGTTGTATGAAAATAAAAAAAAGGTCACTTGTTCACAGAAGAATTCCACTATGTTTTATTTGTATTTAAAAAAAAACTACTTTGGAACACTAGAACCCTTTCCTAGTAGAAAAATGTTTGCATATGTGTGCGATACTGACATGTTCAAACTAGGCTTGTGCAATAATTCAAATATTTGCCTGATGGACATTAATTAAAAACGTATCCAAGATGAGCAGGCCGGAGCCTGGAAAAAAAAAACAGTCCCTGTGGTGCACATAGATCTTTTTCTTTGTAAAACGTGTCTTGCATTTAACATGACACTGCATAGATGCTAGACAATGACTCATAAGAAAATGTATCAAATACAGTACCGTGATGTACATTCTCTGCTCACCCAATGCAAGGGCTTAAATCAATAAAGATGTTTCATCATTGCCATGCAAACCATCTTTCTCATGCAAATATGTGTGAAAATAAGTAATACCACATGCAAACTTACCATTTATTTTAAGTGAATCTCAGCCTAAAATGAATGGTAAGCCTATCTTATATTCAATGAGTAGTGCTAATGGCACTGGCACTTTAATGCTTTATGTTTCAACATTAAAAACCCTTTATCTCATGTGATGTGCTCCTTGATATACCAATACAGGCAGTTACTCCTACATGGTTGCTTCTGGAACATAAAGAAACTCCCATCCGTAATCAAGAGCTACCCTTTTCATCAGTACCATTTGCAAGCGGGCGAGTTTGGGTAGTGTGCGGGAGTGTCCCAGTCTCGGCATTACACAAGCCTCCGGAGATCTTTTCAAAATAGGCGTCATAGTTGGAAGTGCATCTTTTCTGCCAGTGACAATGCCTGCATCTACAACAACTTCTAGGTTCACACCCGGGTTTCCGCCTGAGGTGTTGTCTCCCCAGAGTCCTTAGGAGAACAATTCCCTGAACTACGGGTAAAGGCAGTTTAAAATCTTTTGTCCTACTCTGGCTCGAACCAGTGATCATCACCGGCATCTGACAAAGAGTCTGCATACTCTTCCGCAGGCAAACATGTACGCACAACTTTTATCACTTTAACGCCAGCCTGCTTACCAGTTCCTGTCGCGGTCTCCACAAGGGCAACATCTTCCTCGGAGTCCGGTCCCGGTAGACACTGGGGTAGGCCTCGACCGCGGCCACGGGAAGCCTTTGCGTAGCCCACCTTCTTCCCGGCAGGTATAGTAGGAACAACTGCCGTGCAAATATTTTCTGAAACAACATCTGCTGGTGGCTCAGGAACATTTGCATTAGCGACATCTGGGTTGGTGTAACTTACCGTAGCAGGCAAGGCAGGTGTAGGGCTGGAAGTAAGCCAGCAAATGGCTTCTCCTAAAGTGACGGCACCTGTAATCCAGTCCACCCGATAGGCACGGGGTGATCCGGTAGGCTAGTACCTTAACCTTAACCCCTTTTTTACGAGCACAGTTCAACACCCCGACAAGTTCAGACTCAATGGCGAAATAATTTTCCGATTCCATTGCTAGAAGTAATAGCCAATCCCGGACGAGCCCCCATGTGTAGCACTACCCCCGAAGGAGCTGCTGAGTAATTTTGGGTGGCACGTTACCTCTATCTTCTCGCCGTCCAGGGTGAAGTGAGAGTCTGAAGAATTTCAATGTCCACACAATACACCTCTTTTTCTGGGATTTATCTATAGAACTTAGTAGAAAAGAATTTGAAGGGGTGGAAGGGTAAGTAGGTAGGTTCAGGTGTATAGTCACAAATAGGAAACACTCCTGCTTCCAGCAAACAGTTCTCGTCGCCACTCTAGCCAGAGTGGGTATTGCTCACCCAGATAGGTCCCTCTCACTGGCCTAGCAGCCAGTATGGCACAAGGAATAAAGTACAGTCTCTGCCACAGACCTTCCTTTATGAGGAGACACTTTTGGTCCAGAATCCTCTGCCACAGGATTCAGCACTCGGATCACTCCAGCTTAGATTTTGTAGAACTTTAGACCCGACAGGCTACACTGTCAAGCCTCTCAGTGCACAGTGCATCCTTCTCCCAAGATACCAGCCTCTTGCATGGTCCTCTCCAGGATAGGTCCTCCCCTGGCTTCCTTCATCAAGTGCCTTCCTCCCACAGGACAGACAGCACAGGATCACCTCTGAAAAGGGCAGGCCCCAGTCTGTCTACTGGGCCTACCAGGCAAAGCCGCGACCCCGGACCAACGTGGTCCCGAAGCTAGGATTCAGGAACACGCACCCAGGCCAGGCGTGCCATGAGGCACGAACAACGGACCCCCCGCCAATGGCATCTGTTCCATAAATACCCCTCCCCAGCATGCACAGCGGGGGGCAACCACTCCCACTGATTTGCCGCCGAGGGGGACACCCAATACACCCTGACTTTGCTGCTGCCACCCTTGGCCTGGGATGGTAATAACACCCCCAGACGAGCAATGGTGGTTACTCCCAGCACAGTCATGGCTGGAACAGAGGCTAAATTACCCTTGTTATTGCCAAATAACGACTCAGACCCCCTCTGAATTTACAGCAGCGCCTGTTCAACAGGAGCAGGGCACTACACTTGTAACAAAATACTTACATTTTTCTGCTATGGTAAAATCTGCAACAAAAGATAATAGCAGTAAAGACTAGGGGGTAGATTCACATACCTCGGCGCATCTTTATTCTACACCGACGCAACTTTGAGAGGCAAGCATGGAATTCACAAAGCAAATGCTCCCAACGTTGTGCCGGCGCAGCGTATAGTCGTCGGCGTAAGCCAACGTAAGTCAAAGTAGGTGGAAGTGGGCTGGAAGTGGGCGTGTTACATTTAAATGAAGCGTGACCCCATGCAAATGATGGGTTGAGCTTCAAACAAGTACTAAAAACGAACGGCGCATGCGTCGTATCTTGGACGCATCCCAGTGCGCATGCTCACTGTCACGTTGAAATAACTGCCTAAGATACGTCAATACACTGCCTACGACGTGAACGTAACCTACGCACAGCCCTATTCACGTACTACGTAAACGGCGTAAAAATCGACGGTGTTCGTTCCCTGGTCCATACCTTTGCATGGGTTGCGCCTCCTATATGAGGAATAACTTTACGCCGGATGTAACCCTTACGCAAATCGCTTAAAACATGCGCCAGGCGCAAGTACGTTTGTGAATCAGCGTATCTTACTCATTTGCATATTTAAAATGGGAACGCCAGATGCGTCCAGCGTAACTATGCGTCCACGATTCGCTGGTGTAGGCAAGTTAGGTCGGGCGGCTGAAGCCTTATTTTTCAACGTATCTAACTTTGGGAATCGGCGCATAGATACGATGGAGCACATTTGTACTTACGATGGTGTATCTCGAGTAAATATACGCCCCAAGATCTGATGGCGTAGGAGACTTACGTCGGTCGGATTAAGCCAAAATTCAGACGTATCTAATTTCAAGAATAAGGCGCATAGATACGACGGTGCATCCGTGGACTTACGCGGCGTATCAGGAGATACGTCGGCGTAAGTCCTTTCTGAATCCGGGCCGATAAGTCATGTGATCAGGTTTAAAGGTGGAAGAGGTCTAAATCATTAGAACTTTGCTAAATAGATTTATTGGCTAAGGATCAATCTTATAAATTCACAGAGCTATATTAGGTCACTGCTCTCAGTGTTGCAACAATCAGAAAGCATTCTTGGTTGTGCAGCAAAATTTAGAAAAAACATCCCATATGTTGATTCACAAATACACTATATTACCAAAAGTATTGGTACACCTGCCTTTACCCGCACATGAACTTTAATGGCATCCCAGGGTTCAATATTGAGTGGGCCCACCCTTTGCAGCTATAACAACTTTAAATCTTCTAGGAAGGCTGCTATCAACGTTTAGGAGTGTGTCTATTGGAAATTTTTGACCATTTTTCCAGAAATGCATTTGTGAGGTCAGGCATTGATCTTGGACAAGAAGGCATGGTTTGCAGTCTCCGCTCTAATTAATCTCAAATGTGTTCTATAGGGTTGAGGCCAGGACTCTGTGCAGACCAGTCAAGTTGCTCCACCCCAAACTCGCTCATCCATGTCTTTATGGACCTTGCTTTATGCACTGGTCCAAATCATTTGGTGGAGGGGACTATGGTGGGAGGTTGTTTTTCAGAGGCTGGGCTTGGCCCCTTAGTTCCAGTGGAGGGAATTTTCAAGGCGTCAGCATACCAAGACATTTTGGACAATTTCATGCTCCAAACTTTCTGTCAACAGTTTGCGGACCAGTGCACAAAGCAAGGTCCATAAAGACACAAATGACCGAGTTTGGGGTCAGAGTTCTGACCTAAACCCGATAAAATAACTTTGGGGTGAATTATAGAAGAAACTGCGAGCCAGGGCTTCTCATCCACATCAGTGCCTGACCTCACAAATGCGCTTCTGGAAGAATGGTCAAACATTCCCATAGACACTCCTAAACCTTCGATTTGAAGCAGTTAAAGCTGCAACGGGTGGACCAACTCAATATTGAACGCTACAGACGAAGACTGGGTTGTCATTAAAGTTCAGGCAGGTGTCCCAATACTTTTGGTAATATAGTGTATGTAAAATAAATCAGCAAAAAAATCTTGCAAGGATGAGAATAGCTTTAAAGGCCGGTTTTCTTATCATATAAATGCACTTTTAACTTTTGCATTATTTAAATATTAATAAAACCACTCAACTCTTTGGTCATTGACTAACAGCCATATCCCTTGGCACCTGTTGTATAACTTTTCTGCACACTTATCTAGCAGCAGTATGGTAAGGATTCCTCTGTGGTCATGCCTGGAATGTGAAAGCAAAAACACATTACGAGAGCAGCACTTAGAAGCACAAAATTCTTAATTTCCTTGCATTACTCTCAGTTAGCACATAATAACATAATGGTACAATAGCAAGTTTTTTAAAATGCAGAGTGGTTTGGAATTATATGCTAAGTGTTTCCCAATAGATGCATCCACTTCATTTTGCCAAAGTCAATGTGTTATTACATTCATAGGAAGAAATTATACTCCCTTCAATAATGCTTGTCTGTCGTTTTGCACTAACAAGCAATAATACATGTTTTGTATTATGTACTAAGAAAGACATAATATTTGGTTTCTTGGCAACACTTATGCTAAATGTGTAGGTATAATTGACTTTATCGTTGCAGAATATTGCAATTTAATAATCATACATTTTGAATGTACAACCAACCTGTGAACAAGAGACCTGTTTTTGTTTATACTATGACGTCAGCTTCATTAAAGTGATACTAAACACACACTGTTAAATTTACATTATCCCTTCTCTTTCTGTATGTGGATAATGGCACTGTAACTATTTTAATAATAAAACAATCTAAGTACCTTCTGTCCTAATCAATATACAGCTGTGATATAACCCAGCTCTTTCCCAGCCTGTCTGCATGGAAACAGTGGCAAGAGGAGCTTCTAGTCCTCTGGTGCTGGTCACACGTAAGAAAAAAAAGACAGACTTTGGAATACGGAGTAAGAATAAATAATACGTTGTCATACAAATATATATTTAAAATCAAATATTTATTAGCAATAACATGGTGAGAGCAGATTTATGACAGTCACAGGCTGTGTCCTGCCCATTGGCTTGTGTCTTAGAATAATAGAGAGGTGAAGCCTCCACCAATCAACATGTAATATCTCGCCCCAATTGTGTTTAGCTGGTTAGTGGGCATGGAGGAGGAGGGAGGGGGTGGGCTGTCATTTACCACTGTGTATACATCTACATGTGTGACTCTATAGTCACATGGGCTGCTCAGATGTAACAGGGAGGAAATGCTAACACTAAAAATACAAAAAAATACTAGAAATACTAGAAATAGAAGCACTAGCTCCCAACACTGCTCTGAAAAAGTGCAGTGGGGACATGGACAGGAGGAGGAGATCAGCAGGGTCAACCAGTTTTTTTTTTCTTTGCATAATACACAGAACAAATCTCATAGTGACCTGAGTATGAACAGCATGTAATAATGCATTTATTGATAGTTTTTTTTTAATGTGGATTTAATGACACTTTAAATGCTCAAACAAATGGGCTGTACTTTTTGAAAGTTTAGAGTTGGCTTTATGTAAGTTGTAATGTTTTGTCTGGGATTGCATATGGATGCCAATTGAAGCATATATTTCATAATGATGCTATAATTTGAACATGTTAATGTTACTGTTATCAACATTACCATCACACGACCAACCTTCCAGGTCCCCCCCAAAGCCCAAGGAAGCCCTAATCCAATGCCAGAACTAGTTCAATAGCAAGTGCTTTTGAGTAGAGATGAAGTTCAGGTTTGCTGCTACAATGGGTTCAGAGGGAGTTCTGCGGGTATGAGGTTTGCATTCTCAGCAAATTTATTTGCAAATTCTCCCCGAAGAATTTTTTTCAAAATCATAATGCATGGCATTGCATTTGAACTGTCCAGTATGCTTAGAATGTCTAATAATGGGACTTTTGGATAAGCCTTCAAAATCAGTATAAAAGGGAGGGGCAGGGAGCAGCCATAATGTCAGTGTATTGAAAGTTGCCTTTAGGGAAATGATAGGTAGATGGGTAGTACCTTAATTCTTGGAGTAAAATCCCTGCCTGTGTTCTCTGGGGGGGGCCTGGGCGCTATCTACCTGAGCCCCATCTCATTCCAGCGATGTTACACAAGAGATTCAGCTGTCTAGGACTCTCCCTCCTCATTTGCTGAGACAGCAGCGAAGCACCATTGGCTCCCATTGCTGTCAATTCAAGTCAGTAGGCCAATGAGGAGAGAGAGAGGGGGCGGGGCCAGGCAGCGGCTCCGTGTCTGAATGGACACAGGGAGCTGTGGCTCGGGTGCCCCTATAGCAAGCTGCTTGCTGTGGGCGCACTCAACAGGAAGGAGGGGCCAGGAGCGCCAAAGAGAGCCCCGAGAAAAGGAGGAAACCACTGCAAAGAGCAGATAAGTATGAGATGTTTTTTTTTTTTTTTCACAAAAAAAATTGAGTATTTTTTATCACTTTAAGCTTTGTAATTAAAAGATAGAAACTGATGGGTTTCTATGCACAGCTGCTCCAAATTCTTTATGCTCCAGTTTTAGTAATTTTCACTCTTTGGGTCCTTTCACACTAGCGGACCGTTCGTCCGCTCATTACAAGTCCGTTTATGGACTTGTAATGGGCCCCTATGGGAGCGGATCCGTTAGCGGATGATGCATCCGCTAACGTCCGCCAGATCGGCATCCGTTTTTGCGGACGGAAGAATGTCCTATTTTTCTTCCGTCCGGCCAAACGGATCGGATGCAAACGGACAGACGGTCCGTTTCCATCCGACTCCCCATAGGGGAGAGCGGAGGAGAGACAGGGCGGTCCCTGCACAGTGTGAGGGGACCGCCCTGTCCGCCGACAGCTGAGCGGAGACCCCCCGCTGAGCTGACGGACACACGGAGCGGACCGAAAAACGGACCGCTCCGTGTGTAAGGAGCCTTTGTCTCTAGCAAATTTGGGCTTTACCTTACTCGTTAAAATTGTCCTGCAGCTGCTCAATTTTACTAGTTTGTGTCACCTGCAGTCCTTTAATATTTATAAAACACCTGACTGTGCTTTATGTCTCTAGTACATCTCTTTTCTATTGTCTATTATATTCACTAATATCCCCACCCTACATTCAAATTATATACATTCAGTCTGTAGGCAGGTGTATTCTTTTTTCTCCACTGTAGGTGGCGCTCGACCACAGCTGCATTACAGTTGCAGGGGAAGTCAAGAGGAGTTTGGTTTCTCTATGGTTTCCTGGGTCACTGGGGAAGCTATCCAATTGACCTAGGAAGCCGTTGAGGAGCCATCACCGCATGTGACTCTAGCAGCCACCTTGGGTCAGGCAAAGTCTATTTAAGGCCCTGGCTTCCATGCTTAGTGCACATTTCACATGTGGGTAGTATAGGGACAGATCACCTTTCTGACAGGGATAGTGATTAGCGGGAGAGGTTCCAGATGGGTAGGGAAAAGATAGGGACACACCATCCTTTCTAGAAGACTCCCCATTTTGGTAAGGACCAGCCAGGTCGCATTCTGTCCCTCAAGACAGAGGCTGTTGGCATATCTAAGACCTGCTCCCACTGATATATTCTGTGAGTGTTCCCGGTCAGTTGCATTTCCACCGGGACTGTTGTGACATATTGAATTCCCCATTGAGGCTGGGTTCACACTTGTTCCGACAACGCTCCTACATTGGGAGCTCATGTAGCATGACATGTGAAAATCAATGTTTCCCTATGAGAGCTGTCTTAACTGGTCCTACACAAGTCGGTCCGACTTTGAAACTACTCCCTGTACTACTTTGGTCCTACATTGATCCTACTTCAGCCCATTGAATATCATTGAAGTAGGACCAAAGTAGGAGCCTTGTCCTAACCATCCGACTTTTGACACCTGACATGTGATTACAGCACCAGTAAAAGGAATTTATCTCACTCTGGGATTGTTTTGATTGGTCAAAGAACAAGTCAGTCTATCACAAAGTAGGACGAAAGTAGTATCCTGTTCATGAAAGTAGGATGGATGTAGGACCAATGTAGGATCAATGTAGGACAAATGTCGCAGAGCAAAGTAGGATGAAAGTCGTGTAGTATAGTGTGAACCCAGCCTCATACACATTCTGGCCCAGATTCATAAAGCAATTACGCCTGTCTAACTGGTGTTAAACAGGAGTAATTTCAAATTTCGCGCGCCGTATCACTAGTTTGAATCCTCAAACCATGATACGGCGGCTTCGGGCTTCGATCCGAGAGGCTTACGTCTTCGTAAGCCTTCGGATCTACGCTGCGATATTTTTAGCGGCCGCTGGGAGGAGTTTGCGTCGTTTTGATGCGTCGGGATATGCAAATGTGTTTTTACGGCGATCCACGAAGATACGAGCGGTCTTCGCAATCGCTTACGTCTGGTTTTTTTTACGTACTGTTAGACCAGCTGTTTGCTGGTCTAACGGTGCATAGCCCATGTTAAGTATGGCCGTCGTTCCCGCGTCGAATTTAATTTTTTTTTTATTTTTTTTACGTAACTCGTTCGGGAATAGAAATGTCCGTAAACGACGCTACTCAAACAACGAATGACGTAACGACGTGATTTCGCGCAATGCACGGCGGGAAATTTGCGAACAGAGCATGCGCAGTTCGATCGCCGCGGGAACGCGCCTCTTTTAAATCCTTCACGCCCCCTACTCGCGTAGATGGATCGCGACGGGAGAAATACACTACGCCGCCGTCGTTTACTGGACAAAATCTACCTGGATTCCACGTAGAGCCAGGTAAAAAACGGCGGCGTAGTGTATTTCTGAAACGCTACGATAATCTAATTCTCTGTGAATCTGCCCCTCTGTTTTCTGCAACTGCACTCTGCAGGTGAGATTCATTAAAACTGGTGAACACAGAATCTGGTGCAGCTGTGCGTAGTAACCAATCAGCTTCTAACTTTTTCAGCTTGTTCAATTAAGCTTTGACAATAAAACCTAGTTGCCATTCACAGCTGCACCAGATTCTGTGTGCACTAGTTTTAGTAAATCTCCTCCAGAGTGTTTACTGCCACCGCACCAGGCTGCATCCCCCTGCTATAAATATGCCCTAGCAAGAAGATGAATTATAAGTGAACTTTTGACATGTAATTTTACCCTTCTGGTCCGACTTTAATATATATATATAAATAGAGGAAGTTCTAGTAATACATAGCAACTATTTGGATTGCATATTTCATCTTGGATACCGCTAAGTCAATGGTGGGTTCTCATTGCTTGCCTTGTTTTACTGTTCATGTCTGTTACAGTTTTGTTGGAAAGTTCATACTGCAACAAGGACAGATTAATGAGCCACACAATACAAATAAACTTGCAAGCATGTGAATCCTAATAAGTATCCTGGCCACATAGAGAGGCCCAATAATAAGACAATATAGAGGAAATCATAATTTCTATTAAAGTAATGTAGCAATACCACCGAAGGGGCCACTGGTTTAAATTTGGGCCTGCCGTTACCTCACCACGTTCATCTTAGGGGTCCTCCTTGAAGGGTTATTCACAAATGTCTGCACCAACACTTAGTCTCTTTTCTTCCAACGTTTTATTAATCAAGCTCAGACAGAGGGATGGGGGGGTTCGGGGGCATTCAGGTACCTTGCTTTGCGGATCAGGGATACTTTCTTGGATCCAGAGGACAAACCGTTTCCACACTGGATTCAGCAACCACAGGATAGGCCTCTCTCACTGACCTAGCAGCCGGTACGAAGCTTGTTCAAAAGTAGTGATGAGCGGAATACGCCATATTCGATTTCGCGATATTTCGCGAATATTTTGAAGAATATTCGCGAATATTCATTAATATCGAATATTCGTGATATTTTATAAAAAAAAAAAAAAAAAATCGCTTTTTTGTTTGGATAAAATATCACGAATATTCGATATTTACGAATATTCGCTATATTTTATATAAAAAAAAAGAATTTGCTGGGAAATTTCGCTATTTTTTTTTATTTTTTTTTATTTATTTTTTTTTAATAAAATATCACGAAAAAAAAAGCGAAATTTCACTAATGCGAAATTTCGCTAGTGCGAATACGAAATTAATTGCGAAATTGATTGCGAAAAAAATACGAATATTCAAAATAGCGAATATTCGCCGCGATATTCGAGTTATTTGCAAATACTCGAATATGCAATATTCGTAGCGAATATTCGCAATGCGAATATTCGTGAGCAACACTATTCAAAAGTCTCTGCCACAGACTTGATGAGTATAGTCGAGGCGTTGCACAGTCCTCTGCCACAGGATCTTGTAACCACACACACACTTTGCAAAGTTCCAAAGACACAGCTACACAGTACCAGGATCTTTCAGCCAGCCGGCAGCACTGTGAGGTAGATTGGCCAGGATACATCCTCCAATTGAGTCCCCAATTGTTCTTCCCGCAGGCAAGATAGCACAAGACCACCCCTGGACCAGTAGGCCCCAGAAACTCCTGGGCCTACTCTCAGTAAACGGAGCCTCGGGCCAACAGGTCCCCAGGCCGAAGAACTGCTAGCACATCCCTGAGGCCAGGAGGGTCATCAGGTCACGATCGGAAGACCCTGCCAAAACGGTGTCATGGCCCTTAAGTACCCTCTCCCAGAATGCACAGCAGCGGAGACCACGCTCACTGGGCTGCTTCTGGGAAAAGAATACTCAATACACCTAGCCCGCTGCATTTCCAACCTTTACCTATGTTGACAGTGACACCTACAGCCCAAGTGGAAAATGTGCAACACAGCTGAACTGGAACAGAAACTAATATTTTGACATAATCATTTCGAACTAAACTACAGCTCAGATAACTTAATTTACAAGTAGCACCTACCCAACAGGAGCAGGGCGCTACACTAAATACACTTGAAAACAGGGTAAGTAGTACTGTTTTCCAGATGCTAGCTGGGGCTGTGTAACAAAGGTAATTCATCCCTAGGCCAAGAACTGACAAATGGAATTCAATTCATGAACAGCCAGCTGGGTAAGATGGAGTAGGCTGTAGCAGTAGGATGCCTACTTTGCTCTTGCAGAAGGCCTGCACCACGGCGATCTGGATCAATAGTTGGGGCAAACTTTGTGTAAGTCTGCAAAGGGATCTGGCAGCATTCCACAAAGTATTGGACCACCCGCTACTTTTCCTCAACGAACCATGAACAGCACTCTTCAGAAGCCCTCCGATTGGTGGCAACCTCCAACTCCCCAAACATAAATATAGAGAAAGACCACCTGAACTTGAACCCTAGCAACACTCAGTCCCCACTTAAGCAGAAAATGTCAAAATGAACTTTGACCATGAGACTTTTGTGAGTTGTGCTTAAAAAAAGGTCAAACAAGGTATACAAAATTTACAAAATCTATTACACAAATATTTAAAATTACTAACAAAAAGACATTAATATAATTTGATTACGAACACATCACATCATCAATATCCACATATCAAGCATGTAAATACAACATAACATCCATAATTGGTTTAAGCATATAATTAACAGTTCATGAAGGCTTAAGGCTCTCTATGCGTTTCATGAGGCAGCGCCCACTTCTTCAGGAGGCAGCCTAGATATAATTTTTTGTATGTCAATGTTGACTGAATCAAAAATTAACAAAATAGTGTAGATCAATTGGCATGTGTGTATTGGCAACAGGAGCACAATACGATGGAAAGGAATCCATAGAGATGGTTCCAACCAGGAGCTGATGGTGTAGGAGGGACCTCCTGTTATACCCTCCCCCCAAACCCGTACGCTCCTTCTCCTCCCAGATAGATGTATTCATGGGAATGCTCTCCATTATTTATGCAAACAAATAAAAGATCACAATCCCAATTGCGTTCTGCGATCCACCAATCAAAACCTGCTCCAGATTCCGAAAGCCAACTACAAGTCCAAAGGAGAAAGAAGATTCGCCGTCCAAGGTCCTAGACTATGGAACGATTTACCAACCAGCATTCGGTTGGAGGAGAATCATTTAGCGTTCAGGAGAAAGATCAAGACTCATCTCTTTTGATATCAAAGGAGACAGGAACAACAAGCGCCCAGAGGCGATTTAGTTAGCATGTGCCGCGCTATATAAGTTTTCATTCATTCAGATACTTGGGTACAGTAGTTTTTTCACCCAGCAATGGTAATGGCTCCCCTATTGCCCAAACTACATTTCCCAGCATTCTGCGTTCTAAGTTCGAACCCAACAATAAACATATCTGCTGTTGCCAACTGAAAAAAAAAGACTCCTGTATAGTATGATAGATCTACTTAGTGCGTATGACCTTACAAGTTATATACTGTATATACTGTATATCTAGCTATCTACTGTATATACAATATACATCATATCAAATCTTTTCGATTGTAGGCTCTCACAAGCCCCTCATACCCCTCTTATCTTGAATTACATTGTAATTGTACTGTCTTCTAGACATGTGCAGACTGGAATATTTTGTTTAGTTTTTTCGTTTTCGCTTGGAAAATAAATTTACTGTATTTATCTGCGTATACCGCTCACTTTTTTGCCCTGAAAATCAGGGCAAAATCGTGGGTGCGTGATATACGCCGATACCTGCTTTTGAATACTGCGCCTGCATATACCGAGTGCAGTACACTTGTGTATAGTTGGGCAGGCTCGGCTCCTCTCGCGCTCACGTCCTGGACGTACAAGACGTGAGCTCGAGAGTAGCCGAGCCTGCCCGACTATACACGAGTGTACTGCGCCAGCATATACCGAGCGCAGTACACTCGTGTATAGTCGGGCAGGCTCGGCTCCTCTCGCACTCACGTCCAGGACGTACAGGACGTGAGCGCGAGAGTAGCCGAGCCTGCCCGACTATACACGAGTGCACTGCGCTCAATATATGCAGGTGCAGTATTCAAACTCGGCACAGGAAAGTGGGGATCGAGCGGGGAGGACGCCGCAGAAGGACGCCGGACCGGACGAAGAGGACACCCGAAGCCGCAGACAGACGCCGGACCCAAAGAGGGCGCTGATGGACGCCGCGCAAGACACCAAAACTGTAAGTACAAAAATATTTTTTCCACAGGAATGCGGGTCCACTTTAGGGGTGCACGCTATATGCCGGAGAGCGCAATAACCCGACAAATACAGTATTTAGTTACTCCCAAAATCGTTTTGATTTATGTCGTTTTCGTCGGAAAAGTTTTCGTCCGAACGAATTTTCGTCGTTCAATTTCTACTTATTCACTGTATTCAGAATGACGATTTTCGATGCTTTGTCGAATTGAACGACGAAAATTCGACAAAGCATCGGAAATCGACGGATCTGAACGAAAACGAAAATAAAGCATTTTTTTATGTCGGATCTTTCGGTTTTCGTTTCTTGCGCTTTCGTTTTCGTTCGTTAAAACGATAACGAAAATACCCGATTTTCGGACGAAAATGCATTCTAACGAAAACGAATGCACATGTCTACTGTCTTCTTTTATTTTGTAAAGCACTGTGCAGACTATTGAGGCTATATAAATCCTGTATAATAATAACAATAATATTTACACTGTTGACTGAAAGAACAGGAAATCAGTTGAAACCTGGAGAACTGTCAATTCATTCAGCTGTTAATGGTTATCAGTTGCAGTTGTTTATGCCCCAAACTCAGTGTGAATAAAATCACAGGTATGTGGGCTGATATTATGACCAACAGTTCCATTACAGTTTGCTGTGTCTTCCCAGTCTGTATGCCACATGTGAAATATAACAATTTTAACCACTTCAATACAGGGCACTTAAACCCCCTTCCTACCCAGACCAATTTTCAGCTTTCAGCGCTCTCACAGTTTGACAATTACTCAGTTATGCAACACATTTTTTCCACACAAATAGAGCTTTATTTTGGTGGTATTTAATCGCTACATTTTTTGCGATATAAAAAGAGGGAAAAGTTTGAAAAAAATACCACTTTTTTTTTTAGTTTCTGTTATAATATTTAGCAAATAAGCAATTTTTGTTCATAAATTTGGGCCAAAATGTATACTCCTACACACCTTTGGTAAAAAAAATAACCCAAATTAGTGTAAAAGTTATGGAGTCTACAAGCTATGGTGCAACAGGGGTCAAGTCCTGGGGAAAAAAGTGTGGGAACTCCCACCCAAGATCCACACCCCCACAAAAAAAATGATACGCTCATATGCATTATTACTAAACCACATGTTTTTTTTTTTCAATCCACTGTAACTGAGGTCTGCAGCGAATTTTCGTGGGATTTAAAAGTTCTTTCTAAATCCTGCAATAACTCGCGGCAGACCTTCGCAATGTCTCCTGGGAACAATGACAAAAGCTCCCAGGAGACATTGCGGCATCGAAGAAGTGATGGAATACCCGCACACTACCCAACGAATTCATATACAGGAAGCGGCTAGTAGCATAAAGGATTACTAAGGTTCACCTGTCCCTGACAGTGACTCGAGCTGTGCATCGCCGTTTAGTGAAGGATTGGCTCGGGTGGCTCGGCTGCTCTAGTCTTGCAAAGGGAACTGAGTTCCTGCTGTGAAAAAAGTGCAGGAACTCCGTTCCCATGCATTCCCGCAGGACTTGAGCCCTGTGGTGCAAATGATTAAACATTGATCACACCTGATGTACTGACTGCCTAGCTAATTTCTTGAGGCCCTGAAATGTCAGGACAGTACAAATACCCCAAATTACTTTATTATTATTATTATAAAAAAAAAATTGTTACACACACAATTGTCATAATAACAAGTTATTTCTCACACACCGCATAAACATACTTCTAATTACACACCAAAATACATTCTTATACTCCACCTGAGTATAGCGATACCACATGTGTGAGACTTTTTCACAGCCTGGCCACATAAAGAGGCCCAACATTCAGGGAACACCATCAGGTGTTCTAGGAGAACCTTTGAAATTACCCACAGAATTACTTTGGAAAGCAAACATCCCAACGTATAATCTATGAGGCATTATGAGTCTTTCGAACGTGTCATTTTTTCCACAAGTTTTTGGAAAATGTGAAAAGAAAATTAAAACTTATTTTTTCTTACATAAAGTTGTGAATTTATAAGATTTTTCTAACACACGGCATGTACATAGCAAAAATTACCCCCCAAAATACATTCTGCTACTTGTTCTGAGTATGGCGATACCACATGTGTGAGACTTTTACACAGCTTGGCCACATAGAGGCCCAACATGCAGGGAGCACCATCAGGCGTTCCAGGAGCATAAATTACACATTTAGGGCCAGATTCAGATACACTTAATTTTGCGCTGCGTAATCGAAATACTCTACGCTGCCGTATTTTACCAGGCTCTACATCGAATTCTGGTAGATTTTTGCCCATACGCTACGGCGGCGTAGTCTATTTCTCACCGCATAATCGAAATACGCGATTAGGGGGCATGAAGCATTTAAATTAAGCGCGTCCCCGCGGCGATCGAACTGCGCATGCTCCGTTCAGAAATTTCCTGCCGTGCATTGCGCGAAATCACGTCATTACGTCATTCGAAGTTTGAGTAGCGTTGATTACGAACATTCCTATTCCCGGACGACTTACGTTAAAAATAATAAAAGACGTCGGAAAACGTAGAAATTCGACGTGGGAACGACGGCCATACTTAACATGGGCTGTCTAATATTAGACCAGCAAAAAGCTGGTATAGTGTTATGCAAAAAAAAAGATGACTAAAGATGCCGTAAAAGATTGCGATTGAAGATCGTAATTTCTGGGATCGCCGGCAAAAGCTCATTAGCATACCCCGACGCGGAAAACGACGGGAAGCCCACCCAGTGGCAGCAATTTTATTGCAGCGTAGATCCGAAGGCGTATGAACACGTAATCCAGTCGAATTGAAGCCCGCAGCCGTCTATTGAGGTTTGAGGTTTCCGACTAGCTAAAAAACGTGCGTAATTTGAAATTACTCCAGTCTAACACCAGTTAGACAGGAGTTACGGCTCTCTGAATCTGGCCCTTAGTTTCCAGACAACATATCGCACTTTTGAAAACTCCCACAAAATGACCCATTTTTGGAAACACCCGCAGAATTACCCCATTTTAAAAAGCAAACACCCCAATGTATATTCTATGAGGCATGGGCTGGTGACAGGTACTCGGGTACTCTGATGAGCTGGTGACAGGTACTCTGGGGCTGTTGACAGGTACTCTGGTACTTTGTGGGGCAATTGGGGCACATTGCTATACTGCGGCACATTTTTCTTCCAGGTCTCATCCTCACACACTGAGAAGGAGAACCCGGAATCGGCACTACAGCCGTTTGTTGACATTTGTGACCGGCTGTGATTGGACACAGCCGACAAACATCATACGATGTCCACCCGGAGGGAGGAGATGTTCCTGCTGGCATCATATTACTATGGCCAGGTTTGGAAGTGGTTAAAGAATAACTAAATTTTTGTTGAGAAAAAAAAACATTCCCCTATGTACATTGCATGAATTTTAACAAACTTTTAACAAACTTTGTTGCAGATTCCTACCTTTTGTTATTAAGAAATAGCTGTTTGCTTTTCTGTGTCCAAGTGGACGTGAAGGGGAGTGATTCATAATTATTAATCAGCTGCTGCACTTGTAGGGTTTTAATGAGGAAAGTGACCCTTTAGATGTGACTTCCCTTTGGAAGCATTGCACCAAAAAATTTATATTTTTGTTGCAGGGATGCCATAAATATGACCCACTTCTGAGAAAATCAGTAAGCCAATCACACAAGCAGAACATTACATTTCTGAGGGGCATTATGTACACCATCTGTGTACATAATGCCTCCAGGTTGCCATATGTCATTGAATTTTACTGAAAATTACAGAGCTGCAGATTTAAAAGGATAGGTAATTATTGATAACATCCAATTACAATATGGCTTTGTAGCATTTATATATGCTATATTATTTTTTTACTTGCTATTTTTCCCATGAAGGTGGAGTTACCCTTTAAATATTTTAAGAATATTTATAAGCAGTATATAAAGCGAATTTGTAAAGCAGCCCATAGTGACCAATCAGAGTTAATGAGATGAGAAAACAATAAATTCTGCTATTAGCTGCTTTATCTATACCTATAAAATAAACCCAAATATCTTATTTTTATAATGACAGGTAAATACTGATTTAGATGCTGTGTTAACATTCTGATATGAACATAACGATGTAGGTAGAAAAGATATTGTTTCTACAGGCAAAAGCATATTACATTTTAAAGCGACACGTAACAATATCCTTATTCTCCAAAAATAATCAATACTCATCTCCTACTTATGGGCTTGTAATCAATTTTTCATGAAATTGTTTCTTACTGTGTTTCTTTGCCTACTTGTATCATTCTCTGTAAACACCCAAACCTTTTCTTTTCCTGCTCACTTCCATATGTTTGGAATGAGCAGTTCACGTTACAAACTACAAATCCCATAGTCCATAGTCCATATTTCCCATTAGGTCCCTAGGCCATGGGAGCGAGCAAGAGAGGGTGGCTACATTCCTACAGTGCAACCATGTCACGCTGCCCACGGCATCCTTGTGGCATTGTTACATCTGCTGCGGTGATGTCACCACACTCGTGAGCGGTGTGGGAGGTGTCTGTGGCACCACTTGCTGGATGCAGGTCGCCCAAATCATGCCTCCCCCCCGACTACCGCGCACACGTGACTTTGGTGGGCTGTCCCTCGACGGGCCTTATATGGGCGTCTTTAAGACGGAAACTGACATTTCGGGCACTTTATCGATTGGATACCACGCACCCCTTTGGTAATTGTCCTATCAATTTAGCACCAGGTGCCTGCCATGATTAATCTTCATTCACTTCTTTCACCCCAATCAGGACTTAATGACCTGATAGATACTATATCACCTGTCCCTCATGTTTACCTTCAGCATCATTAACTTGTCATTGATTAATTCACAATCTCAGTCTCCCCACTCATGTCCAATTCACTCCTCATTCTTTATTGTCACCATTTATCATTGTTTTAAATGTATCCATCACTCTCTTCACCTCAATAGTTTATTCATCATCCACCTTCCCATAGTGCCCTACAGTCTTGGGTCCAACCCGATTGTGCCTTTGTTGGCTGCCGCCGCTGGGCCACCCACCTCAGCTCCCGGTTAGAGTGTTCCCGGATGGCCTACTGCTCTTGGGTCCATTTGCCATCAATCAATATGGATTCCAGTGAGTAAGCATGTATTCCGGGCGGGGGGTTAACTTTACCTCACCTGGTTTCATGTTTCATGCTCGATATATGTTAGACTATCTTTATTTTCTTAAATTACAGATGCACTGAACACCTGCTCCTGATGAGTGGCTTCCAGCCACGAAACGCCTCGAGCTATCAGATGCTGTGCTCTAATCCCAATTTTAATTGTATACCTTTTTTATATGATTTATGCTTTATCTTTAATGCAGGAATGCAGAGGCCATAGGTAATGCAGGCAGTACCTTATAAAAATTGCTTATCCTTATATGTCATTGGTGGATCTTAAAGTCCCACCCCTTTGTCGCTTACCTGCTTGCTTGCTTGCTTGCTTGCTTGCTTGCTTGTTTGCGCTCTTGCTTGATTGCCTGTCTTTTTGTCACATTGACAGGGATGGAAATATGCAGCCTTACCAGGCCATGATTTTATTTAAAGTCCCACAAACCCCTCCTCGCTTTATACTACCATGGAGAATGAATGTAGTCACTCTCCAACAAGAAATATACAGTATATATACACATATACACACAAAAAATGGTAAGCTGCACATATTCCATTTTAGGCAGTCCGTGCGCTTTCACTTAGTGGGCTTCAATGCACTGTCAAACATGCAACTCCAAATAGATGGGATGAGGCACAGGTACTCTTGATCTTTTATTTAATTTATTCTTGTATACCACAAGGGACATTAGGGACAAACAACTGTTTTGGGCATCCCACTGAATTTTAGAAAGCGTAGGCCCGAACCGGTCATTCAAATTTTCGTTGTGCTATACAAGATTAAATGAAGAATGAGTAAAACAGAGTACCTGTGCCTCATATCGTCAATTTGTGTATATATCTATATATAAAAACAGGGGCGGCCTAACCATTCGGGCACTCGTACACTGCCCAAGGGCCCCATGCCACTAGGGGGCGCCATTAGGGTTGCCAGCCTCAGTAAATCCAGGCACAATATGTACAAATCTGTGTTTTTTTTCTGTCCCTGAAATGTCCCTTACCGACATCCTTTTAGTCTAAAAATCCCAAGATTATAGCTGCACCGCCTCTCCAGTACCTTTTCAGTGTGTGACCCCATAATCTCCTATTGCCTAGGGGCTCTATAATCTCCTATTGCCCGGGGGCCCCCATAATCTTCTATTGCCCGGGGGCACCATAAGTTGTCAGTCCGCCCCTGTATATATATATATATATATATATAATTATATATACATATATAAAGATTTGTGTGTGTGTATATATATATATATATATATATATATATATATGTATATATATATATATATATATACACACACACACATATATATATATATATATATATATATATATATATATATATTTATATAGAAAGGTGGACAGCACTTGTAAGTAATGCGGTGAATGCCAACAACCAGAGCCCTGCCCTCCAGGTACAATATGTTGATAAAAGTCCAAACGGGGCTGCAGTATATGAGAAATGTATTAAACAATAAAAAAAAGTAAAAAAAAAAAATACAATAAATTGTCAATAGCTTGTAATTTTTCTGATGTTTTAATAAACATGCTGCATCCCCTTCGGACGATATATATATATATATATATATATATATATGTATATATATATATATGTATATATACACATACACACACACATATTTCTTTAGATAATTGAAGTACCGGTACATTTATATCAATAATTAATTAAATACATACTGTACAAAATAAAATTAATGTGCATTTAATACTAAAGTAAAAATTGATTTGCCTTACCTGGCAGTTTAAACAGAGACCAGAAATGAGTTTGTGACAACAGCGGTCGGGTGACTTTGGGTTCTGATGACTTTTCTTGAAAAGCAGAGAATGTCTGTCAGAGGGAAGAGTAAACCTGTGTACTAATTTCCATTGACAGGGTATCCAGCAGACAGCCTACACCGCTCTATCAGCTGCTGAGCTGATCTTGTCCAGTAAATGTAGATATCCCAGTCAGTGAAGGAGGAGGTCACACATGCTCCCACCCAGTGTTTTTGGATGAAAGATTTTTTTTTTCCCCCAACTGTTGCTAGGTGTTGTTGCAGATTGGTGGTATGGTTCTGAGATAATGTTTCCTCTCTTTTGGGCTCCTCAGGCTCTGTTAGACTGCAGACTTTGTTGAACAGTCTCTGGTGTGCTAAATTTAACTGGTGTTCTCAGCCAGTCAGGCTTGTCAACAGCTGAGCAGCCTGTAGCATTCTTGTTGCTGTTGTAAAACAGCTCCAAGTTATCTGTGGACTCCCTGTGATACTGTCCAGTGAGCTCACTCACAGTCTACAAGAAACTATTATTATAACAAAGCACAGTCACGTTATCCCTATCTTTAACACGTTCCTTGTTAAGGGAGCCTAGGAGCATAGCTCACAGGTTATTTCATGACTCGCTCATGTCACGTGTCAAATGATTAATTGTCACCCTATTGAATGTAATAAGATACTACAAAAGGTCCATTCTATGCCAAACTTGCACGAAACTCTGTGAAAAAATTGCTAATGCATAAAATTTCTCGTTTTAATAAAGGCAACCTTTGTAAACTAAACGGGTTTGACGTATGTAATTGTATGAATGGGTCCTGATGCTTTAAAGCCCAACTCCAGTGATATCAAAAAATCTACACTTACTCAATAGTTTAGGGGTAGAAGAATGGGGACAAATCCTTAACGTATTCCTCACATCAATGTGGTCCCTCCAACTGGTCCCCCTCAACTGCCTCTTAAAAGTCCCCGACCTTTTCCAAAAATGCAGAGACACAAAAATACATTAATGTGAATGTTAAAATATTTCCCTGCAAAATGCATAAAAAAAAACACATTAGTGTGAATCGAGCCTAAAGTGTGTTCACACTTTTGCAGTCACATTTGAGAAAACCCCACTATAAGTTTGCTAAGTGTTCCCATTTTTTTTATATATATATTTCTTACCTTTTAGATGTTTCCAGGAGGAGGAGTCCTGACTGACTGCGGGGTCTTTTAAATGTTAGAATGAGGCTGTCCCAAGTCTGTGCTTGTTTACATACAATGTAAGAAGCTCAGGCCTCGTACACACAGGAGCCAAAGTGGAGCCTGAAACCTGGGAGAGCAGCCGCTCTTGTGCATATTGCTGGATCGCGATCAGGGTCGGGTAAGTATTAGAGAGGCTTCATGGGAAGCTGCATACTGAAGGTTTTAAAAAAAACTGAGCCTTTAGAACCACTTTAAGATCTGCCTACGCAGTACAGACAGGGTTTCTTTTAGTGAACACAACTGTCCATTCCCCTTTCCATAAACAAAGAGAACTACCTAAGATTTTCCTTGCTAGAGAGTCCAGGATAAAGCATCTAAAATAGGTAAAGCAGCAATTTAAAAAATGTTTTTGCTATGAGGAAGTTTCTATGAGGAAGGCTCCGGCTTTGTAGCACTGCTGTTAGTGCCAAATAAAGATTTGTAAGAAGAAGCAATCGTGTTGCCAGCATTTTTTGCTATTTTTAAGTTATGCTATGTAAATGCGGACATGTAAAAAAGTAAGGGTCAGTTTGGCTGTAAAAAGGGAAATAGACTTTGCTGAGGAGGACTCTGTTCACACTTCAGCCTCCTCAGTACACAATAAAGGGTTAATGTCCCTAATTTGGAGGAGGTGCTCTTCGTGCAGCCTCAGTTGTTCCTCTTTTTGATTCGATGTGTACGCCTCTATACAATAAAGCACTATTTCACTATTAAAAGTGTTGTGATGCTATTAACTTTTTGTTCAACTTCTATTTTACTGCATTTGTTATTTTTAAAAGGAAAAATAAATGTAGCACCACCCCCGAAGGAGCGCTGAGTAATTTGGGATCTACTCTCTTTTGGCTTAGCTCACCCCTGTTTAACTGGCTCGAACCCTCCCTTGACACATCAGAAGTCTGGGGTGTGAGATATTGAGATATTGTGACCTCTGCTGGGCTGGGGTCACAATAACAGGCATACAACGTGCAATGACAATATAACAGTGAATTACCTGGTGTTATGGGCAGTGGCGTATCTAGGGTATGGCAGCCATGGCAAGTGGCATGGGCGCCATGAGGAGGGGGGCGGCAAAAACCTACCCCCACATGAAAAAAACCCTACCCATCCTCCTTCCGCCGCCTCCCGCACTAATGTAGCTCCCGTCATCATGGCCGGCCTGCTGAAGCGCAGCGCCGGCACAGCAATTGCCAATATTGCTACTTGGCCTGGGGAGAGGAGTGACAGGTGCCCCTATGACGGCCAATGATTGGCCATTTATGGCACAGTGGCTGTGTTTGATTGGCACAGTGGCTGCTTTTGATGGGCACAGTGGCTGCAATTGATTTTTTTTTCAGTTTGTTTGCAACCCCCCCTAAATTTTCAGCACCAGCCGACAGTGGTCCCCAGTGTCCCTCTCTGTCCTCGTCGCACTGTGTCCCTCCCTGTCCCTGGTTATCTGAAAGGTTTCAAATGTTTTGACAGGGGCGCAGTTTCAGTGCTTGCCATAGGCGCCGTTTTCACTAGATATGCCTCTGGTTATGGGTGGTCCCTCCAGATGAGAAAATACACTCCACACAGTGAATATATGTAAATACAAGAGGGTAAGTTTACTCTATTGAAACTTAAGGAAGACACCAACACAACTAATCAGTAACGAGTCAGTCTGATTTGTAAGAGCCCTTGCAAGAATCAGACTTTTAATACAAGTAAAAGAGATTATAACCCCCAAGAATGGTACCATTCACTTAAACCAAACAGGCAGGCTATGCTCGTGAGCGCCCTCTATCTGGCAGTTCTGCGGAACAGTAAATGTCCACGATGCGGCCGGTTGGTGCACGTTAGAATTTGTAATCCACAGAGGGCAAATGATCAAAGAAAGTTGATTAAGCAAAGTATCCTGAACAGCATGTAGGTGAATTGATCACGGTCCAGTGTCAATCAATTTGGTGTAGATACTGTAAACAACACAGGCCCCTTAAGTCTGAACTGAGAGCCTAAAGGGAGTGGGTGACCTGTGAGGTGATACTGAAAGGTCTGTCTAAGAGGAGAATTTAGATGTTGAGCTTGTGCTCCCTCACCCGACAGGCCGATCCGCCTGTATTCCTCACAGGGGGTGCGTTGACAAAACACTGCTCCACAGCACAAGGATCCCGGACAAGGGTGCCCCACTGTTCCAGTTATCAGTTGGGCTGCCTCTCCGATCTCTGGGTACACGGGCTGGATACTGGAGATCTTTTGTCCCTCCGGATGGCTGGTCTCTCGGTAAATCTAGGCCCCGGCTTCTGGCCTAACCACACGGCTGTCTCTGTCAGCAGCTCCGCAGAGGAGAAGAGGCTGGACCCGAGAGAGAGAAAAAGCACCACTCCCTTTCCTTAAGTAACCTCCCCCACAGGTCTGTGCGGAGGTATCACATGTTCCAACAGGGCAAGGCATTGCGGGAAATGTTTGTTTCTCCTAAGAGTTAATGGAGTCCATATCTCCCTCTACTGGTAATCCCGCAATGCATGACTTCACAACAATGTCTAACATATTTACAAATTATACATAAAGTTCCAGCGGGATGGCCTGTCATTAGATTTAGACAGGGCGACCCCGGTACATAAAGGAAAAGGGATGTCGTAAAAGCACTTGTGATTTAGTCAATAATTTTCTGCATAATCCATGGTCCATGTAACTGGGGATGTGGCAGGAATATGTCCTTTCCTTACACACTTTGCGCTAAAAGATGTCCCTATTTATCATGGAGGTGGTGCCGAGTCTCCATCCATAGACCAGAGCTTCAGGCAGAGGAAGGGCCAGCCCTGGAGCCAGCTGGAGCGGGAAGACGGGTAGGTAATAGAGCCAGCACTATACTCCCCTAAACATTATTTTTATAATTATACAGGATTTATATAGCGCCAAAAGTTTGCACAGTGCTTTACAACATAAGGGCAGATAGTACCGTTACAATACAATTCATTAGAGCTAACAATCTAAAAGGGAGGGTCAAGTGATACAAAAGGTAATAATAAGCATTTATCTCTTACAGTGGGTGCAAGGGTTAATTTTGCATATTGCTAGCATTAACGATTTGTTATTATGGATGTAAATGGGGCTAGGCATTTTTGCTCATTATATACGCTGGTTTTTATTTCTGTTTTTTTAGCTATACACAATGCTTCTGCTTTTCAGTTTCATCTCACAGTGCAAGTTTTTGAGTCGATAAACACTTTCAAAACAGTGCGCTCTGGGATTGACTTATTAAAGGCAAATAGGCTGTTTGTCTTGCAATGGAATTTTCCCCAGAGTTTAGTGAATGTGGTGAAATTTCACTTTGCAAAGAATAGCTAATCACGTACATTGACAACAAAAAAAATTGCCTGCGCGTTTGGCTGATGGAAGTCAGCAGAGCTTCTGTCTTCACCAAGTACTTGGTAAAATTACTATGGTTGGTGCAACTTCCCTTCCCTTTAGTACATAAACCCCTATGAGGCTGATAAAATATTATTTATGATTATTTTGAGTAATTGCTTCAAGTCACCAAACGCGATAGCTTTTGGGGAGCCAGCATCTGTTTGGACACTGAATTCACTCATAGTCCATTATTACTGCCTCCAGCCAAGAAACCAAAAAGTCCATAACTCAGTACCAGCCTAGGCTGAAGGAATAGCCTGCATCAGCCTGTTTGTTTTACCCACAATCCCCTGATCACAGTTGCAATACTCTGAAATGCAAAAGAAATAAAACATTTTCATCAATGTGGATACATTTATTAATTTTTGCAAAAGGTGGAATATTGTTTTAACCACTTGTCCACCGCCCACCGTGAAATGACGGCGGGCAGAGGACTCCAATATCCTGACTGCACGTCATATGACGTGCAGTCATTTGAATAGGGAATGCGCGCGATCGCGTGCGCGCATCCCTATACTGTCGGTAGCGGCGTGTCACGGAGACACCACTCGTTACCGACAGGGGTGAACAGCGGCGCGGATGCGCTGTTAACCATGTGATCGCGTGTGATGAAGTCACGGCTGATCACGCATGGCAACACCCCCAAAGTGCACGGCGCGTGTTCGCGATCGCGCCGCGCGTGCCCGTCGGTGGCAGCGTGTTCCCGGGAACACTGCTCGTCACCGACAATGGTACACAGCCATTGGTCAGGGCTGTGTACCACGTGATCAGCTCTGATCACTAATGTAAACAAAGAGCTGTAACTAATTGTTACCAGCTCTTCTCCCCTCACACATTGTTTCCAGTGTGAGGAAAGAAGAGCTAGAAGCAGTGAGTTACAGTTCTGTGTTACTGTAGTGTCTGCACAAACACCACATCTGTCCCTTTGCCCCCCCATTTTTGTCACCAGTCACCCAACAGTCACCCATAAAGTGCACCGGTCACATAAATAGACTGCCATTAGCGGTGCAACCGTCACCCACCAGTGACCGTACCCTGTCACCGTCACCCACCAGTGACCTGCCCTGTCACCCGTCACCCACCAGTGACCTGCCCTGTCACCCGTTTATGAAGAAAAAATACTAATTTGCTAAATTTTATGACAGAAACAAAGAAAAATGCAATTTTTTCACAAAATCTACCGCCTTTTTTTATTTATAGCCCAAAAAATAAAAAACCCAGGAGTGATTAAATACCACCAAAAGAAAGCTCTATTTGTGTGAAAAAAAGGACGCAATTTTTATTTGGGTACAGTGTTGCATGACTGAGTAATTGTCATTCAAAGTGTGAGAGCACCGAAAGCTGAAAATTGGTCTGGGTAAGAAGGGGGTTTAAGTGCACAGTATTGAAGTGGTTAATGAAGCATTTCAAGTATAAATATTTTATACATAGTTGCATTGGTCCAGCTTGATTCAATGTAATCAGGAAATGGGAAAAACAATGTATAAACAATGCCTGAACAATGCCCCTGATAGCTGGAAACCACTGAAGTGATCGCTTAGACCCCTTTCACTCTGAGCCGCCCATAGCGTCGGCGGTATTTTTACCGCCGACACTATGGGCGGATCTGTGGCGCATTTTGGCTGCTAGCGGGGGGCATTTAACCCAGGCTAGCGGCCGAGAAAGGGTTAAAACCACCCGCCGTGTATAGCCGTGCTGTCTCATTGATTTCACCGCTCCAAAGATACGGCTAGCAGGACTTTTTTTTACCGTCCTGCTAGCGCAACACTCCAGTATGAAAGCCCTCGGGCTTTCACACTGGAAACAATAGAGCAGCACTTTTAGGGTGGATTGCAGGCGCTATTTTTAACTCTATAGCGCCTGTAATATGCCCTCTGTGTGAAAGGGGTCTTACTTCCAGGTCCCATGCTGAGCAGCTGCCCTGCAGCAGTCAGAACACAGGAGGCCACAGCCACTTAGAATGAGTAGCATTCATGCTGTTGATTCAGAAAATGCAAAGTGTTCTCTGATTGGCCAAACTGGAGAGGAGGGGCAGTGATGTCACGCTCCCCACCTTGTCCAATCAGAGAATGCTTAGCATTCATTAAGAACATGCAAAGCATTCTTTGTGTGGAGTGGCCAACCTGTGTCCAGCAAGGCAGTCACTTAGCATGGGAAGCAGAAGGAAGTGGAGATCACTGGTGTAGTGGTGTCTACTTTAGTGATTTTCAGCTTCTAGAGGCGCCGGCCAGATATGCTGTACAGTATACTATACTGTACATGCAAGTATTTACCTAGGTCAAAGCTGGACCAATGCAACTATATATAAAATATAAAAATAAAAAAATAGTGCTGCGCAGCTCACACTTAACCGCTTGCGGACCGCTGCATGTACATTTACGTTTGAGGGGGCAGCTATTCGTTTTTGTCCGCCCCCTCCGGATCGCTCCCAGCCAATCCGCGCGCTCCCGCCGTGTCACTTCCTCCTCCTGTGTAAACACAGGAAGAGGGAAATGATGTGATCTCCCCCCTCGGCGGTATTTTCAACCGCCGCTGAGGAGAGATCACATCACACAGTAAGTCTGCACAACACTACACTGACACCAGTACACGCAGGCAGACTTAACCCCTTGCGATCACCCCCCCCCCCCTGTCACAGTGTCACTGAATGCAGTGATCATATATGTATGATTACTGTATTTAGTGTCAGTGTGACAGTCAGTTAGTGTTAGGTTCAGGGTAGCCCCCGTACCCCCCCTAATATAGTTTTAACCTCTTGATCACCGCCCTAGTTAACCCTTTCACTCCCTATTGCCAGCGTCACTAAGTGTTCATTTTTCTGATCGCTGTATTAGTGTCGCTGTTCCCGCTAGGTAGCTATTTTTTTTTTTTATTGCGATTTTTTTTTACTAAAGACATGTGGCCTAAACAAAATTTTGGCCTAAATGTTTGATTAAAATTTTGTTTATTTGATTTTTCTTATAACAAAAAGTAAAAAATATTGATTTTTTTTTCAAAAATGTCGCTCTATTTTTGGATATAGCGCAAAAAATAAAAATTGTAGAGGCGATCAAATACCACCAAAAGAAAGCTCTATTTGTGGGAAGAAAAGGACGCAAATTTTGTTTGGGAGCCACGTCGCACGACCGCACAATTGTCTGTTAAATCAACGCAGTGCCAAATCGCTAAAAGGGGCCTGGTCCTTTACCTGCATTTTGGTCCAGGTCTTAAGTGGTTAAAAATGTTTTTTTTGGGGCGTTTTTTTTTTCCATCCACCACCACTCCATACAAAATAGTGCAAAAAAATTAAGTGATAAAGTGTATACTTATAATACTGCATATACACATAACACATGGCAACCTTGAATATCAATAAACACTGTACAGACATACTAACAGCTGTATAATAATAGAATAGCAATGGTGATTACTTCATGAAGTGTTCTGATGAACTGTTGATTTCTCATTTGCCCTTATTTTCACTCATTCACTCTATTTATGTACTAGCAGTGTTTGTTGAAGTTCATTTGGATGATTATTTACATGACTATTCCTATTCTATTATTATATTGGTGTTAGTACATCTGTATTGTGTTTATTGATATTCAACTTTATCATGTTTTATCTGTATATGTAGTATTATACGTATATACCTCATCATTTTTTTTGCACATTTCATTTGGCTACATGTGTTAGGAGGGCTGTAATTTGTTTACTGGGGAAAAAATATTTTCCAAATTATTTATTACATGATTTTGCAAAAAAAAAAAAAATAGCAATTTATTTTTTATTTTTTTACATGTAAGCAGTGCAGCACTATTTTGTATTTTTATATTTTCTGATGTGGGTACACATGAGGGTGCTAGCAGCAGCTCTTGTGGGTTTATTACTGTGAGTTAGGCAGCGCAAGAGAGTTTTTTTTCCCTTTATGTATAAAATATACCAAACTTTAACATATCTATCAATATATTTGTTATTCTGTATTGCCAGTATTGTGATCCAGGCATGTTTGCCAAGTAGCATAAACAGTAACAGGATCATCATTACAGCTTGGTCAAGTACCAACCTTCAGCCTATCAAATGGAATTGAGCATGATCAGGTCATCGCTCCTCTGACACTGCTCTGTCCTCCTTTAAGTTCCAAGTATTAGATTATCAGCACCGCACAACACAGTACAACCTGTCAAATTATATGTGGCCATGGGTGGCCGGTACATTTTTTTCAGGAGGGGGCGCTTCGGCAGCGGCGATACACAGTAGCTTTTTACCCTTTCTTTGACCTTTAACCCCCTTTACTAGCGGGGGTTAAAAGCGCCCCACACGCTAAAATGTAAAAACACCCCACTGTGTCCCCTGCATCTTTCAATATCTCTTTGTCACTACTGTGTATCCCCCTCTCCACAATTGCACCTCTGGACCCCTTTACATTACACAGCACCCCACAGCTCTGGACAACTTTACATTACACAGCACCCTGCATCACTGGCCCCCTTTACATTACACAGCACCCCTTTCCCTTGACTGAAACACTACACTATATTGACAGTATATTTATTTCAGGTCTAAAAGAGGATCACTGCATCACTGGACCCCTTTACATTACCACAGCACCCTGCATCACTGGATCCCTTTACATTACACAGCACCCTGCATCACTGGACCCCTTTACATTAAACAGCACCCTGCATCACTGGACCCCTTTACATTACACAGCACCCCTTTCCCTTGACTGAAACACTACACTACATTGACAGTATATTTATTTCAGGTCTAAAAGAGGAACCTTTTGGAATGAGGGACAAATGGATTTGATTCCAGAAGAGGGACAGGCACTCTAAATAATGGACAACTAGAAACTATGCCGTAGGCTACAACTCTGTGTTGCGTTTGCTCTGTGGGTCCAGACTTGCTAAAAATACATCATAAAATAGTCTAGTGTTACCTGTGGCAACAGATGTTGGAACAAACAAAGCACAGGCCTGGTAAACGATATCAATAGGCGCTTCCTCTGTCCTCTGGCGCTCGTATCGTATGTCACGGAGCTGGGTCTGTGTGCAAGGTCCCGCCCCCCTAGTTTGGCTTGTGTGATAGGTGGAACACTAGAAGACTATCAGATGAGCCGAACTAGGGGGGCAGGACCTTGCATATGACCCAGCTCCATGACATACGATACAAGCGCCGGAGGACAGAAGGAGGGGAGCGCTGCAGTCGCCACTTAAAGCGGCCCCAGGGCCAGTTCAGCCCTGCTCCTGGCTCTCCCTAGCAAATCCGGGGGGGGGGGGGGGGCAAACGACCCCCCTTGCCCTATGGAGCAGATGCCCATGTATGTGGCTTCCCTGTGATACTGTCCGGATCACACTACTATTGCTGTCGTTCGCAGTCTGAATGTAGCTGGCCAGAGGATTACTGGTAAATTATATGAAGGAAAGTTCAGGTACATGCTGTATTTAATACCATGTTTACACCCCTGCATTAGATTGCCTTAAAGGGTCTCTAAAGGAAATGTTGTTTTACCTGTAGCTAAATAGCTTCCTTTACCCTAATGCAGTCCTGGTTTTATGTCCCCCCTTGCCCTATGGAGCAGATGCCCATGTATGTGGCTTCCCTGTGATACTGTCCGGATCACACTACTATTGCTGTCGTTCGCAGTCTGAATGTAGCTGGCCAGAGGATTACTGGTAAATTATATGAAGGAAAGTTCAGGTACATGCTGTATTTAATACCATGTTTGCTGTAATCCTTCTCTGTTCTGCACACTTCCTGGTTGTCTGTTTCCTTATGAAAAAAGTACTGGGAGCAGGGGCGGACTGACAACTCATGGGGCCCCCGGGCAATAGAAGATTATGGGGCCCCCATGGTTACAGATGGCCACCAGGCCAGGTGGGAGTACAGAGGCGGGGCAGGTAAAATCTTGGGATTTTTACATCAAAAGCATGTAGGTTTTGGACATATCAGGGACAGATGTAAAAAAAAAAAAAACACAGATTTTTACATACTGTCCCTGGTTTTAATGAGCCTGGCAACCCTGATGGGGCCCCCTAGTGGCATGGGGCCCTCGGGCAGTGCCCGAGTTCCTCAATGGTCAGTCCACCCCTGACTGGGAGCTTCTCTCTGTGGTCTCTAATCAAGAAGGTGTGATTACTGTGTGGCTAAAACCCCTCAGAAACAATCAGTTTCATTTTAAAAACAAACACTGCCCTGTATTGGCTCTGTGTCTCTGTCCTTCACAGAAGCATGAAAACTGAAAGTGCAGGCACATTATATGATTGATTTTTATCTATTTTTAATCATTTTTAAAGGAATCAGTTAACTATTATGTCTCTATACCCTGTAAACAGTCATTTCAGCAAAAAAAAAAAAAAGGTTTCCTTTACAACTCCTTTAAAGAGGAAGTAAACTTCCCTGGATTGTTTGTACCTATAGGGAAGCCTATAATAAGGCTTCCCTATAGGCGATGTGCTGTGCCCGGAGACTTCCACATGCATGCGGACCCGGAAGGAAGACGGGGTGAAGATGGGTGTGGCCCCCAGTGGTGACAACAAGGCCTTTGTTTGCAGGTAAGTTTCACTTAAAGGATCACTAAAGGAAATTTTTTTTTTAGCCAAATAGCTTCCTTTACCTTACTGCAGTGCTGGTTTCATGTCCTCATTGTTCGTTTTTTGCTTTGAAGTTTCTGTAATTCTGCTCTGATCTCCACACTTCCTGCTTGTCTGGCTCCTTAAAGGGGAGGTTCCCCTAAAAATAAACTTTTAACATTGCCTGTGTCTTCTTAATAATAATTAGAATCGGCTGGTACTTTTTTTTTTAAACCCCCGTACATACCATTTTCGGCATGTACTCTCACCGCCGCTTCCGGGTCTGGCGGCCGGGGATGGGAGGGCCTGCTTCATTGACAGGCATCTGGCAGCCGGGGACAGGCATCCGATCGACGCATACAGCGCGTCACGGGATGCCGAAAGAAGCCGAACGTTGGTGCGCATGCGCCGTATAGAGCCGCACCAACGTTCGGCTTCTTTCGGCATCTCGTGACGCGCTGTATGCGTCGATCGGATGCCTGTCCCCGGCTGCCAGACCCGGAAGCGGCGGTGAGAGTACATGCCGAAAATGGTATGTACGGGGGTTTAAAAAAAAAAGTACCAGCCGATTCTAATTATTATTAAGAAGACACAGGCAATGTTAAAAGTTTATTTTTAGGGGAACCTCCCCTTTAAGAATAATCTCATTGCAGCTTTTCACTGTGGTCCAAGCTGTCATTACTGTGTGTGTGGGCACCGGGCCGTGACAGCTTTCGGCTTCACGGCCAGGCACACACTGCGCATGCACGAGCGGCACTGCACATGCGTGAACGGGGCATCGCTGCGCCGTATGATTGGACAGGTGATCGCCTAGGACCTGTGACGTGTCCTAGGCGATCGCCTACAGGGAGGGGCTGAAGATAGGCGATTAAGCTAATCGCCTAACAAGTCCCTCGGCGGACGGAGGAAGTGGGACAGGAAGTCCCACTCCTCCTGAAGCCCCCACTCCCCCCCCCCAAAAAAAATTACATGCCAAATGTGGCATGTAAGGGGGTGAGGAGTGGGTTAAGCGGAAGTTTAATTTTTGAGTTGAACTCCGCTTTAATAGTTAGGACCAGATCACACTGCAAGGCAGAGCAACAGGAGCAAATTACCGCTCTGAATGCTCTGTGTTGCGGCTGCACTATGGGGCAGTATGGTGCGCAATTCAGGGCATTACAAAGCTCACCTTTTTTTTTTACTTGTTTGTTTGTATTGTATGAGCGTTAAGTGTACAAAAAATACATTTCATTCACTGCAATGTTTACCATGTCGTAATACGCCTGTCACCGCATATAGTGTAATTTGGCCCTTACTGAAAAATACACATTAAAATGGGAATCCTGGGGTTCTAAACGTATATATTACCTTCAACATCTCATAGAGATAAGGTGGGTCCTGCTTGGTGACAGGGTTACTGCTAGTGTACAGAGAGGATTATGTTGCTGCACTGAAACCACTCCTGGGGGTTTATATTTTCAGTCACTGACGGCAGTGACTGAGGTAGTCATTGTAGTCACTTACACAGATGTTGGAGATTCTTAAAATTAACTGACTAATTATTTATTTTTATGATTGATACTGTAAAACAGATTTTTTATATATACATATCTTGCACTCTGTTTCTTGCAAAAAAATAAAATATTCAGCATGCTCTGTTCAAAAAGGTCCCTACCCCTACTTTAAAAGCCATGTGGCAGCTACGAATGGAGGTCTTTCCTTCACGTCTTTTTTCTTTTCTTGTCTGCTTGAGCCTCCAGTAATCTCATTAGACTTTTGTAAAAAAAAAAAAAAAAAAAAAAAAACACGATGCAACATTTTAATAAACACAAGCAGCACAGGGACTGTAATGGGCTATTAAGGCTTTATTAGACATAAGGTTGTGCACCAGGACATCAGAGTTCTTTATTATGCATCTGATAGCAAGACTGTAAATTTCATGTCTAGGCTAATCTCTGCACACGTAATGAACAATGGAGTAGTTTTCCAGGCAATGTTCATGATCTAACGCCAGATTCAAGTCTTCACTGCCCTGGAAATAATAGGAACTAAAGAGGAAATATGATAGGGGAAACCCTAGTTTAAGATACTGCGATAGATACAGATAGAATGGATACTGTAATATCAGTAATAAATACTGTAATAATAGCTTGGTTCCTGTGTTGATATTAGTTTGACTCAAGATACTTGTAAGCATACCGGGGACAACATTGTCTGCTGCTAGAGTAGTTCTCAGAACAGTATACAGAATAAGCATAGGCTTATTAAAGGGGTTGTAAAGATTTGTTTTTTATTTTCTAAATAGGTTCCTTTAAGCTAGTGCATTGTTGTTCACTTACCCTTTCCTTCGATTTCCCTTCTAAGTTTTTTTTCTTTGTCTGAATTTCTCACTTTCGGAAAAGAAAAGAAAGGTCTGGTGTGACCCCTCTAACACCTCTATCCCTAGTAGTACACAAAAAGGGGCAGCCCTGGGACTTTGAATGAGGTGAGAGAGGTTTAGCCAATGTTCACAGCGAACAATGAGACAAAATCAATGTATTATTTTCAAAGTGTTATGTAACAGAACGACAACAATGATTGTGAGTTACCCGGCATAATAGCCAATGTACACAGCACCGATGAAAGTAAATATATAAAGGTTTATTACAAATGTTATACATCAATGAGCAACAATAAGACTTGACAGTTTCAGGGTCAGTGGATATGCATATACAATAACAAATAAAATGTACATACATATAAACAAAGAAATATGTAGACATAATGCAGACATCGATAATATCCAGCATGTACAGGCATAAAACAAGCATCAATAAAGTCCTACTAGTTTTGCGAGACCCTGCTTGCTTCTTCAAGGGCGGATGCATGAATTTTGTATCTGCAATGTAAGCAATAAAATCAATAGATGTATGTTAATAAATGGGGGAGGCGGAATGATTGGCGAGAGAGCTCTGAAGAGGGACCTCATACTTACCAATGGGATGAAATGAATTGCCAAACGCTGCATATCAGGATGGCGGCCATGTAGTGCATCCAGCTTGGGAGCTGAAGAGACGGATTAATCAAAAGCCACAATAGGGGAACATCCAGAGGATCAGCATGGTGGATGGGGGTATGTCTCACTGCAGTCTCCACTAAGCCCCTTGTGATCATGTCTAGAAAATATCTGCAAGGATGCACAAGTATCAGAAGGCATCATGGTTGCAAAATGAGCTTAATGTGTAAGGTTATACTAGATGGAGTATAATCTATATAAGGATGTAAGTAAATTAATTAAGCTTACTAAAGTATGTTAGCATAGAAGACTATCTGAGATATGGTATATGCTTGAATGCAAACCAAAGTGGTTACAAAGTTGGTATGGGCAGGGAGACTAAGGGACAATGTGGAAATTATATAAGTATTACATGTGTAAAAGAACAATGTAACAGACCCAATAGTGGTAAAGAAAGCATATAAGTTGTACCTCAGTGTGGTCTTAAAGATGTGACCGCTCTATCCAACCATCAATTTGTGAAACAAAGTTCCAGCCGTGCTGAACGTCCAGATATGCCCACAAGGGCCCGAAGCCCCCCAGCGTCATGTACGGGCAGTGACGCATAGGCGTCAGTGAGACGTCCACCTCCAGAGAGGGTGCGCAACTGCAGCAACCACCCAACCGTCCAGGATGACCCACACTGCCCACACCTCTGTGACATCAGGGAGATGTCCGTGTGTGGGTGTGGAAAACATGGCGCCGATGTGCAGATGGTCACCCCTGTCTTTTCTCCGCTCTCCCCTATGGGGGGGATCGGGTGGAAACGGACCGTCTGTCCGTGTTCACCCGATCCGCCAGACGGATGGAAAAGTAGGTTTTTCTTCCGTTACACTTTGGCGGGTCGGAGCGGGTGGGCTGACATCGGTGGCTCCATAGAGGTGCACGGAGCGCCCGTTCAGGTCCGCCTAAAAAACTGGCAGACGGATCTTAACGGTCCGCCCGTGTGAAAGAGCCCTTAGAGACGTGAAAAACATTTAATCAAGAGGAAAACAATGAGTAAATATATTTCAACCAGCAGATGGCAAGAGTGCCCAGACTTTTCTCAACTTTAAAATTCAGGTTGCAAATATGGGAGACTCCACTGGTGATTTGGTTTTGAATTTACATCCTCTGGGGCTGTCTCCCTAAGGATGGCCATACACCTAAAGATTCCTCTTGTTCAACCCAAGTTTAGCTGTTTAGCAAGGATGAAAGAATATCCAGTTCCAGCTACTGTATTCATGCAGCCACAGCATTAGTGGCTCCCTGAATACCTGTGCAGTGACTACATCTGATAGGCTGCGGTTAATGTTTTTTACTGATACATTTCCACCCTTACTAATTTTGAAATGTATTTGGCAAGCTTTAACCTTCCTTCATTACTTCAAGTGTCTCCTATGTATGTGCTATTTCAACATCACTGACTCAAAAATATCAAACATAGGATATGAATGACTGACCCAGAGCTAGACCACCCCCAGGGCTCAAGTCCTGCGGGAAAGCGTAGGAACGGAGTCCCTGCACTTTTTTCACAGCAGGAACACAGTTCCCTTTGAAGGACTAGAGCAGCCGAGTGCAGCCGAGCCACCTGAGCCAATCCTTCACTAAGCGGCGATGCCCAGCTCGAGTCACTGTCAGTGGCAGGCGAACCTTAGTAATCCTTTATGTTACTGGCCGCTTCTTGTATATGGAATCATCGGGTAGTGTGCGGGTATTCCGTCACTTCCTCGATACCGCAATGTCTCCTGGGAGCTTTTGTCATTGTTCCCAGGAGACATTGCAGAGGTCTTCCGCGACTTATCACGGGATTTAGAAAGAACTTGCGGTTTAGTAATTATGCATAAGAGCGTATCATTTTTTTTTTGGTGGGAAAGTGGATCTTGGGTGGGAGTTCCCACGCTTTTTTCCCCAGGACTTGACCCCTGACCACCCCCATATATACTAACCAAGCAACCCCTTGCCACCTTCTCACTTCATCATCCTTGTTTCAGATGTGGCTGTATCAGAGCTTACAGAGCCACACTTACTTCCTCATTTACACTTGCTTCGGCTTCAACACACATTAACAGCTAGTTTACACTTGCGTCAAAACAAGGCTTCGGACACGCTTAGTTAAAGCGGAGTTTCACCCTAAATATAAGATCTCCCATGCGCTTCAGCATACTGGCGTCAGCGCCAGTATGCTGGGTTTTTTTTTTTTTTATAGCACACTTACTGTTTTATCGTAGAAATCCTTTTCTGTCCCCCGCGTTGGACGGCGCCAGTACAGCGCGTCACATCTTCCTAAGATACCCGATATGGACTCGGGTATTTCCGGCGCTATGCGGCGCCTGCGCACAGACCTAGGAGCTGACTGCGCAGGCGCCGTATTTCTCCGAAATAGGACTCGGAGAAATACGGCGCCTGCGCAGTCAGCTCCTAGGTCTGTGCGCAGGCGCCGCATAGCGCCGGAAATACCCGAGTCCATATCGGGTATCTTAGGAAGATGTGACGCGCTGTACTGGCGCCGTCCAACGCGGGGGACAGAAAAGGATTTCTACGATAAAACAGTAAGTGTGCTATAAAAAAAAAAAAAACCCAGCATACTGGCGCTGACGCCAGTATGCTGAAGCGCATGGGAGATCTTATATTTAGGGTGAAATACCGCTTTAAAGCTCCCTGAAAGACAGTCAAAGCTTCTTTCACTAAATAAAAATGTTTAGATTACAGTCCTGTTTACACCTGCTTTTGCTTTTCTTTGCTTCGGCTTCGCTTCAAAAATTATATCCCATGTAGTTTTAGTGGTGCTTCAAAGCGTCTTCAAAGCCTCTATAGAAGTCTATGGCAATGCTCGCTTAAAGCCCCACTGAAGTCCCACCGAAGCCTTATCGAAGCCTCACCGAAGCCCCACCAAAGGCTCATCGAAGCTCCACTAAAGTAGGTTGACCAGACATCCCTGGTTTCCGGGGACAGTCCCCGGATTGAGGACACTGTCCCCGGACCGAGTCCACGGTTTTGTCCCCGGATTGGATTTGAACAGGGGCTGGGGCAATTTCAAAGATAGTCAGCGCAGAATGAATAAAAAAAATCTGAATTACACACCCCAATCTGCCGCTCCTTCGAGCTTAGGGGGGGGTGTATTTTTTGCATTATCTGTCTCCCTTTCTGATGATCATGTGCTGGTCAGAGAGGAAGAAGTATTTCTACAGTTTCGGGGTGCATGCCCATTCAGCTCTGCTCGCATGTTCTTTTGCCTTGGCTCAAGTCCCAGCCAGCCGCCTGCCTGCTTATCTCCTTGCCTTCTCTGGTGGAGAGAGTGCAGTTGCTCCAGAGCTTAGTAAAAGAAGCTCTGCTGACTTTAATATATATTTTTTTTTTCCTTGCATGGGATTGGATATTCTTTGCAAAGTGAAGCTTCCCCTCATTTACTAAGCTCTGGAGCAAATCCTCTTGTCGAGTTCCAACTGCACAGTCTATTTGCTTTTAGTAAATAAACCCCAGTGTATTTTTAAAAAAATGTAAGCAATAACAGCTCCTATATTTCTGCTCTTTCATATTCCTTTGAAAACTCCCTTAATCAGCATATGCATCCAAGCAAGGCTACGCTCAAAATTGTGCAATGCGGCAGTGCACATGCTGCATTGTTTGTAATTTGAGTGTTATTTTGCATGTTGCCAGGCATTGTAAGTAGCAGAAAACGGATGGACGGCCGCACACCAAATGGCCATGAATAAACACTGACCAAGTGTGAAATGTGTCGGCTGTTTACGATTCTTGCTGTGTATTTGCGGTGTTTGCTTATGTTTCTTTAATAAAGACAACTCAAGAGTTCTTTGGTGTGCGGCCGTCCATCCGTTTTCTGCTACTTCCATTGCCAAGTGCATCGCCAGCACCCATATTCACCTGGATTTATCCATGATTGCACTTGTCCACATTTCCTACTTCAGGATGAGTTTTCATTTCCTGCTGTGGGGCGAATCTTAATTTCCTGCTTCAGGGTGAGTCCTTATTTCCTGCTGCAGGGTAAACCTTAATTTCCTGTTGTGGGATGAGTCTTCATTTCCTTCTTTAGGGTGAGTCTTCTTTTCCAGCTGTGGGGTAAACCTTAATTTCCTGCTGCGGAGTGAATCTTAATTTTCTTGCTGCAGGGTGAGTCTTCATTTTCTGATGTGGGGTGAGTCTTTATTTCCTGTTTCAGGGTGAGTCTTTATTTCCTGTTTCAGGGTGAGTCTGTTTCCTGCTGCAGTTTAAACCTTAATTTCCTGCTGCAGCGTGAACCATAATTTCCTGTTGTGGGATGAGTCTTACTTTCCTACTCCAGGGTGAGGCTGGGTTCACACTACGATTTTCCCGTCCGTCAGCCGCATACGATTTATATGAAAAAACTTATGTGGCTGAAACGGATTTATATGTATGGAACCGCACATATGTGCGTTTTCCATTGACTTTAATGTTAAAAAAAAACGTATGCGTTTGCCATACGGTTTCAAAAACGGCCTCAAAACTGTGATTGAACACGGTTTTGCGTACTGTTAAAAAAACGTTGTGCCAGCAAATCGTACGCACCCGGATGCATCTGAGTGCATACGATTTGCAATGCATTGTCTATGTATGCGTTTTCCCGTACGGGCCCGTACGTTTTCAAAACTGAAATCGTATGCGGCTGACGGACGGGAAAATCGTAGTGTGAACCCAGCCTAAGTTCTTAATTTCCTGTTGTGGGATGAGTCTTCATTTCCTGCTGTGGGGCAAATCTTCATTTCCTGCTTCGGGGCGAGTCCTTATTTCCTGCTTCGGGGCGAGTCCTTATTTCCTGCTTCGGGGCGAGTCCTTATTTCCTGCTTCGGGGCGAGTCCTTATTTCCTGCTTCGGGGCGAGTCCTTATTTCCTGCTTCGGGGCGAGTCCTTATTTCCTGCTTCGGGGCGAGTCCTTATTTCCTGCTTCGGGGCGAGTCCTTATTTCCTGCTTCGGGGCGAGTCCTTATTTCCTGCTTCGGGGCGAGTCCTTATTTCCTGCTTCGGGGCGAGTCCTTATTTCCTGCTTCGGGGCGAGTCCTTATTTCCTGCTTCGGGGCGAGTCCTTATTTCCTGCTTCGGGGCGAGTCCTTATTTCCTGCTTCGGGGCGAGTCCTTATTTCCTGCTTCGGGGCGAGTCCTTATTTCCTGCTTCGGGGCGAGTCCTTATTTCCTGCTTCGGGGCGAGTCCTTATTTCCTGCTTCGGGGCGAGTCCTTATTTCCTGCTTCGGGGCGAGTCCTTATTTCCTGCTTCGGGGCGAGTCCTTATTTCCTGCTTCGGGGCGAGTCCTTATTTCCTGCTTCGGGGCGAGTCCTTATTTCCTGCTGCGGGGCGAGTCCTCATTTCCTGCTGCGGGAAGAGTCTTCATTTCCTGCTGCGGGAAGAGTCTTCATTTCCTGCTGCGGGAAGAGTCTTCATTTCCTGCTGCGGGAAGAGTCTTCATTTCCTGCTGCGGGAAGAGTCTTCATTTCCTGCTGCGGGAAGAGTCTTCATTTCCTGCTGCGGGAAGAGTCTTCATTTCCTGCTGCGGGAAGAGTCTTCATTTCCTGCTGCGGGAAGAGTCTTCATTTCCTGCTGCGGGAAGAGTCTTCATTTCCTGCTGCGGGAAGAGTCTTCATTTCCTGCTGCGGGAAGAGTCTTCATTTCCTGCTGCGGGAAGAGTCTTCATTTCCTGCTGCGGGAAGAGTCTTCATTTCCTGCTGCGGGAAGAGTCTTCATTTCCTGCTGCGGGAAGAGTCTTCATTTCCTGCTGCGGGAAGAGTCTTAATTTTCTGCCGCGGGGTGAGTCTTAATTTCCTGCTGCAGGGTAAACCTTAATTCTCTACTGCAGGGGAAACCTTCATTTCCTGCTGCAGCATAAACCTTAATTTTCTGTTGTGGGATGAGTCTTTATTTCCTACTTCAAGGTGAGTCTTAATTTGCTGCCGTGGCCGGGTGAATCTTAATTTCTTGCTACAGGGAGAAATGATGCATCCAAAAACAAATATCATACATGTTGCCAATGCCTTTATACATTTAGCACTTTTTTATATTTTCTTTTGGTGTATATTTTTCATTGAAAATTGCATTTTTAATTTGTAATATCTAATTATGTTTACAAGTAGCTGCTTAAAGGGGTTGTAAAGGTACAATTTTTTTCCCTAAGTAGCTTCCTTTACCTTAGTGCAGTCCTCTTTACCTCATCCTTCCATTTTGCTTTTAAATGTCCTTATTTCTTCTGAGATATCCTCACTTCCTGTTCTTCTGTCTGTAACTCCACGCAGTAATGCGAGGCTTTATCCCTGGTGTGGAGTGTTGTGCTCGCCCCCTCCCTTGTACTACGGGAGAGTCAGGACGCTCTCTAGGTTGCAGATAGAGAAAGGAGCTTTGTGTTAGTGAGTGTCCTGACTCTCTTGTAGTCCAGACAGAAGAACAGGAAGTGAAGATTTCTCAGAAGAAATAAGGACATTTAAAAGCAAAATGGAAGGGTGAGGTAAGTGAAGGAGGACTGCACTAAGGTAAAGGAAGCTATTTAGGGGGAAACAATTGTACCTTTACAACTCCTTTAACTCCTACCAATGACAAATCATTTTCCATGCTCCATATTGACTCTCCTTTACCATCATATCATGTAATTTCATCATAATTGTTGCCAGGATACAGTTTGTGTTTTGTGGGTCTGTACAAACCAAGAAGTTCTGGGAAACAGGATTCTTTTTTATATCACACAAGAAGCCTAATCTGGTGACATCTGACATCTTCTAGCTCTTATATAGTCATGGTGTATTTATTTGGAGCTCGCTGAAGGAAACCAGAGTCAATGCCAGATGTAATGAACATTTTCTACAATCTTTTAAAGCAAGAAGGTTTCCAGAATCCAAACAGCTAATATTTCTTTGCAAACACAAATTACACCATTGTACTTAACAGCAAATATTATTGTCACTATGTCTCATATTACTCACAATGTGAAAACTTTATATTTTTATATGCTGTTACAATTTTTTTTATATTTGCATGCAATTGTTTACAAAGAATAGTAATTATAATTAAAAAAATAAAAAGAACAATAATAATATTAAGAGATATAGCAGTCCTTGGATATAAGGAAAGGCTGCGTGGGATTTAAGTCTATAAATGGAATATTTATGATGGTAGACAGCATATCCAAAAAAGGAGAAATCTATTACACTTAAAATCGAAGACAATTAATCTGAATTACTAAGTGTTCGTGTTTCTGGAGAGCAGCTAAAACTGTCATAGGGACTGAGAAAATCCAGCTGGTCCACAACTGACCAATGAGTGGATGAGGCACATGCTAGGCCTGATTAATTAGAGTGAAAACTGATCATTAAATACAATACTTTGTCTTGTAGATGTTGTGTATCTGCAGTGCTGGTTACTATGTTATCTTGTACTGTAGTTGTATCTTTTCTATGCCATGATCCTTAAAGGGGTGTTCCAGCCCTAAGTTGTGTTTATTAAAAGTCAGCAGCTACAAAAAGTGTAGCTGCTGGCTTTTAATAAACACTCACTTACCTGCTCCTACGTTCCAGCGACGCGCCGACCGGGGCTCCGCTCCTCTGCCCCCCTCCCCGGCCGGCGTCTCCATCCTGACTGTGGGCACCCAGCCGTGACAGCCTTCGGCTTCACGGCCGGGCACCCACTGCGCATGCGCGAGCCGTACTGCGCATGCGTGCGCGGCGCGGCTCGCCGCTGATTGGAGAGGCGATCGCATGGGACCTGTCAGTGTCCCATGTGATCGCCTACAGGGAGGGGGCTGGTGTAGGCGATTAAGCTTAATCGCCTAACCAGCCCCTCGGCGGAAGCAGGAAGTGGGACAGGAAGTCCCACTCCTACTGAAGCCCCCACTCCCCCCCCAAAAAAATTACATGCCAAATGTGGCATGTATGGGGGTGAGGAGTGGGATGAGAAAAGGTCATTTTTTTGGGTGGAACACCCCTTTAACCACTTGACCACTGGGCACTTAAACCCCCTTCCTAACCAGACCAATTTTCAGCTTTCGGTGCTCTCACAATTTGAATGACAATTACTCAGTCATACAACATTGTACCCATTTGAAATTTTTGTCCTTTTTTTCCACACAAATAGAGCTTTCTTTTGGTGGTATTTGATCACTTCTGGGTTTTTTATTTTTTGCGCTATAAAAGAAAAACGACTGAAAATTCTGTAAAAAAAAAATATATATATCTTGTTTCTGTCATATTAGCAGGTTATTTCTCACACACAGCATATGCATACCACAAATTACACCCCAAAACACATTCTGCTATTCCTCCCGAGTACGGCGATACCCCATGTGTGGGACTTTTACACAGCGTGGCCACATACAGAGGCCCAACATGCAGGGAACGCCATCAGGCGTTCTGGAACACCCAGACCAATTCTGACATTTCTCTCCTACATGTAAAAATCATCATTTATTTGCTAGAAAATTACATAGAACCCCAAAACATTATATATGCTTTTTTAGCAAAGACCCTAGAGCAGGGGTGTCAAACTGGCGGCCCTCCAGCTGTTCCGAAACTACAAGTCCCATCGTGCCTCTGCCTGTGGGAGTCATGCTTGTAACTGTTAGCCTTGCAATGCCTCATGGGACTTGTAGTTTTGCAACAGCTGGAGGGCCGCCTGTTTGACACCCCTGCCCTAGAGAATACAATGGCGGCTGTTACAACTTTTTATCTCGCACGGTATTTTCGTAGAAATTTTTTGAACGCGTGTTTTTAAAAAAAAACAGTTTTGTGCTAAAAAAAAAAAAACAGTAAAGTTAACCCAATTTTTTTTCATAATGTGAAAGATGACGTTACACCGAGTAAATAGATACCCAACATGTCACACTTCAAAATTGCGCACACTCATGGAATGGCGCCAAACTTCGCTACCTAAAAATCCCCATAGGCGATAGTATTTGGGTATTGCAGAGTATTTGGGTATTGCAGAGTATCGCACAGGGTATTGCGGTATTGGGGTACTGGAGTATTGGGGTACTGCAGAGTATTGGGGTACTGCAGAGTATTGGGGTACTGCAGAGTATTGGGGTACTGGGGTATTGCAGAGTATTGGGGTACAGGGGTATTGCAGAGTATTGGGGTACAGGGGTATTGCAGAGTATTGGGGTACAGGGGTATTGCAGAGTATTGGGGTACTGGGGTATTGCAGCGTACTGGGGTATTGTGGGGTAATGCAGGGTACTGGGGTATTGTGGGGTACTGGGGTATTGTGGGGTACTGCAGGGTATTGTGGGGTACTGCAGGGTACTGGGGGATTGCAGAGCTGGGATGTTTTGAGGGATGGCTGGATCTGTGACTGCATTTGTCACAGATCCAGCCACAGCTCAGCTGCTGACACCCCGCCCCCCCCCCCCCTCTCCTCGCACACTGTACCGAACGGTACAGAGAGGAGACGCAGGAGAGGGAGGAACCAGCGTCAAATGACGCTGGTTTGTTTACAAGTGATCGCGCCGTCATTTGACGGCGCGATCACGTGGTAAACGGCCGCTATCAGCGGCAATTTACCGTGATCCGTGATGCGCCGGGTCTTCTAGACCCGGCGATCACGGACACTTTCGCGAGCGCGTCCCAGGGGACGCGCAATCGCTAAAGTGAAGGACGACGTCCCAGGGACGTCGTGTCAAAACTACTCGACCGCGCTGTAGCAGTATTTTCGCTATAGCGCGGTCGGCAAGTGGTTAATTATACTGTGTATACCAGGAAATTTGCTCTTGGTGATCCAACGTTGGAAGTTTTTTGTTTTAGAGCCCTGGGAGTTAAAGGCGTTGAAAAAAAATGGAAAATTGTATCAAATACTTACCGTAATTTTCCTTTCCTGATGCCAAGACATGGCAGCATACCTATGATATAGCCCCGCCCCTATATCCGCCCACAGGACACGTGATAACTCTCTATAAAACTCTGACTGAGAGCTAGCTCCCCCATTCTCCGTATAAAGTACAAAATATCAGAGGGAGGGTTCGTATGCTGCCATGTCTTGGCATCAGGAAAGGAAAATTACGGTAAGTATTTGATACAATTTTCCATTTTCCTGACGCCAGACATGGCAGCATACCTATGATACATGAAGAGCTTTCTAGAGGGAGGGTTTAATGCTGTAACTTAAAAAAGACAAAGAAGCTTGGATAAACTTCCTCCCAAACTCTACCGTAGTAAGAGCTGCTAGATCCACTCTGTGGTGTATTAAGAACATATACTGTGATGACCAGCTTGCCTCTTTGCAGACTGTCTACAGAGACAACCCTGCCTGGGCTATCCAAGAAGATGACATCACCCTGGTTGAGCGATAAACTCTAACCATCTCTGGAGGATCCTTACCGCCTCCACATGCCCAGTGAGTATTTTCACGATTCAGGCCGAGATGGTTCAGGCCGAAGCCACTTACTCTTTAAATCTTAAACATTCTGAATGTAGAAGTAGCCTGAGATGGACATTCCAAAGTCCTCAAAGCCTAACTTGAGCAGATCGGCATCTGATTGCACTGGGAAGGCTGGAAGCACCCATTCACTGAAAAGACAAAACATGGATGTCATGCTTTGGAACAAAAAGACTTCAGCCCAACCCTGTCTCGGAAAAACATGGAATGAGACTCTGTCGCCCCAAACTTTGAAGTCGACGCACTCTCCCCTGAAATCAAGGCTAATAAAAGGCCGATTTTAAAGAAGAGCTCCCATAAAGAGCAGTCTTCTGTCAAGAGTACAATGAGGGTTTGCTAGAAAATTGAGGACTACTGCCAGGTTCCATTAAAGGAAACCTATTTCTCTTGGGAAGGCATAGTCCAAGTACCTCTCATGAAGTGATCCATCAGCAGGTTTGCTGCCCATTTTATTTTATTTTTTTGGGAAAAAAGCCAAGATGGCAGAAATTTTCACCTTACGCAAACTGAGCTCCAAATCCAATTCAGATTGTAGAAAAGACAGGATTTGAGATAAATTTGGGTCACAAGAGTCAAACTGATGCCCAGCTGCAAAGCTTGTGGGCCTAATCCATACTCTGGAGTAGATAGCATCGATTGATCCCTTCGAAGAATTCTGCAGAGTTCTAATCCCCTCTGGAAAACTCTTGTAACCTCTGCCTTACAATTTCTAGGCTGCTAAATTTAGATGTGATGGTTGCCGATGTAGAGCATCTCCCTCAGATAAGAGGAGATGAGGAGTCACAGGCATAATTATCGGTGTGCACACGCTGATACCCATTGCCAGAGAGACCCATGGTCTGTGAGGCCAGTAAGGAAAACCTGTGATGACTGTCAGGCTCAACAATTTCTTTAATCCTAAAATCCCTGGAGGGAAGGTATAGGTCAGTTGCCCAACCCAAGGCTTGGTAAAGGCATCTGTCCCCTCCACTAATGGATGAGGGTAGCGTGAGAGGAACCAGTTCCCCTTGTAGCAGGCCGATGAGGCAAAACAGATCCAGTTGAGCGAACCTCCACTCGTGGATGATCCCTTGGAACACTTCAGGGTGAAGGGACCATTCGTTGGGATCCTTGAATTGCCCGGATAGACAATCCGCTTCCAAATTCTGATAGGCTGGAAGATATATGGCCCTCAAATCTGGGAGATATTGCTGGGCCAAAGCCAGGATTGGTTCCACCTCTCCCAGGAGGGACTGGCTGTGCATGTCACCTTGTCGCTGTATAAGGGACTGCTGCCATGTGGTCCAGACAGAGTAGGACTGGCAGACCCTATGTGTGTGACAGTAAAGTATTCAATGTCAATGCTGGTAGGAGTTCCAGAATATGGAAACTAGGCCCTGAGTGGGAAATTCCCACCTGCCCTGAATCCTGAGATGCTCACAGGTGGTGTCCCACCCTGCTGTGCTGGTATCTGTAGCAATAATGATCCATGGCTACAGCCCTAATAGACTAAGCCATCTAGCAGTTTATCTTTTTTTTTTTAATCACCAGAACCCTGGTGCCTCTGGCTAGACAAAATGCTTTCATTGCGTCAGGAAGCCCTGTTGGAAAACTGAGTTTCCAGTGAGCCCAGGGGATCCTCGGAATACAAAAGCCATTGTCCCGAGAGGACTCATGCACTGGGATGCTGACATCACTGGTGCAGCCAACGCCTGTTGGAACCTCTCCCTGACTTTAGGGAGTTTGAGGTGGCAAAGAAACTGAGGCTGCCTGAGTACTAAACCAGGCCCCTAGGTAGAGCATATTCCGCATAGGCACCAACTAGTTTTGGCAATGCTTGCCCCCCGACTCAAAACGGTTGGTATGACTGAAGGACCAGGACATGCTGATAGGTATACTGCAGGTCCACTGAAATCCTCCAGTAACCTTGTTGAATGACCTGGATTTATGGTATGGAGAGACTCCATCTTGAGTCTATCCGTATAGATTGATTCAGCCTCTTGAGGTAGTTCTGGAGGCTGCCGATTAAATAACCAATAACGGCCTTGCCATTGGAAATGATTAAGCACAAAATGAATGTGTGAAAAGCGTCTGTGACCTTGTGTTGGTGTTTTTGGGGTCATCACTTTAGACAATAAAAGGAATATTGAAATTCCTGGATGCGCAGCCATTTCTTCTCTTACATGGCCTGAAACCGCCATTCTTCGGTAGTGGTCTTACCGGAACTGGGTCACTTTGAGCCACTTGCCTCCAACTGCCTCCTGGGCAGGCCTGGCGTTAAAAGGGCTTCTGAGTATCTTGGGGAGCCGCATGGGTCTTCCGACTCCCTTGGATGGGCGAAAGCCTCCAAAATCGCAGTACCTGTTTGGTGTTCCTTTGAATGGTTGCCCCCTCTGGCTCTTCGATCCTGGGGCAGAAGATCTGATCTTCCTCCTATAAGCCTGGAGAAGATAGTTTCCAGTATTTTGACAAAACAGCGCCTTCCCATCAGAAGGCAGCTTACAGCAATTCAGCTTTGAGGATGGGCCAGCCGCCCAGGATTTTGCCCCAGTGCACCTTTGGCTGCGACTGAGCCAAGCATGGCTCTGGATAACCATCGAATGATGTCTATAGCTGCCTCACCTGTAGAGTCCGCTGAAAGCCATCTCGTCAAGAGCCTTGATGACTCTTCTCTTTGGCAGCTGGGTTTAATCGCATACTCCAAGTTCTGCGCTCACATAGCACTTGCTATGGATGTGAAAGCAATGCGTCTCACAAGGATTTTGTGAAAGGAGGAAGGGCCTACCATCGGAAGTGTCACATTCTTGGTCAGTCTGGCGACTGCCGCATCCACCGTTGGAGGGTAGATAAAGGAGTCGCATCCTTCCCCATTAGTGGAAACAACTTCTGCAACCTATTGGTTGAGGAGGATTTTCTCTCTCCCTTTTCTCATTCCTCTCTGAAAACAGGCTTCCTATTTCTGTCATAAGAGAAAAGGTAGCTTACCTGCTTCTTTAGATTCCTCCTATGGAACCCAGAGGCTTGCACACACTTGCAGCATGATCTGCCATTGCCCTAAAAGGCAATCTGTGCTTAGGTCACCTTTCAGAGGTATTTGAATTTGTCACTTAGAGTAGACCAATGTATATGCAATGCGATTTTCCAAGAGCGATCTGTACACAATGTTGTAAATCGCATGGGTGCGGCCCATTCACTTGGTTGCCCTATGTGCGCAAACAGAAGCCCCTGCTCCTATTTGAGGGCGACCAACTCTGCACAATGTTTTAAAGGTGCGTTCTCCAATGTGACTTATCACAGCAGAATCGCATGGCATTTGGGGTGCCCTGAAAGAATAACGGTACCTAATGCATATTGTACAGCGATTGTCACACAATTTTAAATCAGATTGTACAGTGTGTAATAACAGGCTTTCTCCTTCTTTGGAGGAGGTACCGGATCCACCCATTACAGTGCAGCTTTACTGCCATAACAAATGAGGATATTAGCATAAAACAAAGCCTCAACCTTCAGGATCTTCTGTTGAGGAGGAGGCAATATCATCTCCCTCTGCCGGAAAGGTTGGCTATAATACTGGGTTTGGGGAACTAGCCTGCTTAATCTGCTGGGCTGGAGTCACCCCCGAAGTGCCTGGTACCCCTCCAGTTAGAGAGGGTTGAATGGCTTGGTTTAGACCTGGTGTAGCCCATACTGTCCATCCACTTCTGTCCCTGGCTGCCTGAGATGGCTGGAAAATTCAGCCAGGGGGTTGGGAACTATTTTGCTGAGCAAGGTGACACCTGCTGACTCCCAAACTCCTCTCTGGCAAGCTGCCTGAAGCAGTCGCTGCAAAGTAGCTTTCCAGGCATAGGGTCATCTCCACATGACCAACATTCGCCTTTCGGACGCTGAGCCCTCAGAGGAGAAGTTGTGTGCGTTCTCTTAAGCGTACATTTGCACCCTTTCTACTGGGGTCTGCCAGGACTGGAGGAGGCATCTTCCGCCCTGAAAATCCTGATGATCCAGAGAGGGCCTCTGGACCTCCTTGAGTGGGCGTGAGCGGCCGGGGTTGCAACAGATAAGAAGGCACGCTCATCAGGGCTCAATGCACTATTTTCTCCCGCGTCTTCTTTACTTACCAAAAGTTGGCCCTCTACCTGATAGTGGGGTGGTCTTTGTTATGTGGCAGTAGGCTCATGCTGATGGAGTTACTGAAAGGTGCATGGGGGACTGCATGACCACAGAAATAAGGGAAGTGAAAGAGAAAAATATACATATATCTCAGCATTTTTTTTTTTTTTTTTTTACAAATAGTAAAAATAATCTGGCAGAACCCCCATCCTCCTAGTAAAAATTGCTCCTTACTCCTCTCTCCCCCATATATCCCCATTACTAGGATAGATAAGACATACCTCAGAAGGAGATGCTTAAAAGCAAAGGCATTCATTAGCTGTTTAACTGCTCCATGCAATTGAATCACCTAAAACTCAGTCCTCTCTGACCTCTACTCTGATACAATTAGGAAGGCCAACACCCATCCACACAAAAGTACACCTTAAGCTGGCTACACACCATACAATCTTCTGCAGATTTTACCCTTCAGATTTATCAAAACCACACAACATGAGGCCAAACCCTAAAGCCTCAACCTGTATGCAATCAGGCAGGCACCACATGGTCCTGGCAATTCTAAAGGAAATAGGACAACAAAAGTTGCAGTGTGTATAGGGCCTTTAAAGACATGAGAACAAGAAGGAAAACTGACAGACCTGGAAAAGGGCTTCCATAGGAAAGAAGTCATCATGCAGTCCCAGCTTGCTCAAATCAGACTCCATCGCCGGCAATGCCAAAGGAGGACTGTCGTCTCTGATTAGAGAACACCTCAACCCCAGAAGACCACCAGAAGGGGTTCCCCACCTTGTTGGTGCATTTAGCGTGCCTAAGATGTGGGACCTCGAACTGGGAGAGGCTGAACCCAGCCGGAACTTCGACAATAGTCGGCAGGTAAGGGCGTATCCTGAATGAAACTGTCTGTAGGCTGATATTTTTAAGGACAAAAAGGAGAATGGGGGAGCTAGCTCTCAGTCAGAGTTTTATAGAGAGTTATCACGTGTCCTGTGGGCGGATATAGGGGCGGGGCTATATCATAGGTATGCTGCCATGTCTGGCGTCAGGAAAAAAAATGTATCCCTCTCACTAAAGCCCCCTTAACACTTAATTCTCCCCCACCTGATTACTAAAATTGAATCTAATCAGGAGAGCGAGCGCTAAACACCCTTCAACACCACATAATTAAAGATTAAAGTAGAACTAATGGGATTCACATTTGGACAGAGAAAGGGAGGGTTATAATCTCCGAAACAGGAAGTGAGATGAAATCCCACCAAAGGGAGAAAATCTCTGGTTGTCACCAGGTTTCCCCTCTATTCCTGTTCTGGTGACAACCCACATTTGGGATTTTCTTTCACTTTCTCTATTGATGATAATGGTAAACAGGACAAAAATAGAGGATGAATCTCCAAAGGCAGACACAGCAATAAAAATCTGACAGGTATTCTAATCCTCTCTTAACGCTATCCCCCCAAAAAAATCAAATAAAACTGTTGTTTACTTGTAGTTATTCTTAAAGGGGTTGTAAACCCTTGTGTTTTTTTAAACGTAATGCTTTCTATGTTAAGGTGACCAGATTTTTTAAATGAAATCCAGGGACATATTTTTTTTTTACTAGTAATGGTGGCAATCAGTGACTCTCTGCCCATAGCCACCCCTGCCGCCCGCCTCACAGCCTCTCAAGCCTCATTCTCTGGCCCCCGGCTACTACTGGGTGGGGAGCGGAGGAAGATCAAGATCAAGCAGGCAGGCGGTTGGCTGAGACTTGAGCCAAGGCAGAAGAACATGCAAGCGGAGCTGAATGAGCATGCACCCGAAACTGAAGAAATATTCCCTCCACTCCGACCAGCACATGATCATCAAAAAGGGGCACAGATAATGGAAAAAATACACGCCCCTAACCTAGTAGGAGCAGTGGAGTGTGGGGGGGAGGAATTTAGCCCCTGTACAAATCCAATCCAGGGACAAAACTGGGGACAGACTTGGTGCGGGGACAGTGTCCTCAATCCGGGGACTGTCCCCTGAAACCGGGGATGTCTGGTGACCCTATTCTATGTAGTATATAGATCGGAAAGTATATCACATTTACTTGTTTTAACTTCTTGCCGCCTTGGACATTCTCGGGTTCATGGCCGTCTTTAAGGCAGGGCAAAATGAGCAGCTTGGGCCCTGTCATTGTTGTGGGGCCCAAAGCAGCTGCCTCATACTTGCCAAATATCCCAGTTTAAATTCCTTGTCCCTTGAAGTTCTAGTCCTTTGCTGTGTCCTGATATTTCACTGTGAAGTGCTGCTACTAATGCTGCCCAGATCTGCCCTATTATTGTGTACTGATGACTCACCTGCAGACCCTGTGTTTACATGTAAATAACCGTCATTCATATGTAAATAGCAGAGAAATTCATATGTAAATAGCTGAGGCCAGCGACATTCATATGTAAATAAAGGCAGCATTTATATGTATATCATGCCCCTCTGCAGTGAAGAGATGATGTGCTGTAACCTCTAGCAACCAATCAGTGAGCAGTATTACTGTACAGTAATCTCTATCAACCAATCAACAAGAAGAAATCATGTGCTGTAGCCTCTAGCAACTAATCAGTGAGCCGTAATGTGTGCTGTAACCTATAGTAACTAGTGATGAGCGGAATACGCCATATTCGATTTTGCAATATTTCGCGAATATATAGAAGAATATTTGCGAATATTCGTTAATATCGAATATTCGTGATATTTTATCAAAAAAAAAAAATTGCGAAATTTTGCTAGTGCGAATGCGAAATTGATTGCGAAATTCTCGTCAACACCCGAAAACGGAGATCATTTCCTGGATTATAAACTAATAGGCACTAAACACTAACTCTACTTACACAAACTTATATGACTAAACTAAAGCAAATTTTTTTTTTTTTTTTTATACACAAAACACAGAAGGGCAGAGAAAGTATTTGCGAATATTCGTAATACGAATATTCGCATTGCGAATATTCGGCAACATAAAAGGATCGCTTCAGCTACTCAGCCCAGGGTCTCTAATCATACCAGAAATGCTTTTAGACGTCGATGGAGATCACTAGGATGTGATCTGTTTTAAAAATAAATTTGAAAAAATACGAATATTCGCAATAGCGAATATTCACCGCAATATTCGATTTGTTCGCGAATACTCGAATATGCAATATTCGTAACGAATATTCGCAATGCGAATATTCGTGAGCAACACTAATAGTAACCAGTCAGTAAGTGGTATTGATATGCTGTAAACTCTGGCAACCAATCGCAATCACTGCCTGATCTGATACAGTAAACTGATTTTATTGTATGTCTCAGAGCAGGTGGAGAGCAAAATTGCATGGGGGGGGGGGGCCCAAGAAGATTTTTGCCCAGGGTCCAATCAACATTAAAGATGGCCCTGCTCGGGTTGCAGTGGTTATACCGGAATGATGCCAGCACCTACAGGCATCAACCAGTTATGCACATTTTCAGCAGGCGATTCTCTTTGTACAGAAGTGATTCGAGTGGCTATCACTTCTGCGGGGGGTGTAAAGGGTGTCCCACCCCTCTCCCACCATCGCCGCCTTTCCCTTGCCATTCATTCCTTGTGACAGCAATACATTTAATCAAATCCAATCCAAATGTAATCCCAAAAAAAGTGTAATAAATAACGTTTTGTATAAAAGAAACAATAATAATAACATTTACGCGCAAATGCAAACACGTTACTCCCAAACGCATATGTAAATAGTGATTGCACCAAACATGTGAGGTATTGCTGTGAACACCAGAGTGAGAGCAATAATTATAGCACAAGATCTCCTCTGTAACTCTAAATTGGTATCTGTAAAGGCGTTCAAAGCGACTCCTATGGAGAATTCTAAGCATTGCAGTTTGCCAATATTCCACAGGCAATCACAATTTTAAAACATGACATGTTAGGTATCTATTTACATCATCTTTCACATTATACAAAAAATTGGGGTAAATAAAGGGATTTTTAAATACAGCTTACCTGTAAAATCCTTTTCTTGGAGTACATCACGGGACACAGAGCGGCATATTCATTACTATATGGGTTATATGGAGTACCTTCAGGTGTGGACACTGGCAATCTCAAACAGGAAGTCCCCTCCCTATATAACCCCCTCCCCTAGAGGGAGTCCCTCAGTTTTGTAGCAAGCAGTATGCCTCCCAAAATGGTCACCCAAAAGAGGGGTGGGAGCTCTGTGTCCCGTGATGTACTCCAAGAAAAGGATTTTACAGGTAAGCTGTATTTAAAAATCCCTTTTTCTTTCTCGTACATCACGGGACACAGAGCGGCATATTCATTACTATATGGGATGTCCGAAAGCAATGCTTTAATGAGGGGAGGGAGACATCTTCCAAAGAAGGATTTAATTTAGAGGTATACTCAAATACTAGTAAATCCAACTTAAACGAGAAATGTAAATCTCAAATCAAATCAAGGGAGCCCCCTCAGATCCTGAGGAGCTTGAATCGCGGCCTGTAGTACTGACTGCCCAAAGGCTGTATCCGCATTCCTTCTTACGTCCAATTGATAAAATTTTGTAAACGTGTGGACTGATGACCACGTTGCTGCCTTGCATATTCGAGCCATAGAGATCTGATGATGTGCTGCCCAGGAGGTGCCCATGGCCCTGGTAGAATGGGCCTTTACCGACAAAGGAGGAGGCAACCTTTTCAAACCGCAGGCCCGAACAATTAATTGTTTAATCCATCTTGCGATGGTGGATCAAGCAGCTGCCTGACCCATCTTGGGCCCTTCCGGTAAAACGAACACCACATCTGTTTTCCGAACCTTCTCTGTAGCTTTAAGATAGGCCTTTATGGCCCTGACAATATCCAACGTATGCAGCAACCCCTCCTTTCTAGAGGTGGGTTTTGGAAGAAGGATGGAAGTACCACATCCTGGTTCAGGTGGAAACTGGATATAACCTTTGGTAGAAAGGAAGGATGAGGACGGAACCCCGCCCTATCCTTATGCAAAATGAGATATGGTTCCTTACAAGATAAGGCTGCCAATTCCGATACTCTCCTGGCCGAAACTATGGTGATCAGAAATACCGACTTTCTAGTCAGTAAAACCAAAGGTACCTCAGCCAACGGCTCAAGGGGTTGTTTCTGTAGAGATGACAGAACAAGATTTAAGTCCCATGGACAAAGTGGTGATTTGACCGGAGGATTAACACGTAAGACTCCCTGTACGAAGATCTTAACCAGCGAGTGGGCGGCCAGCGGCCTCTGAAACCACACTGATAAGGCTGAAATCTGTCCCTAGATCGTGCTTAATGCCCGGCCTTTATCCACTCCTAGCTGGAGAAAACGTAATACTCTATCAATGGTATACTTGCGGGAAACCCATCTCTTAGCCTCACACCAGCCTACGTAGGCCCTCCAAACCCTGTAACAAAATTACCCTGGAGGCCGGCTTTCTAGCCTTAATGAGGGTAGGGATTACCTGCCTAGACAGACCTCTACCCCTGAGAATCAGGGATTCAGCCGCCAGGCCGTCAATTTTAGACGCCGTAATGCAGGGTGGAGGATCGGGCCTTGTGAGAGTAGGTCTGGTTGTAGAGGAAGAGTCCACGGGTCTCCCACTGCCATCTTTAGGACTAGTGAGTACCAAGTCCTCCGGGGCCAAGCCAGAGCTACTAGAATGACTGGCTTGTTCTCCACTCTGATCCTGCGCAACAGGCGAGGGAGTAACTGTAGCGGAGGGAATGCATATAGAAGTTTGAATTGATGCCAAGGGCAAACCAACGCATCGGTTCCGCAGGCCATAGGATCCCTCGCTCGAGACACAAACCTGTCTAGTTTCTTGTTGAACCTGGATGCCATTATATCTACGTCCGGCATTCCCCACCTCTGGCAGATTGTCTGAAAGACCTGGGGATGCAGAGACTACTCCCCTGGCAACAGACTCTGGCGACTTAAGAAGTCTGCCTGCAGGTTGTCCACTCCGGGAATGAATATCGCCGGAATGCAGGGTACATGAACCTCTGCCCACTGAAAAATCAAGCTCACCTCCCTCTGAGCGGCCTGACTCTTGGTTCCCCCTTGGTGGTTTATGTATGCCACCGCCGTGGCATTGTCTGACTGGATTCTCACCGGGAACCCCTGTAATCTGGAGGTCCATGCCAGAAGGGCTAGGCGAGCAGCTCTGATCTCCAAGATATTGATGGGGAGCTGCCTCTCTGCTTTCACCCAAGTTCCCTGGCGAGAGAACCCCTCGAAGACCGCCCCCCAGCCTGCCAGGCTGGCGTCTGTGGTAACTACCTTCCAGACAACAGGGCTGAAGGATTTTCCCTTTAGAAGATTCTGAGGGTTCAACCACCAGGCCAGGCTTTGTCGGACCCTTGATGATAGCGTCAAAGGGGACTCTAAGGCATGTGCCCTCTTGCCCCAGGCTGCTAGAATGGCTGCCTGTAGGACGCGAGTGTGGATCTGAGCGTATGGTACTGCCTCGAACGTGGCCACTAGCTTGCCTAGTACTCGCATACACAGGCGAATAGTTGGTTTTTTCTTGTTTAGAACCAACTGAACCAACCCCTTGATAGCCTCGATCTTTACAAGGGGCAGGAACACCCTTTGCTGTTCTGTGTCTAACCTCATGCCGAGGTATTCCAACTGCTTTGTAGGCTGGACCGCTGACTTTCCCCGGTTTAGGACCCAGCCGAATCCTTCGAGGTACCGAACCGTGAGGTTTACTGCCTGTTGCAGACCCGGCCGTGAGTGATCTATGATTAAAAGGTCGTCCAAGTATGCTAGGACTGTGACCCCTTGGATCCTTAAATTGGCCAGAACTGGGGCTAGGATCTTCGTGAATACCCGGGGGGCCGTGGCCAGCCCGAAGGGGAGCGCCCTGAATTGGAAGTGTCGCTGCCCCACCGCGAAGCGTAAAAATCTTTGATGCGACTGAAAGATTGGTACATGAAGGTAAGCATCCTTTATGTCTATGGAGGCCAGAAAATCGTCCCTCTGAAGCGCGGCGGCTGCTGACCGGATGGATTCCATCCGGAAGGAACGAACCCTTAGGTAACCGTTTAACCTTTTTAGGTCCAAGATTGGCCTGACATCGCCGTTGGGCTTTGGTATGACAAAGAGATTGGAATAGAAACCTAGCCCTTGCTCTTGGGCTGGCACCTCTATTATTACGTCCTGGCAAAGCAGGCGATCCAAAGCTGCCAGCAATGAGGCCTTCCTTGCTGGATCCTTAGGTAGCCTTGATTCTTGAAAATGAGGCGGAGGACACCTTAGAAACTCCAGTCTGTAGCCTGTGGTTACAGATGCTCGGACCCATTTGTCGGGGATCTTGGCTTCCCAAACTTCTGAGAAGAAACGAAGCCTTCCCCCCACCCGCGAGAGTGGGGGCGCCCCTTCAACTGTTAACGTTGGATCGTGCAGGCGGCCGTCGATACTGCCTGGAATTTGAGGGCCCCGAGACAGGAAAGAGCTGCCTTTTAAATGTAGGACCCCGGAATGTCTTTTTGACCGGTAAAAGGGTACTCTTGCCACTTGAAATAGTCTGAATATATTTATCCAGATCCTCTCCGAAGAGTCGTCCTCCATGGAAGGGAAAACCTGCCAGAAGCTTTTTGCATGGGGGCTCCGCCGCCCAGTTCTTCAACCATAAGAGCCTTCTCATGTGCACCAAAAATAGTGATAAACGAGAGGCCTGCTGGATGGAATCTTTTATAGCATCTACAGCAAAACACAGAGCTCTGGGAATGTCAGAAAACTCTTCTGCTTGTTGGGTAGGCATGTCCTTTAACATTTCTTTTGTCTGGTCCTTTAACGCCTGACAAACTCCAATTGCAGCCACAGCTGGCTGTACCACTGCTCCTGCCGTAGCAAAGGATGCTTTTAAAAGTGTCTAACCGTTTATCAACCGGATCTTTAAACATATGTATGTTTTCCACCGGGCAAGTTAGTGATTTATTCACACATGAGATGGCTGCATCCACTACTGGGAGCCTCCACCTCTTGGAGAACTTTTCCTCCATGGGGTAAATGACCGCAAATCTTTTCGGTGGCAGAAAAATCCTGTCCGGCCGTACCCAATCCCGAAAGATCAATTCCTCCAAGAGAGGATGGACCGGAAAAACTGCGTTGCTTAACGGAGCTTTCAAAGAGCCCAGAGAGGATACCGGAGGAACCTGAGGCTCTGGCAATGGTAAACTAAATGCCGAGCGGACCATGTCCGTCAAAGACTGTACCCACAGTCTTTCTGTCTGGGAGTCTGAAAATGGTTCCTCAGAGGCAGATCCCTCAATCCCTGAACCCTCTTGGTTCAGGTCTAGTTGATCCTCCTGTGATTCCAATTCCTCCGGAGAGAGAATCTCAGCATCTGAGGATACACCTCTTGGTGATGGGGATCTAACCCGTTTCTTACCAGGAATAGCTCTAGCGATCAATGCTGCTATTCTATTTTCTAGCCCCCCTAGGGATATGGCTAGCATCTCCTCTGTGATAAACACAGGGCTGGGCTGATCTGGACCAGCCTCCGCACCAGATCCCCCTAATGGCTCATCCAAGGCGCCCTTTATGTTAATAAGTTGCGGGGAAAGTATCGGCATATCATCAGAATCAGAGGGGGAACCCCTTTGTTTTTTGGTCCTGTTTTGTACCCTTTGACCCCGAACCTTTGGAAGCCATAATACAAAATCGAGGGACTCCGCCAACAACAACAGACTGTAGTGGCCAGGAGTACAAAACCAGAGCTTAGGGGACAATAGATCACTAATGCCCAAAAACTGATGGGGCCCCGTAAGTTTTTCTTTTTTTTTTTTTTTTTTTTAACCACTTGTCATCTGCCCGCCGTTAATTGACGGCGGGCAGACGACTCCATTGTTCTGACATCACGTCATATGACGTGATGTCCCTTTAAAGCCGCGGGCGGGCGCGCGTCGCCGGCGGCGCGCGCGCGCGCACCCGCCGCTCCGCGGGGATCCCGTGCGAGTGCCCGGCGGCAACGATCGCCGCCGGGCACACGCGATTGCTCTGTAAGTGAGCTGGGACGTGCAGCTCTGTATGTAAACACAGAGCTGCACGTCCCTGTCAGGGAGAGAGGTGACAGATTGTGTTCCTTGTACATAGGGACACAATCGGTCACCTCCCCCAGTCACCCCCCCTCCCCCTACAGTTAGAACACTCATAGGACACACATTTAACCCCTTCCCCGCCCCCTAGTGGTTAACCCCTTCACTGCCAGTCACATTTATACAGTAATCAATGCATATTTATAGCATTTTTCACTGTATAAATGTAAATGGTCCCAAAAATGTCAGAAAAGTGTCCGAAATGTCCGCCATAACGTCGCAGTCCCAATTAATAGTAAAAAAAAAAAAAATGCCATAAACTATCCCCTATTTTGTAAACGCTATAAATTTTGCGCAAACCAATCGATAAACGCTTATTGCATTTTTTTTTTACCAAAAATATGTAGAAGAATACGTATCGGCCTAAACTGAGGGAAAAAAAAAAATTTTATATATTTTTTGGGGTTATTTATTATAGCAAAAAGGAAAAAATATTGCATTTTTTTAAAAATTGACGCTCTATTTTTGTTTATAGCGCAAAAAATAAAAACCGCAGAGGTGATCAAATACCACCAAAAGAAAGCTCTATTTGTGGGGAAAAAAGGACGCCAATTTTGTTTGGGAGCCACGTCGCACGACCGCGCAATTGTCAGTTAAAGCGACGCAGTGCGGGAAGCTTATATTTTGTCTGGGCAGGAAGGGGGTCTAGGTGCACAGTAGGTAAGTGGTTAAATATATATTATATATATATATATTTTTTTTTTTAAAACATACAGTGACCCCAAACTTAGTTTGCCAGCCTCCAACCTGCTGCAAAAAGGGGAATTTCTTGGCTTAACAAAAAAGGCATTGGAACAAAGTCCAGCATGTACTACCCCTCTTCCGCCACCGGAAGTCACTGTTCTGCCGCTCTGCGTCCTCTCCTTCTGAAATCAGCCTCAGACTGAGCACTGACAATGCCTGCTGATCTATAACAGCACAAGGCGCGCCCCTGTATGACGCCGCAGGCACGCCCCCCCCCCCGCCCTCCTCTCTGAACGGCGCGAAAAAACGTCTATAAGACGTGCACGCGCGCGCGCGCGCGCGTATGCCGGAACAGGAGGAACATGGAGGAGCCGCGCTGCTGGAGACCCAGGACTGCAGTATCAGGCGGCAGATTCAAACCCCCGGGCAGGTAGGACTCTCCAAAAGGCCCCATAGGGATCCTTACCAGTCCTAGGAAGAAAGCAGCAGGTTAGCTAGCAACACATTCTTAGACAGGGGAACCTAGTGATGGGGGAAAAAAGGGGTCATCCTGTCTTTCTCAGACATAGTGAGCAAGGTTGCCAATGCAGAGCATACTTAGGCTATCCCCCCTTTTAGGTTACCCCGGAGAGCCTGCTGTCGAACCAAGTCCCGCAGGCTCCCCCTTACCTGCTCCATGCTGCAGGATGTTTGTCCAGCAAAACGATCCAATCTTCTCCCATCTCCGTGGGTAGCGTAGTAGACCTTCAGGCCCTGGGGTCCTATGAAGGTACCCACTGTCCTGGACCTATAAAGCACCCTGGCAAACAGGCACTTATGGTTTTTACAAACTCCAAGTCCTGGGCCCAGGGTCCAGCCCTCCAAAGAGGAGCATTATAGGCAAAACCCCACGGTTTGGGGCCCGGGTACTGTCCACTTTGGCACTGAGGCTCCTTGGACAGATCCGGTTAGCCCGCCCTTAATCCCAAGGATGTGGAGCAAAGCTATTCCGTGACCAACACCTAAGACACTGGCGAAAAAACTGAGGGACTCCCTCTAGGGGAGGGGGTTATATAGGGAGGGGACTTCCTGTTTGAGATTGCCAGTGTCCACACCTGAAGGTACTCCATATAACCCATATAGTAATGAATATGCCGCTCTGTGTCCCGTGATGTACGAGAAAGAAATTGTGTTTTTTTTTTTTTTAATTCATTAATGTGTATGGACTTCAGTTTGGATTTAATTGATAAAAACGGCTTAAATGCAAAGGTATATATGTGTATAGTAGAAATCTACCCCTTAAAGCAGATATTCTGGTATATTCTTATTTGCATACTTACATTGGTGCAGCTTGGCTCAATGTAAGTCTCATAATCAAGGGTTCTACTGGGGAAGCTGAAAATCACTGTTGTAGTCAACCCTACTTCAGTGATCACCATAATCTTATTGTCCTGTGCCATACAAGGCATTCTCTGCTTGGATGAGATGGACAGCATGCCGTCGCCTCCTCTCCACCTCATCCAATCAGAGAATGGCTTGTATTCATTGGAAAAAACAAAAGGCATTGTTTGAACGGCAGTGGTGCTGAATGAGCAACCCTCTGTGAACTGTGGAGTAACATGCTGGCCCTGTCACCACAGAGTGCCTTTTTTTTTGTGAATACAATGCGTTCTTTAATAGGGCATTGTAGAGAGGCGGCTACAACAGTGATTTTCAGCTTCCACAGAGGTCCCACAGATATTCATAATTACATTGGTCCAAGCTGAAGTTACCTGGAGTTTAGCTCTAATGCTAGAAAAAACATTTGGACACAATGAGGTTGGTTTACTAAAACTGGAGAGTGCAAAATCTGGTTCAGCTCTTCATAGAAACCAATCAGCTTCCATTTTTTGAAAGCTTAACCACTTAAGACCCGGACCATTATGCAGGTTAAGGACCTTGCCCCTTTTTGCGATTCGGCACTGCATCGCTTTAACTGACAATTGCGCGGTCGTTCGACGTGGCTCCCAAACAAAATTGGCGTCCTTTTTTTCCCACAAATAGAGCTTTCTTTTGGTGGTATTTGATCACCTCTGCTGTTTCTATTTTTTGCGCTATAAACAAAAATAGAGCGACAATTTTGAAAAAAATGCAATATTTTTTACTTTTTGCTATAATAAATATCCCCAAAAAATATCTAAAAAAATTTTTTTAGGCCGATACGTATTCTGCTATATTTTTTTTTTTTTACTACTAATGGCGGAGATCAGCGATTTTTTTTGTGACTGCGACATTATGGCGGACACATCGGACACTATTGACACTTTTTTTGACCATTGTCATTTTCACAGCGAAAAGTGCTATAAAAATGCACTGAATACTGTGAAAATGACAGTGCAGTGAATGAGTTAACCACTAGGGGGCGCTGTTGGGGTTAAGTGTGACCTCATGTGTGTTTCTAACTGTAGGGGGCGGGGCTGGATGTGTGACATCAGTGATCGTCATTTCCTATATCAGGGAACAGACGATCACTGACATTGCCACAGTGAAGAATGGGGGGGAAGGTGTGTTTACACACACCTTTCCCCGTTCTTCAGCTCCTGTGACTGATGGTGGGACACCGGCGGCGATTGGGTCTGCGGGTCCCGCGGGCGCGGTCATGGAGCTTCGGACCGGGTCGCGTGCGCGACCCACAGTTGGGCTCTTAAAGGGGACGTATATATACGTCCCTGTGCCCAGCCGTGCCATTCTGCCGAAGGTATATAGGTGTGCGGCGGTCCTTAAGTGGTTAAAGTGGTGTTCAACCATAAAAAAAAAATACACAAAAATACTTTAAAAAAATAAAAAAAGGAAAAAAATAAGAATTTTACTCACCAGAAAGGGCGGTTGCTATGCGGAAATAGCTAATCTGCCTCTTCATCTACCACAGCAGGTCTTCTTCCTAGTCCTCCATCGCGGTGTCTTCTGGGAACTGTGTGTATCCCAGAAAGCAGCTGCCCATTCACAAATCAGTGCGAAACTCGCGTATGCTCAGTAGGAAACCCTTACTGAGGATGGCGGCACCGGGACCCTATTAAAAGTCAGAAGCTACAGTGTTTGTAGCTGCCGACTTTTAAAAATATGAATTGAACAAGTTCAAGTTAGAAGCTGATTGGCTACCATGCTCATCTGCACCAGATTTTGTTCTGCTTTTCTTTTTTTTTTTTAACAAGAAATCACTTTCCTGTTTTAGAAGATCACCCAATGTATAATTTAGCTGACAATATATGGGCATGCTTCACTGTATTTTACTCTGATGCCACGTACACACGATCATTTTTTGTGATGAAAAAAAACGACGTTTCAAGTGATGAAACAAAACAAAGTTTTTCAAACTTCATTTTCCAAAACGACGTTGCATACACACCATCGTTTTTCCAAAATGCTCTAGCAAAGAGTGGTGACGTACACCACGTTCGACGGCACTCTGTTCCATTGATGCACCGTCTCATAACTTGCTTCTGAGCATGCGCGGCTTTAAAAACTTTGTTTTCAACATCGTTTTGCCCACACACCATCACTTTTTATGACACAAAAAACGACTTTTGAAAAACGACACAAAAAATTCAAGCATGTTCGAAAAAAAATTTGGTCGCTTTTTTGAAGACATAAAACAACGTTTTGCCCACACACGGTGATTTTAAATTACGTTTTTGAAAACGTCGTTTTTTTTTCATCACAAAAAATGATCGTGTGTACGCTATAGCAAGAGTAAGATTTTAGGTTAGCATTGTGATAATAAAGTTTTCCTTGCTTTCCCCTACAAATATATTTACAATCCTTTTTTTTTTTTGTGCATTTCATTTATAGAAGATTTTAGACAAAGCTATGTGGTGATTCACTCAGTTAAAAAAAATGTGACAACGTTAAATAGTTGTCTGTAAAAAATGTTTGGCTGATGTTGCTGAGATTTGGATTTGTGTTAACATTTAACATATGTACTTTGCTATATGTAAACATTTATACAGTGAATGATTCAAACAATATATGTTCCTGACAGATCTTTTGCATTTCCCGACAAATGAATGCCGTCTACTTCCTCTTGTTTTTCAAACATTATGTCTGGGAAATATGTTTAACAAAAGCAATGAGGCAACATTTCTATCCCAACGGGATTTTCCTCATGTTCATAAAACAGCTAATAAGAGTTATTTCCTCAATAAAACAGTGTTGGTCCCAGATATACTGCTTTTGTAAATAGATGTGCATAGTTGTTTTCTTTCTGTTTTCCAAAAGGACACCTGGATGTTGGGTAGGGACATTTTGGTTGTTACAGTGGTAAACTTGTCAGAATACAATAGCACTGCAGGAGGGATTCCCACTTCCACCTCAAATTTGTAGATGGGTGGGGGAGTCAATGTAGTCAGTGTTCAACCTGCTGGTTTATTGAAAGAAAATGAATCATATATGGCGTGCATAATTGCCCCGTTTACAATTTCCACTGAGAGTAAAAGTGAAATGAATTTGTACCATCTGAACCAAAAGGGTTTATCTTGGTCTCATCAGACCACAGGACATGGTTCCAGTAATCCATGTCCTTAGTCTGCTTGTCTTCAGCAAACTTGTTTGCAGGCTTTCTTGTGTATCATCTAAAGAAGAGGCTTCTATCTGGGACAACAGCCATGCAGACCAATTTGATGCAGTGTGCATCTTATTGTCTGAGCACTGACAGGCTGACCCCCCACCCCTTCAACCTCTGGATCAATGCTGGCAGCACTCATACGTCTATTTCCCAAAGACAACCTCTGGATATGGTGCTGAGCATATGCAATCAACTTCTTTGGTCGACCATGGCAAGGCCTGTTTTGAGAGGAACCTGTCCTGTTAAACCACTGTATGGTCTTGGCCACCGTGCTGCAGCTCAGTTTAGGGTCTTCGCAGTCTTCTTATAGTCTAGGCCAGGGGTGCCCAACATTTTGAAGAGCGGGGGCCACTTAAGTAATTTGGTAACCAGCCATGGGCCACAATGAGCAGAGTGGGTGGACGACAGGCCACTCTACTCTATAGAGCCCACTCAAGTCTTTTTTAGAGGATTGGATGTAGGCGTTTGTAAACAGACACAAGTCCATTTACATCTGCCACTCCTTAGAGGTGAATGGATGGTCCGATTGGGTCAGACTGACCATGTGAACGGGGCCTAAGGCTGCTTTCACACCGATGCACTGTTTACCTTCACTGCGGGTTCACCTGTGGCTTTCCTGCAGGTTAGATGCACTTTGCCATAGACTTCTATTATATCCTTTAGGTGTGGTGCACTTTCAGAAAGCTCAAACTTGTAGGTAATAGGAGTCTATGGCTCAGTTTAGGTAACCCACAGGTGCACTGCTCTACACCCGCACATCAGTTTGAAAGCAGCCCAGTAACCACTGCAGAACACATATGTCCATATATACACTGTGATTTTAGTAATACACTTACCTTTAATAACAGTGTTATATTCTATTCCATCCCAGAGCAGGAGGTGCACCGTGGGCCACTGGTTGGGGACCCCTGGTCTATGCCATCTTTATGTAGAGCAACAATCCTTTTTTCAGATCCTCAGAGAGTTGTTTGCCATGAGGTGCCATGTTGAATCTACAGTGACCAGTATGAGAGAGTGAGAGCGATAACACCAAATTAGTCATAGCTTGACGAAGCCATGACTAAGCACTGAACCAGTGTGAAACGCGCTGGCTGTCCCTTTTCCTGATTTTTTGCTGTGACTTTGTGGTGCATTTTTACTGTTTTTATCAATAAAGACAACTCAAGAGTTATTTTGGAGTGCGGCTGTCAATCCCTTTGAAATCTTCATTATCTGCTTAGTGCATTGCCAGCACCCTCGGTATCCTGAACAATCCTTAATTGCTTAGTAGACCCACCTGGAGCGGTGACTCCTTTTCTCTTCACCAAATTTAACACACCTGCTCCCCATTCACACCAGAGACCTTGTAACACTAATGAGTCGCTTGACACCGGGGTGGGGGGGGGGGCTAATTGGGCCCAATTTGGACATTTTAACTTATTGATGTACTCACTTTTGCTGCCAGCGGTTTAGACATTATTGGCTGTGTGTTGAGTTATGTTGAAGGGACAGCAAATTTACACTGTACAAGCTGTACACTCACTACTTTATATTGTAGCAAAGTGTTGTCACATGAAAAGATACATGATGTGGCCCACCTGTCACCCTGCCCAGCCTGGAATTCACTTCCAGACACTCTAAGACAATGAAAAGTCCATCAGCTTTGTTTTTTGTATTTTTATTGAGGGATTAGAACGTGGATGGGGTTCTAATCCCTCAATAAAAGTCCAAGGGGGCTGCTCCAATCCTACGGTGTAGGTGTACAAACCTTTTGGATGGGGTTAAGGAATTCATGGGATGCCCAGGACAAAAAGATTCTTGCATGGTTTGGGACAATTTAGATACTCATCTCCTGTACAACACTTGCTGCAGACTATGGGCCAGATTCACGAACACTTGCGCTGGAGTATTTGGATATGCGCCGCGTAACTGTGATGATGCGCCGTCGTTTCTATGTGCCCGTACCCACCAAACTAGATGCGCCCAATAACGGGTCATTTGCGACCGGCGGAACGTTCCGACGCCAGAGTATCGTCAGCGCTTATTTTCGCTGGGCGCATCAGTCGCGCCCATTGATTTCCCCTGCAAATATGCAAATGAGAAAGATTTCCCAATTCGCGAACGGATTAGCACCATACGCTGGCTACATGCGCCGCGCGTATCTGGTCCGTCCGGCGCAAAGTTATTTCTACAAAAGGCTGCTTTATCTTTACTCCAGACGGTCACAGGTCAGCAGGAGAGCAGCTACAGCAGCGTTACCGACGATAGGAGCTTGCTGAACAACAACACTTGCCAGGGGCAATTGTGGTCCTAGAACTACTGATGGGTCCCCTGGAACCAAGAAGGCGGCCACGTGAGAGGATATACCGCACTCGTATGAGCCTCTTTGGCATGGGGGATGAGGAGGTGTATCGCCTCTTCAGATTCAGCCCAGATGCAATACTTGAACTAACCACAACCCTGCAGGATGACATCACCAGCCCAACACACCGCTCACAAGCAGTGCAGCCACTGGTGAAGGTCCTGGCAACACTCCATTTCCTTGCAAGTGGATCATTCCAGCGTACAAGTGGAGTGGTGTCTGGGATGTCACAGTCCTCTGTGAGCAGATGTGTGCACCAGGTTGTCCCTGCAATCCTCAGACGCATGTCCAACCAGTTCATCAGACCCACCACTGAGGAGCTGCGGCAGAAGGCAATGACAGATTTCTACAACATTGCCAGATTCCCTCGCACTGTGGGGGCCATTGATTGCACACATGTGGCCCTTCAGCCCCCCAGTGCCACAGAGCACATATACCGCAATCGGAAGCATTGGCATTCCATCAACGTACAGGTGATAGCTGATGCCCAACGCCTCATATGGCACGTCCGTGCCAAACACCCCGGGTCCAGCCATGACAGCTTCATATACAATCAGAGCCCCATCCCAGCAGAATTTAACCAGAACATGTATGGGGACAGCTGGCTGGTTGGTGAGTGACAAGGGAGTCAGGCATGACTATCCCCTCCCGTGATGCACAACAGAAGTCGCACATGCATGACTAACATTCTCCTGTCTTTTCCCTTCCAGGTGACTCTGCATATGCACTGGGACCCCATCTAATGACTCCTTTCCGGAACCCCCAAACCAGAGGAGAGAGAAAATACAATGAAGCACACATCAAAACCCGTGCAGTGGTGGAGCAAACATTTGGGCTCCTAAAGTCCCGTTTCCGATGCCTGGATAAGTCTGGGGGGACCCTATTGTATTCCCCTACCTTTGTGTGTCAGATCATCGGTGCATGTTGCATACTACATAACTTTGCTATGAAAAAAGGCCTGCAGATTGACATACGTGATGACCTGACCCCCGACCCACACAGTCCCCACCTGCCAGAGGACACCCAGTCTGCTGATGGAAGAGCAGTCAGGAGGGTCCTCGCTGTAGGCATCTTTGGACACTAAACCAAAACATTAATTACACAGACAGTGCACGCGTGTACACCACTGATGTCCCTAGATCACACACACCACATGCACATCACATTGGATTAGCCCAAGTCCAGCATGTAGGAGTTGGGAGCAGTAACGCCGCGTCAAGGCCCCAATGATGTCACTGTCCATTCATACACCTTTCACACGTCATTCATACAGCCGTGGGGTTAACTTCACCACCATGGCCGAGGGTGACACCCCTTACTTTCAGGAGTGCCACCCCCTCACATTCACACACCATTCACACTGTCCCCTGCACTCCTGACCGTGTGCAGTACAAAAAGAAATTAAAAATATCATATCCTGATAAATAAAATAAACAAAATCTCATAACCTGAGAAAAAGGAGAAAAAAAAACTCATGACCTGAGTATGTCCAAACAAAAAATATAAAACAAGAAAAAAAAAAAAGGCCTCATCGGGGATGCCGGGGGCTTCTTCTGGGGGCCCCTCAGCTGCCTGGATGGAGTGGGTGGGGGTGGGGGGGCATCTGGAGGTGGCTGATCCCCAGGTGGGCCACTCCTGGCAGGTGTGGCCTGCATGCCCTCCATGGCCCTGGCTATCCGTCCAAGGTAGGAGTTCGTCTGGGCCTGCATCCGGAGCTGACGGGTGACCTGATAATGCTGGGCCCGCCGACTCAGCCTCCCCTGGTCCCGGATGGCAGCACTGTTGGCCTGGACGGCTGCAGTAAGGTGCCGAATATCCCCCTGCACCTCCAACAAAGTGGTGACCACTGCAGCGCAGTTGCAGCTTACATCCTGCACTGCGTTGCTGAGGTTGGCAACGGAGCCCAGGCTGTCAGACACTTTCTGTAAGTGCCCAACTATGGCCCCCATCTGTTCCGTCTGCCTGGCGTGATCCCTCGCCAACTGGTCCTGGACACCATCAGACACCCCCCTGGTCTTCTGGGTCGCCTTCCTGGGGCCAGAAGATGGTTGTCCTCGGGGGGAAGGAGTCGCCCTTGAGGGGCTTCCAAGGATGAGGGAGGGGACGACAGACGGCCCAGGAGAAGGGGAGGAGACAGACAACACTAAGGTAAAGTCCTGCTCTGCCACAGCAGGATCCTCTACAACCACCTCGGCAGGTGTGGTGTGGCCACTCTCCTCCTCCACAACCTCTTCACCACCCAGTGGCTCGGGCACACGATGGCGTGGGGGGGATGGGGTGGAATGCACGCTGACAGATGATGGCCCAGCTCCGTCATCTGTGGATGACACAAAGCAGACACATGTTGGTGGTCCCACACACTTGGCACATGTACCCTCCCCCCCCCAAATGCAAAACAACAAATAGGGGATTATAAAACACTTACCTGTCCTTGTGCTTTCCTCCATGGAGTCATAGCCTGCGACCCCCTCCACCTGCTCCCTCTCCAGGCAGCGTGCGACCACCTCCTCCTCTGCGGTCAGGGTGACAGGACATGGGGGACCACCACCTGTGCCCCTCTCATACCTCCTGATGGAGGCCACCTTGTCCCTCACCTTGTGCCGCAGATCATTAATTTTTTTTTGTATGTCCCCAGCAGTCCGGGTGGAGTACCCCAAGACATTGACCCTGGCAGCAATGGACTCCAGGATGCCCTGCTTCCTCTCCCGGCTGGTCTTCCGGCTTTTTTTGCCATGGAGAAAAGCATTATCCGTCTCCATTGCCGAAATGATGAGCGAGACCTCCTGGGCATTAAAATTCAGGTTCCTCCTCTCTCTGGGGGTAGCGGGAGCAGCCATCACCAAACAAAAGTATCTTCCCTGGGGTGGGGGGAAGCGGAAATACTTTTGCGCCGGAATGGCGTTTCCGCCAGCGCTTTTAAGCGCCCAGCGGAACGCATTGCGCTGACGTTTCCCAGGAAGTGGTGCCGACGGAAGTTGTGAGCATGCGCACAAGGGGGCGAGTGGAGCCGCACTCACTGCGCATGCTCCGTGGATGATGCGCTGAACGTAAGCCTCTGCGCTGGGCTCCGCCCATCATTTACATATGATCACACCCACTTCCACTTGCGTCGGGTTACGCCAGCGCATTATCGTTACTCTGGCGCAAGTTTACGCGCAACTGCTATGTGAATTAAAGGACTTGCGCTGAAAGGGTCTTCAGAGTAACGTAAATGAGAAGCGTTACTCCAGAGGAAAGATACTCTCATCTACCTGAATCTGGCCCTATCTTTCCTTTCTTCCTCCAGCACAATTCTTCAGGCGCAGCTAGTACATGGTTAGGCCTAACTCTGTTTTTAGCCATGCCTTAGCAAAGTTCCTTATCACAGGCAGGGACCGCGGGCCCCTATAGTAAGGTGACCAGATTTTTAAAATGAAATCCGGGGACATATTTTTTGTTTACTAGTAATGGCAACAATCAGCGACTCTCTGCCCATTGCCGCCCGCCTCACAGTCTCTCAAGTCTTACTCTTCGTGCCCCGGGTACTACTGGGTGGGGAGCGGAGGAAGATCACTCCCCCAGAGAAGGCAAAGAGATAAGCAGGTGGCTGGCCAAGATTTGTGCCAAGGCAGAAGAACATGTGAGCGAAGCTAAATGGGCATGCGCCCGAAACTGAAGAAATATTCCCTCCACTCCGACCAGCACATGATCATCAGAAAGGGGCACAGATAATGGGAAAAATACAACTCCCCTATGCTAGTAGGCACGGCGGAGCGGGGGGGTGTAATTCTAATTCTAATTTTTTTATTTTAATTCTGCACTGACTGTCTTTGAAATTGCCCCTGCCCCCTATTAAATCCAATCTGGGGACAAAACCAGGGACAGACTTGGTCCAGGAACAGTGTCCTCAATCAGGGGACTGTCCCCTGAAACTGGGGATGTCTGGTCACCCTACCCTATAGTGTAGCAAAAGAAAGTTCTATTCTTTTTGGTGTACTACTGATCCCAGTCAGCCTTTTCCAGTCCCTGACAGCCCTCCCGGCTGCAGCAGCCTGACTTTACTGCCAGTAACATCAGTCTCTCCCGCTGGCTCTACATCCATGTCTGACTGCACACTCCCAGTCCACTCCGGAATGCCTTTCCTAGCTCTCTTGACTGTGCCTGTCACTCACGGACACCTGATGGATCCCTCCTGAATACTTGCCCAACAGTATTTCCCGCTGTCCTCTCCTGTTCCTGTTCAAGACACCCCTTGGGTTGTATATAGTTCCTGTACAGCTCTGAGCCCCTGGCCCAAGGTCACCCCTCCCTCCCAGACTGGGGGCTTCCTCCAAGAAACAGTGTACAAATAAAAAACAAAATTAATAATAATAAAAAAAGAAGTAAAATGCCCCTGCCCTACATGCTCTTGTGCAGGCATCAGTCCCACATTGTTATATAAACAGCGATCGCACCACACATATGAGTTATCACCTAGTAATTCTAACACTAGACCTCCTGCATAAATCTAAAGTGGTAACCTATAAAGGCTTTTAAAGCATCGCCTATGGATAATAAAAATGTACATAGAGCTGTCACGGAGAGTAAAGACCACTCCATTAGATGTCATTTATGTGAATGATCTTATTTGTATGAGTGTACTGAAACCTTCTAAATAAAACTATTATTGATAAAAAAAAAAAAAAATGTACATAGTTTGATGCCGTTGCACAGTCAGTTTGACGAAGGGCCCAAGCCTGTGGGCTGGAGCAGCTAGGAAGCTGTGAAAGAGAATGCCAGCCGAGGTATAGAGTGTTTACCAAACAGGGACACTGTTACAGGATCAAGAGGACTGAGGCCAAAGCCTGAGCAGCAGTTCTGACCATAGAGCCAGATGGCTATTTTTCATTAACATTGTTGCTGTGTAATGTTGAAAGCCCTGCGTGGGAATCATGGATGGTCTGTTTTTGTTTAATAAAAGTGGGCCAATAAGCCCTTAACCACTTAAGACCCGGACCAAAATGCAGGTAAATGACCAGGCCCCTTTTTGCGATTCGGCACTGCGTCGCTTTAACGGACAATTGCGCGGTCGGGTCGTGCGGCGTGCCTTCCAAACAAAATTTGTGTCCTTTTCTTCCCACAAATAGAGCTTTCTTTTCGTGGTATTTGATCGCCTCTGCGATTTTTATTTTTTTGCGCTATATACAAAAATATAGCGCCATTTTTAAAAAAAAATCAATATTTTAAATTTTTTGTTATAAGAAAAATCAAATAAAACTAAATTTTAGTCGAACATTTAGGCCAAAATTTATTTAGCCACATGTCTTTAGTAAAAAAAAAAAAAAAAAAAAAAAAAAAAATCGCAATAAAAAAAAATTAGCTACCTAGCGGGAACAGCGACACTAATACAGCGATCAGAAAAATGATCGCTTAGTGATGCTGGCTATAGGGAGTGAAAGGGTTAACTAGGGCGGTGATCAAGGGGTTAAAACTTTATTAGGGGGGGTACGGGGGCTACCCTGAACCTAACACTAACTGCCTGTCACACTGCCTGTCACACTGACACTAACTGCAGTGATTATACATATAATCACTGCATTCAGTGACACTGTGACAGGGGGGGGGGGGTGATCGCAAGGGGTTGCCTGTGTGTCCTGGTGTCAGTGTAGTGTTGTGTACACTTACTGTGCGATGTGATCTCTCCTCAGCGGTGGTTGAAAAAACCGCCGAGGGAGAGATCACATCACTTCCTCCTTCCTGTGTTTACACAGGAGGAGGAAGTACAGAGCGGGGGGGCGCGCGCATTGGCTGGGAGCAATCGTGAGGGGGCGGACAAAAACAAATAGCCGCCCCCTCATCCCGGATCGCTCCCAGAGCCACGGAGACCGCCGCATGTACCGGGGGGGAGTCCCGATTGGACCCCCGACCCGCGTCTAGGCAGGGACGTACAGGTAAGCCAATGTGCCTGTACGTGCCATTCTGCCAACGTAAATGTACATGCGGCGGTCCGCAAGTGGTTAAATGGCAGAGCTGGTGTGGACTTTTCTTACTGATGCGCTCTCCACTTTTGTTGATAAAAAAAAAAATTCCCCTCTGGGTGATATATGTACATTGCAGGGATTTTAACAAACTTTGTTGTAGATTCCTACATTTTGTTATTCTGAAGAAATCCCTGTTTGTTCCTCTGTGCCCCTGTGCCAAGTAAGTCTAATGGGAGTGGTTTCATAATTATAATCAGCTGCAGCAGATGCAGGGCACTAATGAGGAAAGCTGCTGCTGGGCCGGCATCCCTTTAGACGTTCTTGTTGGGAGTATTTCACCAAAAATTTAATTTTTGTTGCAGGGGATGTTGGATTTTTGTCTTAGTGCAGACTTTGGGGGAAATCAGTGAGCCAGTCACACAAGTGGGAAATGGCATTTCTGGGGGTAGTCTGTACACCATCTCTGTACAGAATGCGTCCAGGTAGCTATATTGCATTGCATTTTCAGAAAATTACAGCGGCTGCAGATTGAATTTTTTTTTTTTAATAACAATCAATTATAATATGACTTGTGTCACAATTGTATAAGCTACCTGTACACACTTCTGTAGAAACAGCATGGGCATAGGTGGTTCCTTCAGAGCGCATGTATAGGAGATAATTACAGTACCTATAGGTAAGCCTTACTATAGGTCAGTGGTGGCTGGTGCTCAAAATTTTTGGGGGGGCGCAAACGGAAAAATAAATAAATTGCAGCCTCACTGTGCCCATCACATGCAGCCACTGTGCCATCAAACGCAGCCACTGTGCCATGCCACCAAATGCAGCCACTGTGCCATCAATTGTCACCACTGTGCCATGCAACACAGCAACTGTGCCATCAATTGTCACCACTGTGCCATGCCACCAAATGCAGCCACTGTGCCATCAATTTTCACCACTGTGCCATGCCATCAAACGCAGCCACTGTGCCATCAATTGTCACCACTGTGCCATGCCACCAAATGCAGCCACTGTGCCATCAACTGTCACCACTGTGCCATGCCATCAAACACAGCAACTGTGCCTTCAATTGTCACCACTGTGCCATGCCATCAAATGCAGTCACTGTGCCATCAATTGTCACCACTGTGCCATGCAACACAGCAACTGTGCCATCAATTGTCACCACTGTGCCATGCCACCAAATGCAGCCACTGTGCCATCAACTGTCACCACTGTGCCATGCCATCAAACACAGCAACTGTGCCATCAATTGTCACCACTGTGCCATGCCATCAAATGCAGTCACTGTGCCATCAATTGTCACCAATGTGCCATGCCATCAAACAGCAACTGTGCCATCAATTGTCACCACTGTGCCATGCCATCAAACAAAGCCACTGTGCCCCTCAATTGTTGCCACTGTGCCAATTGTCACCACTGTGCCCTTAATTGTCACCACTGTGCCCATTGATGCCACTGTGCATGTCACTGTGCCCTTTAATTGTCACCACTGTGCCCCATGATGCCACTGTGCCCATTGTCACCACTGTGCCCCATGATGCCACTGTGCCCATTGTCACCACTGTGCCACATGATGCCACTGTGCCCATTGTCACCACAGCTTCCATGTCCTCCCTCGATGTCTTCTGCCGCCGTGGTGAAGCTTCAGCCAATCAGGTTCCTGATAACCAGAATCCACCAGAACTGCGGTTAAAATGTCAAAATGACAGAATCCACCAGAACTGCGGTTAAAATGTTAAAATTACATTTTAGCCGAATAAAAGTTCTTAAAGGGCCCGTTTTTTTGTGACTGTGGGAGGAGGGGCGGCGCCCGTGCGTCCCTATGGACGGGCCGCCACTGCTATAGGTACAACTTACACACAGGGGTTTACAACCTCCTTAAACTAAATAACCCCAAAACATCAGAGTAGGGATAAGATACCCCTGCCACATCCACTTAGGCCTCGTACACACGATCAAATCTGTCTGCTGGAAACGGTCTGCTGGACCGTTTCAGCAGACAGATTAGATCGTGTGTACAGGCAAACAGACGGATTTGGCCACCCAACAGATTTCAAAGCATGCTTTGAAATCTGTCGGCTGGGAACCCGTCTGCCCGACATGTCTGCTGGTTAGTACGCTAACCAGCAGACATGTCTTCTCGCACACGCGCCGAATGGTTTCGACGCATGCGCGGAAGTGTTTTACTTCCTGGTGCGGTGACGTGGCGGCGTCACCGCCACGTCACCGACACGTCAGCGCGCTGTCTGCTGGCGGGGATTTTGGTTTGCTCGTGTGTACACGCGAGCAAACCAAAATCCCAGCAGACAGATCTGTTCAAATCGGTCGGTCCGACCGATTTGAACAGACACATTTAATCGTGTGTACGAGGCCTTAAAGGCGAATTGTACAAAATAAAACGATTGGTTAAACCCACAAATGCTTTTTTATCACCACTATTCCTTTATATTGGCTTTTAGAATTTACAAATGCAGCAATTTAGAAATCAGAAGAAAGGTTTAGCACTCTTTGATAGATAAGTAGTGCATTTTATATACAATTCTATAGATCCGATCAAAATGAGTGACAAAAAATTAGGAAAGAAGAACTTTGTTCTGAATGAGGGACAGTGCCTCAAAATCAGGGACAGTTGGGAGCTATGCACGGAGGATGTTACAAGGAGGCAGAAAAACACAAGAAGAAAGGATTTCATGAAAAAAAAAAAAAAAAAATGTTTAGGACCATTAGGCAGTGGAAGTTTTTAAATAAGGATATTGTTTAGTGTCACTTTTGGTTAAAAAAAAATCCTAGCCCCTACTTGTTCCTCCTTCCCCCCGAATCTACAGATGTACAGTAAATAAAATTGCAAACTGCAAAACAGATTAGACTTTTTGTAGCTGCCCAACAAGTTTACCCTCTCAGGGCCAGTGATACCTGTACTGATGACTTACATATAGATCCATGAGCTGCCTATACATTCAGTCCAGACCTAATGTATAAAAATGTTTTGTTTTTGTTTTTTACATTTTGGGACTCTTGATAAAATATCTTTTGTTTTTCAATCTATAGTGCGTACCTGATGAGGCCATTATGAGAGATCCCATTTTTCTTCTTGTATTTTGTTATTTATGTTATATTTTGAAGAATGCAAACAAAGAGGGCAAGAGCACCCAAGACTCCCGGGTACACAGATATGGACCCAGAAATGATGATACCCAGATAGTCTTGTTTGAGAAACTAAAACATATAAGCAGCCTGAAGCTAAGTCAAGCCACCAGACTCTATTTTTCGAAAAATCAGTTTTGGGTGGACTGACCCTTTAAAAGGTTAGCTTATTTCTTTTTAATGTACAGTGAGGTTTTATATTTCATATTGTTGTTGTGTTTATTGGATTAGGGCAGATACAGCTGTTGTTCCAGGGCAGGCTATTGTCTAATTGTTCCACATTTCTGGATTAAACCTAATCATTTCCTGCAAGCTTCCTCCCTTGTAAAAACTGTGACTTACAAACGATACTTCAAAAGTTCAAGTAGAAGTTATGTGTATATCTCCTAGCTTGTGTTGGTTTCATAAATGAACTTAGGGCCATCTAGTGGACACATGTATAAATACAAACAAATTCCCCCGTGCTCCACAACATTTAAATCAGGAGTGTCCAACCTTTTGACCTAACTGGGCCACATTGGAAGAAGAGCCTTGAGCCACACATAAAATACATATAAAATAAATACAATAAAATAAAAATAAAAATAAATACAAGTAAAATAAAATGTATTGGGCCACACCTCAATTACACTAAAAAATAATAACTGATGAGCAGAAAAAGTTGGGCAGATCAGTGAATGGTTACAGACAGACAATGTACCTGACAGCTTATTTTTGGAGAATAAGGATATCATTTAGTTAATATCGTTAAATTAATTTGACCTTACATGTAAATTGGTCAAATGGTAAATTACATAAATTATGTAATTACAGTAACACCATCCATAAATTGAACAAAACTAAACAAAAATTGAGAAAAAAATAGAGATACGTTTTTTTTATTGTGAATACAACCTTATACTTGTACTCGGAGTCTCAGGTGATCGTGCTAGGGAAAGGTCCTAGGGGAAAACAGGGAAATTGATCTGAGGTGGGAAGGTGACCTGAGGTGTGCCGGGGTCACGTGGTCAGTATGCCTAAAAGGGGGCATACCCAAGTAGAAGTAAAAGAAGAAATAGCAATAAAAAACGGGATGGGTGGGTGGGACACAAGAAAACCGACGCCCAGAAGGAGGATGGAGGGCGGGTTTAAATACCTCCCGACTCCTCCTACAAACCCAGGCTGACCTTCTGTCAGCCTTCCACTTGTACTCGGAGTCTCAGGTGATCGTGCTAGGGAAAGGTCCTAGGGGAAAACAGGGAAATTGATCTGAGGTGGGAAGGTGACCTGAGGTGTGCCGGGGTCACGTGGTCAGTATGCCTAAAAGGGGGCAAAAAACAAAACAGTAGGATGAGCTAGCCAAGAGATTTGAAATGAAAGTAACTGTATGCACCCACAAGCCCCCAACGTAAGAATGCCTGTGACAGACATGTGGAGCTGACATATGTCCGGAAAAGAAAGCCGACTACCGCCAATCTAACTTCTCAACAACGAGAATACAGACCCCTCGACGAATGGCAGCAGAAACTGCACCTGTACTGCAAGCAAGGCCCAGAGAGGATATTGAAGTTCTACCCTGGTTAAGCAGCAGGGAATGGCTACGAGTCATGCCCTGTGCTAGCAAAGAAGGGAGTACTAGGGAAAGTAAAGTGGCCTATCCCCGAGTACATCCGCAAAAGTCTAGTGCCCAGACTGTCCTGGGCCCAGTTTGAAAACCCGTTTGAGCTGAAAGTGGCAAAAGAAGCAAAAAGGCAAGTAGGAACTGAATGTCAGTGAGAAAAAGAACCCAGGACTTGAAGATCAAGCTCTGTCTGTAAAAAAGAAGGCTGTATCAGGAGTTTCAAGGAGAGCGTGCTACCATGCATAGAATTCGTAACCGGAGAAAGACAGATGGCGGCAAACTCTGCGATATCTGCTGCCCCTGACATGAAATCTGCAAAGAAGAACAACATCGTTAAAAACATAATCAACCAGCCCCAACTCACCTTAGGAAAAGGAAAAATCCCTACCTCCCTTACCCCTACCTACGTAGGTGTCCGTGACTAACACACGCAGTAACGTAGCGCAGGAATGAAAATGTAGCGGAAGACTGAAATGTGTCAGTCTCAAGAAACTAGCAAGGCTGAGCAACCTGAGGCAAATCAGGCCAATTAAAAACGTAACACTCAAGCCTATGAACCTGAAGACGTGTCAGGCAAGTGATGCAAGTAGTGAGATAATGTGACGTATGAACGTGATGAAAGCCGTGAGAAGCGGATGAGGGGACTTGCCACCGCACAAGCCAATTAGAAACGAACATCTCAATCCGACAGTACCCGTAGACGTGACAGGTAACCCAGCAGTGGAGAGTGGCCATGAACTAACATGTATGCCCAGACTATGAAAATAAAATGTAGGTAAGTGTGGACTAATGCAGCTGGACTGAGAATGAGACAAACCCATGAATTGCAAAGGCCGAGCAACCTGAGGCGTAGCAGGCAAATTAAAAACGTACACTCAGGCCCGATGAACCTGAAGACGTGTCAGGTCATAGTATGTCGAGATGCATGAAACGTATGAGAAACGGATGAGGAGACTTGCCACCGTACAAGCCGATTAAAAACGATCATCTCAATCCGTAAACACCCATAGACGTGATGGGTGACCCCCCCAGCGATGAAACGCCATGAATCTACAATGATGATATCAAACTACCAACTAGAAACCATCACGACTGAAACCTATATGATAGACCTGAAGTTGCATGAGCGACAGGAAGTAGCATGAGAGACATAAGCACCCGAGCACACGAATAGCATGAGAAGTAAAAAAGCATGAGAAGTGAATAGTACGAGAAACGTGAATAGTACGAGAAACGTGAATAGTACGAGAAACGTGAATAGTACGAGAAACGTGAATAGTACGAGAAACGTGAATAGTACGAGAAACGTGAATAGAACGAGAAACGTGAATAGAACGAGAAACGTGAATAGTACGAGAAACGTGAATAGTACGAGAAACGTGAATAGTACGAGAAACGTGAATAGTACGAGAAACGTGAATAGTACGAGAAACGAAAAAAAAAAACATGAGAAACACGAATAGCATGAGAAGCGTAATACACTTGAGAACATAATACCCAGAACAGCGTAAACGTATGAGAAGCGTAATCGTATGAGGTACGAGAAACGTGAATAGTACGAGAAACGTGAATAGAACGAGAAACGTGAATAGTACGAGAAACGTGAATAGTACGAGAAACGTGAATAGTACGAGAAACGAAAAAAAACAAAACATGAGAAACACGAATAGCATGAGAAGCGTAATACACTTGAGAACATAATACCCAGAACAGCGTAAACGTATGAGAAGCGTAATCGTATGAGAAGCGTAATCGTATGAGAAGCGTAAACTTATGAGAAGCGTAATCGTACATACATTAATAACCAATAATTGCATCACAACTAAAACCTGCAAAAGAAACGTAAATACGAGAAAACATGAATAGCATGAGAAACGTACCGTAAAACGCACCGTAGAAACGTAAAACTGTCTGAGGAACGAAAACACATGAAACAATGTAAAATAGCATGAGAACATAACTAGCCTGAGAAACGCGACACATGAAAGTGCAACGCCCAAGAACAAGACTAGCGTTAGAAACGTAATCGCAAGGGAACATGACCAGCATGAGAAACGTGATCGCCTGGGAACCGTAACTAGCTCGAGAAATGTGCACATTAGAAATGAAAACCCGAGTAAACCATGAGAAACGCAATCACATGAGAACATGACATCCTGAGAAACGTCACGCAATCACATGATAACGTAACCGCATGAGAAACGTAACGCATGAAAAACGTGATACCATGAGAAACGTAATTGCATCAGTAACAAACACATGAGCCGTAATCGCATGAGAAACGTAATCACATAAGGAACCATGAGAACGCAATTGCATGAGAAACGTAACCGCATGAGAAACGTGATTGCATGAAAAACGTAGTCGTATGAAAAAACGTAAACGCATCCGAAACAAACTCACATGAGAACATAAAACCATAATCGCATGAGAAACAAACCCGCATGAAAACTGCAATCGCACCAGAAACGTAATCGCATGAGAACATAATACCATGGGAAACGTAATCGCATGGAAACATAGTCGCATGAAAAACAGTCGCCTGAAAAAATTTAATCGCATCAGAAACATGATACCATGGGAAACGTAATCATATCAGAAACATAATACCATGGGAAACGTAGTCGCATTGGGAAATGGAGTCGCATGAAAAAACAGTCGCATGAAAAACGTAATCGAGTCAGAAACATACCACGGGAAACGTAACCGCATGAGAAGACACCATGAGAAACGTAATCGCATGGAAACGTAGTCGCATGAAAAAAAAATAAATAAAAAAAAAAAATAATCGCATCAGAATACCATGGGAAACGTAATCGTATCAGAAACATAATACCATGAGAAACGCAGTCGCATGAAAAACTTAAGCTAGTCAGAAACATACCATGGGAAACGTAGTCGCATGGGAAGCGTAGTCGCCACATGGGAAACGTAGTCGAATTAGAAACATATACCATGGAAAACGTAGTCGCATGGAAAATGTAATCGAGTCAGAAACACACCATGGGAAACATAGTCACATGGGAAACATGATACCATGGGAAACAGTCGCATGGGAAACATAGTCGCATGGGAAGACACCATGAGAAACGTAATCGCATGAGAACGTGATCGCATGAGAACTACCATGCGAAACGTAATCGCATGAGAACCACCATGAAAACCGTGATTGCATGAGAAACATAACACGATGACCACGATCGCACGCGAATGTGATTGCATGAGAACGTGACCGCACGTGAAACATAATCGCATGAGGACATCACTAGCATAAGAAACACATTGCAGGAGGACATTACTAGCATAAGAAACACATTGCAGGAGGACATTACTAGCATAAGAAACACATTGCAGGAGGACATTACTAGCATAAAAAACACATTGCAGGAGGACATTACTAGCATAAAAAACACATTGCAGGAGGACATTACTAGCATAAGAACACATAGCATGAGGACATAACTAGCATGAAAAACGTAATCGCCTGACATGAATCGCCTGACATGAATCGCCTGACATGAATCGCCTGACATGAATCGCATAACATGAATCGCATAACATGAATCGCATAACATGAATTGCATAACATAAGAGAAACGTAACCATCAGAAGAACCTTAACTAGCAGGAGAAACTCAAACTTTGCCGGGGAGCCCTCAGCACCCACTGGGCTGTCACTGGGAGACATGTGTCACAGGGGAGGAAACAGGCCGCGCTGGGGACGATGCTCCTTCAGCCAAACAGCGCTCAGCTACATGACACAGCTAGGAGGAAGCAGAGTGCGGACAGGGAAAGCACATGCCCACACACCCGACCCCCCCCCCCCCTGCACCGGGATGCAACCTCCGATGCTGACTGAGCCCACCAAACTACCGCACCTGACCCAACCAACATCCCCCCGTGTGAGGTACAAGACTAGCGTGAGGAGCCATGGAGCGGGTGACGTCATTGGAGCAAACAGGGGGCGGGAGGAACAGGCGGGCGGTCTCCATGGAGCCCTGTACCACGTGGACGTGGGTGCCAGGAGGAGTGAGAGGGAGGACGGCTGGCTCCCCTCTCACCGAGTATTCCCGGAGGAGCAGGAGGGAGAATGGAGGGACCCCCCACAGTGTGAGCCTGAGTGGAGAAGCAGGCGGCCCCTATGATGCTGACAAGGGCCTGGCTGACATGGTGGACAGCCCCCCCAATGGTGCCTGCCACAACTAGAAACCTGCACCCCCCCCCTGCAAGCATCGGGAGAAGCGGGGGGGCGGTTGGGGTGAGCGGTGCTCAGCTGACAGAGGAGGATGGGGTACAGCCAGTCCGGTCCGCTCGGAATCCTGAGGAGAGCACAATGGACACCTGCAGCAGCTGCCCCCATTGCTCTGGACAGAAACAGGAAGTGACGTGCAATACCCAGAAACCCCACACACAAGAAAACCGACGCCCAGAAGGAGGATGGAGGGCGGGTTTAAATACCTCCCGACTCCTCCTACAAACCCAGGCTGACCTTCTGTCAGCCTTCCACATATCTATTTATCATTGTTGCAAACAACAGAAGTTGGTTCTGTTTGAATACTTGATAGTGCTGGAGGTAGTATAAGAAATTCTCAGTATACAGTTTTTAATGTATGCTGTGGGGTAGCTTGGGTTGTCAGTGCCCGGGGCAGGGCAAGAGATTTGCGCCCCTTAACCCGCAGACTTTTAGCACTCTCCAAGTCCCTTTTGCTAGTACAGTAGTACTGATCAACCTGATTCCTACACCGACCACTATACTAACCCATAGGATTCCTATACTGACCTGCCTGATTCCTACACTCACCACTAAACTGACCTATCCGATTGCTATACTAACCACTACACCGACCTACCTGATTCCTATACTGATCACTACACTGACCTACCCGATTCCTACACTGTCCACTACACACATAATTATAACTCACTGATTAGTTGCTAGACGATACTGCACATAATCATCGCTAAGGCCTCGTACACACGGCCGGTTTCCTCGGCAGAATCCATCAATAAACTTGGTGGGAGAGCTTTTTTGCCGAGGAAACCGGTCGTGTGTACATTTTTCATCGAGGAAACTGTCGAGGTACTCGACGAACAAAAAAGAGAGCAAGTTCTCTTTTTCCTCTACGGGAGTCCAAATTGGCTCGTCGTGTTCTTCGTCAGGCTGCTTTTCGACGAGCGTGTGTATGCTTAGAAACCCACGCACCTTCGGTAAAAGTAGTATTTGTAATGGAAATAGCACATTTGTCACGCTGCAACAGACTGAAAAGTGCAAATGTCTCTTACCAAACTTTTACCTAACACGCAGTAACATGAGATTAGCAAAAGCAGCCCCTGCCGTTGTATGTGTTTGAGAACGAGGAGATTTGGTCTTTAACGTGTGTACGCAAATCAAGCTTGTCGAGTTCCTCGACAAGTCTAACAAGGAACTCGACGAGGAATACTATGTGTTTCGCCCGTCGAGGTTCTCGGTCGTGTGTACGAGGCCTTACCCATTGTTTGCTAGAGGTTACTGCACATCATTACTACAAACTGATTGGTTGCTAGAGGTTACTGCAAGATATTATTGCTCACCGATTGCTTGCTAGAGATTACAGCAGATCATTACTGTTCACTGATTGGTCGCTGAAGGTTACTGCACATCATTACCACTCACTGGTTGCTAGAGGTAACTGCATATTATTAATGCTCCTTAATTGGTTGATAGACATTGCAGCACATCATTACGGCTCACTGATTGGTTGCTAGAGATTACAGCACATCATTACAACCCACTGATTTGTTTCTTAAGGTTACAGCACATCATCTCACTGCCTGCACACCGCAGACTGCAGAAGTGACGGGACCCACCAATAGACAGAAAAGAAGAAATATAACTAATTATTAGCAAAGAGGGTTGAGGGGTGCACTGTGTATGGAGTGCAAGGCTGAGGGATGTGCTTTGTATGGAATGCAGGGTTCAGAGGTGCACTGTGTGTGGCTTGCAGGGATGAGGGGGTGCACTGTGTGTGGCTTGCAGGGTTGAGGGGGTGCACTGTGTGTGGTTTGCAGGGTTGAGGGGATACACTGTGTGTGGCTTGCAGGGATAAGGGGGTGCGTTGTGTGGCTTGCAGGGTTGAGGGGGTACACTGTGTGTGGCTTGTAGGGTTGGGGGGTGCGCTGTGTGCTGCGTGCAGGGTTAAGGGGGGTGCAGCTGTCGGTAAGGAGCGGCTTCTGTCTGTGTGGATGATGCCTCATCCTCTTCCTCCTGGCCCCGGTTTCCTCCAGTTCTGGGTAGGCGGTGCAGGGTCAGAGTGTCGGGAAGACGTAGCAGCACACTGACAGGCACATGCAGGACTCAGAAGAAGCGGCGGTGGTGGGAAGTCAGGGCTGTGGGATGGGCTAAGTGGACGGACAGCATGTCACATGTGGACCTTGTGTGCGAGGAGTGGTGTGTAATGGAGAGGATGCCTCATGAGTCGCCTGCCCTCCTCCTTCCCCCCAGTCTCCGCACGGTCACAATCCCTGAGATCATCATGGATGGTCTTCAGTGTTCATTTATTCACTGCGTCAGTGTGTCAGTGTCACCGCTGGAGTCTAAGCCAGGACTGCACGGCAACTTCTTCCTCATAGCGAAGCTGAAGAGCTCACAGTCTCCTAGACTGCACAGCACAGGAGAAGAGCTGCAGGTAACCTGCCACCTGCCGCTGCGCCCCTCTAAATTTTGCGCCCGGGGCGACCGACCCCACTAGCCCTCCCATGCTACGCCACTGAATGTATGTAGTTAATGTAATCTCAGTTTGTAGTCAATACGCATATAGTATTTCTAATTTTGCCAGCATAATTAGAGATGATTCTAATATTAATACTGCTAATATAACAGCATAACTAAAATATGGCAATTATGTCACAGTAACAGTATGTCCCTGGAGTGCACTGTATTAGGACAAATATATACAATTTGAATGGTAAAACAAATGGTAATTATATGTCATGTACAACATAATTATTATCATTATTATGCAGGATTTATATAGTGCCAACTGTTTGTGCAGCGCTTTACAACATGTAAAGGTATACTCAAAAGGTATACAGACTTTTCTGAGTATACCTTTATTAGTACTTTACTGTAATTTAGAAAGTTTCTGCTATGAATTGCCTTATGCTATAATTATGAGCACGTGATTATTTTTGAATGACAATAAATGCTCAGTACATTGAAGTTTTATTGACAGTTTGGATGACTTTCTAATGAATTTTCACACAATAAAGTACGTGAATATTCACTTCAATTATGCCTATTTCATCCGAACATGATTGGATAACTGAATTGAATATTAACAAAATTATATTGTGTGAACATTCTCCGCTCCTTTAGAAAGTCATCCAAACAATCAATAAAAAGTCAATGTATTGAGCATTTATTGTCATACAAATATAATCATTTGCAATTGCTCATGATTATAGCATAAGGCAATTCATAGCAAACTTTCTAAAGTACAGTAAAGTGCTAGTAAAGGTATACTCAAAAGAGTCTGTAAACCTTAAAGTGAATATTTTAAATCAGAAAGTCTGAATGCATTGCTAAAATGTCACAATATGGTGAAACAGTATTGTTTTCCTTTAAAAAAAAAAAAAAAAGTAATTAAAAGGTTATCCTTCAGCCAAGTAACTATGCCAAGGTTGATGAGATGTCGCCAGTCTGCTGCAGATAGAAAAAAAGCATTTCCATAGTCTCCTCTAAGACATAAGACTGCAACACTTTAAATATCTAACAAGTCAGAAAGTGAGACCTGCAGCAGAGAGCTGATTTGTGTCATGCATTTGTGAACGCAGCCATGAACTGTACAGGCACCAGGACTATGTTATCTCCAAACTAGAATTTCAATACAAAAAGTAGATGTTGACCCTGAATAATTCCAAAAAAGGAGAGAAAAGGCGATAAACACATTGTGAGTACTGGAGGAAAAAATATTGTACATTTTGCACTTATAAACTTTATAGCATTCTTGCACCTACAGTAGCACTCCAGCCAACATACAGTATTTCTGTTTTGGATAGTATGTAAATAGTGATAAAAACTCTACTTCACTGTCTATCTTACCAGTAAAGAGATCAACCCTTACTTCCTGTTCTAAAGACCCAATAGAAAGCAAGAGGAAATGTGACGAAAATAAAAGGAAATCCTGCCTTTGAAAGGTGTCACCAGAAATTTCCACTTTACTTCTGTTTTGGTGACAACTGTTAGTTTTTTTAATTTTCTCTTTAGGCTGGTTTCACGTAGGCTTTCCTATCAGTTTTTAATGTGGACCTGATCGAACCATCCATAGCTCTCTATGGAGCAGCAGATGTTAGCGGACATGCATCCTGCCGGCATTCGATCCGAAATCAGCAGATCGGATGAAAAGGCGATCTGTTTTCATCTGACAGCCCCATAGAGAACAGCAGGGCAGAGCAGAAACTGGCCTGCCATCCGCCTGTTTAGCGGGGAGATCCCCTGATGCAGACTATGGAGAACGCCCAAGTGAAACCTTTTTTCCCCAATTAAAACAGCTATTATTAGAAATGGTGGAACTGAACTTCCTCATCACGGACACAGAAAACAGCAAAAACTCCAGGTTAAATAGCAGGAAGAGGGCCAATAGAATCAAACTATACAGTAGGCTGGGACCAGTGGAATCAGGCTGCATAGCACGTGGCATATTAATGTAGTCAAACTGGGTAGCAGATCAGTAGAATCAGGCTGGGAGGCTAGAACATGGGCTTGGTGCATATTGGCTTTGAGCAGTGTTTGAGTAAGTCAGTCTGTCCCAAGGATTGATTAGAATGTCCTAGGAAGGCCTGAGCAGATATTATTGCAGTAGAGTACTACAGTCAGTGTACTGAGAGTCCTGAATATGAAAGGCAGTAGTCATAGCTGGAGCCGAGTCAGAAGTAGGCTGACCCATAGTTGATGTAGTGGCAGGCAGGACTAAAGCAGCTGGCATGGACTTGGCAGGCACGATTGACATTGGTGGGACTGGAGCAAGAGCCATGAAGGCATGCTGAACCAGAGTACGAGGCATAAAGGCAGGCTGAACCAGATTAGCAGCCATGGAGGCGGACTGTACCAGATCAGCAGGCATGGAGGCATGCTGGAATGGAACAGCAATCACTGGAACAGGCTAAATTGAAATAGTTGGCACAGACTTAACTGGAGTAGAAGGCACCAGAACATGCTCGACTGGGGTAGCAGGCAGCAGCTTTGGCTGGCTTAGAGTTGCAGCCATGGAGCCAGAAACTGGCACAAGATCTGGCTGAACAGTGCTTGCAGCAGGACTAGCCAGTGGCAGAATTGTATGGGTTGGAAAAAAGTTCCTTTTATTTTTAAGTTTGGATACTGGGATCATGCAAGTGATTGCAAGGCTTCCAGTAGATTGTGCTGCTGGTGGAGGAGAAGTGACAGTACTGAGAAATGGAGGGAAAGAGGTTGCAGAGGAAGGTTTCTGAGGGGTTGCCAAGGGTAACGGAGCAGTAGAGGGTAACATAGGAAGAGTTTCTTGGTTTCTAGAGGTAGGACTGAATTGGTGTGAATTGGCTGAAAATGGGGATAGTGTAGTTTAGTATATATTTACCTTGTCTGACTAGAGAATCCACAGCAGCAATCTAACAAAACCTGTTGAAAAAAGCTGAGTAGTGCTCAAGGAAGTTAACTTTGTCATCTTCCAGCAACCATACCAGAGGCTCAACCTGAGGTATATTAAATGGAGGAGTGAAATCATCATGGCCATTAGATATGGCAGGCAAGGCTAATTCAGAACAAGGTATGCGCCACCTGATAGTACATTTCACTAGCGAGACCCTGCAACATCTGGTGGCAAAAATCTTCTGTTGCCAATAACACATAGATCACCTCTTCTGGATGCATCTTAAATTAGCAGACAGCAAATGCTGAAACCAGATACTTCCCAATTTCCAAGTATGACTGATCTCAATGTTGGTGGTCTCAGTGTTATGTAAGGGATACTGAATGCTGGTAGTCAACGGTAGCAGGGATGACCAGATCAGTGGGTTACACATAAAGCAGATTTAAACCCCCACATATATCCAGTAAAGTGAACAGCCTCAGATGATACACAGAGATGAAACAAATCTACTTACATATACTTGTATATCTGCAGTCTTCAGCTTTATATACTGTTTAGAAAGTGCACATCCTGTTAGAATTTTCTCTTCCCGATTCACCTGTGGGTGTGGATTCTTGCCATAAATGGTGATGATTAGAGGATAGGCACACACCCCCTACTCCACATAGGCAGAGACTTGGAAAACTGTGCTGTGAATTTACCAGCTCTCTGCTAATCTATTTATAGCACCCACCCTGACACAAAATTCAGCCTGGTTTTATCACAGTTGACAGAGAACTTGTCAGAAGTTATAATGCTGATAACAGAAGAACAGAGTAGGAGAAAGCCATGGGACACACGGCTTTGAAGAGAGATAATTAAACACTGCAAAATAATGTGCCCAGCTCAAATTTCATGAATCGGGTTTACATCCACAATAGGGAAAATGGAATCAGACCGACTATAAACAAATAAAGTTTATTAATGTACACAACACCCATCTAACACCAACAAACCGTAAACAAGACAAAAGTGAAAAAGGAAGTTGCAGTATCATCATTACAGACATGCAACCTCTTCTAGAGGTGTCAATAACGCAACAACCAGCATTAATGTCATCAACACAGAGGTCTGGGCTATTCTAGAGGGGTCACCACAGTGGCGGATAGCATCAATGTCATCATTATAGAGGCCTGACCTTTTTTAGAGGTCACCACAGAATGAGGGAGTAGCAGTACAGTGCCCTCCCAGCCTAACCCTTAGTGCAGCCCCCCTCCATCAGTACAGCTTCCCCCATCAGACTATCCCCTTAGTACTGACTCCCCTCCTCCCCAGTATAGTCTATTCCCAGCATAGACTCCCTTTCAGAACAAATTTCCCCCAATTTACTTGCAGTGGCATTTTCCAGTGAGGGGCAGTCCTCCCCTTGCCTGAGTCATGTGATTGGAGCGAAGGAAGAACACTTCTCTGCTCTCAAAATGGGAAAGGTGGCGCTGTAGTGCTAATACCTTAGGCACTGCAGTGCCATGTAAAAGAAAGAAAAACTAATGTGATGGCAATATCCCTAGACTGTGGATTGCACCCTGCTCAGTAAGCCACTGCCACACTGGATTCGATCACACTGTCATTTTTTTAGGCATTTAGTTATTACTGTGCACTGTTTGACTTTGCAGTGCAATTCCTACTCTCCATCACCTCAATCAATATGTCATGGGAGTGCAACATTTATGGTAAGTATAAGGGGGTCAATGAATGCCCTTTACAAAGACACTGCCACTTTGGCCTACATATGTTTCTTAAAGTGGAACTTCAATCTCTCAATCACCCGTCACTATTTTAATCCTTATGCTGCTAGCATTAGTAAATAGATAGGAAAGTATATTATATTATACTTAAGTGTTTAAGATTCTTTTTTACCTTTCTTTATCTGCTTCCTGGTTTACAGGCCTGGGCAAATTATGTCATACATCCCTTTCTTTATCTGCTTCCTGGTTTACAGGCCTGGGCAAATTATGAGGGAAAGGGAAGTTACCGCTCCAGGCAGATCTAAATTGTGATAGTCCTCCTCACAGAAGCCACAGGCAATGCATATAGCAGAACAATCCCGGAGTCTTCAGGAGGGTAGGAGGAGTTTTATCGGCTAAGCACACCCTTCCTTCTGCATGCCTGAGCTAAGGATACATGGATTCCAGGAAGTAAATGCTATATGAATCATCTGCCCTTATTTAACCACTTGCTTACTGGGCACATATACCCCCATCCTACCCAGGTGAAATTTCAGCTTCCGGCAATGCATCGCTTTAACTGACAATTTCACAGTAATGCGACGTGGCTCCCAAACAAAATTGACATCCTTTTTTTCCCCACAAATAGAGCTTTCTTTTGGTGGTATTTGATCACCTCTGCGGTTTTTATTTTTTTGCGCTATAAACAAAAAAAGCAACAATTTTGAAAAAAAAAATCTATATTTTTTACTTGTTGCTATAATAAATAGCCCAATTAAAAAAATTAAAAAAAATCTCAGTTTAGGTCGATACGTATTCTTCTTCATCTTTTTGGTAAAAAAAAAAAAAACGCAATAAGCGCTTACAAAATATGGGACAGAATTATTATTATTATTTTTTTTTTTACTAGTAGTGGCGGCGATCTGCGATTTTTTTTTATTGGGACTGCGACATTATGGTGGACACATCGGACACTTGACACATTTTTGCCGCTATTCACATTTATACAGCGATCAGTGCTATAAATATGCACTAATTACTGTATAAATGTGACTGGCAATGAAGGGGTTAACACTAGGGGGTGAGGAAGGGGTTCAATGTGTACCTGTATTGTGTTCTAACTGTGGGGGGAGGGGGTGACTGGGGGAGGTGACCGATTGTGTCCCTATGTACAAGGGACACAGATCAGTCTCCTCTCTCCCCTGACAGGACGTGGAGCTCTGTGTTTACACACAGAGCTCCACGTCCCTGCTCTGTCATTGCCTTTCGTGGGTACCTGGTGGACATCGCGACCGCCAGGCACGCACATCGGCATCTCGGGGACGCGCCGGGCGCACACGCTCGCGCTCCCCCAGTGGCCGGAGGAATCGTCATATGATGTCCTGTTGGATTTTCAGAGCCACCGTGAGGCCGTCATTTGACAATGGCCCGGGGCTCAGGTGGTTAAGATGGCCTCAGCCAGAAATGGTAGGGGGTGTTTTCCAAAGTGATTTCTCAACAAAAAAAAGCGTAGAGACATGGATGGATGGGTGATTTTGCTTTGAATACTAAAAAAATGAATATAAAATGCTTGTAGGTTAATTGTCTCCTGTCTAAATTGGCCCTAGTATGTGCATGTATGAATGTGAGTTAGGGACCTTAGATTGTAAGCTACCTAAGGGTAGGGACTGATTTGAATTTACAATACATATGTTAATTGCAGCGTAAATTGGCGGTGCTATATAAGTACCTGTAATAAATAAAATAAAAACATAAATAAATAGTGTTTTTGGTTTGCGGTGCACAGATGGTGTAAAGTTTAATTTGAAGCAGGCCACATGCAGGACAAACAAATGCACGTATTAGCAAAACCGTGGTAGTAAATTGTAAAAAAAAAATATACAACTACCATTAGGGAAAAAATAACAAGACTACCTAGGAAATATTCAAAGGGCATTCAGAGATGTACTTTATAAAATTGTCTTGTATACTTAAAATACTCCTTTCTAATTTATGTACAGAAATATTCAACCTATCCTAATATTACATATGTATAATTGTATTCCCTTGTCTTTATTCAGGCTTTTAATTGTTCTCAATTTGACACAGTCTGTTCAGCAGGAAATCAGCATTGTTTCCTCTTTGCTGAATACTTGTGGTTTGCAATGCTCATAGCAGTCTCCTTTTATGCCCTGTACACATGATCGGACCTTTGTCCGACCAAATTCGGATCAGAATTCTGACCAAATTCTCATTGGAATTCCATCGGAGTAAAATAGAACATGTTTTCTATGCAAACTCCGATGGAATTCATCAGAATATCCAATGGAATTACTCCGATGGGGCATACACACAGTCAGAATTTCCGATGGAAAAAGTCCATCTGACTTTTTCCATCAGAAATTCCGATCATGTGTACGCGGCTTTAGAGTATTTTTCACCATAGATGTTGTCGACGAAACAATATAGACTATAACCAATTCAGTACAGAAAATATCACAAAGCAACACCTGTCCGAGAAGTTTAACATACTACTTCCAGGGCACTGAAGCAGAACCTACTGAGTGACTGAAATCTCTGCCCTGGAACCAATACACAAATCAATGGCTACTTTCATCAGACTTTTTTCACACAAGTGTTTTTTTTATCTTAATATATGAATACTTCAAAAGCTACATTAGAAGCTTGATTCACTTGTTTTAAATATATACATTTAATGGTATATCGGAAATACCTGCTTACCACAGCCACCGCTACTGTCTTCCAAAACTTTCCAGGCATTGTGCTCAAGCTTTGTAAATTCAAATCCCCTTTTAGGACTGATATCTTTGAAAAACAGTATGAAGTAGGGACAGACTGAAAATATGCATCCTCTGAAAGACCACATTGTGCTACAGTGGGATTTAATGTCTGTCTTTGCATACTTGTAGTGCAGCAGTGGCGTGTGAATGGGACAGATAAACGTCACTTGTAATAGTAGGAGGAAAGGCTACATTGCAAGCATTTTTGGCACAGTGACTGCATTCTTATTGTAAATTAAATTTACAATGTGTTGAAAATGTAACATTGTGATTTGTCAGTGATTTTGCAGCCACGATTTTGACAAAACAGACGAATGTGGATTCAACTTTGCCCTGCGACTTGAAGTACGACTTCAATGACCAGGGACCCAACTCAATAATTAAGAGGAACTGGGTTCCCCCTTCATGAGCATAACAGGCCCTTTGGTCTGGTATTGATTTTAGGCGAAACCCAATGCTGAAAAAACGGCATGGAGGTCCCTCAAAATCCATACCAGACCCTTATGCGAGCACGCAGCCCGGCAGGTCAGGAAAGGGGGCGGGGACGAGTGAGTGCCCCCCTCCTGAACTGTACCAGGCTGCATGCCCTCAACATGGGGGGGTGGGTGCTTTGGGGCAGGGGGCCCAAAAGCAGGGCCCAAAGCCTTGCCCCCATGTTGATGAGGACAAGGGCCCCTGGCTGTTGGTTGTCGGGGTCTGTGGGTAGGGGGCTTATCGGAATCTCTTTATAAGGGGACCCCCAGATCCCCGCCACCACACCCTATGTGAATGAGTATGGGGTACATTGTACCCCTACCCATTCACTTGGAAAAAAAGTGTCAACAATAAAACACACTACACAGGTTGTTAAAGTAATTTATTAGGCAGATCCAAGGGTCTCTTCCGACTTCTCCGCTTCTCCATCCTCCTCTCTGTGCTCTCCGGTTCTTCTCCCGCTGTCCCATGTCTTCTGCCGGGTTCTTCTGCTCTTTTGCTTGCTCTTTTGCTAGCTCTTGCCCGGTCTTCTCTATTGTCTTCTTCCCTCTGCTCTTCTTCCGATGTTGACTCAATGCGCTCTCTGGCTGTAATGCTGTGTGTGCGGTGCGCAGCGACTTATTAAGGCATGGAGCAGGGTCATCGAGTGATGTCAACCGGTGCACCACCCCCCCCCCCTTATGATGACACCCCACCCGGGAGAAGGTTGTATAAGTGTGAAAGGGGCCTTAAACTCCTGAAGATTTTACCCCTTACTTTTTGCTATGCTATACTTTAACTGCCAATTGTGCAGTCATGCAACACTGTACCAAATTCAATTGATATAATTCTTTTTACACAAATAGAGCTTTCATTTGGTGGTATTTGACCACCACTGAGTTTGTCATTTTTTGCTATAAAACATATCCAAATAGAAAAAAAAAATCTTCATAAATTTTGGCCAAAGTTTATATTGATTGATTTGGTTGAAAGTTATAGTGCTTACAAACTATGGTGTTGATCTTCTAAAGTGCACTTGGAATTGCAGTCGCTGTAGCTCTGAGGGGAAGATCTGAAACAAGGGGAAGCTCTGCTGATTTTATCATGCAATCGTGTACAAGCAAAAATGCTGTTTTTTATTTTCCTTGTATGTCCCCCTCAGATCTACAGCGACTGCACTTCCAAGTGCACTTGCAGTGCACTTGTAGTGCAAAGAGGATTTGCCTTTAGCAAATACACCCCAATGGTATATGGACTGAATTTTTTTTGTTTATATTCTACTAAAGGCGGCAATCAGCGACCTATAATGGGACTGCAATAGTAAGGTGGGTAATCTGACACTTACTATTGCTGGGGAGAACTAACTGCCATTTACATCACCAGTGGCAGTGTCACTAATACTGTGATCAGTGATAATACTATACACTGTTACTGTACTAATGACACTGGCTGTGAAGGGGTTAACATCTAGGGCAATCAAGGGGTTAATAGTGTGCCTAACTAAGTGTAATGTGTGTAAAATGTACTGCTTTTTATGAATGATCTCTCTGTTTCTCATTTCTGCTTTGCAGGGATGAGAAACTGACAAATCGCTCCCTCTGTTCAAAGCTCTGTGTTGTTTATCAAACTGGAAACTTCTGACAGGCTTCTGCTGTGTACAATCACAGTGGGAACCAGGCAGGGACATGCGATCCAACTCCACAGGGCACCAGTTTTGGGGAAACGCATTGGGGAGGAGCTAGTATGTGACGTCATCCCGCATGAGCCTGGACGGGTGGTCCTGTGGCCATGCTTTATACATTGCAAATTTTCTTCTGGATACATGTAAGCACAACCTTTAATTTTTTTTTTTTATGTCACAATGTAGAGTATAAGATTTCCGATCATCTGTGCCCAGTCTTGCCACACAGAGTTAATACAGATTTGAGTAATCCTCTTTCAATGTTCAGTAAAATTAACAGCCTTCCAGATAAAAACCTGCCTAAATAAAAAGTCAGCTTTCTCTCTTCTTGCTTTGAGTGACAGGTTATTTACATATCTAGCTTGGACATGTTTATCTTATGTTATGTTAATCATAACATGAGGTATAAAAAGTAAAAAATCCACCCCTCCCCCACATATCACATCCTGGTAATATACAATGAACTTTGGATCACCTCATGTTATGATAACAAAACATAACATATGATAAACATGTTTGTCCAAGTAGATTTGTAAATAACCTCTCACTCAAAGCAAAAACAGAGAAACGGACTTTATAATTTGGCAAGTTTTTATCTGGAATTCTGTTAATTTGCACTGAACATTACAAGAGGATTATTAAGCGCTGGATTAACTCTGTATGGCAAGACTGGGCACAGATGATAGGAAATCTTAGGCCTCTTACACACGAGCAGACAGATTTGTTCAAATTTGTCTGTCGACAGATTTGAACAAATCTGTCTGCTGGGATTTTGGTTTGCTCGCGTGTACACCGAGCAAACCAAAATCCCCGCCAGCAGACGGTGCGCTGACGTGTTCGGTGACGTGGCGGTGACGTTGACGCCGCCACGTCACCGCACCAGGAAGTAAAAACATTTCCGCGCATGCGCCGAATCCATTCGGCGGCGGTGCGGCGGCGGTGCGGGACGACATGTCTGCTGGTAAGTGTACTAACCAGCAGACATGTCGGGGGCGGACGGATTCCCACCCGATAGATTTCAAAGCATGCTTTGAAATCTGTCGGGTGGCCAAATCCGTCGGCGCTCGGCGTACACACGATCGAATCTGTCTGCTGAAACGGTCCAGCAGACCGTTTCCAGCAGACAGATTTGATCGTGTGTACGAGGCCTAATACTCTACATTGTGACATCAATAAAATTTTTGGGGGGTTTACATCCACTTTAACTCTATTACACTATGCGGCTTCATCTCTTTTATGTTTAAATGCTTGTCTAACTATTGTGTGGCTGTGAAGCATATGCCTTAAAGGGGTTGTAAAGGAAATATTTTTTTTCCCTAAATAGTTTCCTTTACCTTAGTGCAGTCCTCCTTCACTTACCTCATCCTTCGATTTTGCTTTTAAATGTCCTTATTTCTTCTAAGAAATGCTCACTTCCTGTTCTTCTGTCTGTAACTACACACCGTAATGCGAGGCTTTCTCGCATTACGGTGTGTAGGAGAAAGCCTCTTGAGGGGGGAGGGGGCAAACACACAGCTCCTTTCTCTATCAGCAAAGTAGAGAGTATCCTGACTTGCCTGCTCGCCCCTCCCCCCTCAAGGGGCTTTCTCCACGCCTTGCATTACGGTGTGTAGTTACAGACAGAAAAACAGGAAGTGAGGATTTCTCAGAAGAAATAAGGACACTTAAAAGCAAAATCGAAGGATGAGGTAAGTGAAGGAGGACTGCACTAAGGTAAAGGAAGCTATTTAGGGGAAAAAAAATATTCCTTTACAACCCCTTTAAGGCATATGCTGCACAGCCACACAACAGTTAGACAAGCAATTAAACATAAAAGAGATGAAGCCGCATAGTGTAATAGAGTTAAAAGAAATTTCCTTGAATTAAAAGGTTGTGCTTACATGTATCCAGAAGAAAAATCGCAATGGTGTATAAAGCATGGCCACAGGACCAGGCTCACGGGGGATGACGTGGGGGAGGTTGAGACTCATGGGGGATGACGTCACACACTAGCTCCTCCCCAGCGCGTTTCCCCAAAAGTAAAAGGAAGCTATTTAGGGGGAAAAATGTCCTTTACAACCCCTTTAACTACATTCCAGCAGTGGGAACACTGAAGCTTTTTGCCATTGACTGGATGATTTGGCTTACGAGATATGGTGAGAGCATCGGCTATTTGGGAGACATATCAAATACTGTTTCGATCTCTATAATTTGAGACCTCCACCATTTGGTAAGAGGCCAACAACTATATCACTTGGAAGAGCACTTTTCATATGCACTGGAGCATTTTATATTACATATGGAGCACTGAGCACTTGGATGAATATGATTTTTATATTACATTTGGAGCACTGAGAACTTGGATGAATATGATTTTAATGATTATGGACTTTTTTTATTTTATGGTTATTCACTTTGTATATTTATGATATATTATTGTTCACATGAATTTATGAGATATATTTGTATGTTATTTTGTATAGTTTATTTTGCAACACTTTATACATTTTGGATGTATATTTAAAGGGATAGCACACTTTTTTTGACAATTAATGTATTACCTTTCATTGCTCTTTAATAATTCAGACTGAAAATTTCCAGGACTACATGTACCAATCTTGCATGCATTGCAAACATTACAGTTAACTTTATAATGCTAGTGTAGGGCCTGGTTACTTTCCAGAACCGGTGCTATGTTACATTTAGAGGGGGTCAGAGAGTTTGTTAACTCTCACCATGTTGATTTGTTCAAATTTGGGTCTCTGTCTCAGCTTTGGCTGTGCTGTGGGTCCATTCTGTAGTTTCTGGGGTGCTGATCTCACCCCAGGTCGGCATGTGGCAGCAGTGGAATCAAGGATTGGGTGCTCTTGCCCAAGAGCCTATCAGGAGGGTTTGGCCTCGCTGTGCATGCTGGGAGAGAGTATTTATGGGGCAGATGCCATCTTCCTGGGTTCTCTCCTCGTGTGGCGCCCGCGAGGAGAGAACCACTTCACGTTGCCCCGGCAAATGGCCTTCCAGGCCGGGGTGCACGTGCAACACAAGGATCCTGGCTTCGGGACCATGTTGGCTCGGAGCAATAGATCTGCCGCTTGGGGACTCAGTAATCGACTGGGTCCCACCTAAGGAGGTCCTGGGCCATCCAGTTGGAGGAGGCCATACGGTGGAAAAATGTGCCTGAGGAGTACCAAGAGAGGCTGGTGTTCCTATAGGGGCCTTACCATCCATCAGGGACCAGGGGAAACGGACACTGAGAGACTGGATGTTGGCTGCCTATCAGTCGATACCCTAATTTAAAACTACCTGAAGGAGATCCAGGTGCCAAGTCTGCTAAGGAGGATTATCTCCGCTGTTCACTTATCAGGAGGGTCTGTGGCAGAGACTTTTCCCTAAGGTTCGAGTGACATTCTGGCTGCCAGGCTAGTAAAAGAGGCCTGTCCAGGTGTGCTACACCCACTCTGGCTGGAGTGGTGAAAGAGACATTACACGTGGGAGCAGGACTGTTTCCCTATTACTGACACCTGAAACTGCTATCTTCATTTCTATTAAACCTCTACTCTTCACCAAGTTTTATTATTTTTACCTGGCTGGGTAATAAAGAGCACAGAAAAAGACACCTGTCGTGGACATTCCGTTACTACAACTTTCATCAAACACCCCTAGACGTCAGAGAAACACAAGGTAACATGCTGCCCAAAACAAACAAGCAGCTCCTCCGGGGGTAGTGCTACACTAGTAAATAGTGATGTGCAGCAGATGGCAAAAGCATTCAGAACTTGTAAGCAAATTTATTTCCAGATTTACCAGGGTGCCAGCATTTGAAATAATTGTTTTTAGAACTAGAAAAATTGCAGAACGCACACCTGGGATACCAGGGGAATGGCATACCATTATTTGGGGTTTCAACTTCCTATTTCATTTCCAACAGAAAGGAGTATAGTATACTATTTTCTAATTTAAATAATTGTATATAATGTTTATCATCTTGGCCCTAATTAAATCAAATTCAGGTTCTTACACTAGCTGCATTGAAAATAATAAGTATCACTATTTACTAATGAATATATGGTATAGCTGCACTCACGCATTAAAAGGATATGGCAATTGTTAAAGTGGAAGAACTATTCTTAAAAATGTCCCCTCCCCTCCTTCTACTTATCCTGTATAACCTGTATAAGAAGATCAGTATATATGCCTATTTTACTTCTGCTCCTGTCCTGACATGTAATCTTGAGTTCTGTGTAATGGAGCACTCAACAAGGGCAGCGAATTTTAGGAGCAAAAACATGGAATATCCAGGCTCAAACTTACCGACCCATCAGCAACCAACCAAATTCATCTGTCTAACATAAGGTGACCAGATTTGTTTAATTAAATCTGGGGACATCTTTTTTTTACTAGTAATGGCGGCAATCAGCGACTCTCTCTGCCCGTCGTCGCAGCCCCCCTCGCAGCCTGTCAAGTCTCACTCTCCGGTTCCCAGATACTACTGGGTGGGGAGCGGAAGAAGATCACTCTGCCAGGGAAGGCAAAGAGATAAGCAGGCAGGCGGCTGGCCGGGACTTGAGACAAGGCAGAAAAACATGCGAGCGGAGCTGCATGGACATGCATCCGAAACTGAAGAAATATTCCCTCCACTCCGACCAGCACATGATCATCAGAAAGGGGCATATGGAAAAAATACACCCCCCTAAGCTAGTACAGTAGGAGCGGGGATACAAGGGGGGGGGGGTTGTAATTCTTTTTTTTTATTTTGCACTGACTGTCTTTGAAATTGCCCCAGCCCCTGTTCAAATCCAATCCGGGGACAAAACCGGGGACAGACTTGGTCCGGGGACAGTATCCTCAATCCGGGGACTGTCCCCTGAAACCGGGGATGTCTGGTCACCCTAGTCTAACAGTGTGTGTTAAAAACAGAGCTTTAGTTGCATGCATTTGCAAATGCATGTGTAAGCTGCAGGCCCCGTCAAGGCTCTCTGTATACTGCAGTCCTAACTATAACATTGCATTTTAAGTCTCCTCAGTAGAAGCACATGACTGCTGATGGATAGATAAGGGGCAGGTGACTGGAGGTAGTCCAGTCCTCATTAAAGGGGCAGAAGCCTGAATCTGACAATAGCAAGCGAGGTAACCAGCAGTAATTGTAATGATCAGCTGGTTACTGAGCCTTCACAGTTAAAGGAGTTGTAAAGTCTTGAGGTTTTGCACCTTAATGCATTCTATGCATTAAGGTGAAGAACCTTCTTTTTTGCCATTGGCTCCTGCTGCGGTCAATCAAATCCAGTGACAAGGGAGCCGGGGGGCAGGGCAGAGTCCTGCTATCTGTGTCAATTGACTTGGGAGTGTGCCCGAACGAGTGCCCCCATGGAAAGCGGCTCTTCATGGGGGCACCTGATTAAGAGGAGAAGCCTCAGAAAAGAAGGATCGAGGGCCCTCTGTGCATAACCATTGCACAAAGCAGGTAAGTATAACATTTTTGTTATTTAAAAAAAATATTTAATGCAGAGCTTTCAAACATCACAAGTGGGAGTTATCAAACAAATTCTCCAATGTAATAACAAAACTCTATAAGGCTAGATGACAAGCATATATATATATATAAATATATATATATATAAATATATAAAGGTATGATATATTGTCTGCATGTTAGCTGATGCACAAATAATCCAAAGTAGTGCAAAAGACATTGGGAATAGAGACTCCCGTTGGTGTCAAGAAAGATAAACCTCTGGACTATTTGACATACCGTATTTATCGGGGTATAGCGCGCACCCCTAAAGTTGCCGCCATTCCTGTGGAAAAAAAGTTTTGTACTTACAGTTTTGGTGTCTTGCGCGGCGTCCGTCCATCGGCGGGCTTCGGGTGTCTCTCTCGGCGGGTCCGGCGTCCTCGCGGGCGTCCTCCTCGCTTTCCCGGGCGCCGAGTTCCAAATACTCCTCCGGCATATACCGAGCGCAGTACACTCGGGTATAGTCGGGCAGACTCGGCTCCTCTCACGCTGAAGTCCTGGACGTACAGGACGTGAGCGCGAAAGGAGCCGAGCTTGCCCGACTATACACGAGTGTACTGCACTCGGTATATGCAGGCGCAGTACACTCGTGAATAGTCGGGCAGGCTCGGCTACTCTCGTGCTCACGTCCTGTACGTCCAGGACGTCAGCGCGAGAGGAGCCGAGTCTGCCCGACTATACCCGAGTGTACTGCACTCGGTATATGCCGGCGCAGTATTTGAAACTCGGCACGGGAAAGCGGCTATCGGCGTATACCGCGCACCCACAATTTTGCCCTGATTTTCAGGGCAAAAAAGTGCACGGTATATGCCGATAAATACGGTACATATTGTGCACAACATGGAGACACCTGGGGAAAGTTCTTTAAGGAGGGATACATTCATTTGTATTGTGAATACATACTGAAGTATATTTCATTTATTGGAGTCTAGATAATTTGTGCAGCACCTTTAGGACTCATTCACACGTGTGTTGCTTATGAAGAATGAAGTAATGCTCATTAATTAGATTGTAAGCTCTAATGAGCAGGGACCTCTGATTCCTACTGTATGAAATTGTACTGTCCGCCCATATGCTGTAAAGCGTTGTGTAAACTGTTGGAATTATATAAATCCTGTATAATGATAATAATAAAGTAAAAGTGATTGGGTGAAAGATCTCGCGCCAATAGTGGGGAAGGGTAAAAAATATATAAAATAATAAAAAAGCTGCTCCCTGAATAAATCAAATAGATTGAAGTATAATAATTGTGTACAGGAAATAGGGGCGCTAGAAAATTAGATAATAGGTAAATAAATACTACCTATCCCAATATAACATAAATCAATGATTCCAACATATATTGTGCAACGTGTATATAAATTCAATGCCTACAGCAATATATATGTGCTTTAGGATAAGTGGATAAGTTAAACAATCTACAATACACGGTGAAATGTATGGTGACCATAAATAAGAAATATATAAAAGTGCTTGGTGCTCAAAAAAGTCCTTGTGGTAGGTTCCACCTTCACCAATGGGACACCTCAAGTGGGGATGGATGGATCCTTACCAAATGGAGTGGACCTATAATAAGGTCGAAAGAGCCTGGATAACAACACCTTGCGCGTGGGGGATTCCAATAATGTTGAACAGATATAACGGATGTCATAAAAAGAGAAAAGAACAGCTCCCATAGTGTACAAACGGTTTAATGGAAATATAAAACAGATACACCGTGCAAGTGGCCCCTTACTTGCATAGGTTGCCCCGTATCCGGCAAGGCATGTAAGCTTAAGCGTTATGGACGAGAGAAACGAGGACCGGGTGCGTTCCACTGCTGTGCTGTGGAGGGAACCATGATCGTCCGGAAGTGAGTAATCAATGCGTGCCCAGGTACCCGCCTCGACATATGTTTCGATATGATCGTCATCAGGAAGCGCTTCCTCGTTTCTCTCTCCATACGCTTAAGCTTACAGCCTCAGTGCCGGGATACGGGCACCTATGCAAGTAAGGGGCCACTTGGCACGGTGTATCTGTTTTATATTTCCATTAAACCGTTTTACACTATGGGAGCTGTTCTTTTCTCTTTTTATGACATCCGTATATCTGTTCAACATTATTGGAATCCCCCACGCGCAAGGTGTTGTTATCCAGGCTCTTTCGACCTTATTATAGGTCCACTCCATTTGGTAAGGATCCATCCATCCCCACTTGAGGTGTCCCATTGGTGAAGGTGGAACCTACCACAAGGACTTTTTTGAGCACCAAGCACTTTTATATATTTCTTATTTATGGTCACCATACATTTCACCGTGTATTGTAGATTGTTTAACTTATCCACTTATCCTAAAGCACATATATATTGCTGTAGGCATTGAATTTATATACACGTTGCACAATATATGTTGGAATCATTGATTTATGTTATATTGGGATAGGTAGTATTTATTTACCTATTATCTAATTTTCTAGCGCCCCTATTTCCTGTACACGATAATAATAAAGTGTCTATAGCATTTATGATGTGTTTATGATGCGTTTTCATTGCTTTATGAAGTGCTGAGAAAGCTTCAAGAATGCTTGATAAATGCCAATGAAAGTGTTGCTTTTCTAGTGGGAAGTGTTTAACCACTTGCCAGCTGTATAACATACATATAGGATGGCAAGGTGGCTCTCCTGCGCCAGATCACGTACTAGGTATGTGATCCAGCACTTGCGGGTAGAGGGCACGTGCCGCCGGCAGCCCAGCTGTGCTGTGATTAAACACAGCAGATGCCGATCAGCGGGTGCTAGCCAGTGGATGGTCGTCAGCACCTGTCGATTGGCGAGAATTCACAGTCCTGTCCTGTCAGCAGGTAATTTTTTTTTTTTTTTTTCGCAAAGCAGGGAATAAAATCCATTACTTAGTAAAAGCACCACACACAGTTCACCAAATGCAGGCTAGACACTCATTTAACCCTTTGATTACCTTAGGTGTTTAACCCCTTCCCAGCCAATGGCATTATTACAATGACTGTGGATAGTATTAGCACTGATCACCGGTTCCCGCAAAGTGTCAAAAGTGCCAGTTAGTGTTCGAATGTTCTCCGCAATATCACAGTCCCCATATAAGTCGCTGATTGATCCCCGCCATTACTTTTTAAAAATAAATAAATAAACATTTCAGTACATTATACATCCCATAGTTTGTAGACGATATAACTTTTGCGCAAACCAATCAATATAATTATTATGATTTTTTTTTACCAAAAATATGTAGCAGAATACATATTGGCCTTAATGTATAAAGAAATTTGAGTTTTAAAAATAAAGAAATTATTGGATGTGTTTTAGAGCAGAATTTTTTCAAAATTGTCTGTCTTTTTTTGATTATAGCGCAAAAAAAACACAGTGGTGATCAAATACAACCAAATGAAAGTTCTATTTGTGGGAATTAAAGTATATACATTTTATTTGGGTACAGCTTTGCACGTGCAATTGTCTGTTAGGCCCCTTTCACACATGGACTGTTCATTTCATCAGTTCAGTAGCGTTTTTTCAAAGAAAAAAAAAACGGATCAAGTTTCAGTTTCTCATCAGTTTCTTTACATCCACTGCCAATGCAAAAACAATTGCAAAAAAATGTTGTTTACATCCATTTTTTGTCCGTCCTGTTATTAATAGAACAAAAAACAGAAAATTGTACCATACATACCGTAATTTTCTTTTCCTGGTGCCTATCCATGGCAGCATACCTGTGACAAGCTCTGCCTTGGCTCCTCCATCAGGACTAGAGAATATTATAAAAGAGTTGGTTAGCACTGCCCCCACATTCTCCGTAATATAGAATACCGAGGGTGGGATTGTATGCTGCCATGGATAGGCACCAGGAAAAGAAAATTACTGTAAGTATGGTATAATTTTCTGTTTTCCTGGTGCCTCCATGGCATCATACCTGTGACAAATAACTAGCTGAGATGGGTGGGATGATGCTTAGAGGTTTATTTTAAAGGAATTATTATTATCATTAATAATTAGAGGAAGCAACGGCCGATTTGATCGCCTGTCTGCCGAACTCTACCGATGAGAGAGCTCCTGGGTCTACCCGGTAATGCTTCAGAAACGTATGTTGGGACGACCAGGCTGCTGCCCTACAAATATTTTCGATTGACACATTTGCCCTTGCCGCCCAAGAGGCAGATACCGCCCTAGTGGAGTGCGCCCTGACCATTAAAGGGGGGTCCAGACCCCTCCCCCTGTTCACCTTGTGGATGAGCTTAACGATCCATGAGGCAATTGTTCTTGCTGACGCCTCCTTGCCTTTGCTCTTCCCCCAGGGAATTATAAGCAACCTGGTGTCCAGTTTGTGAAGAGAACCTGAATCCTGTTCTAAAAAAGTTGAGAGTGCCCAGGGTTCCGACATGGTCAAGGATGATGCGACTTGGGGATAAATCCTCGCACTGTTCTGAGTTCCACTCTGTCAGGGTAGAATATGATATGATTATCATCTGCCCCTAAAGCTTGGAGCTCTGAAACCCGTCTGCCAGAGGTTATGGCTATCAAGAAGGTAAGCTTCAAGGTTAGATTCCAAAGTGATGCCGAGTCCGAAGGAGCAAAAGGTGGGCTGGCTAAGGACTCTAGGATGATAGCGAGGTCCCAGGTGGGAAAAGACTGTTTAGTTGGCGGTCTGATCTTTCTGACGGCCTTGAAAAATTGGATTGTTAACGGATCCTCTGCCCACCTTCTACTGGTTGCTGTTGAAATTGCCGCTACCTGTACCTTTAATGTACCCAGAGCAAGGCCCATGTTCAGGCCTGCCTGCAAAAATTCAAGAATTTGAGAGGATGGAGAATGTGGATCGCAGCTTCTGCCAATCATGAAGGCCCTGAACTTGTTCCACACCCTATCGTATATACTGTTTGTGGAAGGCTTTCTAGCCCTGAGGAGGGTTGCGATAACCTCATTGGAACATCCTAGGGATTCAAACCTTTGCCTTTCAGCCTTTAAATGTGAAGGTTCAGCCTGCCTGGATCTGGATGGGTGTGTTATCCCTGAGACAGGAGGAAGGGTATCAACGGAACTTTGACTGGAGGCTGAGTACATTGCTGTAGGAAACCAAGGACGTCTCAGCCAGTATGGTAGAACCGTTATTACTGTTGTGGATTCTATCATGATCCTCGCCAGAAGTTTTGGAATGAGAGGCGGCGGAGGGAAGGCATAGGCCAGATTGCATGCCCAGGGGGCTGAGAGAGCGTCTACTGCTTCTGCCTGGGGATGTGGGAGCCACGAGATGAACCTTGGAAGCTTAGTATTGCACGCTGTCGCAAATAGGTCCAGCTCGGGGAGCCCCCACTGGTTCACTATCCAATTGAAAATTCTTGGGTGCAGAGACCATTCGTTGGCATCCATGAACCTGCGAGACAGGAGGTAGGCTCTTGAGTTGAGATGACCGGGCAGGTAGACTGCCCTTAGGTCTTTTAGATTTCTTTCTGCCCAGAGAATTATGGGTTCCACCTCCCTCAGCAGGGACCTGCTGTGCGTCCCTCCTTGTCGGTGTATATAAGATACAGCGGCTCTGTTGTCTATCCGTAGAAGAACTGATCCCCCCCATGATCTCGAATTCTAGGGCTAGTAATGCACGGTAGGCTGCCCGGATCTCCAGGATATTTGATACCAGGCCTGTTGCATGAAAGGACATCTCCATTGCGCTGAGATCTGGTTGCAGTGTGTGTCCCAGCCTGCTGAACTGGCATCGGTGGTAATTGTGATCCAGTTGACATGCCCTAACGGACGTGACTTCATCAGCGTGTGTTTCTTCATCCACCAATGAAGACTTTTGAGTATCAGGGTCGTCAGGCATATGGGTTGAGATAGATATTGTTTGTTCCACTGCCTCAAGAATTCCAGTTGGAAATATCTCAAATTCCAATGGGCCCAAGGGACCATAGGGATACATGACGACATCCGGCTTATCAGGCTCAGACAGTTCAAAGCGGTCAGATAGGGTCTCGCACTCACACTCTTCATCTGCCGAATAATAGACGTCACCTTCTGAGGTGGAAGGGATACTGTTCCATTCTCTGTGTTGAACAGTGCTCTCAGATAAATAATTTCCTGGGTTGGAGAAAGGTGACTCTTCTCCTGGTTTATCTTCCATCCAAATAGGGAGATTTTTAATGTGAGTTCCCACAGCGCCACGTTTCGGGTAGCTTTGTAGATGGATCTGAGTGCAGATTGCCATTGGGCTTCAGTAAGCGTTTGGCCTGTGTCTGTGTCCCATTGGAATTGTGGTTTGGCTTTGGAGAAGACCTGTTTTTGGTGAAAAATGTTATCTTTTTCGAGGAGTAGTCGGTCAAAAAAGACCACACTGTAGGGGGAATAGGGTAGCACGGCCTGGACATTTGAGATATACAGTGTTTAATTCTAATGTAAGTAAAGAGTTCTGATTGGTTCAGGTGAAACTTGGTTTGTATCTGAGGGAACGTAAGTAATGTTTCTCCACAGAATATATCTTAAATGTAGGATATACCGTTAGCTTTCCAATGTTTTAACTCAAGGTCTTCAGTACAGAAGGCTGTTCAGTGGAATAGGAGTGGAATAGGAGGGTGAAATGGATGATTGTTCACCCTGCTGAACAAGAAATTTCCAAGCTAAGGCTGATGCTCTCATCGTGGGAGTGAGTGAGCTAGATACCAATGCACCATGTAGGACCCCCAGAATCCAGTCTCGGACAGGGGCGGACTGACCATTGAGGAACTCGGGCACTGCCCGAGGGCCCCATGCCACTAGGGGGCCCCATCAGGGTTGCCAGGCTCATTAAAACCAGGGACAGTATGTAAAAATCTGTGTTTTTTTTACATCTGTCCCTTATATGTTCAAAACCTACATGCTTTTGATGTGAAAATCCCGAGATTTTAGCTGCATTACCTCTGTACTGCCACCTGGCTTGGTGGCCATCTGTAAGCCTGGGGGCCCCATAATCTTCTATTGCCCGGGGGCCCCATGAGTTGTCAGTCCGCCCCTGGTCTCGGAGGTTGTTATGTTTAATCAATATGGATTCCAGCTGTCCCCACAATGTAAGGGGGAATGGCTGGAACCAATCCCTAAGCTGAGTGAGAATTGAAGCCCAGTAATATTCTTTAAAATCTACAGAGCCTGCCCCTCCCGCACATTTATGTTTGGTGAGCAGTTGTTTTGCGCAGCGGGGCTGCTTACCTTACCACAACAGTTTGTTCAGGGTAGTTTGTAGGGACTGGAAGTAGGATGCTGGAATAGGGATAGGGAGTGTCCGGAACAAATACAGTAGCTGCGGCAGGTGCATCATTTTAAATGCTGCGAGTCTGCCGGACCAGGAGAGTTCATGCTTGGCTAGACCAATAGTGTCTTTCTGGAGTGTATCGAGGAAGGGCTTAAAATTACTTTTAAATACATTTTTGGTGGAGCTTGTCAATTGGATTCCCAGGTAGGAAATCTCGTGATCTGCCCATTTATAGGGAAATTGTGTTTGCAGCAGGTTCCTGGTAGTGGCGTCAAGGCCCAGGTCTAGTATATAGGATTTATTGGCATTTACTTTATAGTATGATACCTCACTGAACCATTGAAGGGTCTTTTGCGCTTCTAGAAGTGACGTTGTCGGATCAGTCAACATAAGTATGACATCGTCTGCAAACAGACTGAGCTTGTGAGAGGTAGGGCCTATTCGAAATCCTAAGATGTGTGGGTTTTGCCTAATGTGTTCTGCTAGAGGTTCTATGAGTAGATTAAAAATCAGCGGCGACAACAGGCAGCCTTGTGTGGTACCGTTTGTTATGTTGAATGGTTGGGAAATCATGTCGGCCGAAAACACTCGTGCTGATGGGGATGTATAAAGAGCAAGTAAGGCGTTAAGTATGTGTCCCTGGAACCCACATTTTTCGAGTACTCGCCGTAAATAGCCCCAGTGGATTCTATCGAACGCCTTCTCTGTATCCAAGGCTAGGAGCAGAACAGGCGTTCCACTAGACTCAGCGTAGTGAATAATGTCGATCACTCGCCTCGTGGCATCTGACGCCTGTCTACCAGTTGTGAAACCAGATTGGTCCCTATGAATCAGTGTGGGCATGATATTGATAAGCCGTGTGGCAATTGCTTTCGCATAGATTTTTAGGTCTAGGTTGAGGAGTGATATTGGACGGAAATTTTGGAGTGTTACCGGGTCTTTACCCAGTTTGGGCAGTGTGGCAACCAGTGCTTGCAGAGATTTGGAGGAGGTGGCCGCGGTGTTGAATACTGCAGTCAGGGTAGGCGCTAATTGTTGGGCAAAGTGCTTTCTTTTTCCATTTTTCCTTAATCACACCCTTAATTTCGTCCATGAGAGGGAAAAAGAAAATTTGGCGTTTGAGAAGGGGGAAGTACGCCTAAGGCCGCGTACACACGATCGAATATATCTGCTGAAACTGGTCCGCAGACCAGTTTCAGCGGACAGATTCGATCGTGTGTACGGCCTAGCAGACAGGTTCTCCAGCAGACAGTTTTAAAAGCATGCTTTAAAATCTGTGCTGGAAACTCTGTCCGACATGTCCGCTGGTTAGTACGCCTAACCAGAGGAATGGATTCGACGCATGCGTGGAAGTATTTTACTTCCTGGTTCGACGTCACCGCCACGTCACCGCGTTGTCCGTCTGCGGGGATTTTGGTTTGATCGTGTGTACACACACACACACACATCAGAACAAAATCTCCAGGAGACATATCCGATGAAATCGGTCTGTCGGACCTTTTTCATCAGATATGTCTCCTCGTGTATACGCGGCCTTAGGCCTCATACACACGATCAAATCTGTCTGCTGGAAACGGTCTGCTAGACCGTTTCAGCAGACAGATTCGATCATGTGTACGGGCAAACAGATGGATTTGGCCACCCGACAGATTTCAAAGCATCCTTTGAAATCTGTCGGCTGGGAACCCGTCCGCCCGACATGTCTGCTGGTTAGTACGCTAACCAGCAGACATGTCTTCTCGCACACGCGCCGAATGGTTTCGACGCATGCGCGGAAGTGTTTTACTTCCTGGTGCGGTGACGTCAACGTCACCGCCACGTCAGCGCGCTGTCTGCTGGCGGGGATTTTGGTTTGCTTGTGTGTACACGCGAGCAAACCAAAATGCCAGCAGACAGATCTGTTCAAATCGGTCGGACAGACCGTTTTGAACAAATCTATTTACTCGTGTGTACGAGGCCCAAGTGTCTTTGAACAATAAAAGGCAAATCGGAATTCCTAAATGTGCAGCCATTTCTTTTCTTAAAACTTGGCTTGAACCAGCTCAACTTTGCTGACGTAAAAAGCTTTGCCACTGGCAATAATGCTCAATGCCTCTGCTCCTACCTGGCACTGCCAGTATTGCTGGCTGGCTTGATGCTTCTGCACACACACACACACACACACACAGAAGCAAATGGTGTTACCACACAGCTGTTCTGTACAACAAAAAAGTGTCTGGGAGCTGCGCTGTCCTAGTTCTTTATTATTTCCCAGTGCATTCTGGGAAACCGGAGTCTCCACTGTCTCTCCTCCAATGCCTAGCTAACGTTTCATAAATAAAAACAAATGACTGCAGCTCAACCATATAATTAGTGCTCAAACATGTATCAATTCGACAGTCTTTTTGCTCCTTACTCCATCTGAATAGTGATGCTTACAGTCTCTACAATAAACTCAATAAAATTGTGAGTAAAAAAAATAAAAAATATCTAAAAATCCAAAAAATAATAAAACAAAAGTCCAGTGCGCCCCTTTCACAGTGAGGCAGTTTGCAGGTGCTATTGTGCTAAAAATAGTGCCTGCAAACCGACACTAAACATCGGCTTTCACACCGGAGCGGTGCGCTAGCAGGACCACTCCAAAAGTCCTGCTAGCAGCATCTTTGGAGTGGTGAGAAGAGCGGTGTGTTTATCGCTCCTTCCCATTGAAAGCAATGGGAAACCGCGGCTATACCGCCAGTAATGCGGTATTAACCCTTTTTCGGCCGGTAGCAGGGGTCAAAACCGCACCGATAGCGGCCGAATACCGTTGCAATTCCGAAAAATAGCGGTGCTATACCGACACCGCACCTCCCGCCCCAGTGTGAAAGGGGCCTTAAGATGATCGTGATACCAGTGATTAGTGCACCACCACACACCAGTTGAAAAACCTATTCACCTTGGGCATATTACAACATGCTCATCTTTATTAATCCTCAGATCTGCTCAGATCATCAGCCTTCTCCACTCCTCCACAGACTCCAATTAATCTTCAACTTTTCATATACTGGTATCTCCCCAATAAATGACATAAAACAGAAAGGCAACTACATAGCGCTTGCAACTCCTTTATTAAGCACAACCAATAAAATCACACACTCCCTAATGGGGTGGAGCCAAGCCTGTGATGTCACATGAAACATAAAGGCAAATACATAGTGCTTCCCGTTTTAACACTTTTATTTAGGGTTGTCCCGATACCACTTTTTTAGGACCAAGTACAAGTACCGATACTTTTTTTCATGTACTCGCCGATACCGAATACCGATACTTTTTTTAAATGTGTCCCCAAATGCAGCCATGTCCCCCCCACAAATGCAGCCATGTCCCCAAACATATGCACCCATGTCCCCCATACCTAATGATAATGCCGTCGCCTACGCCGCGTTAATCACCATGCGGCGAACATTACAGGCAGCTTTCATTTGAATAGCTGTTTTTCCTGCCACGCCGTGTAAAGGACACTCCCCCTTGCTCGGATCTGTCCAATCCCGAGCAAGGAGGAGTGTCTATACACGGCGTGGCGGGCAAAACAGCTATTCAAACTAAAGGTGCCTGTAATGTTCGCCGCACGGTGATTATCGCGGCAGCGGGGGGGGCGCAAGTATTCTATATAGGCATCGGGGGTATTTGCGGGAGTACAAGTACTCCCGCAAATACTCGGTATCGGTCCCGATACCGATACTGGTATCGGTACAACCCTACTTTTATTAAAAGCCCCCAATAAAATCACACTGATGTCCCGTACACACGGTTGGAATTTCCGACAAGAAAAGTCCGACCGTGTGTAGGCTCCATTAGACTTTTCCTGACGGAATTTCCGCCAACAAAAATTTGAGAGCTGGTTCTCAAATTTTCAGATGGAAAAAATTCCAATTGGAAATTCCCATCGTCTGTAGCAATTCGGATGTGCAAAATTGCGACGCATGCTTGGAAACAATTTGACGCATGCTTGGAAGCATTGAACTTAATTTTGTGACCGTGTGTATGCAAGCCAAGCTTGAGCAGAATTATTTTGGAAAAAACATCCAAGGTTTTTCAGATGGAAAATCTGTTCGGGTGTACACGGCATTACAGGAATAAAACTACAAACAAGCGCTCCTATTAAAATCTAGTTAGCCAGCTCACCACTCTCTGCAGCGGCTCCTCCCTTCCTTCTAGGGAGTGTGTGATTTTATTGGGGGGCTTTTAATAAAGGAGTTAAAATGGGAAGCACTATGTATTTGCCTTTCTGTTTCATGTGATTTATTGGGGAGATACCAGTACATGGAAAGTTGAAGATTAATTTGAGTCTGTGAAGGAGTGGAGAAGGCTGATGACCTGAGCCGATCCAAGGATTAATAGACAGAGGCAACTCTAGGGGGGGCCAGAGGGGGCCCTGACCTCCCCAACATTATGCTGTGCCCCACATGTGCCCCCCCCCCCCCCAAAAAAAAATTACTACAGCTTGACAAGTCACATTCCACATCTTAACAGTGTCATTAGCATACACAATGAACAGGTCTTAGGAGCAGACCTAATTAGCACAATGGACACAAAACAGTATTAGCATCACACAATGGAATGTCTAGGAGCAGACTCAATTAACACCTCATAAGCATGTGTCCCCACATTGAATGAAAACACTCTATTGACCTGTCGGAGTCAAACTTTAACAACTTGTAATATTTAAAGATATCCTGCAAAACATGAATTATCAGTAATGTCCCATCACATGTAATTTATCATTATCATTTCTCAGTCACCCTATGCCCAAAAGGGGCACAGGATGACCCTAGACCCAAGAGTCATTAGTGATGCTGGCACTCGAGTACCCCCATCCTTCAAAAGTCTCTGCGTGTCACGGGTCATTCTGTTACACTTTCACTTTCAGTTAGGCAGGTAATATACAGTGCAAATTTCTTTCCTACATCCACAGATTGCAGGAAAGAAACGTGCATGATTCCTCCATCAACACAGACAGTGCTGACGGGAATATCACTCCTGCCCAGCAATTGTATTCTCCCGACAAACAGTGATTCTCACTAGTGGCTATACAGCAACCACTAGTTATAATCATAAGAGAATCTGCTCATTTAAGCGGATGGCCTATTAAAAATGCTTTTTAAAAGCCAGCAGCTACAAATACTGCAGCTGCTGACTTTTAAAAATAGGACACTTACCTGTCCTGGAGTCCAGCGGCGTCCGCAGCAGAGGACGAGCGTTTGCTCGTCTCTCTGCTGCTCCCCCCTCCATCCACGGTGAGGGAACCAGGAAGTGAAGCGCTGCGGCTTCACTGACCGGTTACCTACGGCGCATGCGCGAGTCACGATGCGCCTGCCGAGTGGCTCCCGCTGTGTGATGGGAGCCGAGAGTTCCCAGCACACAACGGGAAAAACCCGACTTTTGCCCGAGACTGCGGGCCGGAAGTGGGTACAGATACCTGTCTTCAGACAGGTATCTGCACCCCCTCCCCCCTGAAAGGTGTCAAATGTGACACCGGAGGGGGGGAGGGTTCCGATCAGCGGATCTTCACTTTAGGGTGGAGATCCGCTTTAATGGTTCAAATCTCAGCCAGTTCCTGCTGAACCAGCTGAGATTTAAACTGTCTATGGCTGGTCTTAGCTCTTAGGTAGCCCATACATTGATCACTTTTTTTCATTCAACTATTAGGTTGAGTGAAAAAAAAAAAATCCAATTCCCCCCATCTACACATTATAGATAGATAGATGGGGGAATCCTCCCAGTGTGGACCAGTGCTGGAATAACCAGAGTTGCTGTCCTGTCCCGGCTATTCACAGCGCTGGTCTCTGTCTCCTTGGCAGCGGCGGCAGCACATTGGAACCCAGTGCTGGTTACTTTATGGGGCTGATGTACAGGAGGCCAGCACAATTTGTTGTTACAGATGGGCTGGGCATGTTTAAAAATCCACATGCCAGAGCTTGCCAGGAAGCCCACACTGCACATCGCTAATCACAGGCAGTGAGAGATTTCCCGGTCCGCAACTCTGCACAGATCAGGAAATGTCTCACTGCCTGTGATTGGGCATGTGGGATTTCAAACACACCCGAGCCCATCTCTATTGGTTGTAGACAGTTGAGCTCCCTGCACATTGCTTAGCAGCAGTGGAGCCTTCTGACATGCTGATCGTGATGCAATCCAGGTGATGCTCCCAGTCAAATCCTAGTGTTAAATATCAGAGATTTTATTGATCGAAGCCCACACTTTACAGGCATAGAGCCCACACAACTGCGTTTGATTATATATGTGTGGTTGTACTCTTGATGCTAATAAATACTGTATTTATTAGATCTGACTAGGAGCATTACCTGGATCACATCCCGATCAGCATGTCAACAGAGAAGGTTATACAGCATTACTGCTGCTAGGTGACTGTCATGTCAGGGGGGTGCCTACGCAGGCATCCGATACTAGGCAACAGGTCAATGGGCTGCACTAAAGTCAATAGGCACCAGGATAGTGACAAAATATACGTTTAATAGAAGGTTAAGCACACGTGAAACAATCGTGTAAAACCCCCAAGACAAGCAAGCATAACACAGCAAAACCCCAAACCAATAATCAACAAATATATACAAGGTGGGAGCATATATACCAGGTCAAGCAGGGATGTGAGGAACAAGAGGAAGCAGAGTCCAGGACAGGGCAGGGATCAAATCAGGAGAGTCCAGCACAAGGCAGAGATCAAATCAGGGACAGGTTGGCTCCAGCTAGCAGATCAGGCAGGTAACAGGCTGACAAGGAAAAATACTGAAGCACTGGATTGTAGTGCAGGGCGGGCTTATATACACCTGTAGCAGTTCATCCCAATTAGAAAGGAGTCCATTCCATGGGAGACACCCGCTGGCGGACACCAGAACTGCACCCCTGTTGCTGGGAGAAACAGTGTCACCAGCAGGTGACCAAAGCCATGACATGGATCATGACAGTGACCAGCTGGGGGCTCAGCTCTCTATAACCAATAGTGCCAGCCTTCCCCTGCATGCACCCATAATGTCACCAGCACTAGGTCCTAATGGACTACCGCCGCTGCCAAGGAGACAGATGCCAGACCAGCGCTGTCAATAGCAGGGACAGGACAGCTGGGGAACCCCACAGTGGCAGAACACCAGGGCTCGGTGGCAAGACAACCTTTGCAACCCTGAAAGTTCTCCCACTGCTTTGGACCCATATATCTCTTGTTTTCTGCCACCCTGGGGGGCCCCAGTATAGTAGGAAGGGAGCTCACTGCAGAACATGTAAAAGGGCCCGTTGTGGGATAGTAGTAAAGGGCCCCAGGAGATATATATATATATAAAAAAAAATATATATATATATAATTGCATTTTATAGTTGGCCCCCCTACTTTTGTCCCTGTCCCCCTATGTGCCCCCCCCCTAAATATGAAAGCTGGAGACGCCACTGTTAATAGATGATTAATAAAGTGGATGTAATCTCCAAATTTATGAAATCTGACCTGGGCACATACAGTATCTCAAAAATGTGAGTACACCCCTCACATTTTTGTAAATATTTTATTCTATCTTTTTATGTGACAACACTGAAGAAATTACACTTTGCTACAATGTAAAGTAGTGAGTGTACAACTTGTATAACAGTGTAAATTTGCTGTCCCCTCAATAACTCAACACACAGCCATTAATATCTAAACCGCTGGCAACAAAAGTGAGTACACCCCTAAGTGAAAATGTCCAAATTGGGCCCAAAGTGTCAATATTTTTGTGGCCACCATTATTTTCCAGCACTGCCTTTACCCTCTTGGGCATAAAGTTCACCAGAGCTTGACAGGTTGCCACTGGAATCCTCTTCCACTCCTCCATGATGACATCACGGAGCTGGTGGATGTTAGAGATCTTGCGCTCCTACGCCTTATGTTAGAGGATGCCCCACATTGCTCAATAGGGTTTAGGTCTGGAGACATGCTTGGCCAGTCCACCACCTTTACCCTTGGCTTTTTTAGCAAAGCAGTGGTGTTTGGGGTCATTATGTTGGAATACTGCCCTGCGGCCCAGTCTCTGGAGGGAGAGGATCATGCTCTGCATCGGCATGTCACAGTACATGTTGGCATTCAGGGTTCCCTCAATAAACTGTAGCTCCCCAGTGCCGGAAGCACTCATGCAGCCCCAGACCATGACACTCCCACCATCATGCTTGACTGTAGGAAAGACACACTTCTCTCTGTACTCCTCACCTGGTTGTCGCCACACACGCTTGACGCCATCTGAATCAAATAAGTTTATCTTGGTCTCATCAGACCACAGGATATGGTTCCAGTAATCCATGTCCTTAGTCTGCTTGTCTTCAGCAAACTGTTTGCAGGCTTTCTTGTGCATCATCTTTAGAAGACGCTTCCTTCTGGGATGACAGCCATGCAGACCAATTTGATGCAGTGTGCGGTGTATGGTCTGATCACTGACAGGCTGACCCCCCACCCCTTCAACCTCTGCAGGAATGCTGGCAGAACTCATACGTCTATTTCCAGAAGACAACCTCTGGATATAACACTGAGCACATGCACTTAACCCCTTTGGTCGACCATGACGAGGCCTGTTCTGAATGGAATCTGTCCTGTTAAACTGCTGTATGGTCTTGGCCACCGTGCTTCAGCTCAGTTTCAGAGTCTTGGCAATCTTCTTATAGCCTAGGCCATATTTATGTAGAGCAAGAATATTTTTTTTCAGATCCTCAGAGAGTTCTTTGTCATGAGGTGCCATGTTAAACTTCCAGTGACCAGTATGAGAGAGTGAGAGCGATAACACCAAATTTAACACACCTGCTTCCCATACACACCTGAGACCTTGTAACACTAACGGGTCACATGATACCGGGGAGGAAAAATGGTTAATTGGGCCCAATTTGGACATTTTCACTCAGGGGTGTACTCATTTTTGTTGCCAGCGGTTTAGTTTTACGGCGGCAGGTCGGCTCGGCTGCGCAAAATAACGTAATATCACGTAATCATAATATAACATGATTTTGCATTGCAGCCACTAGGGGCATGCGCCAATGGTCCCAAAAATGTGTCAAAAGTATCCGTAGTACACTTTATGGCAAAAATGCCATATCTATCCCCTATTTTGTAGGCGCTATGACTTTTGCGCAAACCAATCAATAAAAGCTTATTGCGATTTTTTTAACGAAAAATATGTAGATGAATACTTATCGGCCTAAACTGAGGACAAAAATACCACCAAATAAAAGCTCTATTTCTGGGGAAAAAAGGACACCAATTTTGTTTGGGAGCCACGTCGCACGACCGCGCAATTGTTAGTTAAAGCGATGCAGTGCCAAACCGTAAAAAGTGGCCCGGTCATTGACCAGCAAAATGGTCCGGGGCTGAAGTGGTTAAGGCTGCATTCACACCTAGGCGACCTGATCGCGGCGTTTTGTCCAGCGAATTGCCGCGTTTTGTTCCCGCGATTTAACCCCCAGGTCCACATCTCCTATGCCGAACGCCGAAAGCCGCCTGAAAAAAGGGTCCGGGACTTGTTTTGAGCTTCAGTCGTACAGCGTTTCGGCGTTCGGCGTGGTGATTGAACCATCTCCATAGAGGGGAATGTTAAATTTCCCCTCTAGCATCTTAGGGCTGCATTGGCGTCCTGCTTCAGGCGACAAAACACCTAAGTGTGAATGCAGCCTTAAGGGGTTGTAAACCCTTGTGTATTTTCACCTTAATGCATCCTAGGTGAAAAACTTCTGACACTGTTTAGCCCCCTCCCTCCTGTTTTACTCACCTGAGCCTGTTCGTTCCCTTGGTTGAGACGTGCTCTTGCTCTCTGCCCATTGTCTAGGCTCTCGGTTGGATAGATTAAAAGCAACGCAGCCATTGACTCCTGCTGCTGTCAATCAAATCCAATGAAGCTGGCGTCCGGGCCGAGTCCCGCTTTCTGTGTGAATACACGCAGAAGCAGGACCCGGGAGTGCAACCGCACAAGTGTCCACCAAGGAGAGCGCTTCTCCGAAATGGACACCTGTTACGGGGAGGAGCTACCAGCGCTGTCGGGGGACCCCAGAAGAGGACGATTGGGGCCGCTCTGTGTGTGCAAAACGAACTGCACAGTGGAGGTAAGTATGACATGTTTGTTTTATACAATCTGTACACTCACTAATTTACATTGTAGCAAAGTTTAATTTCTTCAGTGTTGTCACATGAAAAGGTATAATAAAATATTTACAAAAATGTGAGGGGTGTACTCACTTTTGTGAGATACTGTATATCTGAAGTGTTTACTTATCTCTCTCCAAAGCCCTAAGTCCTGTGTCTTTCTGCTGCTCTGTTCCTCTGTTATCAGCATCAGGGCCATCTTAATAGCATCATGGGCCCCTGGGCAAAGTAATGCTCTGGGGCCCCTACAGTGGAGACAGTGCAGGTAAACAGACATCAATTAAGGTAGGAGACAGACAAGCGGTGCTTCCCCTTTGGGGTGGAGCTCCGCATTAAAGTGCTCATAAACCCGTAGGGCCCTTTCACACTGGCGCTCCCCATTGAAATGAATTTAAAAACGTGGTAAAAACTCGGTAAAAACGCTGTAAAAACACTGTAAAATCGCGGAGTTTTATCGCGGCAAAACACTGCGATTTTACCGCGTTTTAACAGTGTTTTTGCTGCGTTTTTAAATCATTTCAATGGAGAGGGGCATGGGGGGGCGTTTTAATAGCGCTATTTTTACCGCGAAAACGCGGCAAAAACGCACCAATGTGAAAGGGCCCTTAGAGACCACTTTATGCTACAGGTAAGTCTATAATAAGGCTTACCTGTAGCTACCCAGGATATCTCCTAAACCTGCACGGTTTAGGAGATTTCCCTTGTCCCCTGCATGTGCTGATGTCATTGGCACATACGCACTGGGGCAAACTGTGTGAACCCATAGGAACCTGGCCCCTGCCTGCCACCTACATATAGGAGCACGCAACCCAGCCCCTGCCTGCAACCCACCCATAGAAGCCCGCAAACCGGCCCCTGCCTGCAACCTGCCCACAGGAGCCCGCAACCCGACCCCTGCCTGCAACTTGCCCATAGGAGCCTGCAACCTGACCCCTGCCTGCAACTCGCCCATAGGAGCCCGCAACCCGGCGCCTGCATGCAACCTGCCGATAGGAGCCTGCAACCTGGCCCCTGCCTGCAACCCGCCAATGGAAGCCTGCAACCCGGACCCTGCCTGCAACCTGCCCATAGGAGCCCGTAACCTGGCCCCTGCCTGCAACCGATGGGGTAAGTCTCGGGGTAGGTGGGTGCCGCCAACTAACCAACCGGGGGGAGGGGGGTGTTTGTTTGCTGCCCCCCCCCCCCACCAAAAAAAAAAAAAACAGCAGCCGCCACCGACTTGCTTCAATTGTGCAACAAACTTGTGAAGTCTAGCAATATCTTAGCAAGTCATTCTCAGGTTAGCAGCTATCTGGGTGTGTTCTGAATGCATGGTTTGTGGTGAGAATAAACCATACTTTCATTTATATATGTTCATGTATGTCAATGTTAGAGTGAATGAGGTCTCCCCCACTCTATCCACTATTGAAATATAGGGCTTGGTCTAGAGATATGTGTCTACCCTTCTATGAGCTGCCATCAGGGGCGGACTGACAATTGAGGAACTCGGGCACTGCCCGAGGGCCCCATGCCACTAGGGGGCCCCATCAGGGTTGCCAGGCTCATTAAAACCAGGGACAGTATGTAAAAATCTGTGTTTTTTTTACATCTGTCCCTGATATGTCCAAAACCGACATGCTTTTGATGTGAAAATCCCGAGATTTTAGCTGCCCGCCTCTGTACTGCCACCTGGCTTGGTGGCCATCTGTAAGCCTGGGGGCCCCATAATCTTCTATTGCCCAGGGGCCCCATGAGTTGTCAGTCCGCCCCTGGCTGCCATGTTACATTTCGTATCTATTTTACAATACAGAAATGGCAGCACGAGGAGTGTAGAGAATGTGTCAGATCTATAGCAAGGCAGGACAAACAAAGCAGTCCCTGCTGCGTACCGCCTGGAGCTAGGTACATGTTGTGACCTGGCTGGGGATGGGGACGTCCAGCACGCTGATATAGAGGAAGTGAGAAGGCTGTAGATGAGACTGCAATGTGAGCCTCCCAAGCCCAGGTGGTGCTGTCTCCATTGGAGCGCTCAGCCGTCAGTCCAGGCACCGCTGTAGACCAAGCAATCCCCCCCCGTCCCCCTCCTCCCGGCTTGTGTATGTGTGTCAGGCTCCTCCTATCACTCTAGCTGCGGCCTCCTGTATTTTTTCCCGGCTGAGGCCTGTGTGACATGTCTCCCTCTGACTGACTGTCTGCACACTCCGGAGCCGCGCTCTGAGGGATTTCTGCTTCTTGTCTGGCATGGAGTAAGCGGAAAGATGGCAGGAGGCGGGCAGAGCCACTTTCTGGATGGTGAGAGTGTGGCCTGGGCTGTATGTGTTGTCTGTATACGGCTCTCCGTATTGTGTGTGCAGCATTGCTCTGTTCCCTCTGTATGTACATCAGCGGCGGGGGCAATGGATTAGTCAGGCTCTGCACCTTTCTCTAATGCACCGTACTATATGTCTGTGTGCTTTATATCACAGGCTCCCCCGGTTCCAATGATGCTGTGCTCCAGGTTATTGCAGGCTGCATAGCAATGCTTCCAGTGCCAGTGACTGCTCCAGATGTGTACATGCAATGACCCAGGCTGTGAGGGCATGGGGCAGCTAATTGTGGGCTAGGGGTTCCTGAGTTCTGTCTGCCATCAATGAACAAATGGGTGCACGGCCAGCGGTCCACAGGGATCTGTGTGCATGGTCCGGCGGTCCACGGGGATCTGTGTGCACGGCCAGCGGTCCACGGGGGTCTGTGTGCAGGGTCCGGCGGTCCATGGGATTTGTGTGCAGGGTCTGGCGGTCCACGGGGATCTGTGTGCAGGGTCCGGCAGTCCACGGGGATCTGTGTGCAGGGTCCGGCAGTCCACGGGGATCTGTGTGCAGGGTCCGGCAGTCCACGGGGATCTGTGTGCAGGGTCCGGCGGTCCACGGGGATCTGTGTGCAGGGTCCGGCGGTCCACGGGGATCTGTGTGCAGGGTCCGGCGGTCCACGGGGATCTGTGTGCAGGGTCCGGCGGTCCACGGGGGTCTGTGTGCAGGGTCCGGCGGTCCACGGGGGTCTGTGTACAGGGTCCGGCGGTCCACGGGGGCCTGTGTGCAGGGTCCGGCGGTCCACGGGGATCTGTGTGCACGCGCCGGCGGTCCACGGGGATCTGTGTGCACGCGCCGGCGGTCCACGGGGATCTGTGTGCACGCGCCGGCGGTCCACGGGGATCTGTGTGCACGCGCCGGCGGTCCACGGGGATCTGTGTGCACGCGCCGGCGGTCCACGGGGATCTGTGTGCACGCGCCGGCGGTCCACGGGGATCTGTGTGCACGCGCCGGCGGTCCACGGGGATCTGTGTGCAGGCGCCGGCGGTCCACGGGGGTCTGTGTGCAGGGTCCGGCGGTCCACGGGCGTCTGTGTGCAGGGTCCGGCGGTCCACGGGCGTCTGTGTGCAGGGTCCAGCGGTCCACGGGCGTCTGTGTGCAGGGTCCGGCGGTCCACGGGCGTCTGTGTGGAGGGTCCGGCGGTCCACGGGCGTCTGTGTGCAGGGTCCGGCGGTCCACGGGCGTCTGTGTGCAGGGTCCGGCGGTCCACGGGGGTCTGTCTGCCGGACAGAGCCTGTGCACCACCGGTGTTCTGTCAAAATAGCTAACTTATGAAAATCTCCATCTATGTAATTTTTCCGGTGACTCGCCAGAAGCGTTTTTTAAAAAGTTGGGTGTACTGACAGTGCGCATGCACCCAGCAGAATAACAGAAACCCACAGGAGCTGTTGGAGAACTCAATGAGTTGATAGCTATGGCCACTGCCTTGATCATAGGAGCGCGCCCACAAGCTAACCCCCCTTGGGAGAGTGCTTCCCAAGGGGGGGTTAGCTCTTGCAGGGAGGAGCTGAGACAGCCGCCGAGGGCCCCCAGAAGACCAGGATCGGGGCCACTCTGTGCAAAACGAGCTGCACAGTGGTAGAGGTAAGTATAACATGTTTGTTATTTAAAAAAAATAAACCTTTACAACCCCTTTTAAGGTGAAAAAACATGAAGGTTTACAACCCCTTTTAAAGTGGAGGTTCACCTAAAAATAAACTTTTAACATTGCATTTATGACATTAATAACAATTAGAATCGGCCGTTTTAAAAAAAAAAAATACGTCCGTGCATTGCGTTTCCTATATGCATTCTCTGGCTATGATGGTGGGGGATGGGCGTGCCTAATTGATTGACAGGCATCCGACCGACGCATACAGCGCGTCACGAGATGCCGAAAGAAGCCGAGCGTCGGTGCGCAGGCGCCGTATAAAGCCGCACCAACTTCCGGTTTCTTTCGGCATCTCGTGACGCGCTGTATGCGTCGGTCGGATGCCTGTCAATCAATTAGGCACGCCCAGCTCAGACCTTCATACCCGGAAGCGGCAGTGAGAATGCATACAGGAATCGGTATGTACGGACGTATTTTTAAAAGAAAAACAGCCGATTCTAATTGTCATTAATGTCATAAATGCAATGTTAAAAGTTTATTTTTAGGTGAACCTCCACTTTAATGCCGATCTCCAGTTTTAAAAAACTTTAAATGCTTTGTTTTAGGGTTGTACCGATACTAGTATCGGGACCGATACCAAGCATTTGCCCGAGTACTTGTGCTCCCGATGCTTTACCCGATACTTGTACTGTCGGCGGTGATCAGTGCATGGGGAAGTTCCAAGCACCGATCACTGCTGATTTTAAAGCAGCTGAAAGCCGCCGTGTATCCCGTGCATGCCACCATGTATCCCGTACATCCCGCCGCGCATTCCGCCGTGTTTCTCTCCCCTTCCGTGCCTCTCCTCCACCCCCTGGAATTGTCAGGATGGAGAGCGGGGTAGGAGCCGGTAAATCCGGCTCCTTACTGCTCCGAATGGACAGTCAGTGATCACTGACAGTCCATTCACATAACTGAAACATTGTAATCTGTGATTACAAATGTTTCAGTTTATGAATGAAGAGAAGACGCTGTCTTTACTCCATTTTCAGCGCAGCTAATGCTGCTGAGAAAGGGACAGGGGAACATGTGTCCCTAGTCCCTTTCTCTGTCTCAAAGGGAAAATGTCAGAGGTCAGTTAAGACCCCTGATATCTCACCAAAGCCCGCCCCAACAGGGATGAAAAAAATAAAGAATAAAAAAAACAAGAGAATAAAAAAAATGATTGTAGAAAATAAAAAAATTAAAGAAAAAACACACTGATACGGTCCACTCCCCCCCCCCCCTTAAAAAAAAGAAAGCATTATAAAAAAATTAAAAAAAAACATACTGACTCATGTGCCACTGTCACATTAGATTAAAATAAAGTATCGGTACTTGTACTCGGTCTTAAAAAAAAGTGGTATCGGGACAACCCTAGTTTGTTTGGACCAAGCTGATCTAAACAAACTATCATCTTCAGCAGGGGTCTCCACAAACTGCGGCCCGAGTGCCGGATGTGGCCCTTTGCTAGCCTTCATCCGGCCCTTGGGGCAGTATTGTTTCCAATGACATGAGGTACTATTCCTCCCAATGGAACCAACAATGGGGCACTATTTCTTAGACGAGTAGCAATGATAGAGCACTATTCCTCCTCCTACTGCCCACCAACACTGGGGCCGTGTTTATTCTCACTGATGCTTGGCCCTAGGCCATTTTCTACCCCAACTGGTCAGAATCCGGCCCCCCTGAAGTCTGAAAGACCGTAAACTGGCCCTTTTCTTGAAAAGTATGGAGACCCCTGATCTTCACTAAGAGTTGTAGTGGACTGAGAGCTGCTTAGCCATTCACGGGGAGCTTTGTCTTCTGAGAATGAATACAAAGCTTCCTCTAGTGGTTGGCAGAGGGAGGAATCATGGCGTCATCCTCCCGCGCCTCTGCCTTAGTCGGTCAAAGAAAGCTTTGTATTCATTTATAGAATACAAAGCTGCCTGTGAATGGCTGAGCATCACTCGTGCTGAATCGATTTTTTTTTTTTTTTTATTGTGTGGGATGGGAATTTTCCATACTACTGCCGGGACACAGCGCTGCATACTGTAGCGGAGGGTTATATACGGAGGGTTTAAGAAGCACTACCAACCACTGCATCTCTTATTGAAGGTTATATTGTTTGTAACAGATTGGTCCAAACAAACTACACTAAAATCTGGAGATCCACTTAAGGCCTCTTGCACACTTATGCCTAAAAAACACATCATATTTAGGATTCCAGGCTTTTTTTACTTTTACTGATGTGCAGACTGTTATTTTCAATGTACCTGAACACTTGGGGCCGTAATAATGCACTGCATATAGATCATTAAGGAAAGAAAAAAAACATATGCGTTGCCAGTCAGTATTTTATGCGTTCGTATGGTGTTAATTACAATAGATTAGAATTGCTTTCTGGGAGCTAGAATATACTTTCCTTGCATTTATTTTGCACATATATGCGTAATGTCCGCCAGGAATACTGATGTCAAACATTAGTATCGTGTGCAAAGTACCTGGAAGTTTAGGTTCTTAATTTCACGTTTCCCTGTGGCCAAGCAGAAAAAAATTCTCGGCACCTTTAAAAAAATAAAATAAAAATGTGGCCGCGGGGAAATCGCATCTTGCTTTGGCACTATGCATTTTAGCATTTGGAAAATTGTAACCTGCATTTCAGTGTATAGGGTTGCCATCGAGGTAATCCCACGCCCACGTGTCTGCTAAAATAAATAAATAAATTTGATGCAGCTTTGGAAATGTGTGCGATTTACACACCTTCCTGGAATAATGTTAACCTGGCCTTCATCTCATGCCATTTTCTGTAGAGAAGTGTAAACCGAGTGTAACAAGTTGGTGCAGATGAAAACAGGATCATTATTGCTCTGCTCTTTGTTTTTTACCTGCGCTCTACTGTTTTATTGATAAAATAGTGCAGAGAAAACACTTGCTTTGTTTCACTCTTCTATCACATGAATAAGATCTGTATTGAATGCCTCACAACTGCCAGTCTGTGCTAAAAATTCCAGTTGGAGTAAAAGCTTGAGCGATACTTCTCAATGGCCCTGCTGTCATGCATTTTACTCTGTTATTGAGCATGGCAAAATGCCTGGCTGTGTTAAAATAAAAATAAATGTCATTGTTGCTTGTTTCACCAACATGGCGGGCAAGGTAACGGTGTCTCTGAAAAGGGCTCTCCCCCAACCAATATATCGTTTTCTGAGCGGCTTTCCCTACATAAATGCATCTGTCCCTTGTTCCCTCTGTGTCAAGGACTAGCTGATCAAAGATCGCTCATCACTGGATGGGGTGGGAGCAGCTGGCTCAGGCTCTCAGCAGTGTACTGAGTCGGGCATCTGGGCAGATCCTGACATTATCAGGATTCCTGCAGTCTGGACTGGCTGTGTGACATCAGTAGGAAGCAGGCTTTAGACCCCTTTCACACTGAGCCGCCTATAGCATCGACGGTAAATTTGCGCTATTTTTTCCTGCCGACGCTATAGGCAGATTTGCGGTGCATTTCGGTCGCTAGCGGGGCGCATTTAGCCCCCCCGCTAGTGGTCGAGAAAGGGTTAAAACCGCTCCCTATGCGCTGCTGAACATTGCGAGCGGTATAGCCACGCTGTCCCATTGTTTTTAATGGGCAGCAGCGGTGGAGGAGTGGTATACACACCGCTCCAAAGATGCGGCTAGCAGGACTTTTTTTTACCGTCGTCCTAGCGCAACGCTCCAGTGTGAAAGCCCTCGGGAGTATCAAACGGGAGTATCATGTAAGAGGCCTAAAGGTGCAGAGTGTTTTGTTTTTTTTGTATTGTCATTGTGCCTGCTGGGAAGATTCACCCTCTCTGTTGGTCTTGGTGACCACTGTCTCAGGCACAGAAAGTGATGATAGTGAGGTGTCACTGGGACAGTAAGTGATGGCAAATATCCCCAATGGGCCACAGATAAAAATACTGTTTAGGGTCCGCTCCAGGTAGAACTATTTAGCATTTTTGTCCTTATTTCCCTTATTAAAGTTATTCTTGTTTTTATACACGGTTATCCTCCCACACAAAAACGCATGCTGGGGTCTTACCTTCTTTCCTTTTTGTCTAATTTCCATTTACTAAAACTGGTGGCCACTGCTATTTCTTAAGCCACAGGTCTTCCTATAGTTTTTTCTTCTGTAAACGGTAATGTAATTATGCTGCCACTTGCTGTAGTGGGCAAACCTTGGCATCTCAGACTCTCATTCTAGCCCCCTCCTCGCATTGCGTTTTTTAAATGAGTGACAGGCCAAGAGACTCCTGGCCTGTCTCGCCCACCATGACCTCACACAGTGACTGACCGTCCTTCCACAGCTGTGATTTACAGGCTGTGCAAATGTCCCTTTTTTAGTGTGGCATTATAAAGCTATTGTCAAACCTGGGACGGCAGAGAAGTTTGCAGTGATGTGGGCGGAGTCGGGTGTCTTGAAAGGCACACTTCTGATCTGCCACAAATGTCCACAGTCTAGAGCTGCACGATTCTGGCTAAAATGAGAATCGCGATTAAGATTGACATCATCTTTCTAATTGAAACAAAAAAAAAATTGGCTAACTTTACTGTTTTTTTTTTTTTATTATTATTTTCATTTTTTTTCATTGAAGTGTATTTTTTTCCAAAAAAATTGTGTTTGTAAGACCACTGGGCAAATACAGTGTGACATAAAATATTGCAGCAATTGCCAGTTTATTTCCTAGGGTCTCTGCTAAAATATATTTAATGTTTGGGGGTTACAAGTAATTTTCTAGCAAAAATATTGATTTTTAACTTAAACAAGTGTCAGAAAAAGATTTAGACTTTAAGTGGTTAAACTTCCTGTATTTACACACAGAAGTGTATCCCTTTTGATATACGAATTAGTTACAATGTTTCATGTTGTTAAAAACGTGTCAGACTGCCTGGATGTTTTCTTTTGACAGCTGAGTGAGCAGATAAGTCTCTCCACTTGTTATATGAAAGAATTGGCAAACTCTGCAATAGAGCTTTTCGGGGGGAGGGGGTTGAATCAAGATCACGATTTTTTTAACGATTATTTGTGTAGCTCTACCACAGTCCCACCAAAATGAACTCCCATTGTGTACACTAGTTTCCATTGCATTATGGGAAATGTAGCCTGATGGAGCAGGAAACAGCAAGTGACATTGGTCCCCTGTATGAAGCTGCTAGTTTCTGCTATAGTGATGTTGTCCCACAGTTTTTAACCACTTGCTTACAGGGCACTTATACCCCCTTCCTGCCCAGGCCAATTTTCAAGAATTCAAGCATTCTTTTTGGTAGTATTTAATCCCTACTAGGGTTATTTTTTGCTAAACAAAAAATTACTGAAAATTTGGAAAAAAATATTTCATAGTTTGTTATAAACAGGTACTTTTTGTCCATTGATGTGCACTGATGGGCTGCACAGATGGGCACTGGTAGGTGGCACTGGTGGGCACTGCTTAGCAGCAGTAGCTGTCAGTGTATCTCGATTGCCAGCTTCCGTTTACATCATGTGAACAGCTGTCATTGGCTGACAGCTGTTCACGTGGTAAGGTGCCGGGAGGATGTCCATGTATGGCTATAGTGCGGGCATCAAGTGGTTAAAGGTGAATGTTGGCTAAAATATGTAAGTGGGGAGGAAGGAAATCAATTGTTCATGTACATAGTAAGATGGGTTCACTTTAAATACCTATCCACACATAAAGGAAATTGCAACTCCAATTCCAAAAAGGTTGGGGCTGTGTGAAAAATCTAACTAAAATCACAATGCAATGATTTTCATTTCTCAAAAGTCTCACCTTTTGAATGAAAAGCATTTACTCCTGTAATAAATTAACTTTGTTATCCAGGGACTAAAACTCACCGTACACTTAGTAATTTTGTCTGGCACTATAAATATTTAGAATTCACTGATCAGCAACTGATCAAGAAAACTTTTGCGACATGGCCACACACATTGATCGAAATTGGGCTGGTCACAGCTGAACTAGCCGAATTGACCTTAAATTGTTAATGCACATTTTTTAGAAGAAAATTAAAAGGGGTGCCAAGATCTCAGAGCTAATGTTTTCTCATTGGACATTATTCAGTGTGCCAGCCAGAACTGGAATTTCAGTGCAGTATAGTTACTGCTTCGATTCCCATTTTCATAACCAGCATATCTTATCAATTTATCAGCACTGTCGGAACTGCAGATTGAAGAGACTAGATGCACATTTTGGGCCAGATTCAGGTAGATTGGAGCATCTGGAGTAACGTTTCTCATTTACGTTACGGTGGTGAAATTTTAGGAGCAAGTGCTGTTATTCATGAAGCACTTGCTCCTAAGGTTGCGGCAGCGTATCGCAAATGAGCCGGCGGAATTCAAATTGGGCGGGTACGGGGCGTGTATTATTTAAAATAAGTGCGATCCCGCGGCGAACGTACTGCGCATGCGTCGACTGTCAATGCATCCCAGTGCGCATGCTCCAAATTCTGTCAGTGAACGTCAATGACGTCAAATCCCCATTCATGGACGTTTTACGCAAGCGACGCGATTTTATTTTTTTTCCGACGCGATGACGACGGCTATACTTAACATAGGATACTCCACTAGGGGGCTGCTTATCTTTACGCTGCGTATCTCTTACGGAAACGTCGGAAAGTCACTGCGTCGCGCCCGAATACGATCGTGAATTGCCGATTCCCGCTGATTAACATATTTTCAGCGTAATTCAGCGGGAACGCCCCCGGCGCCATTTTTAAATTAAAGTTGCGATGCGATGGCGAAATTCAATTACGCCGATCGCATCGGAACTCCAACCCGGCGCTTCTTGTTTTCTGGTTACAGAAAACAGAAACGCCGGCTTAAAGTGACAGGCTGGAGTATCACTGATACTCCAGCCTAACTCTACCTGAATCTGGCCCAAAGTGTCATTTATCCGTTGTATTTCATCAGCAAATGCAAGCATTCCCACTGTGACATTGATGCTGACATTTCAGCTGTTGAGAATTTACTACTTACTGTACCAGGCTGGTGAGTGATGTAGCCAATCAGCTTACACCAAAAACGTAAATATCTGACCGGACTTTGCTGATACTATAAAGGAAACCTGTTATGAGAGATACACGCAGGCTGCCATTTCTATACATTTTTCAAAAAATAAGCTAGTTGCTTGGCTTTCAGGCTCGTGCTTTGATACTTTCTGTACTTTCTAAATCACTGGGCTATAATGTGTATATAGATAGTGGTCTATGTATATAAAATATGTAATGTGTATGAAATTTTAATTTCCATGTGTTGCCTTTCACAGAGTAAATGTAACATTCCTTAACATTTGATCCTAAGAGGAAATATAGCCTTATGCACATTTGACCAGAAAAGTTGAAAGAACATTTGACCAATGGTGGAAATAGCCTAATGCCGCGTACACACACGATCACTTTTTGTGATGAAAAAAGACGTTTCAAGTGATGAAACAAAACGATGTTTTTCAAACTTCATTTACCAAACGACGTTGCATACACACCATCGTTTTTCCAAAATGCTCTAGCAAAGCGTGGTGACGTACACCACGTTCGATGGCACTCTGTTCCATTGAAGCTCCGTCTCATAACTTGCCTCTGAGCATGCGCGGCCTTAAAAACATCGTTTTCAACATCGTTTTGCCCACACACCATCACTTTTTATGACACAAAAAAACGCAGTTTTGAAAAACGACACAAAAAATTCAAGCATGCTCGAATTTTTTGTCGTTTTTTTGAAGACATAAAACAACGTTTTGCCCACACACGGTGATTTTAAATGTTTTTGAAAACGTCTTTTTTTCATCACAAAAAATTATTGTGTGTACGCGGCATAAGGCTCCTTTCACATGGGCTATCCGTCCGATGGACTCCGCTTTGCTCAGTGGGAGATCACTGTGCGCTGATCCCCGCTGAGCAGGCGGATGATGGGTCCGTCTCTGCTCACTGTACAGAGACAAACCTGTCAGAGCCCCCGTTCTCCTCCTTTTTATTGGGAGATCAGATGAAAACAAACCGCCTGTCTGTTTTCATCCGATCCACCAGACGGATGGAAAATAGGGTCACCATCTGCCTGGATTTCACGGACAGGATCAGATCTGATGGCATCGATCGCCGGTGAACATGTCAATGCTGACATCTGTCCCTCCGTAGGAATGAATGGAGCGTCCAATCAGGTCAGCCTGAAAAACTGACAGACGGACCTGATCGGTAAGCTTGTGTGAAAGGGGTGCACACTAGCTTAACAACCAGCAGACTGAAGAGGAAACTCACATTTATCTGTGGTAGTAATAACATGAACCTCCCAAACAATGAACAAACTTGCTCCTCACCCCTAGAGCGTACTTACTTAAGGTCTCCTTCATATTATTTATGCTTTTTGTTCAAATGTTCTTTAAGTCTTCTTGACTAATGTTTTGCAGTTCCTACTCAAATCTTTAACGGTACCAAAGCCAAACGGCAATGTTTGCCCAAATTTGGATCTCGGGAGCCTCAACAAGTTTCTGCTAGTGCAGATATTCTGTATAGAATCAATGCTGTCAGTGGTGGCCTCTCTAGATTTCCTGGCATCAGCTGATATTAAGTTGCCGACCAGTGTTGGCATGGCTGCGCATATCGGTCAATGTACGTCGGCTGCTTTAAGAAGCTATAGGGGGGCGCACGCTGGCGGCGATGCGCATGGCCGCAATGTCTGCCGTCCACCCACGATCACTCCTCAGAGCCAGAATGGGGATCTGTCAGGAAAGTAGAGGGACATCTGCTGTTCCTAGTAATCGGGAACAGCGACCTCTCGCCTCCTCTACTTACTACACTGCCCCCCACAGTTAGAAATACCTCCCTAGGGAACACTTAATTCCTTGATCGCCCCCTAGTGTTAGCCCCTTCCCTGCCAGTGACATTTATACAGTAATCGGTGGCTATTTTTAGCTGTGATTGCTGTAAAAATGTCAAGGTTCCTAAAAAAGTGTTCGATCTGTCAGCCGTAATGTCGCAGTCACGTGAAAAATTGCAGATCGCCGCCATTACTAGTAAAAAAATAAATAATAAAAATGACATAAATCTATCCCCTATTTTGTAGACGCCATAACTTTTGGGTAAACCAATCTGTAAATACAAATACTGTAGCTGGTGCCTTTTAATAAAAGTGTCCTCGGGCCTTTTCTGCCATTTCCGAGGCTCTCCGGTGCCCCCCCATTGAAGTAATTTTATTTTTATTTTTTTGTTTCCATTGACTTCAATGGGGAAACTCGCTTTTGATATGCAAGTACTTTGGATTAGGTTAGCATTTGTCCTACAGAAGGCAACAAATAGGAACTGACATTTTACACAATTTACAAACATTACGGGTATTATTTGTGTGTTGCACAACTGCCAGATCCAGATAGGCAATTAACACTTAATAATGACCTCAATAACAACCATTATATTTTTCTTATGGTAAATTGACCTTATTATAACAGAGATCATAGGTAATTTAATCTGTCTCTAAAATGGTGAAGCTATGTTGCCTTTTTATATGCTGTTGATGCCTGAGAATTACCCCGTACTTCTGGGTATCAAGTAATTCTCCTCCCCACCATCCCTAAGGCCGCGTATACACGATCGAATTTATCTCCGTCTCCGTTCATGTGTACGGGCTATCGGACATGTTTTCCCAGAGGACAAATTTCAAAGCCTGCTTTGAAATTTGTCCGTCGGATATGTCCGCTGGTTAGTACACTCAGTAGCGGACATAACTGTCCACACATGCGTGAAATGGATTCGACGCATGCGTGGAAGTATTTTACTTCCTGGAGTGGTGACGTGGCGGCGTCCTCAGCCCGAGGGGATTTTCGTCTGATGGTGTGTACACGCCATCGGACCAAAATCCGATGAGACATGTCCGCTGCAAATGGTCCGTCGGACATGTTTGAGCGGACATGTCTCATCGTGTGTGCGCGGCCTCGCATGCAGTGATTGGTGGCTGAGCCATCAGATGTTGTCATGTAGCAAATTGCAGGGAAGGCACCATCGGTGTGAGTTTTATTTAAATTTAATAAGGACAAGGCATGTGCTGACAGTTGATCGAGGAGGTGAGGAAGAGAATTGGATGTAATTAAATTCTGTAAAATGAACCTGCTTGTTTAGTATAGATAAAGTACTAAACTTGTCATAATTTAAAAATATCTTTTAGATAATCTACTAAAAGTAAGGTTTTACTGTTGCCTTGAGTTCTTGAAAACATGTGGAAGTGGTATCAATTAGCACTAAATGGTTTACTTAGTTTGTTGTCAATTAGAACTGTACTTGCATTGTCTGATATATGGACTGGCTCTGCTTTGTTTTAGCGTTGGGCAGATCAGAGTCCAAGAAAGGCTCAGGTTTTAAAAATTGGAATGTTGAAAACGCGGACGAAAGTGATGGTGATGTTGAAAAAGAGTAAGTACAGTTCTGTGGTCTATGCATTCCATTTTGATGGCACATTGGAAAAAAGTAGTGTTTAGAATTACATTTTCTTTGCTATTTTTCCATCTATTCTTGGTGTATTTGTTACAAGCTGCTGCTGCTCCCAAACTTTCAAGTACTAGTAATCCATGTCCCTAGTCCTGTATTTTTCTTTCCAGTGAGAATGTTTGCTTATTTTAGCATTCACAGAACTCATGTTGGCTTGCACAGTGTGCTCTGCTACGCTAACCTGTTGCATGTGCAATTGTGCATCAAATTCTGCGCTTAGAAATTTTGAGTGCCGGTGGTATGCATATTAAAATGTAGGCTGTATGCATACAATAATTTGCATCTTCAGTGTTGAGCTAAGGCTGGCATTAAATTAATTCAAAAACATAGGCAATTCAAACTAATTCATATTGTACAATAGGCTACCTTGTGAAAACTTAAATTGTCAAAGCACCCTATAGTTTAGTGATATAGGAAGCTAAGTAACGTGCTCATATTGACTTTTACTAGAAATTGTAGACTTAAAGTCCAATTCCAACCCCTAGTAAACAGTGAGGTCATTCATGACAATACTATAATACCAGTAGGAAGCTTTGGCGGCAGTAGAGTCTGGACCAATTTTGTCTTTTGGGCTACTTTCACACTGAAGCGGTTTTCAGGCACGTTGGCACTAGAAATGGCCTTGGAAAAGCCCCTGAAAACCACCTCCCATTCATTGCAGTGTGTCTTTTCACACTGCAGCGGTGCGCTTGCGGGATGTTATGAAAAAGTCCTGCAAGCAGCATCTTTGGGAACGCTGTAAATGGCGCTCCCAAACTGCCCTGTCCATTGCAATTAATGTGCAGTGCTTCCAAAGCGCCTGAAAGGTGTTTTTGAAAGCGCCACAAAACAGGGCTTTTTACTATTTATTTTGATTTATTTTTTGGTAAACACCCCGCTGGCAGAAAAGCGCTGCAAAAACAAGCAGCACTTTAGCGCTAATGGCAGGGCACTGCCAGTGTGAAAGGTGTCTGTTAAGATTTTGTTGGCATGTTTGTTTCACTGAAGGTAACTTCCATTTGTTTGTGCATTTTTTTTTTATTTTTTTTTTCTTTCATCATATGCTTTTGTTTGTATTGTCCAGGCTTGTGATAGGTTTGCTTTAAAGTGAAACTCCACTGCATCTGAGCACCACAAACCAAAAATGCTACTTTTTTTTTAAATTTTAAAATCCAAAGTAGGGATGCACCGATACATCTTTTTTTAACTACTTGCCGGCCTGCCGCTTTACGGTTGGCTCCCCTGTACGAGAGCCCGTAGCTCTACGTTTGCTCTCTCGCAGGCAACTAGGGGCGAGCGCATGCCCGGCTTGTGCGATCGTCGCCGGGCACCCGCGATTGCTCGTTAGAGCGGGGACCGGGAGCTGTGTGTGTAAACACACAGCTCGCGGTTCTGTCAGGGGGGAAATTGCTGATCTTCTGTTCATACAATGTATGAACGGAAGATCAGTGATTTCCCCATGTCAGTCCACCCCCCCCATACAGTTAGAACACACCCAGGAACATGCGTAACCACTTCCCCGCCCCTAGTGTTAACCCCTTCACTGCCAGTGGCATTTTTATAGTAATCCAATGCATTTTTATAGCGCTGATCGCTATAAAAATGCCAATGGTCCCAAAAAGTGTCCGAAGTGTCCGCCATAATGTCGCAGTACTGAAAAAAATGCTGATCGCAGCCATTAATAGTAAAAAAAAAAATATTAATAAAAATGCCATAAAAATACCCCCTATTTTGTAAACGCTATAACTTTTGCGCAAAACCAATCGATAAACGCTTATTGCGATTTTTTATTTTTTTATTTTTTTTTATTTTTTTAACGAAAAATATGTAAAAGAATACGTATCGGCCTAAATTGAGGACATTTTTTATTTATTTTTTATATATTTTTGGGGGCTATTTATTACAGCAAAAAGTAAAAAATATTATTTTTTTTCAAAACTGTTGCTTTATATTTGTTTCTAGCGCAAAAAATAAAAACCGCATAGGTGATCAAATACCACCAAAAGAAAGCTCTACTTGTGGGAAAAAAAGGACGCCAATTTTGTTTGGGAGTCACGTTGCACGACCGCGCAATTGTCCGTTAAAGCAACGCAGTGCCGAATCGCAAAAAGTGCTCTGGTCTTTGGGCAGCAATATGGTCCGGGGGTTAAGCTTTGACAGTGCTCACAACTCCTCTACTGCCTTCACCTTTCCCCTCCTCCCTTAAAAGCTACATTGTGCAAATGCCTTACTGTTGTACAAATGTGAAGTACCTGTGCTCTAGCACAGGCATCCCCCACTGCATGCGCTTCCTCTCTGCAGCAAGATCATCCAGGGATGTCGTCAGCCAGGGTCAGGTCAGAGAGTGCAGAATACCTTCCGAGGCCCCCCAACCACTCCTGACCATACTAGCTGGAATACACAATCTCCCTGGTCACTGCACTGCATGCAGGGAGACAAGCCATCGCAAAGCCCCGATCCTAGCAGAGATGTAGCTGACAGGCTGCTACTGATGTGTCCAGTTCACATCACTTCCAGTATCTGGTTAGGGTATCGGAGCATTTTCACAAGTTCCGTTACTCGCAAAAATGTCTAGTAACTTAATTCACAGCAAACTTCCCCATCCATGTCTTCATGCTTTTTTATTTTTCTGAGAAATCGCTTTGAAAAACACCCCACTAGCATTTCTGCCTGTGACCCTCCTTGAGTAAGGCCAGATGATTCTAGTATTTGCTATGTGGAATCCATCTGCCCTGAGCTCTGGCATGCAGCCAGGGAGGTGAGCTTAGCTTGAAAAAACCCTCCTCCTCTGAAGACTCCTGGGATGTATGACAGCATGAAAACCAGGAAGTAACTGAAAAAAGTTTAAAACAAGTAAATATTATGTGCTTTCCTGTCTATTTACTAAGGCTAGCAGCATAAGGATTACAAAAGATGGTTGGGAGAGTGAAGTGACACCTTAAGGAGCATCTATGTAGGGACATCTAATGTTTACACAGTACATAGTTATTCTGGATGAAAAAAGACACAAGTCCATCTAGTTCAGGGATCCTCAAACTACGGCCCTCCAGCTGTTACAGAACTACACATCCCATGAGGCATTGTAAAACTCTGACATTCACAGACATGACTAGGCATGATGGGAATTGTAGTTCCTGAACAACTGGAGGGCCATAGTTTGAGGACCCATGTTCTAGTTCAACCAACACACAAATCTAAAACCTCCATATACACTATCCTATACCCACAGTTGATCCAGAGGAAGGCAAAAGAGAATCAATAAAGCATGATCCAATTTACTCTAGTGGGGTAAAAATAATCCATCCTGGCAATTGGATATTTCCTGCAGAAAATTGTGAAAGTCAAGGGAAAAGTTACGCTACTAAGATTACAAAAAACTAAATAGATAAATTGATTAGCAGCCTGCATCAACAATAGAGCAATATTGTATACAAATAAATTTTTTTTTAAATGCGGCGCTGAGAGAAGACACTATGATCCACTCTCATGTGGAGGTGTGTCTCGTATATCTAGGTGCATATAACATAAAAAGTGAAAAACCATATAATGGTGTGTATATATAGTAATAAACCAACAAATAAGTCCAAAATCACCAAAGTGATGTTTGAAAACAAAATGTCATAAATAGTCCAGTGATCCAGCTATGATGAACATGTGAGATGAGATATATCACTTCAAGGCTCAAATGGAATATCCACCATAAAATCCAGGGCAGTCAGAGAGAATAGGTACTCTTACCAGATTTGATGGACACACTGACCGATGGTAGCAAGTCAATTGGGCAGAAACGAGATCCTCAGCCTGGTACTGTCCATGGAAGAGACATCAAGAGGCATACAGGGAAATCCTGAGTTTCTTGATCCCAAACGTCCAAGGTAACAAAGAGGCTCCTAACGGAATTGGAATAACATGGAAGGACATGTAAAAAATGAAGGGAGGCTCCACATAGTGCAGTTAAACCTAGATAAGGGATAAAGCGGCTTTATTAGTAAAAGCAAGGTATAAAAAATACCATAAAAACATTAAAAAAATTGTAATAAGAGCATCAGGGTACAAGCCAGAATGAAAAAGCAGGTACAGGTGATCACATAAAGCGTGGTTGATAGATATGCAGTTGCAGGCTATGTGCCCTACATGTTTCGAGCTAGTGGCTCTTCAACTGGGGCATGAAAATTCACCATTGGAACACATTGCATGTTACCCCCTGTATATAGGGTGTAACATGCTCGAGTGACCCTTTTCCATGTGTCGGCAGACAGGGGTTCCTGCACACTCGCCCATCACCACGGCAGGCGGCTTGTAGTTCTTAATGAATTGCGAGTACCCTGATTACTGAAAATCAGATGAAAAATACAGATTTTGCGATTGTACGATAATCGGATTGTTCGAATGGAGCTTTCAAGAGCCGATCAGATAATATCGGATGAACTGTCGGGATCAGACAAACGTGAACATTTTTCTCGTATGATACCGATTGTACGATTTTTGTTTAATCAGTACAGTTGTCCGAAAATATTATAGAAATAAACTACCAAACAGGACATCCCATTTTTTATTTTGTTGTACAAGAATGTTCATAACTTTAGTAACCTCTACATTATCGATATGCGACTAGCATGCAAAATAAAACTAAAAACGGACGATCTGTCGTCCGATTTTCAGATCTAAACGGAAGTCCATTCAGAGGTATAGGCAAAAAGCTGGAGGACATGTCTGCAGGAGCCTGATATTTCCCCCGTGATCCACAGATCAGGGTGCAAGGCTTACAGGCTTCTGTAAGGAAAAATAATAAATGCATAATTTTCCCTTTATGGGGAACATGGCCTTTAAGCAGTGTAGACATAGGATCCTTCCATTGGTAATTGGAGGCAAACATATTCATCTGTAAACAAAAAATTCTAGATTTTCCTAGCTTGTGACGGAAAATATTAGTTATATGAAGACAGGAGGCTCATATCTTATGCATTATCTTTCTTTATTAATGCCCATAGCAGAAATTCAACTTTTTCAGTGAAAAAAACGTTCTTAAAACTGAAGAAAAGAAAACTACAACACCCAGCAGCCCTCTGGCTGGGTCTGCCAATCATGAGGCAGGACAGCTGGTATATAAGGGGCTGCCTCCTTAGAATCCTCCTCTTACTTGAAGCGAATCAGTAGAAACTCCGGAATAGGAACCAGCCCGAAACATCGGAACCCTGGAAAACTGTAACTCCGGCACGTGACTCAGTTGACGGCAACCGGGACTCCGGATCTGGACGCAGATGGAACCTCCACTTCCGGTCTGCGATGAACTAAATCGGAGGATCGAACAGGAACAGAAAATCCCAACAGGAATAGTGATAACGAAACTTCCGGAACGTATCAGCCTCCGACTTGCAGGATTCGTGTTTCAATAGCCTAGAACAAGAGAGACAACACTGTGATAGGGTTGGGTCGGGAGGGAAGATATTCGCCTCCTGTCTTCATATAACTAATATTTTCCGTCACAAGCTAGGAAAATCTAGAATTATATATCGGACAGGAGGCTCATATCTTATGCAAGTTCAAAGCTATAACAATATACACATGAATAATAACAATTAAAATAATCCACAGAACCGACATAGATATGTGTTCCTTTGGTCTAAAGTAGAATTGGCGGAAGGTGGTCGCTGAAGACCAGTCTGCCTCCAACAGTAAGTCCGAGAGGGAGCCTGCCGAGGTGAAGACCTTAGTAGCCATCGCCCCTCTGGAGGAGTGGGCACCAAACAGTGATATGTCAATCCCTGCCATTTCCATGACTGAACGTACCCATCTGGCTAACGTAGCCGAGGAAACCGGAAGATGAGGTTTGACGTAGGAAATAAGGAGTTGGGAGAATTGTGATGATCGCAACGGGGCCGTCAAAGACTCATAAGTCTGTAGACAGTGGACCACACACAGGTGTGGATGTGCGGGGAAGAACGGGTAGAAAACCGATTGAAGACCCGTCTTTGTCCTACGCACGACCGAAAACCTGACTCCTAGAGGCGAGAATTGACGCCTGGAGATGTCCAAGGCCTTGACGTCTGACACTCGTTTGATGGAAATCAGACACAAGAGAACAGTAAGCTTGAAAGATAATATCCTCAATGACAGAGCGTCTTTGTCCCCCCATTCCGAGAACATGGTCAGGACCTTGGTCACGTCCCAAGTGTGTTGGTACTTGGGGCGTGGGGGGCGTTTAAACTTAACGCCCTTCAAGAGACGGCGCACCAACGGGTGTTTACCTATCGGTAACGAGTCTACAGGGGAGTGGTAGGCTGAGATCGCGGAGCGATAGACGTTAAGGGAGCTATAGGACCTCCCGGATTCAAAAGAGTCCGCCAGATAGTTGGCCACTACAGACACAGGCGCTTGAACGGGTTTAACCTGTCGTTGATCACACCAACGAACCCAGAGTCGCCAGGCTGATCGATATGCCGATCTAGTCCCGGGGGCCCAGGCCAAGGCAAGGAGATCCCTAGCTGTTCTTGAAAGGTCGCTGTCCGCGAAACTAACCATGCAAGGAGAGGTAGGTTGTGGTTCGTGATTAGAGGATGCAGATCCCCGTTCGGACTGGCGAGGAGATGAGGGAAGTTAGGAAGTAACCTGGGGAGATCCACAGTCATTCCCAAAAGGAGGGGAAACCATGGCTGTGTCGGCCACCACGGAGTGATCAGCACGACTGATGCTCTCAGGTTCGCTATGTGGAGGAGGACCCTGAGGATCATCGAGAACGGGGGAAACGCATAATGTGGCCAGGTGTGGCGGAAGGCGTCCACAGCGTGCGCCTCCGGGTCCGGCCTCCAGCTGTAAAAGCGCGGGAGCTGATGGTTGAGACGGGAGGCGAACAGGTCCATGGAGAAAGGACCCCATAAATGAGCGAGGGCCAGGAATACCGACCGGTCCAGTCGCCACCATATTTGAAGCACCTGGGATATATTCCGCTACCGGAACTATGTTGCGTTCCAGGCAGAAGTGCCAGAAGTCTTTCGCTAGATCCGTTAGGATCCTGGACCTGGGACCCCCCAAGCGATTGACGTACTGGACTGCAGTTACGTTGTCCATACGCAACAACACACAGCAGTTGGACGCGTGTGGCAGAAGACTCCTGATGGCAAAAAAAGCCGCCAGGAGCTCTAGCATGTTGATGTGTAGCAGGGACTCCTCTGCGGACCACGTCCCCCCCTGTGGACGAGGGACCGCACCGAGCGCCCCAGCCGTAGCGGCTGGCATCCGACTCTATGACAAAGTCTGGGTTGGAACTGAAGATGGTCTTGCCGTTCCATTCTACGGCATGACGTAACCACCACCGTAGTTCCACTATGGCTTCTGCGTCCAAAGAGACTTTGTCTGCATAGCGAAGCCCCTGGCGAAGATGTAGAGCCTTGAGTCTCTGGAGGGCTCGATAATGGAGAGGGGCTGGGAAAATGGCCTAGATCGATGCCGATAACGGGCCGACTAAGCGATCCAGTCCGCGTAAGGACATCCGTTGTTTGCCCAGCACGAAACTGATTTCTTTGCGGATGGTAGCCAATTTGGATTTGGGTAGTCGGAGGACCGCTCGGTTGGTGTCCACCAGGAACCCCAAAAACTCCATCTCTTGATGGGGAGAGAATAGATTTCTCGTGATTTATAAGGAAACCCAGGTCCTGAAGCAATGTGACTGCCCAGGAGGCATGCTCGCTTGCCTGGTGAGAGGAACGAGCCATTATGAGTAGGTCGTCCAAGTAGATGGTCAACCTCACCCCTCTGCTCCGCAGGGCTGCCACCACCGGCTTCAGCAATTTGGTGAAGCACCACGGGGCGGAGGAGAGACCGAAGGGAAGGCAAGTAAATTGCCACATTCTGTTTCTCCACAGGAAGCAAAGTAAGTGCTGGGAGGTTGGGTGGATGGGAACCGAGAGGTAGGCGTCCTTTAAGTCCACCTTCACTAACCAGTCCCCGGGACGTAAAAGATCCCGCAGGCAGTGGATTCCCTCCATTTTTAAATGTCGGTATATGACATGTTGGTTGAGATTTCTCAAGTTTATCACTGGGCGATAACTGCCACCCTTTTTTCTGACTAGGAAGAGGTTGCTGAGGAAACCCGGAGAGAGTGGGTCCACCTCTACCACCGGTTGTTTGGTCCGAAGGTCCTGCAACTCGTTGTCTATTAGTACGGCGTTCAAGTTTGAAAATCGAATGGGGTGAGGGACCAAATCCATGTCTGGCAGAGAATATAACTCTACCCGATAGCCCGCTACTGTACTCGCAGACAGGCGTGAATGAAATATCTGTCTTCCCCCTATAGGTATGTGAGAAAAATTGAGGTGTGTTGTACTCACCGGTGGTAGGACGGGAGCGGGGGTAGCCTCTCCCTCTTCGGCCTCTCCAGGGGCGTCCGCGGGGAGGAAAGAAGGGTGCCGGTTGCGCCACTGGTACTGGGTAGGGCTGCGGAGCTTGGTACGGAGTGGGAGCCCTATGGTATGGCCTGTTAGAGAAGTATCGGCCGGCAGAGCGGCCCTTGTATCTGCCGGCCTTGGGAAAAACCTTAGCGGTATTAGACCTTTTTAAAGAAGTTTGGGCTTTATCCAAGCTGGAGTAGAGCCCTACCATTTTGTTAATGTCTTTAATCGGCATGTCTCCGAATAACATGCCCTCTGCAGCCGGGCCGGGTTCTGATTCGGCTAGGTGGGACAGCTGGGATCAAGCCTCATGAGGATTGAGCGGAGGCGCTCCATTGAACAGGTAGTGTTCGCGCAGCCCAGGAGGCAAACTGCTCGTTGGGCCCAGCCCCTAAGTTGGGATAGGTCTACTGGCTGTTCAGAGACGGTAGCCTGCTCACCTGAGGTTCAGGATTTTAGTGATAGGTCCAAATAAATCTAAGACCCGGTCCTGTATGGTCCTAAAGGACCTCTCTATTCCCTTCTTGGAATATTTCCCGTGCTTGGTGAGGTACCTCAAGAGTATGGGGTCCACCTCGGGAGCGTGCACAGCCTTTTTGGCAATGCAAGGACGGGGGCATTCCGCCCTCAACTTGTTTCGGTTTGATTTATCAACCGATCTCTGGGCCCAGTATTCGATGTACTGGGCCACCTCGGGTAGAGGTGCCCAGTCCCCAGGGCGTGGATGGCTAATCGCCTGCGGATCGAAAAAGGGCTCACCGCGAGAGTCCAATAATGTCTCACCCTGGGACACAGGGTTGGCGTCGTCATGGAGCGCCATATGCCCACTGCCCTCATATTCATCATCCTCATCCTTAGACTCAAAGGCGTCAGCCGCCACGGAATCTGTGGACGACTCGGGAGAAGAGTCCACGAATGAGTCCGGTTTTGTCCGCCTAGCAGACCGCTGCCTCTACATATGCATCTCCCCGAGGCTCAGGGGTCGATCGGAGTTTGGGAGGGTAGTGGGTCGGCAGTCCTGGGAGGGTACTGCCTGAGGCATGTTATTTACTTCCCCTGCCGGGGAGTTGGAGGCCACATTAATGTGGCGGCGTTTCTGGGACACCTTGCCCTTCTTTATGGGCGGTATACCATCGCCGGATGGTCCGGAATCTGTACTGCACTGAGGTAGACTGGAGTGTCTAGGGATGGTTCTACCTCCTCAGGGGCACTAGCAGGGGTATAGGCCCTGTCGTCAGCCATAGCAAAAGATTCAGCTGTCGGCAGACAGCACAGTTATACGGAATAATAATAAGGCCTGCCTAGCAACTCAGCTGCAGGAGAGAAAGGAAGACTCTCCTGATAGCCAGAGTCTAACTGGTGAGGGATAAGCCCCTAGGGAATAAATTCTCCAATTAACATTACCTGGTCAGGGATAAGCAACTAGGGAATAAATTCCCCAACTATCATGGATAGATAAAACCTGATGTAATGGGGCCGCGCTCCGTACCGTACACCGCTCGCCGCTCACTGGCGTAGCGGTGCAGGAGGAGCGAGGTCCAGGCTTGAGGACGTAGTCTCGCGAGACTACGGCCTCTGGTGATTGGAGGAAACGTCCCGCCCGCCCCCTTAGAGGCGCGCCGCCCGGAGGAGAGAGCGCGCGGCGCGACAAAGGAAGGGCACGAATCAGGAAGGAGAAGAAGGCGGGATGGCGCCGACAGCAAAAAAAATGCCGCCGTCTCGCGAGATTATGAATGAATTGCCGGATCGTGAGGAAAAAACAAGCAAAACCGGTCAGAGTGCACCGCACAAGGGGGTGCGCGTCGACCGGAGCCCAACCGGAAGGTTGGAGGGGGGACAAGGGAGGGCTGAGGGTATAGAGAGAACTATAATGAGAGAAAAAGGGGATTACAGGTGGGAGCCTGAAGGGTACCAGCGGGGGAGGGAAAACCCCAGCAGTAGTGATAAAAGAGGAGAGTGTCCCCAGCACCCAGTAAAAAAAAAATACAATAGAAAAATTATAGAAACAGGTGAAAAACACAGTGTACTTATCTGAGTTCTTGCTATGAGCAGAAAGAAAGAGGAGGATTCTAAGGAGGCAGCCCCTTATATACCAGCTGTCCTGCCTCATGATTGGCAGTCCCAGCCAGAGGGCTGCTGGGTGTTGTAGTTTTCTTTTCTTCAGTTTTAAGAACATTTTTTTCACTGAAAAAGTTGAATTTCTGCTATGGGCATTAATAAAGAAAGATAATGCATAAGATATGAGCCTCCTGTCTGATATATAACTTGGCTACTAACAATTTATTGTTTTTTTACCTACACTGCTGTAAATGACTAATTACATGGTAGCAATGGTAACTCTTCTCAGGGGAGGAAGCTCCCGAGGAAATACACAGAGGACACTGGTGCATGTGAGTGTTGCTCTACCCTCTGAAGCAGAACAGTAATCCCACCATCTCTGTGGCAATATAAGATTTCTAGTTGAAATAAGTTATCAACCTCTAACAAACTAATTATTTTGCATACACAGTATTATCAGCCTGTTGCATGTTTGTTGTGCTGACTGATTTGAAAACACATTAGTTCCAGTGAATAATGGCATGAAAACGTGCACGTACAGTACAGTACTGTTTGCACCATCCGTTCAGGGCCCAAACATTTTTGTGATCTGGTGTGTTGCAGTAATGAGTGTAAACAAAGTATGTGTGTTGTGATGCGATTAATTTTCAATAGGACCACAATGCACTTAGTCAACACAGCTCCATCATACAAGCATTGCAGTGCACCACAATGCATGGTTTCAGACTACTGTGCATTGTGGTGTAGTGGTTTTACTTCAAACATTAGGGGAAATGTGACTCATGTAGCATTTATTTCTTGGAATCCATCTGTCCTTGGCTCAGGCAGGATGGTGCACTTATCTGAGGAAACGCCCCCTCCCCTCCAGAAGACTCCTGAGATGTATGATGTCATTCACCTAGGCAAGAAACCAGGAGGCAACTAAAGAAACTTGAAAAGAAAAAAAGTTTAAAACCCGTAAATATGATATAGTTTCTGTACTAATGCTAGCGGCATAAGGATTAAAAATAGTCGATGTTGAATGAGAGTCGAGTTCCGCTTTAAGCATTTAATGATAACTCACACAATTCATTGTTGCTTGGCTTTAAATGAGGTACTTCAGTCAGTTCTGATAGCTGATTCAAGCTTCAAGATGGGCAAGATGGATGCTTGATCAAGCCTTGTATTCTGCAGCTCTGTATCGTCTTCCCAAGCATAAGACTATAAGTGCCCTCACTCCCTGCCTCCCTCCATTTCCTGCCAACTTTACTTCCTGTTGAATCGGCCCCTTTAAACTAATTGGGCCATATAGTTGGTTGAATAGCAAAAGTCCAGTCACTGACTGGGACTAATTTACCTGCCAAATGGTAGCTAAAAATTATATTTATTTGCTCTAATGTACAAACATGGCCATAACGACACACTCTACCTCCCTTTTTTTTTTTTAGGGATAATACTTTTATTTTACTTTATTCTAGGAACTAGCTACTTATTTATACAATACAAACACATACAATTGTACCAAGCATTTCTCACTAGCTTGGAGTATCTATTTGGAAAAGGGTTCCTTGCAGCAAGGCCAATACACACCACTTGCTGCACACAGTTATCTATTTATTTGTCAATTTCTTGTTGTAAAATATTTGTGTGATGCCCTCTATTGCCAGGTAATATTTTCACTGGAAAGCTTTGCCTTTGCATGACAATAACAAATCTAAATCTCTCTCCATGCTGTCCTGAAACAACTGGCCAGCTGCTGGTCAATCTTTGTAGCATGACACTCTCTCTAGCTATGTGGCCTAGTCTATGACAACAGACATCTGATGTGAATTCCCAGCCAATTTCTTCCCTGATGGGTTCACTTCCTCTTTGTTTCCCTGCAAAGTTAAAGCATAATGGGCTAGTATGCAACCAACAGCTTAAACACTTGGCACCCGAAAGGCCCAGTTCACAAATGTCAGAAACCTTATAGTCCTTTGGTGGCTTTATGACACTTTGACTATGTATTGCAATGAAAGGCTTTTCTCGCAGCAGTATGTAAGCGGGTGTAGCGGTTTCACAGAGGGAATCGCACGTGCTGACTTTATAAACCAGGCAACATTTATTACCGGAGAGGCAGTAGTAGAAAGAGTATTTACAGCAGTAATGCAAGTAGTTTTACTCCAAGCATGGAGGCACAGGTACACAGCACCGTCACTTCTGATGTAAGCGGTAGTTGTATTCGTCGGCACTTTCCACTGACTGCCACAGTATAAACCCAAGCACACAATGTGTATCTGTAGAGGCCAATATGCACACGTTACCCGGTAACAACGGTAACTGCCTTCAGCAGATAGAGGCATCTGATACACTTGTCCCGCCCCCCACAGCAAGGACACCGGTTTTATTATCCGCAACAGGGAGTATTTCATCCAACCAGGATTGCTGATACAGGACTTTGTGAGCTATCCCTCACAGGCCGGAACACTCTCCCTACCTTCTCATAAACTCCCTCTCATGCGGGGTCTCTGTCCCTGTCTATACACACACACACGTGTTCTGTTTTAGACGTGGCTGGGCTTTCCTAATATAAAGATATCCACCCAAAAATGGCTGACCAAATCTCCCAAGATTTGCTTGTTCTATCAGGACACCAGGCTTCTCCAAAATGATGCTGGAGACAATCATAGAGGTCAGCTCTTAACATACCTGTATATAAACATATGAAAAGTGAGTATATACACTTGCTAACCCACTTCCTCTTGCAGCCAGCTAGGCTGCCCTGCACTACAGCTGCCTACAAGTATTTTAGTAAGCCATCGGTTGTTTAGGACCTATAGTTTTCATTGATAAAATTAACTTTTAAACACCTATGCCGGGCATTGATATAAAAAAGAATGTTTTTTGATATCTGTCGTAAATTCCACTTTATTAAATTAGAAGGATTATATTTGTTTTATGTGAGTACATGGAATTATGCAGCCACAGATTTGCATTTTTAGACACAACACAGTAAATGCTCAATTATTTTTAGGTGTTTGTTGGCACATGCTATATTACAGGTGTAAATGAGAGTCTGCACTGTCAGAATTCATAGTAATGTACAAAGTTATTCTAAGGGAAAATTACTGATCTCAATAAAACCAATGGCGAAAGCAGAAATGTTTCCATTTATTTCCCAACAATCTCATGATTTAGCCAGGACTGATTAGCACATCATTTTATATTTTTGCATTCATTAATACTGTGCATTTAGGACTGAACTCAACAGTAATATAGTAGAACAGAAACCTTTATACTAAGTGACATTTATTACTGTCTGACATATTATTATAAATATAAATGAGAATAAGCCATGTAAAATAAAATGTGTATACACATTACTTTTTATTCTTATTTATAGTGATGTAAACTTGCTCAGCCTTGAAGAAAGTGATGGATCCATCTCTGAGTTTAGAGAACACAAGGCAAGTTGACAACGTTTTTTTCTTCTATCAGCTCACTTGGACAGTTTTGAATTTAGTTTTAAAAAGACAGCATAATTTTTTTTATTTTTTTTCCCCTACAAAAAACGTATAACCCCTAAAAAAAAATCTACATAAAAACAGAATGCAAATCTCATAAACCAACAATTCACAATAGAAAACATAACGCGTGTTTTAAAAGGGGATGTTCCAACGATTGTCTTTTTTTTTTTTTTTTTAATGCCAACAGCTACAAATACTGCAGCTGCTGACTTTTAAAAAATGGACACTTACCTGTCCAGTGCGCCTGCGATGTCAGCAGCCGAGGCTGAGCAATCACTCGGTCCTCAGGCTGCTTCCGCCGCCATCCTCGGTGAGTGAATCGGGCAGTAAAGCCTTGCGGCTTCACTGCCTGATTCCCTACTGCGCATGCGCGAGGATCGTGGCACGCCTTCACTGGTCCCCGCTTTCTCCTGGGAACATTGTTTCCCAGAAGACAGCGGGAGGGGGTTGACGTGACGAGGCTGGATTCCCCGCGGGAGTCAGAACCCGGAAGTGGTGCAAATACCTGTCTCCCTTGATCACTTTTTGTGTGAACCTCCGCTTTAAACTGAGAAAATTTACCAATTATAAGGAAAAAAAAGGTAATTTTGAAATTGATTGCAGCAACATTTCTCAACAAATTTGGAACAGGGCCATGTTTACATGCCCTCTTCTTTTAACACCCCGTAAATGTCTGGGAACTGAGGAGATCGGTTGGAATATTTTTCCCATTTTAGCCTGATATAGGATTCCAACTGCTTAACAGTCCTGTCATCTTTTGTTGTTTTTTTCATTTCTAGATGCATCAAATATTTTCAGTTGTCTGGTCTGGAATGGACTGCAGGCAGGTTAGTTAAGCATACCATTATATAAACAAAAACCTTGCTCTCACCCTAAAAATGTATCATCTTAAAATAAAATAAGACAAAAAACATTCAGATTTAAAGTGGTAGCAAACTGCTGGGCATTTTTTTTACCCTGCAAAGTAATGTAATGTGCTAGTATGCATCCCCGGGTTCACGGACTCCAGCTGTGTGGCTGGTCGGAGCCATGATTACATCATTCCCGCTCATGCACATATAATATAATTTTTTTGTATCTATCTCCTGACTTGTGCCTGTCCACAGCTTTATCCTGCAGATCCCGGTGATGGTGCTTTGCCATCCATAGTTGATTGTTTGCTTTAGTTGCACTACCAGGGACCGAAATACTCCAGGAAAGCTTTTTTTAATGCTGAGACACCAATAATCACAGTTGAGAGTCAAATGGCTTTGTGTCACATTGAGAAGGTGATTAGCTCCACCAGATTTGAATTAACAAGTCATTTTTATACAATACACTTTTTATACAATATTTTTTTTTTTTTCTTTCTGACATGTTGATATATCAACCGTAAATACAGCTGGATAAAGCAAACACTGTGTCTGTCTTTGTTTCAGGCTGCAAAAATGTGATTATTTTAAAGGGTATGAACTGTAGATGATGATGATATATTCAAGGTCTTTGCAATTTTACGTTGAGGAACATTCTTCTGACATTTTCTAGCAGCTTTTAAACTTTCTTTTCACAGATTGGTGAACCTCTGCCAATCTTTACTTTTGAGACACTCTGGCTCTCTGTGATTCTCTTTAAGGGCTCTTTCACACGTCCGTTCAGTTTTTTAGATCATTTTTTTCCCCTTCAGTTGATCTGTTTTTTCGTCCGTTTACATCCGTTTACGTCCGTTGACGTCCGTTTTTCATCAGTTTTTTTCATCCTTTTTTTTTTTTTTTTTACATATTTTGATGAAAAACTGACGTTAGCGGATCGGATGGTAAACGGATCATCCGCTAACGTCCGTTTTTCGTCCGTTCCGTTTTTTTGACGGAAAAAAAATACGGTTTTCTTCCGTCCAAAAAAACGGACCTTACCGCAGACGGATGTTAACGGACGTTAGCGGATGCTCATCCGCTAACGGACGCTAACCCATAGGGAAGCATTGAGGTCCGTTAACGAACGTCCAAAAAACGGACGAACTGAACGGACGTGTGAAAGAGCCCTTTTACCAATCGTGTTACTAACCTGTTGCAAATTAACCTAATTAGTTGCAACATGTTCTTCCACAGGTCTCCTACTTGTTGATACAATTCACTTTGCCAGTTCTTTGTTGCCCTGTCCCAACATTATTTGAGACCTGTTGCTATAATAAATTTCAAAATGACCTTAATTTTTTCCTAAAATTGTAAATTTTCTCAGTTTACCTCGGCCCGAGGCACTGCCATGTACCCGTACATTGTGGTGTACATCCTGGTTTAAAGGCGCTTATGCACATTCCCCCTGCTGACCTATGCTGTGATCAGACACCACACACATTTGTCAGCAGGTTACAGCCAATCATTTTGGCTGTTTATGCAGTATGCTGATCAGCTGTGGCCAATCACAGCACAGAGATCTGTATGTTTGTAGATCTGGCTTGATTTTACCCTGCTTTCTGTTACCACTCAGAACTGAATGCAAGGAAAGACCCATAGAGATGATTAGGGAGTAAAAGCATAATCTTGTTAGACACACAGTAAACCCTTTTGGCTGCCTTCCTGATCACTGCACCGCCAGTGTCATTAGTACAATGTACAGTATTATCACTGAGCACTGTATTGGTGTCGCTAGCAACATCGGTGTCCCTCCCAGACATTGTCAGTTGGCGCCAAGTTGCCTGTCACACTGTCAGCTACTCTATAGCTGTCGTTACTAGTGTAGTGTCTATGCAGATCATTATCTTGACAATGATCAATGTAAAGTTTGTATGCTAAATTGCTAAATATTACTAACAATATAGCAAAGTGGGATTTCAGACTTATGGTATTACATATGCCCCTTGGTAAGTGATTCCCTTTCAACAGGATGCATGCTGCAGAAGTAGTTTATACACCAGCTGATTGACAGCCTTGACTCTGTTGCTCTGTGCAGTATGGGGGGGATCCTTCCTTCCTTCCAAACTCAGAGTTCTTCTCACTGAGCTCCGCAGAGTGTAACTCCAGCTCTCTGCCCCCTGTTTTCTGACAGCTCAGACAATCTATAATTTCTGGACTTTGAACAGATATAGAGAATATAAAACTGCAGACAAACATGTACAACTTACCTAGGAGGATTTGTTTCATATCTGTGCATCACCTGCCAATCGCTTCACTGTGTTTATGCAAGGGCTTGCAACCACTATACATTCATCAACAACTACAGATGACCTGCACTAGAGTTTATTTGTTAGCACCTTAAGTAATCCTTTTACTTTCTTGTATACAAACAAAAATATTTTTTTACGTATATGTTTGATAATTGACTTATTTCTTGCAGCCCAGACAATTTAGACCTGGAACAGGGAGAACTACTGGGGACATAATTAGGACTTATGAGAGAAAAGTCAAACACCTACACTTGAGGCCTGTGAGGGGCAATGCGACTGGACTGAACATGTTGGGAGGAAGCAAGAAATTGGGGTAAATGTGTGCTCATCTAAATATATACAGGTCCTCCCAAAAATCGTCCACCACCAAGCATTGTTTATTTTAGAACATGTTTTTACTTATTTGATACTTTTTTAAACATTTGAAAGTGATCCTATCTCCAGCCAAACCATTTTTTTTTTGTATTAGAACGGGTAAGGGTGTGAGCAGCTGTTAGGGTATTATTGCCATCTTTGTCCCTATTGAGTGTAGTAGTAGTCTCCCCCCCCCCCTCTTTTGCTGTTTCACGTGTGGTTGTCACAGGGGCAGTAAGTGAGAAAAAAAATCTATCCAGTGGGTCAAACGCAGGAAAAAAAAAAAACCTGACAAAGTTTGTCTTTGTAAGATACATAATTCAAAGTGTAAATATGTGCTCCTATTGGATAATGGATTTTAAATTGAAAATGTGCTTTTGGATTTATAGCAACTGTTGCTGCTGACTTAAGATATAGTTGAGAAAGAGAAGTTAACATGTATAGTGTGCATCTAAAGTAGAACTACCGTATATGGTTTTTCATTAAAAAAAAAAGTTGTGCTTTATTTCTAATGTTTTTTTCCTATCCCCTCATTAAACCACCCCCCCGCATGGTCCCAGGGAATCCACTTAAAGTATCTTCCTGCTATTATGGGATGGTGTGGCAACAATGCTGCAGTGCTTCTAAATTCAGAACAGTGTCCACTCTCATGTAGGTTGTGCCTGCTTTTGACTCAATGGGATAAAATATTGTTGCAGGGTTGTGATTATCTGCATCAACACCAGTGCCAGGACAATAAGGTCATCCAGTGCCCAGGGCATAGATGCCAAAGAGCAATCGGAGGATATTTTTATATTTTCCCTATCCTTCTTTTGACCACTCTTTTGACCACTCGCTGGGCATCGTCCTAAGGGAGAGTTGGGGGGGGGGGGGAGAGGTTGGGTGAGCATGCAGGCACAATTGACCAGGCCACCCCCTATAGAGCGATGGGCAGCACCAAGAAATGGGGTCTGCTAGTCAAGGGGAAATGCATAGAGGGAATGCAGAAGGATGGAGAAGACCGTACAACAATGTGGTTTTAATGGAGCACAGGACAATTTTTTGCTAACCTTTTTATTCTGGAGGAACTGTTAAAATAAACTTCAGGTCTAGGGAACCACAGCTCAAAATTACTCTCCAGAGCTTATGGTGCATTAGCATCATAAGGAAGTTATAGTCGGTTTTTAATTAAAGAATAAGAGATTGCAGCATGCCTATAATTTTTGACACTCCGAGCAGATCATTGTGCAACACCCCCTTCACTGGAAGACCGTGGTATTACTAATATAATAATACTAATATAGGAATATTAAAGGCCATAGTTCATAGCTGACATTTTCCAGCTGGAAAAGCCAGGTGAAGCAGCTGATCAAGGAAAAGGTTTCCTACTCGGAGTGCAGTGGAGGCAACTGGGGTCCAGAACACCCCCGATGTCTCCAAAAAAGGGCACCTGTATTCAAAGTGCTATCACATAGGGGGTTTGCCAGTCTACTTGTGATTAATGATAAAGGTAAAAAAGAAAAATTTGAAATTGCTTATAGTGTGTGACATGAAAAAAAAATATATATATATTTTTTTTTTACACATGCAAAAAATAAACGCTCTGCAGCAAAAGATTTAAACTGTGCTATCAATCCCTTGATGGACCTTTTGCTGCCTATAGCCACCAATCAGGTTTCCTCCCTTATTCAATGGGATCAAAGCAAGGAATCTGGTTGCTGTTTGCATGAGAGAAAGATGGAGGAATATGGCTTGTTCAGGAAAGGTAAAGGAATTATTTTAACTTTTGGATTGTGCAAAACGTTGAAGTAAAAGGTTTCCTCTTGTCAATAACAGGGACGGTGTCCAAAGCATTGCACCAGCATCTGGAACATTTGTTCAGGGAAGACTATTCCATCACACTAATATTACTCGAACAGTCGTCAAAACTGCTGCACAAAGGTAGGTAATTTGTTTTGCTAATTTAATTATTACCCATTCTTTTGTAGTCCTGTTTTTGGAATAATAATAGTAAATATAATTGTTATAACAGCGTACTGCCCATTCTCTGTTACAGTCCGATGACACCCCTTTCTCCATGGACACTATTCTGCATGGATTTAACATGCCTTAAAGACAGCAGACATTTTATTTTAACAATTCCAACAATTCTTGGCTGTGTGGTAATATGAGGGGCAAATGCCATGGCATACAGTATGCATGTGTAATACCACCTGAGTTATTTTGCCGCTCAAGTCTCCAGTGTGGTTTAAAAACAGGTTGCCTTGGGTTCTTGATATATCTATCTATCCATCCCTACCAAAATGCTAATTTGTGCCCAATTCATACACCATGGGTTTATAAGTGTGTACCTTTGTGTGATTAGATACTGACAAAGCTTTAGAGCAGGGGTGTCAAACTCAATTTCATGGTGGGTTGCATCAGCATTATGATTGTTCTCAAAAGGGACGGTTGTATCTGTAAGATCAGATGTCCAGCACATCCCCTCCCCTTACATTAAATGTCAAGAGCCACCCCACCATCAGAAGTGGAGTCCTCCATTCTCCCTTAAATCATAGTGCACCCCTTTTCATTATGCTGCTGCTGGGAATAAGCTGGATGCATTGCTTGAAAGTAGGGAGCTGCAGCTACAGGAGAGGTGCGAGGGCCACATGAAATGGCCTGGAGGGCCGGATTTGGCCCGCGGGCCTTGTGTTTGACACCTGTGCTTTAGAGTATATGCCTACTGAGCGCCACCCCTATAAGTTTACCCCACTCCATGAGTTTTAGATTTTGTGCTAGTGTCTGAATGTGATGGACCTTTCGCCATTACTGAGAAAATCACCCTTAGCTTAACTAGTTTATTTTAACTTTCAATTCTGCAAACGGAAAGCCTTGGCATAGTGCAACCTGACTCTCCATCTTGCAATGCCCATTTTGTGTACACGGAGACCTTCAAAACATTTCCTGTTTACAGATAGAATGTGCATTCAATGACAATTGGGTCACTACTGAAAGGGTTTTTTTTTTTTTTTTTACTCCCCACCCCTTTGCTGAACTCTCCAGTGGAAAAAAAGTTTGCAAAGAAGTTGTATCACTGTTACAATGAAGAGATTCCTTTTGTGAGCCAACCAGACCCTGTTTTTCAGTATCCTGCTGTTACATAGCAATCACAATAGTTGCCTTCTACACTGCTTTCCTGTGTAGATACCCTAGAACGAGTCATGAGTCAATTTTCCAGAAAGGCTGTAGTCTCCATTCACTTGTGCAGACTCTTATGGCTAAGATAGCTGGAGCTGCCTACATATACTCTAATAAGAGTATACTGCATACTAATCCCAACACACATTGCTGTTAAATGACTGTGCAATTGAGTGAGTGCTGTGGTGACCAGCGGCTGGAACAGTTTGAAGCCAAAACAAAAACATCACCAGCACAACAGGGATCTTTGAAAATGGGTTCAAAGTTTTAATTTCGGAGGCACACAGGACTCCTTCATCATGCTTGTGACGTCACAAGTTTGTTTGAAATCTTTGCAAATTTATAAAAAAAAAAAATGTAATCACACATGAACATAAGTATTCACAGCCTTTGCTCAACACTTTGTTGAAGCACCTTTGGCACCAATTGGAGCCTCAAGTCTTTTTGAGTATGATGCTACAATCTTGGAACACCTATTTTTGGGCAGTTTCTCCCATTCTTCTTTGCAGGGCCTCTCAAGCTCCATCAGCTTGGATGGGGAGCGTTGGTGCACACTGCACAGCCATTTTCAGATCTCTTCAGAGATGTTTAAATTGGGTTCAAGTCTGAGCTCTGGCTGGGCCAATCAAGGACATTCGCAGTTCCCTGTAGTTATTCTTTTGTCATCTTGTCTGTGTGCTTGGGGTCGTTGTCCTGTTGGAAGATGAACCTTTGCCAGAGCGCTCTGGAGCAGGTTTTTATCAAGGATGTCTCTGTACATTGCTGCATTAATTTTCCCCTCTATCCTGACTAGTCTCCTTGTCCCTGCCACTATAAAACATTCCTGCAGCATGATGCTGCCACTGCCATGCGTCGCTGTAGGTATAGTATTGGCCAGGTGATGGGCATTGCCTGGTTTCCTCTGGGCATGCTTGCCATTCAGGCCAAAGAGTTCAATCTTTTGTTTCATCAGACCAAAGAATTTTGTTTCTCATGGTCAGAGTTCTTCAGGTGCCTTTTGGCAAACTCCAGGAGGGCTGTCATGTGCCTTTTACTGAGGAGTGGCATTCTACTATACAGACCTGATTGGTGGAGTGCTACAGAGATGGTTGTTCTTCTGGAAGTTTCACCTCTCTCCACAGAGAAATGCTGGAGCTCCGTCGTAGTGACCATCAGGTACCATTACCTCCCTGACTAAGGGCCTTCTCCCCTGATTGCTCAGTCCCTGTGGTTCCAAACTTCTGTGATTTTCTGATGATGGAGGCCTCTGTGCTTATTGGGACCTTCAATGCTGCAGACATTTTTCTGTACCCTTCCCCAGATATGTGCTTTGATATAATCCTGTCTAGGAGGTTTACAGACAATTCCTTGGACTTTATGGTCTGTTTTGTGCTCTGACATGCACTGTTAACTGTGAGACCTTTATATAGACAGGTGTGTGCCTTTACAAATCCTGTGCAATCAACTGAATTTACCTCAGGTGGACTCCAAGTTGTAGAAACCTTTCAAGGATGATCAGTGGAAACAGGGTGCACCTGAGCTCAATTTTGAGTGTCGTGGCAAAGGCTGTGAATACTTTCAATTTGTTTTTATTTTTTATAAATTTGCAAAGATTTCAAACCCTTTCATATTATTGATATATTGTTTGTAGAATTTTTGGATAAAATGTGGACAAAGTAAAGTTCTGTGAAATATTTTCTGGATACACTGTATCATACCAGACAGCAAACCAAAATGCACAAGTGAAAAATAAAAAATAAATCAGAAACCACACCAGTAGCTATGGCAGCATATTCCAAATTCTAACCAGACAAAGAATACCATCAAGTTCACAACATATGCATTTGCAATCCATTTTAGGAGATATCCTTCATGGTGTTGAACAGGGGCAATGGTGCAATAGTGAGAGCATTTGCATACACATAACTTAAGGTGGGAAAACTAAGGCACAAATATTGTAGTGGTCCAATAATGCGTCGAGACATGAATGCCCTGAGTGAAAACATTCATGTGCAATCACAAGTACAAATATCAATCAGAAACGGTAGACACTGAATTAACCCATCCTCTCCAAACCTTGTCGAATTTGTAGGGCACTCCCTTTCTAGCATAAGTAGCTTTGTAAAAGGTGGGGGGCTTTGTTGATCAGAGCCTACCGAGCCTTAATGTTAGTGCAGGCGAAGTCTTCCAGGAGAGAATATTAACTTTTCTAGCATAAAAAAAATATCAGGGTGAGCAAATTAGAAATGGCTTTGGTGGGAACCAAAGGGTCTACCAGGCTTGGAAGACCTACCTCAATAGTGGGAACCATAGTAATGATCACAACCAATTTAACACATGCCATGATCTCAGTTCAATATTGTTGCATGGCTAGGCACTCCCAAAATTATATGAAGGCAATTGGCAGTCTAAGATGACTAATGCTGGCCATACACGGGTCGAATTTCGAAAGAACTTTCTTTTAAAAAAACGGAAAATGTGTGCGTTTTTTGTGATCCGATGATGCCACCATCGATTTCGCCTGACCAAATCTTTAATTTCACCTCATGTTCCTACAGAAAATAATTTTCGTGTCTGGGAACCTTCTTTTCTTTTCGGGAATTTTTTTTTCTTTTCTTGCACATGCACATTTCTTTTTCGATTACATTTCTCGCACGATTCTCCCAGCATTGATCATTTGTCTTTTCAAAAAATATCCAACATGTTGGATTATTAAAATTCGATGGCCGCACAAAAATCGGCTGTTGCTGCAGCCCACTAACAGTGCGAAATACGAACGAAAATTGTTAGATAAGATTTTCGAAATGCGACCCGTGTATGGCCAGCATATCGCAAGATAGGACTGACCCCTGTATAGTTTAGTTAATCTTGCCAGAGTAAGGTAAATTTTAGGAATTCATACTGGATCAGATGATCCCTGGCTGACACCAATGTAGTGAAAGGGGCTTCCCACATGCCATCCCAGTCATTGTTGTCAAGTCATGGGACATCATTAACGCATGCATTGCGTCAAGGCAACCGGAGTTTGCCTGTTTATGTAAACAATTGTTTGTAGATAGAAGAGTTCCTTGGTTAAAGGACAAGTTCACCTTCCACAACATTACATGTTACACCCATAGTTGGAGCGTAACATGTTATAGATGCAGCTGATTCTGCATGACCCAACCCACACTAATCCCCCCCCCATGCCCTGCTCATTCATTCAGTAACTTCCTGCTCATACAAGGTACAAGAAGGCAGCTACATTTATGTAGGAGCCTGCAGGAGCCTGGGATTGCACCCCCAATCTGCTGGTCGTGGTTACAAGGAAATGCTGCAGTGCAACACCAAAAAGGTCATAAACACAGTTGAAAATGTTTTGGCATTTGTTTTGGCCAATTGTGGGAGAGGAATGGGGCAGAGCAAGTAGAAAGGAAGTTGTTCAGTTGGCTGAATTTCAACTTTAAGTGCAAAAGAAAACTAAGAAGGGCTGTATATGTTGGCTTCATGTGGTAATTATATGTTGGCTAAAATTCCAGTTTTAGCCAAAATGTGCTGTCCGTGTTTTTGTTTAGGATAGGAAGACGGGGAAGGATTGAGCTTGTGTCCAGTTTAAAAATACTTTGTCCACATAGTTCCTCTGTTTAGATAGAAAAATGAGAAGTCTAAGTGGAAATGTACCCAATAATAGGACAAAGCAATACAATCCTGAGAGAGGTTTTACCCTTCTCCACTTTGTTTCAATTTTTTTTTTTTTTTTTTTGCGGTGTCCATGTTTTGGGTATTTCCCCTCATTTGCTCTTTTTGCTGGCACTTATCAAATGGACAGGAAATAAAGAAAAATTGAACATTGCAGTAAAGTGTTTATTTTCTTGTTACAATATAATACACAGTATTGGCTGGCATTGGGCTCCCAACACCTGAATGATCACAGTATGCACTTCACCCACCCAAATTTTAACAATAGTGAACTGTACCAAATAACTGTATTCTATAGATGACAGAGGATGCCGCGCATTAACCACTTGCCGACTGCACTATAGCCGAATGACGGCTACAGTGCGGCTCTAACTCTGGGAGGGCATACATTGACGTCCTCCCAGAATCGCGCACCACCTGGGGCAAGCACACGGGAGTATCCGTGACAGATCACAGTAAATGACGGAGCGATCACAGGTAAACAAACCGGCATCATGTCCAGTTCCTCTCTTCCCCTCTCCATACAGTGTGAGCGGAGAGGAGAGAGATTGGATGCAGCAGCGCTGTGGTCTGGATGTGTAGTGCCCACAGCGGTGCTCAGTGACAATTCCAGCCATCCCTCTGTAATGGCCATCCTCGGTCAGCCATGCTGCCATCCATGCTCAGCCATCCCTCTGTCATACTTATCCACCCATCCATGCTCAGCCGTACTCGGCGATACCCAGCCCTTCTTGGCCATACCGGGTGGTGCTCGGCCTCTGTATGTGGCCAGGCTGTGGAAAAGTCTCCCACATGTGGTATCGCCATACTCAGGAGGAGTAGGAGAATATATTTTGGGGTGTCACTTTTGGTATGTACATGCTATGTGTTAGAAAAGTTGTATAAATGGACAACTTTGTGTTAAAAAAAAAATGCGTGTTCATTTTCTTTCCACATTTTTCCAAAAATGTGTAGAAAAAATGGCATGTTCAAAAGATTCATTATGCCTCATAGATTATTCGTTGGGGTTTTTTCTTTCGAAAATGGGGTCATTTTGGGGAGTTTCCATTGCCCCCTGGTGCTCCAGGGCCTTCAAAATGTAAGAGGAAGTCAGGAAATTCGATTTTGCAATTTATGCTCCAGAACATCCAAAGATGCTTCTCTGCATGTTGGGCCTCTGTATGTGGCTACGCTGTGTAAAAGTCTTACACATGTGGTATCGTCATTCTTGGGAGGAATAGCAGAATGTGTTTTGGGGTGTAATTTGTGAAATTACAATTTTGTGAAAAAAGAAAAAAAAAATCGTAATTTTGCAAAGAATTGTGGGAAAAAAAATTCAACTTCATGCCTCTTTCTAAATACGTTGGAATGTCTACTTTCTAAAAAGGGTCATTTGGGGGTATTTTTACTGTCCTTGCATGTTGGGGTCTCAAGAAATTAGATGGGCCATCAGTACTTCAGGTCTGATCAATTTTCATGATTGGCACCATAGCTTGTGGACTGTATCACTTTCCCAAAGACCAAATAATGTGCACCAATTTGGGTTATTTTTACTAAAGATATGTAGCAGTATAAATTTTGCCCAACATTTTTATGAAGGAAAAATGACTAATTTGCTAAAGTTTATAATGGAAACAAAGAAAAATGCATATTTTTTTTTACAGAATTTCCAGTCTTTTTTCTTTTATAGCGCAAAAAATAAGGTGATTAAATACCACCAAAAGAAAGGACAACAATTTCATATAGGTACAGTGTTGCATGACTGAGTAATTGTCATTCAAAATGTGAGAGCAACGAAAGCTGAAAATTGGTCTGGTTAGGAAGGGAGTTTAAGTGCCCAGTGGTTAAGTGGTTAAAGTCTAAACCTGCACTTGCCTACAGCATAAGCTTTTTGTTTGGTGCAAACTAGGGGTGTCCAACATTTCGAGCTTCCTGGGTCACATTGGAAGAAGAATTGTATTGGGCCACACATAAAACACACAAACAATAAGGATGGGTGCTGAGCAGAAACCAGATCACAAGATAACAATCACTGATATGGATAATGTACCTACCGAATTTATCGCCCTATAGCGAGCACCCCCAACCTAGAAGGGAAATTTCAGGAAAAAAAAAGAAAATACTTGCAGTTTGAATGCCCCTCGTCGGTGTCTTGCCCGGCGTCCATCGGCAGCCTTGTCCGGTCCGGCGTCCGTCTACGGCCTTGGTGGTGTTCTCCCGCGCTGTTTGAACGTCACCGCCGACATATACCAAGCGCATAAAGGCTAGGAGGCGGCACAGGGCGTGACGCCGAGCCTGGCCGAGTGTACCCGAGTGTACTACGCTCGGTATATGTCGGCGTTCAAACAGAGCGTGGGGATCAGCGTATATTGCGCACCCACGATTTTACCCTGATTTTAAGCGGAAAAAAGTGTGCAGTATACGCCAATAAATACGGTAATATGAGTAATAAAATTTCATTTTTTGTAATATCTTCATTATAAAAGTAAGAGGGCAACAAAAAACTAGTGCCATATTTGATACTTTTGATTAACACATAACTATCTGGTTTGATGAATGAATTCGAAATTCTCCATGACTTCATAAGGTGCTCATCAGATATTTTGATTCTAATTTTGTCCTTCGTGTGCTTCATCCTTGAAAATAGTCTCTCACAAAAAATATAGGTGCTGCAGAAAACTGACATGAATAAGGCACGATTGTGAAGAGTGGGAGATTTCTTTGGGAAAATAAAACCTATTAAAGCCCAGTAAAGAGACAAAAATCTAATTTTGGCAAATGTTTTCTTCCACCGCATGTTCGGGAAGTGTTAAAGCATTTTGTTACAGAAAAATCAACATTTTTAACCACTTCCCTACCAGCCCATAGGGGAATCACGTCATGGTGATCCCCTCGCCGATGAGACAGGACGTTGCACAACGTCCTGTCTTCACGGCGTTCTAGGGCGCGCGCGCCGCCGGCGGCGCGCCCGACGGCCGTGATTGCCGCCGGGCACCCGCGATTTCCGGCAATCACGGCAGGAGTGTGGATCTGTGTGTGTAAACACACAGATCCACCTCCTGTCAGCGGTGAGGAGACTGATGTGTGTTCCCAGTACAGAGGAACACACATCGATCTCCTCCCCCTGTGAGTCCCCCTCCCCCTACAGTTAGAACATACTTTAGGACACATTTTAACCCCTTCAGCGCCCCCTAGTGTTAACCCCTTCCCTGCCAGTCACATTTACACAGTAATTAGTGCAGTTTTATAGCACTAATCGCTGTGTAAATGTGAACGGTCCCAAAAACGTGTCAAAAGTGTCCGATATGTCCGCCGCAACGTCACGGTCACAAAAAAAAAAACCGCAGATCCCCGCCATTACTAGTAAAAAAATTAAAATGCCATAAATCTATCACCTATTTTGTAGACGCTATAACTTTTGCGCAAACCAATCAATATACGATTATTGCGTTTTGTTTTTTTTACCAAAAATACGTAGAATACGTATCGGTCTAAACTGAGGGGGAAAAAAGGTTTTTTAAAAAAAAATATTGTGAGATGTATTAAATAAAAAGGAAAAAATATTGTGTTTTTTTTTAAATTGTCGCTCTTCTTTTGTTTATAGCGCAAAAAAAAAAAAAAAACGCAGAGATGATCAAATACCACCAAACGAAAGCTCTATTTGTGTGGGGAAAAAAACATAATGATTTAATTTGGGTACAGTGTTGCACGACCGCGCAATTGTCATTCAAAGTGCAACAGCACTGAAAACTAAAAATTGGTCTGGGCAGGAAGGGGGTGAAAATGCCCTGTATGGAAGGGGTTAACTAAGTTTAGGATTTTGTGTTGGGGCACAGGTTGGACACCCCTGTTGTAAAGTTTACAAATTGTAAGACAGAGAGTATGCCAGAATATTTTTTTAAATATGTTCTGTAACTCAAAAGTAGTCTAAGTTAGGATTTTAATTTCTAACATTAGAAGAGCAGGGTTTTTAACGTAGGGTTTTGAATCTTATATTGTTTTTCTTTTTCACATTTAAGCAGTCTGGAAAGAAGAGAAAGGTAAGTTTATAGTTTTAAAACAAACGCATGAAACACCATTTCCCTAAATTGCTGAGCCAAGCTTAGTGTTTTGTTTTTCAAACTGTATGGCTTGCACTCTGCAGCATATCTGGAAGCGCTTTAGTTTTTACCATGAAAATGTATTAGTTGAAAAAGGATCTTTTTTTTTCTATGCTTTACTGTATGTATTTGTTTTGCTACAAAGGAAAGAATATCCACCTCATGTCCAGAAATTAGAAGTTGATGTTAATTGTGTGCCTCAAAAGCCGGGTAAGTTCATCTGTGTTAAAAAACTGTAACAACATAGCTCACCGCTGGTAGACCTTTTTTGTACGTTGTCTTGTTGCCTGCAAATCCCGCTACAAAATTTTCTTCAAACTCACCAATTCCTTTAGGACTTATTGCTTTTTTTTCTTAGAAAAGGCATTGTTTTTTGTCACATTTTGATATTCATCGCTGGTGTGAATGTAGTCTTAGGGCCTGATGTATTAATCATGCAATAATATAAATATTATATATCTATATTGTAACCTATACTATACAACTATTGCATCTGTATTGTGTGCATGAGTCCCTTGTTTTCTAATATATATGACCAAAGTGTATTAGGCTAAGGCTATAATGCTAGTTATAAAGACAGACGGATTTGAGTAAAAACAGTTACATTTATTTCCTTCAAAGTAGGAATATCACATTCTAACAACAAATAATAACAATACTGGTCATAATATTGAAAGATACTTAAAGGGGTGTTACAGCCCAAAAATGTGTTTATTAAAAGTCAGCAGCTACAAAAAGTGTAGCTGCTGGCTTTTAATAAACACTCACTTACCTGCTCCTACGTTCCAGCGACGCGCCGACCGGGGCTCCGCTCCTCTCCCCCCCTCCCCGGCCGGCGTCTCCATCCTGACTGTGGGCACCCAGCCGTGACAGCCTTCGGCTTCACGGCCGGGCACCCACTGCGCATGCGCGAGCCGCACTGCGCATGCGCGCGCGGCGCGGCTCGCCTCTGATTGGAGAGGCGATCGCATGGGACCTGTCAGTGTCCCATGTGATCGCCTACAGGGAGGGGCTGGTGTAGGCGATTAAGCTTAATCGCCTAACCAGCCCCTCGGCGGAAGCAGGAAGTGGGACAGGAAGTCCCACTCCTACTGAAGCCCCCACTCCCCCCCCAAAAAAATTACATGCCAAATGTGGCATGTATGGGGGTAAGGAGTGGGATAAGAGGAAGTTCCAAATTTGGGTGGAACTTCTCTTTAACGCCTTCTCTCCTCACTGGCTGAGCTCACAATGTAAAAAGAGCTAGGCCTTGATCACATATCTTAGGCCCAAAGATGGCCACCAGGCTTCCATGAGGCCTAGCCCATGTGGCTTTAGCATAGGCTTTCAAAAACAGAGCCACAACCTCACTGCAAACTTGCTCCCAAGAGAATAGAGAGCTCTGAGTTACATCCAAACTCTTTTTACAAAACTCATTCAAACTCCCAATTGCATATCTCTGCCCTATGCCTTCTGTGCCAATAGTTGCATTTCTCCCTCTCACTCTCCCTCTCCCTCTTTAAAGCTTATAGCACTGGTTGGGAAACAAAACCATTTTGCTATGAAAACTGCCTTGTGCCAAATTCCTCTGTAGCCTCACTGCACGTGTCAGTATGGTTACCCTTGGTTGTAAAAACAAATATTAGCAATACATCAGATTGCCCCAACAGTGCCCTACTTATAGTGGAGAGCGACTATCGCTGTCTGATACTCCATGGTTTGCTTTTTTAGATCTGTTCATAATGTAGACCATGGGTTCTCAAACTACGGCCCTCCAGTTCAGGAACTACAATTCCCATCATGCCTAGTCATGTCTGTGAATATCAGAGTTTTACAATGCCTCATGGGATGCGTAGTTCCACAACAGCTGGAGGGCCGTAGTTTGAGGATCCCTGTTGTAGACTGTGCTGTTATGAAGTTCTTTTCTCTTAGCGCAGCAAGAGAAATACTTGACTGATGAGGCACAATTTGTTTACCAGGACAGAACTTTATAAATGCAAGGATCTCCTCCCTTTTATTCTAAGACAAATGCATAGAACAAAGTTTTAAAGTTGGGCCCCTAAAGTGTTATAAATTGACCATCACAAGTATATGTAATAAGTTCTTAAAATGTAAAGTTTTTACTGAAGATTGAAGTAATGGTGTTTTTTGTTTTGTCGTTTAAGGCCTTCAGGATGCAAGGCTGCATGATGATGGAGAGTTAGATCCTCAACTTAGAAGAAAGGTTCAGGAACGGCGTAACAACTTAAATGAATACAATTTGCCAGTGACTCCTGTTCATCTGCGTGCATCACAGACAGAGGTCTGTTTTATTCCACTTTCATTCTTACGTGGTTGGTTGTTTTTGTGAGTGTGTGTATATATATATGTGTGTGTGTGTGTGTGTTATTTTGCAAGTTCTCCCACTTGGAAATCATGGAGGGGTCTGAAATTGTCATCGTAGGTGCATGTCCTACTGTGAGAGACATAATCAAAAAAAAAAATTCCAGAAATCACAATTTATGAATTTTTAACTATTTATTTGTATGATACAGCTGCAAAGAAGTATTTGAACACCTGTCTATCAGCTAGAATTCTGACCCTCAAAGACCTGTCAGTCTGCCTTTAAAATGTCCACCTCCACTCCATTTATTATCCTAAATTAGATGCACCTGTTTGAGGTCATTAGCTGCATAAAGACACCTGTCCACCCCATACAATCAGTAAGAATCCAACTACTAACATGGCCAAGACCAAAGAGCTGTCCAAAGACACTAGAGACAAAATTGTACACCCCCACAAGGCTGGAAAGGGCTACGGGGAAATTGCCAAGCAGCTTGGTGAAAAAAGGTCCACTGTTGGAGCAATCATTAGAAAATGGAAGAAGCTAAACATGACTGTCAATCTCCCTCGGACTGGGGCTCCATGCAAAATCTCACCTCGTGGGGTCTCAATGATCCTAAGAAAGGTGAGAAATCAGCCCAGGACTACACGGGAGGAGCTGGTCAATGACCTGAAAAGAGCTGGGACCACCGTTTCCAAGGTTACTGTTGGTAATACACTAAGACGTCATGGTTTGAAATCATGCATGGCACGGAAGGTTCCCCTGCTTAAACCAGCACATGTCAAGGCCCGTCTTAAGTTTGCCAATGACCATTTGGATGATCCAGAGGAGTCATGGGAGAAAGTCATGTGGTCAGATGAGACCAAAATAGAACTTTTTGGTCATAATTCCACTAACCATGTTTGGAGGAAGAAGAATGATGAGTACCATCCCTACTGTGAAGCAGGGGGGTGGTAGCATCATGCTTTGGGGATGTTTTTCTGCACATGGGACAGGGCGACTGCACTTTATTAAGGAGAGGATGACCGGGGCCATGTATTGCGAGATTTTGGGCAACAACCTCCTTCCCTCAGTTAGAGCTTTGTTTGAAGATGGGTCGAGGCTGGGTCTTCCAACATGACAATGACCCGAAGCACACAGCCAGGATAACCAAGGAGTGGCTCTGTAAGAAGCATATCAAGGTTCTGGTGTGGCCTAGCCAGTCTCCAGACCTAAACCCAATAGAGAATCTTTGGACGGAGCTCAAACTCCGTGTTTTTCAGCGACAGCCCAGAAACCTGACTGATCTAGAGAAGATCTGTGTGGAGGAGTGGGCCAAAATCCCTCCTCCAGTGTGTGCAAACCTGGTGAAAAACTACAAGAAACGTTTGACCTCTGTAATTGCAAACAAAGGCTACTGTACCAAATATTAACATTGATTTTCTCAGGTGTTCAAATACTTATTTGCAGCTGTATCATACAAATAGTTAAAAAAATCATACATTGTGATTTCTGGATTTTTTTTTTTTTTGGATTATGTCTCTCACAGTGGACATGCACCTACGATGACAATTTCAGACCCCTCCATGATTTCCAAGTGGGAGAACTTGCAAAATAGCAGGGTGTTCAAATACTTATTTTCCGCACTGTGTGTGTGTGTGTGTATGTGTGTATATATATATATATATATATATATATATATATATATATAAATTTTTTTTTACCCATTTAAACTACCGTATTTATCGGCGTATAACACTCACTTTTCACCCCTGAAAATCGGGGACAAGGTAGGGGTGCGCCGATAGCACGCCTCGGACTCAGAGGGGAACGAGTGCCTCCGGAATTCATCGAGCCGCTATCTTCCATTTTATTCGGCTCTGACGTCACACACAGTCCTGCCTTCACCACCGGCATTGGACCAGTGTTCTGTTAATTACAAGAGCTGGTCCAATGCTAATGGTGGAGGCGGGACTGTGTATGTGACTGCCGACTCCGAGTGAACAGGAGATGGTGGCTGTATGAGGAGATGGTGAGTCTGCAAATGGGCATCTGGTTGCAGAGAGACACACAGGCTGCAGAGGGACACACAGGCTTCTAAGTGGTTTATTTATTTAAAAAAAAATCCTGAAATTTCTCTTAAATTGGGGTGCGTGTTATACGCTGGCACGTGTTATACGCCGATAAATACGGTCAATGTCAATGTGTTATGACTTGCTTTCATCACTCATTTTGTATATACCATTTGTAGTCATGCTTGATTTTCTTTTCTAGTGTGATCGTTTTTTTTTTTTTAATAGCAAGCAACAGTGTTAAAAGTAGGTCTTGTGATGGGGGAGAAACCAATGACTGTTGGCTAAATTTCACTTCTCACACCCTAATCCATCAGTTATTTAAATTACTGTACTATTTTATTTTTTATATATTTTTTTTTCTCTGACAGAGCATGGAGCAAAATGAACCTTTTCAATATTGCGCATCTTGTGGTAAAGACAATAGGATTAAGACAAAATGCCAAAGTTGTGGATGTACACAAAAACTTTACAGACAAAACGCCTCCATGTCTGAATCACCTGCTTCCCTAGCTCGGCCTTCAATTCATCAAAACGAAACTGTAGAAACTCCTGTCAACAAAATAAGTGCTAAGAACTTTTATGGCTCTTCTTATACTAAGGTTCCTATGGATTCCATTTCAAAAAAAGAAACTTTAAGGTGGAAAACAAATACACCAAACGGGAAAATAGGACTTTCTGCTGAAAGCAAGGTTGCAAAAATTGCAAGAATTAGGAGCATGAGATCAGAACCAAATGACACAAGTAAGTAACAATTGTTTTTCTTTCCATTTTTTTTTTTTCTTCTCACATGCTTCAAAAGTAGAGTAGATGTCCGCATTTCATAATGTCTCTCAAATAATAATAATGGTAAACAAAAATGTGTTTAAGGCAGGTCTTGTGTTGCAAAGAAAAAAGGGCGCTTATGGTTTACAAAAAACTCAAAGAAGAGAAGGGGGAGTTAAATCCTCTCACTCAGGCAAGCATTGCCTCAGCTTTTTGCTAGTTTCAGTAGGTAATGGACCTGTTCCTCTCTGCTGATGAGCTTTTCTGCTTAAATGCATAGATTTGTACTTTAACTGTCTTTGTGTCTCAGTGCTGTTTTTTGGATCAGTCCCTTCAGATGCTTGTATCCAAAAGGTACAGTACCAGGACACCCGCGGAGAAACAGAAGAGATATGTGAGCTGCATTGGCACAATATTCCACGTGTGGCACTCAATTTGACAGGCAATTGCACCTGTGAGTTAGCTGGTGGGTTGTTACAGGTCCAGAGCTGTGATCTGCTTTGGCAGACCCTAGTCCCTGAAGACCCTCCGGGGTATATCTGACCAGGATTAGGTCAAAATTGAACCAATTTTTGACTCTATGTGTACAGTAAGTATCCTTGTTATGTTGGGGGTTCCCCTTATGCTGTCCCCTGCCACTGGGTGATTAATGGGACTTGCATGCAGGGGGCAGTCTCCCTGTTTCACCTGTGAGCTGCACGTCCCAGTCTGTTACACGCCTATAAGGAGCTCTGTGGACTTTGGTCAGTACTGGGTGCGCACGTGCCACCCCATTTGGTTGCCGATTCCTCCTCCAGTCTAATGAGCAGGCATGGCTGGCTGCCTATTGCACAAGTGCGGCCTGGCTGTGCAGATATTGCCTCCCTGACTGTTCTATTGCACATTTGAGACCAGGAGAACTCGGTAAGCATGTGTGGGTGCCATTCTGGAATCAAGCCTTTTTGGAACAGAACATCAGCTGATTAATGCGGGGTTCCAGCCACAATTAGCATTTTTTAAATGTATATCCATTCATCATGCGTAATATAAATCCGGTCACTTACTATTTTACAATCCACCGCCGCTCCGCATAGTTATTCAAAAAAGATAGTTTATAAAACTATGTCCACACCGTTGTCATTTTGCCTGTTGGCATTGTGAAGCCCACAAGCACTTCCTGGAAGTTTTGGATGGGGAGTTAAAATGGGGAAGCGCACTACATTAGCGTGCTGAGGGAGATGATGTCAGAATCCTAGGTGATTCCGAAGGCAGATTTCGTGGGACCGCATAGCAACAGGCATTTTCAGGTGAGTAAAACCATTTTTTTTTTTTTTTAGGTCCAATGAGCACTATAATGGGAAAAAAAAATTGGGGATGGAAACTCCACTTTAATTTGTTTTACTGTACAGCTCCAACAGCACAGGATGCAGCATAACTGGTAACCTCAAAGCCTCTGGGTGGTGGGACGCTGGGAGGCTACCCCTTATCGGTGCAAGTATGCAGGATTTGTATATTATGCTTCCTTTTGGTGCAATATGACCCCATTGGAGGGATTAGGAATCTAAGGTCCCTTATGTCTGATTGTCTTTGACCTACACATTTATTTATGGGGCAGCAAACCGGATCTGGCTCTCGGGCAACATCCAGGTTCTAGCTAGCTCCTTCGGGGGCTTCATTCTCAGGGATTTTCTTTTCAAAGAGGAATTCTGTGCTGCCTATTCCACTGTGATGGAACAGTTGGCAGATATACATAAGCATTTATGGAGAGATGACTGTGATAGGTCTAGATCTCTGTCCCCGTAGAACCTACCTTGTGATTTTTTCACTACAACCTATTCTTGGGTTGGATAAGGTGGAAGTGGAGGAGGCAAGGTCTAAGGAAGTGGATTCCTGTGAAGCAGATGAATGCCCTGATGAAGACACCAAGGCCACTAATGTAGAGGTGGTCTGTAAGAAATTAGTATTGTTGTTACTGGAACCTTAAGTGTCTAAAGTATCTTGGTTGTTGTCATGGAAAGCACCCAAACCAAGTTTTTTTTTTTGTTGTATCTTCATACTGAAGAGAACCTGTGCAAGGCTGGGCCCACCTGAACAAGGTATTTGCCCCCCCCCCCTAAGTAGTTTGTGTATCAATGTCGGCCTTCTGTTCCTCAGGGCCCTAGGTTGGGTTCAATTTGTTCAATACATTTTCTTACCACATTTCCTTCTCCTCTGAGTCCAGCTAAAAGGAACTCAAGATGTTTTCTGAACTGCAGACTTGGATAGGCATTCCTCCAGCTTGTTAGCACTTCACTTCTGATGTTTGACGCACAGGGGACTTAAAGAACACCTCATCCAGGTGTGATGCATTGCACTAGTGAACCATGCCTCTCTTCTATATGGAAAAAAGCTTACAGGCAATTTTGTGGCATCCTGTAGAATCCCAGGTATGTGGGGCCTAGGCTGCAAGGTCCCAAGATAGGGAGGGGGAGGGCAAGATACCCCCCCCCCCCCTTCCTGTATAAGGTCACACTTTGGCTACTGTAAACCCACACTGAAAAGGTTAAATCTGGGATCCCCAAACTTGTTAAAAAAAAAAAAAAGGGCCACTTAATTGTTCTTCACTTTTTTGGGCATTGGTGGTCAATGGGAGAAAAATAAATGCCCCGGTATTGGTGGTCAGTGGGAGAAAAATAAATGCCGCTGTATTGGTGGTTGGTAGCAGTAAAAAATGCCCCTTTTTTGTCAGCGGTCCGAATGGAACCCCCAGTGTCAGTGATTTCCAATCTTTGTTGTTCCGCGGCATTAACCTCCATGTCTTGCATTGATCCTGCAAATGCTGCCACCGATGTATGCCTGTGGTTAAGGGGGTGTCTCTAACATGTAAATATTATTATTAGTATTATTGGTTGCTGTGTCAAACTAGCTGGTGATCTAGCTGAAGGTAGTGAGTTTACTGGTGTTTTCAAAGCATACTCCACTCGTTCTGTAGATGTTCCCTGGGTGGAGCAGATTTTTCCAATCTTTTAAAGAGATTTACAGCCACAGTTTGATCCAGCTGCTTCTGTTTTATAAAATACTGTTTAGCTGATTTTCTGTTCAGTCTGATGTGTGGTGGAACAAATTAATTTCTAACACACTCTCTCTGAGAATAGGAGATCAACACTGTCATTTTACATAGGTGTATTTTTGAACGCATTAGCAGTGCATCTCTGTCCGTTTTTTTTTTTTTTAACCCTTTTTTATTTATTTTTTTAAATACTGCAAATTCCAAAAATACCTGATAATCTTTTCAAAAATCCAATGCACTCTTCACTGCCTCTTGCATGCTAGCAGCGCTGTCTCTCCTGCCCAGAAATCCAAAACAGTGTTGCCAGCCTTCCATTTAGTTCTCCCCAGCTGGTCTGCAGAATGTCACCTACCATGTATTTTCCCAGAAAAACAGTGTTACTGCTGTGATGTCTTTGAGCCTGTCTACACGTGTGTGTGTGTGTGTGTGTGTGTGTGTGGCAAAAGGGCTCATTGGAGATGGATTACTGATCTGTTCTTCCAGCAATTACCATAGTTTGCAAGGCTTGTGATGACGTCACATGGTGTATCAAAAATGATTACTCTCCACATGCACAAAGTAAAAGAAAACAATTCTGGTATATGTTTTAGAGGAGAAGATTGAGTAGAGAATACCTCCAACAATTATGTGTTTAGTGTAAAATAAATGTTATTAGAATGCTATTTAACCATTGTTGTTCACTTAATTTTCACCAGTTTTAAGGTATTGGGCCCACTGTGTTTCAAATACATTTTGTTTGCCTCTTTTTTGTGATCTGAATAGATTTGATTTCTTTGGGTAACACTATGCATGATTTATTCGAAAATGTATTTTGTACTTCCAGTAATCCTATCTAGTGATGATGAAGACAATGCTAGCACTGGAAGTACAAGTAGAATAGAAAGCATCTCTCCACGACCTGCTGATTCCGCTTGTTCGTCTCCCGTTCCATCGTCTGGAAAAGTAGAAGCAGCGCTGCGAGAAAATAGTTTTATAGATATCAAGTTTAGTAACCCAGCAGAGGCTGACATCACAATTCCCAGGAAAGCAAGAATGAAAGATCAGGTAGTATTTTTAATTAAAATATTTGTATTCATTTTGTCTTTCTCTACCGATTTTTTTTAATTTATATATATATATATATATATATATATATATATATATATATATAATCTCTCTTTTTTTTTTCTTTTAGTTTGAACATTTTTAGGTCTCTCGCACACAGGACATTTTTTTTGCCTTTTAAACACCCCTAAATTAATTAGGCTATGGGTCCATGCTGCCAGTGAATTCAGGAGCAGCAGCGTTTTGGCAAAAATAATGCTCAAGCATTTAAACATTCATTTGTTTCAATGGCCAGAATAAGTTAATATTCAGGCCATCGAATTGAATAAACACTCATGCACATGAAGCACTTAAACAAACCAAAATGTGTTTCCAAGGAGTTTTTGTCACTGCTTTTCTCCTTGCGTTTAGAAGAGCAGGACAAATGTCCAGTGTACATAAGGCCTTATAAGTAGTGCCTATTTTAATTACCTGAAGCCAGGGTCACGTGACTATCCTTCTCTCATCTTCTGCTTACCTCTGGGGTTGTCCTTCTGGTGTTTTTTTTCTTTGTGCCATTATCCCTTCCAGCATCCGGATCCTCTCTCTGATGGACTCCAGAGGGAGGAGAACTCCTGGGGCAGTGAGTGAACTGGTGCACATGAAAAGAGGGGCAGGAAATTAGCTAGGATCATAGAGGAAAGTGTGATCTTGATTCATCACACAGTGAGATGGCTTAGAAATAAGTGTTTGGAATAAAACATGCAGAGTTAGGTAAATGATGCACAATGCACTATTTAAAGTAGAACTATAGGGAAAACTTTTTTTTTTTTTTCTCATTTTGGGCAGAGCAAGGGAGGGTTATAACACCTGTCAGATTTTTTTTGTGTCCTATTGTGGCGATTTCCCTTCACTTCATGTCCCATATTTAAACGGCAAGTGAGGACAACCTAAAATTTGGGATTTTTTTACTTTTCAATGATAATGGTAAACCAGACAGAGGGGGTAAATCTCCTTAAAGGGGTGGTTCCCCTAAAAATAAACTTTTAACATTGCCTGTGTCTTCTTAATAATAAATAGAATCGGCTGGTAGTTTTTTTTTTAACCACCCGTACATACCATTTTCGGCATGTACGCTCACCGCCGCTTCCGGGTCTGGCAGCCGGGGACAGGCATCCGATCGACGCATACAGCGCGTCACGAGATGCCGAAAGAAGCCGAACGTTGGTGCGGCTCTATACGGCGCATGCGCACCAACGTTCGGCTTCTTTCGGCATCCCGTGACGCGCTGTATGCGTCGATCGGATGCCTGTCAATGAAGCAGGCCCTCCCATCCCCGGCCGCCAGACCCGGAAGCGGCAGTGAGCGTACATGCCGAAAATGGTATGTACGGGTGGTTAAAAAAAAAAAACCCAGCCGATTCTAATTATTATTAAGAAGACACAGGCAATGTTAAAAGTTTATTTTTAGGGGAACCTCCCCTTTAACGGCGGGGGCATAGACAGATTAGGGGTGGTAGTAGGTTTAGGCTTGTTTAGAATTTGACTGAAATTCCTGACAATTTTGTAAAGCTACAGCATCAGTTTGTTCTCTATTTCAGTGCCTAGTAAGACAAAATTATGGTGTATTGTGGCAGCTGTGGTACTAATTTTTTTTTTTTTTCCCATAGTTTGGCAATTCTGTAACGAATACGCCTGTTAAGCGCCGAAAGGTTGCCCAGTCAGATGGTCCGAGTGAGCCTTTACCAGTGGGTTATGCAACCTGTGAAAGTATCATTGTGCATTGTCGAAATATACGTGTGGGAACCCTGTATAGAACAATAGTAGAGCCTGTTGTGGTAAGTGTATAAAAACATTGTTTTTCCAAAAGGGCAATATGCAAGCTTTCTTAGTTATGCACCACTGTGTCCTGCTATGATTCTTGCCTGAACTCTGCCAACAAGACATTGCAGACTTTTCTGCACTGTGAGAAGGCAAATGCTACTTGCTAAAAGTAGTTCCTTATTGCTACTTGCTAGTTATTCTAAAGAGCCCAGTTAAAATATTGTTCAATAGGAGTGGGCTGTTTATTGCAACCCTAAAATGTTATACAAAGTGTTTTGAAGTTAGGTAATAAATGGTGAGAAACAAAAAAGGGGGAAGGGACCAAGGTTAGGGGAAAGGACGGGGAAGGGTAGCGGTCTCAGGGGAGATCAAAGAAAAAAGGGGTTACTATTGGCAATAGTGTAAATGATCTGAAATCATATTTGATACAAAAAAGAATTTTATTAATATTAAGGTATCAAGACATAATTAGTACAAAAAGGGGAAGAGGGAGATTAAGTCTTTAAAAAGACATATAGAACTTCTGAAATTTATTTCTGACCATGAACATTAATTTACAAACAAGACGCACAATTAACAACACAAAGACACAACACTAGTCCGGACCAAAAGAGCTCTGTTATCAATATCACAAGATTATTCTCAACAATGGAGGATTTAATTTCGATGAGTTTAATAATATAAATAATAAGAGTGTGATCAGGGAAAACAATGTATCACCTGACTTCCAATCGAATAGTACCGAATTGGTATAGTATCTGGTAACAGAGCTCAATGTGTAAAGAGAGAGATATAGAGAGGTACAGAGGTATTAATTATCCTGCTGCAGCAAGATGGAGGTTCTTGGCAATTCGGAATCACTTATAACTTGGGTCCATAGTAAATTATTGGGCCCATATACAAGTAATAATTGATTTCTATATAGTCCAAACAATAGAGCAATATAAATACTGAGATATTGTGGAGAGATGCCTAATTATTAGAACCAATCCTCAGGGTTATGTTAAGTTATAACTTTGAGAGATGAGAGCATGATATGAATCAAAAATGTGGAGCAGTGAAATGTCCCGTTATCCTGAGCACACATATAGCCGTTGAAGCACTGGTTGGCAAGATATGTTGGCAACATGCTGTTGATCAACATAAGAATGACACACAATAGTCAACACAGCATCATAAAGTCATACATTGTAGGGTCTCTGTACATTACCAAATGGAGGTTAATGTTGATCCAAGGCTGAATTGTATGTTGCTGCCGATCATTACTTTCTATGGTTGTACAGACCTGTATCCTGTGCATGACATGTTGCTCGGCTGCAATGTAAAGTGCTGATAACGTTGGTGCTCAATCCGGATATCATCCCTCTGTTGTAGGGTGTATATAGCGGACGTAGTTATCCATGGAATGGAATTCCTTGATCGGGGACTGATTGCGGTTCACGCTCAAACATCTCCGTCCCTTCGTGTATCTCTCTCGTGTACGTTTGATCACGATGTCACGTGACTAGCGTCGGGTGATGACGTCGACGCGTTTCGCCGTACCCAATGGCGTAGCTTCTTCCTGGAAGTAATCTCTCATCAGTTGATACACGCCTTTTATGGGTTGAGATCAGCTGTTGTTTGTCACCGCTTAATAGTCAGTTCTTCGGTGATCATATGGGGCGAAGTGAGTTGTAACGAACATGGTAATAATTTCCTAGGACATCAAGTCTCTCATTTTAGCATGTATGAGGTCATGTTAACATACTGAATGTATGTATAACGGGTACAATTGATCAAGTTTAATTCCGAAAATTTAGCTTACTCAAGAATTAGGAGTGTGCATTTAATAGAATAGTGTGATACAAAGGCACAGTGACAGTGTAGGACAATCACATAGGACTTTTTAAGGAAATATGGAATAATGAAATTAAAATAAATTTATAATCATTGGTAGACAGCCGAATTGAAGGAAAGTTAAGAAATGACATAAATTAAAGTATATTTATGTGCATATATCACATATGAAGTTTGAAACAAAGTACTCAAAAATTTGAGAATTTACTTAGTGTTCAAAACTAAGCATAATTTTTACATATCAATTGTTAGTGTAAAAATTATTTTTATTTAGTTGGTTGATTGTGAAGGATTAGGGATCCAGGAAAGTTAAATGTGTTGTAAAGCCTCAAGGTGTTTCACCTTAATGTCATTCTATGCATTAAGGTGAAAAGCCTCCTGTGATGCAGCAGCCCCTCAGAGCCCCCCTTTTACTTACCTGAACTTGGTCTTTCCAGTGACTGGGACAAGCACACCAGCTCCAGCCGGTGTCTCGGATACTGTTTGGATAGATTGATAGCAGCACAGCCATTGGCTCCCGCTTCTGCCAATCAAATCCAATGAAGCAGGAGCTGGGGGGCGTGGCCGAGTCCTGTTTGTGTCAATGGACGCAGCAGCAGGATACGTGAGCAGAGGAGGAGCCAAAACCAACTGCACAGAAGAGGCAAGAATTACATGTTTATTGTGTGGTGTGTTTTTTTATTTTTTTTTAATGAACCTTTACATATCCTTTTTAACATGTCTTGTTATACAATGGTGTGGGGGAGTTGTGCAGGGGGTACAGTGGTGGAAGAGATAAGGGGGTTCAGCGGTTTGACAACAGAGCAAGGGGGTTACAGTGATGGGGCAGATGAACAGGGGGTTATAGTGGTGGTACAGATGAGAAGGGGGTTTATAGTGGTGGCGCAGAAGAGCAGGGGGGTTCAGAGGTGGGGTAGTTGTGCAGGGGGTAGCGTGGCAGGGCAGAGGAGAAAAGAGGTACATTGGTGGGACAGGTGACTAGGGGTTTACAGTGGTGGCGCAGAAGAGCAGGGGGGTACAGAGGCGAGACGGATGTGCAGGAGGTACAGTTGTGGGGCAGAAGAACTGGATATAGAGGTAGGGCAGGTGTTCAGGGGGGTACAGAGGTTGGGCAGAAGTGCAGGAGGTACAGTGGTGGGAAAGAGGAGGAGTTCAGTGGTGAAAAGAGCACAGGGGGGGGGGGGTACAGAGGTGGGGCATAAGAGCACGGGGGGGGGGGGGTACAGAGGTGGGGCATAAGAGCACGGGAGATACAGAGGTGGGGCAGATGTGCATGGGGGGATACAGAGGTGGGGCAGAGGGGGGGGGGGGTACAGAGGTGGGGAAGATGTGCACGAGGGGGGGGGTACAGAGGTGGGGAAGATGTGCACGAGGGGGGGGATACAGAGGTGGGGCAGATGTGCACGGGGGGGGGGTACAGAGGTGGGGCAGATGTTCATGGGGGGGGGGTACAGTGGCGGGACAGATGAGCAAGGGGGTTACAGTGGTGGGGCAGAAGAGTAGGGGGAACAGTGGTGGGGTAGATGAGAAAGGTGGGGGGTACAGTGGTGGGGCACATGGACAGATGGGTTCAGTGTTAGGACAGGTGAGAAGGTGGTTTAACGGTCAGACAGAAGAGCATGGGGGTACAGTGGTGGAGCAGATGTGCAGGGAGATGCAATGCTGGGGCAGATGAGCAGGGGGTTTACAGTAGTGGGACAGAAGAGCAGGGTGGGGCTTATATGCAGGGGGTACAGTGATCTGAGGTATGAAGGTGCAGGAATTGGGGCTGATCTAAGGCATGAGAGTGCTGGATGTTAATTTAGTCACTATTACTCAAGTGGTTTACAGCATTTACTTTATAAAAAATCCTTTACGTGATTGAGATTGTGAAGTTAAAAAAAAATTTGTTATAAAATCTGCATGCTCAGTTTCTTTTAGGGTTGTCCAGATACCGATACTAGTATCGGTATCGGGACCGATACCAAGTATTTGCGAGAGTACTTGTACTCGTGCAAATGCTCCCGATACCTAAATAGAATACTTTTTTTTGTATTTATCAACATGTTCTCTGAAAATTCTTTGAGTTTTTTACTACTGCGTGACAAGAAAATAAAACATTTTTATTAATTTTTACTAATTTTTATTCTTTTATAATGTCTTGAGTTACAGTTCTTCATAATTCTAAAGAAAATATCCTTAGTCTGTATTGTGGTTTGAAAACTGTCACATGACATTTGTGCTCAAAATGTTGCCTACCCTTGAACTAAATTATTAATAATGTGGGTGAGGTGCTGTTATCTATGCTGTCCCGTCGGGTAAGTCAATGTAAATGAATAAAAATAGACAGCGCTTACTCTACCATAATCTAATATATGGTACCACTTCTATTATGGTATATACTTCAGAAATATTGCTGTATCGATTTATCATCTTCTAGCAGAATCTTCTGTCCCAAGGGCCAATTTGCCAATATGCTGCTTGATCGCTGGCTGTGACCATGGCTGATACAGCCCAGGAAATAAGAACAGGGGCGCCTCCTGAGTGTGTGAACCCTACAATGTATAAAGCTAGGATGTTTACTTCCTACAAGTTCATTCATACTTCATTGGGTGTGAGTCTTGGGATTTGCACTCCAGGAGTTTCTCAGTGGCACAAATCCTCTTCTTCCAGCAGCTAGGTTTGGACCAGCTTTTGGCTCTTGCCATTCAGAGCTGGTGAGTTAGTCTTGCAAAGAACTCTTTCTGGTCTTCTGTTAGGGACAAGGTGATCTTGAATTGCAAAACTTTTTCCTAAGGTAGTTTCAGCCTCCATTGATCTCCGCTGAGCTGCCGGAGGACTCTTTCACACGAAGCGTCCGTTCAGATCCGCCTGCCAGTTTTTTTTTGCGGACCTGAACGGACGCTCCGTGCTCCTCTATGGAGCCGCGGATGTCAGCGGAGACATGTCCGCTGACATCTGACCCGCTCCGTTCCGCCAAAGTATGACGGAGGAAAAACCTACTTTTCCTTCCATCTGGCGGATCGGATGAACACGGACAGACGGTCCGTGTTTATCCGATCCCCCCATAGGGGAGAGCGGAGAAAAGACAGAGCGGTCACTGCACAGTGTGCGGGGACCGCCCAGTCATCCGGCAGCTCAGCGGAGATCAATGGAGTGATCCCCGCTGAGCAAACGGAGGTGCACGGGGTGGATCATTACTGATCCGCCCCAAGTGAAAGAGCCCTTATTTTGTACCTCAGTGGAGAAAGAAAATGGGATTTCTGTACATGCTGTTGTTCATGTTCCCCGTACTGATTTGCTACAAAACAGTCATGCTGGTAGTAGAAAGGATTAACCTTGGCTGTTCTACTTTTTTTTAATTTATTTTTGGCAGTATCCCATTCTTCTGTGGGTGGCTGTAAAACCCAAAGGTTTAAGACTTCCTTTGTCCCTCAGTGGACATAAAAAAAAACATGGGTGCAAAAATAAGATTTTTCTGGTGATTTTTCTGGTTTCTAGAACTGATATTATAGGTCTAATGTACCAGTCGGAAAATTTAAATCTGTGTAATAGATATGACTTTTTTTTTTTTTTTTTTAACCTGACGAGTTTGATCCCTTTGCAGAGCGGTTTACTTATTAACTGGGTATTTTTTTTCTCTCTACAGTTTTGTTTAGACATCATAAAGGTACAGCTGGAAGGTAAGGATTTATTTTATACTTCTGGTACTTACTTGGTATAATAGAGAAGTCTCCCTTTATGTGCATGGGGTTACCATTATCCTAGGCCAGCCAGATATGTTGGCTAAAGATGCCTAACCCAGAAGAGCAGATAAAGATGTCGGCAATAGCAAGGGAGCTGGCAGACTTTGCAGCGCTGGAGTGCAGGTTAAATACCGGTTACTATATTTCCCTTTTAACAAGGTTTACCAGCCTGAAGGTATTGAATGCATAATTATGTGGTGTTTGGGTATATATTTATATCATCCTCTACAGTTAAAGCGGAGTTCCAGCCTTTTAATGTTTATTAAAAGTCAAGAGCTACAAAAAGTATAGCTGCTGACTTTTAATAAACACACTTACCTGTTCCATGGTCTAGGGATGCATCCGCATGGAGCGTCACTCCTCTCCTCGGCGCCTCCATTCACATTCTGGGCCCCCGGCCGTGGCGGCTTTCGGCTTCACGGCCGGGCACGCACTGCACCTGCGTGAGTTGCGCTGCGCTTCCGGAATGGACAGGCGTTCTCCTGGAACCTGGCACATATCCCAGGAGATCGCCTACAGGGAGGGACCGCCTAGGGGCAGAGGAGGAGGAGGAGGAGGAGTAGTCTAGGCCAGTGTTTTTCAACTCCAGTCCTCAAGGCACACCAACAGGTCAAGTTTTCCCTCAGATGAAATGACTGTGGTGATTACTAAGGCAGTGAAACTGATCAAATCACCTGTGCAAAATAATGGAAAGCCTGAAAACATGACCTGTTGGTGTGCCTTGAGGACTGGAGTTTAAAAACACTAGTCTAGTTTAGGAGGTCCCTAGGTGGAAGTAGAAAGTGGGACAGCAAGTCCCACTCCTACCAAAGCCCCTACTCCCCCGCCAAAATAATTTACATGCCAAATGTGGCATGTTAGAGGGTGAGAAGTGCTTAAAGCGGAAGTTCCTATTTTGGGTGAAACTCCCCTTTAAGTATAATCCCAATGAGCTTTATATAGTGGGGCAGCCCATTAAAATTGTATCTTGTTGTTTTAATTGTTATCCTGATTTTCTGGAGCAGATGTGGAAGTTGATTTTTTTTTTTTTTTTTTTTTTTTTCTTAAAAGCAGTAGTAAACTTGGGAAAAAAAGTTTCCTGTGCCAGCCAATATCCTAATAATCCTAGTATGCAAAGTGAGTTTACCAACCTGTTAATAGCTAGGATTCCTTTTAAACAACTTTAGACCCCTTTTTAACATGGTGGCGCTTGAATGCTAAAAAAAAAAAAAACGCCTGCAAAGATCACAAAATTGTATTTCCATTAAAATCAATGAATGCTTTCACACCGGGGCATGTCGGTGAAAAAACACCCCACTTCATTGAAATGGATGGAAAGCTCTTCAAAAGCGCTCAGTATTTTACTAGCTGTTTAGAAGCACCTCTGTGTGAAAGGGGTCGTGGGGTACTTAAAGAGGTAGTAAACTCAGCCCTTCAAATGCTCCTTCTTAATCCAGCATGATGAAGCTTTCCATAACATTCTGCATTATTCTTTCCCATTCTTTCATTTGTTATTAAATGCTTGCTTCCCAGCAGCAGCCAGTGCCATCTTATATACAGTCCTCCCAGTCTGCAGCGCAGTTTTCTTTTTTTAACCATGGAATTCCAAGCTTATTGAGATGTAGATAAAGGCATACAAACATATACAACAATGGGCCAACATTGCCCATAGATTTGACGGCAAAGCAGTTACAACTATACATATTGAATAAATACATTCCGTTTGCATACAAAGTCATGAGTGGACAGGCACATCACCGATCATGGACAACAGGAAAATATATGAGTGGACAGACCTGCTATAGAATACCTAGTGCCTCCCACCCGCCCAGTCCTGCTCTAACTCACACGGTGCCTCAACATAGTTAGGTTCGGTTTCACCATCTCCCAGCCATCTGTCCCATACACTAGAAAATTTTTGTGGTCTCCCTCTATGTATATATATAATTTTCCTGTATGGGAGAATGGCGTTAACCTCCCTCCAGGCTTTCACCTCCTTCCTAGCCAGGAATAACGTTTCATATATAAAGATTGCTTGATACTTTTCTGTATCCACATCTGGTAGCAGTCCCAGAAGACACAGCTTTGGGTCCATGCCCACCGGGGTTCCCATGTTATCATGAAGAAATTGCGTCACCTGCAGCCAGTATGCCTGCACATCCGGGCAGTGCCATATCGGATGATAAAACGAGCCCTCATCCGTTGTACACATGGGACACAGTGGGCTTCTTGTGGTTTGAAACTTCGCCAGCCTCAGGGGTTTAACGTAGACTTGGTGTAAAATGTACAATTGTGTCAGCCTGTCTGGGGATGTAGTCTTGACTCCCTCCAGTATCTCGTCCCATTCTGTATCCTCTATGGGGCCCAAGTCTCCCTCCCATTTTATCTTGGCTGCCTGCGATATCCAGCTAATCCTATGCCGCCTGACAATATAATAGATATTGGACGTGAGCTTAGCTGAATCCTTCCCAAAGACCACGTCCAACACCTGTGGAGCGCTCACATCAATAATATCCGAATCCAGCTGGGCTCTGAGGGCATGCCTGAGCTGCAGATATCTAAAATGGGACTGCTGCGGGAGAGAGAACTCCTCCCTGAGCCTCGTGAATGGCTTGAGGCCTGTACTTGACATAACCTGAGATAGAAAGAGCACCCCGTACGATGCCCATAACCCAGGATCTGGCACTGTGTCCAGCTCGGGCATGGAGCTATTGTTTCATAACGGAGTGTGTGAGTGTAGATGAGTCCTACGTTGTTTTTTAAGAGCAACATCCCATACCTTTTGATGGTGCATCAGCATATCTGCCCCAAACCGGGCAGACTTGCATCCTCCATGCCCCCTTCTAAATATTGCCTGCATGGGAGTGTGAAAAGGACTATCCGGTTTATTACAGACTAGTGACCTATATCTCTGACTCAGATGTGTTTAAAATAGTATAAATGGGACAGTTGTGATGCTATATAATAATCCTGCACATCAGGGAGAGAGCATCCCCCCTCCATATTAGGGTTTTTAAGTATATGCCATGCTAACTTTTTTCGGCCAGAGCCCCATACAAACGAGTTTAAGATTGCTTCAAGCTGTTTGAAAATGTTAAGAGGTATGTAGAGGGGGGCATGCCAGACCATGTACAGATTTTTAGGCAATAAAATCATTTTAACCAGATTTATTCTACCCATCACCCCTAGGGGTAGTTTCGCCCAAGCCTGGGTTCTAGATTTGACCACGGCAAACAGTGGTTCCACATTGAGAGGGACATAATCTTTAAGATTCCTCGTGACTCGCACCCCTAAGTATTTAACTTCCGCCACCCTTTTTAAGGGTAATTCAGGGAACACCGCAGTGGGGGGGGGGGGGAACTGATCCAGTGGGAGGATTCGGGACTTGTCCCATTTTTAATCCGCAGGCCTGAGTATTTCCCCACCTCCTCTATAATATTAAATTCTGCCCGCAATGAATGACCCTGGTCCGCTAGATATAGGACCGTATCGTCCGCATAAAGGCCAATCTTTTCCCAGGTATCCCCCTTCCTGAGACCCACCACCTCAGGGCTCATTCTAATGGTGATTGCCAATGGCTCGGCTGCTACCGCATATAACAGTGGCGACAGGGGGCATCCCTGCCTTGGGCCTCTCTCCAAGGAGATCTGTTCCGATAGCCATCCATTTACGAACACTCTGGCCTTAGGGGTCTGATATAATAGCTGGACCCATTTAATGAAATGCAGGCCAAAGCCATAGCATCTCAGGCATTCCCACAGATACAGCCACTCAACTGAGTCAAAGGCTTTGGCCGTGTCCAGAGCAACAACCACCCTGGTTCCCCCGTTATCATGCTGCGCTTGTATGTTCATGAATAGCCTCCTGATATTCATGGCGGTATTCTTCCCTGGCATAAATCCCGTTTGATCCCCATAAATCAGGGAGAGGATTACTGAATTCAGTCTGGATGACAGAACCTTGGCCAGAATTTTAACGTCTACCGGTAGCAGAGATATAGGTCTATAGGATTCTGGATAGTGGGGGTCCTTGCCCGGCTTAGGAAGGACAATTATCTGAGCCTCCTGCATTGAACAGGGGAGTGTTCCCAGCTCAAATATAGAGAGATACAGGGCCCTCAATTTGAGGACCAGCGTCTGAGTATGTGGTATAGAACTCTAGTGGTAGTCCGTCTAGCCCAGGAGCTTTGGACTTGGCCAGTTGTGACATTGCCGTGGCAATGTCTTGAGTGGTAATTGGGGCTTCGAGCATTTGCACTTGACCCCGGCTCAACCTTGAAAATTGTAACGTGTGTAGGTACACCCATATTTCCTGCGGCGTATGTTTACATTGGGAGCTCTATAAATCCTTATAGAAGTTCATAAACCTGTCTGCTGCTATCGGAGGATCCGTGACTACCGAGCCGTCTGGCTCCGCCAAAGACACCACCACCGGTGGCCTATCCCCTAAATGTGCCAAATATGCCAACATCTTCCCCGCTTTCTCCCTGTGCTCATATAGTCTTGTCTTGCTAAAAAAGATACGCTGCTTGGCCTTCTCCATGTGTAGCTGTGAAACCACCCTAGTCTGCATTCTCACCTTGGTCAAGTTCTCTAGTATTTTATGTACCCTCAAGGCTCTGAAACATGTCCTCCACACTGCTCACATCTATTTTGGAGGACTGTTTGAGTCTACGGATCCTGGTGTCCAACACTCTGGGTGCATGTGTTTTACTACCCAGCAGGGACATCTGCACCCAACATGGCGAGTGATCCGATAGAGCCCTAGGTGCGAAACCAGCCCCCCCTACTCTAGGCATTAGTGCAGCTGAGACCAGAATGTAGTTGATGGGGGACATAGTAGCGTGACTAGCTGAATGGCAGGTGTACACCCTGCCTGGAGATTCCTCTGCCTCCACACATCAACCAGGGCAAATTCCTTCATTAAACGGCCCAATTTGGATGGACTGGGGCCCCCCACAGGTCCCCCGGGCACTGCTGGTCGGTCCAAGCAGGGATCCATAGTCATGTTAAAATCTCCCATCCATATCGCCGGCACCGTCGGGTACTTTTCCATAAATGCCAAGCCCAGAGTGACGACCTCCGAGCTGTACAGAGGAGGGATATAGCGGGCAATCGGCAATATAGGTAATCCACCAATGCATGCATGTAAGAAAAAAAAATTCCCCTGCTGGTCCGACTCCAGGGTTAACAGTTCAAAAGGGGTAGCCTTCGTCACTAAAAGTGAGACTCTTCTGGAAAAGCTGGAGTGGGTATGATAAGCCCAACCTATCCATGGGCGTTTTAGTGCGGACTCCAAATGGCCAGTAACGGGTCTCTCTGTCAGAGCAATGACCTTTCCCTTTTGTGTTTTAAGATAAGCTAGGGCCGCTGTGCGCTTGATTTGGTTTTTCATCCCTCTCACGTTCCAGGTTAGGAATTTAATTGAGGTCATGGTGTCATTGGGTAAAAATTACGGAGTTGGACCAGCAGCATAGCAGTCCAATAACACGGTTTAATCTTCGCATACACCCATACATCCCAGTCTCCTGTCTTTGCATACATAAATAGCCTCTTCACATCTCTACAACAAATAAAGCATTCCATCAACCGTGCAGGGTCCCAACACTGGCCCTGATAATTCTTAACACCCCTCCCACCCCAGCAACCCCCCCCCCAACTTGGTGTGAGCATACAATCCCCAAAAAGCACAACCATTATAGCGAGAAATAAAAACACATCATCCAGCAGGAAGACCTGTCTGGAGGCACAGATCTTGAGTTCTGTGTGTACCATGGTATCACCATCATACATAAGTCTGTAGGGACGATTGTTCACTAAGCAGCAAGTGGATTCAGAACGGGGAAAAAGTAACATATCCCAAACACTGTTGTTCTTTGCTCCTCTAACTGTCCATATTATGTGCTCTTTCATCCCCACCACTGTGTTAAACCATTAAAGGATCATATACTGATCTGCTGTGGCATGCAGTTATGTCCAGAAAGGAGATCCATTCCCCCCCCCCCCCCTCCGGTCCCGGAGGGGGTCTGTGCTATTCCACAGGCTTCCTCTGAGACAGTCATACATGCACCCCCGAGCACCTGGGTCACAACTTGCAAAGTAGTGGGAAAGAGGGAGAAGAAAAGTATATATAAAACTTGGACTAATGATCCCTTGATAATCATCTGTGGTTCTTCCTAGCAGAGTTTTATGCAGGATAGAGAGGGGTCACCGGGGAAGCAATCCCCATCCTTCCCTGTACAGTACTCGCATACCTCTATGCCAGTCATTACGCCTGCCTTCCCTTCTGATCCAGCCAGGCAACAGCCGCGTCAGGAGTGTCAAAAAACTGCACCCGGCCATCCTCTTCCACTCGCAGCCTGGCCGGGAATAACATGGCATATTTTAGGTGCAGCACACGCAGGCGACGTTTCACATCTTGATATTGAGACCTCTTCTTCTGCACCTCGTTGGAAAAGTCCAGGAATACCGCTACTTGGGCATTTTCCACACGCATGTTCCCCTTTTCCCTGGATAAACGCAAGATTTTATCCCGGTCTCGAAAGTTCAAAAATTTTGCAATAAAAGTGCGGGGAGGTGCCCCTTCAGGAGGGGGCTTCGCTGGAATCCTGTGCGCCCTTTCCACCGCAAACATGATGGAAAACGCCTCTCTTCCATACATCCTTATCAGGCGCTGTTCCAGATATTCAGCCGGTTCTCTGCCCTCTGAGCGCTCCGGTAATCCAATAAAGCACAAATTACAGCAGTGGAGCCTGTTCTCCATTTCGTCCTGGTGAGCATGTAACTGCTGGATTTGGCGCTGCATGGGATACAACACATCCTCCGCGGCGCTAATACATTCTTCTGTCTCCTTGACCCGCTCCCGGACCTCGGACAAGTCCTGTCTCATGAGTGAGATTTCGATCTTTACTTCATCGATTTTGGTCGTCAGGGTCCCCTGTAGGGCAGCTATAGCCTCCAACACCTTAGCCGTCTCCACCGCATGGCGATCCTCCCCCGGAGCCTCATCCGCGCCATCTTTGGCCTGCTCTTCACCTCCATCAAGCTGATATTTGGCCAGCTTTTCCGCCGCAGCAGACGGTTTCTAAGGTGGGGACATCCATACACACCTATCCCAGCAATTCCAGGTAGGTTTAAAAGTAGTTTGACAGCACAAATAGCCGTTCAGGATAGCATACAGGAGTATCAGCAAGAGGAGCTCCTTCTACCCACGTCCTACTCCATCGCTTGCCAGGCCACGCCCCAGTCTGCAGCGCAGTTTACTTCTGCTTTTTGTCTCTACTGTAATCTCGCACATGCTCAGTAATGTTGAAGCCAAGCCTCGTTTTTATTCACGATTGCTATAGCAGCCATGACCAACATATTGGAGCACATTGGTGGGCAAGCATTTTAACAGATTTATTGATCGTGTTTTTTTTTTTGTTTTTTTTTTAAACGCTGTAAGATGCCATCCACTATGTGATGCAGCCGATCTCCTTGCCCTGGGGTGCTGTGCAATGTGCCAATGTTTACACTGGGCAGGTTCAGGACAACCTGGGCAGAGGAAATGGCATAAATATAACTAAATACAACACTTTTCTTTATCGTACATTACGGGACACAGAGCAGCCATAATAACTGGGTTATACGCGTCCTGGTGAATGGACACTGGTAAATCAATCAAACAGAAGTCCTCCCCTATATAACTCCTCCTACACAGTAAGTACCTCAGTTTTTTTGCCTGTGTCTGTTAGGTGGATGGTCACTAATGTGATATGTGCTCCTTGGAGCACACTTGGAGATCTGGACGGTTCTATTAAGAATCATGGACTTCAATCGGATCAATTCGATAAAGCCATCGGCCAAAATGGATAGTACCCAAGCCTCATTGGAAGGAAAGAAGATTCTTTGAGGTTTTGCCTGTAATGCAGCCTTACGGTGCAGGAACCTGTGTAATGGAACCCTGTGCAGTGTGTGTTCTGACCAAGGTGCTTTCCTGCAGGGTGCTATACACGTCTGGGGGGGGGGGCAGTTTCTCAAGGTCTTTTTTGACAAAGCTTTCCGTGATGGGTGAAGATTGGACTCCTGTTATGTTCAGAGTCCTGCATCAGGAATGGCAAGTTTGCATTTTTGTAGTTTCTCTTAAAAAAAAAAAAAAAAAAAAAAGATCTTTTTGTCTGTTCTCTCGGTGGCCACTGGGAGCAGTGTGCTGTTTAATCATGATATGTACTTCTTACTCATGTGGGCTGCTCTTTCTCCTCCAGCCACTAGGCTATATAGGCAGGAAGTGGGAGGGCGGCCATGTTAAGAAAACCATCAGGTCCCAGTGAAATGTGAGTACTTACTATGGGAGATCTGTGTGGCCAGACAAGTCCTGATTATATACTGCTTACTTACTGCTTAAACTGGGAGGCCTGTACAACTGTAAGTTGATACATCCCTTGCAGCGCATTTTAAAGTGTTGGGTCTCCCAGAATACTGTGCACAAAAATGGTATGGGATCTGGTGGAGTTGAACAGGTGCATACTTGCAAAGTTCAGAATAATGTGCATTTGGTCTGCATGAGCTTACTTTTAGGCTGAAGCAGGAAAGTCTGTGTGGCATGTATACATGCTTGCGCGCTTGTTGCCTAAACGCATTCTTGCATAAACACATGTTTTGCATGCATGCATGCATACATACATACATACATACATACATACATACATACATGTGGCATAAGCAATTGTTTGGAAGACCGTTGGCATCAGTGCACTTGAAGGAGTTGTCTCCAGAAAAGCATGCATTGGGTCTGCAGAAGCCTAGTTTTGGGCTCCCTTTTTCGCACTTGTGCAATTTGAAAGTCAAGCATTTTGGCCGCAACCTTAATGCGATTTTTGCAGTGACATGAAGCAGTACCTGTGTAATCTTGAGGTCTATAGACTTCAAGTCGCGCCAAGGTCGGACCGGAGTGGTGCAGGAGCTGATTTTGAGGTCGCTGCGACTTGCATGTAAAGGGATCTTGCAGTCACAGAAATGCGTCGCGCAGGTGTGAAAGAGGCCTGAGGTTGCATTGGATGCCTATGTACTTGGATAATCCTGACTAAAGCTAGTATGGGCCCAGGTGAGGTTGAGCATGTGCAGCTTAGTTTGAATGCTTGTTTACTTGCATAGAACACAAGCCTGCAGAGGGTCCTGCCCCGTGACCCCCGCACCCGACAAGTGGGCGACGGCAAGCATTCAACCCCCCTTCCCATCCCAGGCTGGCAGTGACGGTGCTTCTGCATTGACATATGTTGCATAAACGCAGGTTTTTATATGCATATGTTGGTATAGATGTGTGGGCATAAGTGTGTATGCATGTTGCATAGATATACGTGGATGCATATTTGCATAAACACATGGTGCATACACATGTTTGCATAGATGCGGAATGTATGTTCCATAAACATGCATTTACGGAATAAGCAATAATTTGTTTAGGAAACGTGTCTCCATGGACACTTATTGTGTACGTGCATGTTTGCTTGGACACACGCTTTCGCGTGTTGCCTATATGCATATTTTCTTAAGCACATACCTACATTCTTTCATAAACGCATGTCTCTATAATTGCATATTGCTTAAACGCATGCTGGCATGTTTTTTCGCTCCTTGAACACTCCCAGTCCCACGGGACCTAATGGTCTTGAGTCCTGTATCTCCACACTGAGCCCTGGAAGCTGGTTTCAGGGAACCTCTATTACAGGACTTGGAAATATTTTCTTTTTCCTGAGGGAAGCCAGGAAGTGTCACCCACAGGAATACGAGTGGGACATTTTCTTTCTCCAATCAATAGGGGAAAGGAGATTGGCCCTTAAAGGGACACTAAAGTCAGTTTTTTTTTTTTTTTTTAAATAACAAACATGTGATACTTACCTCCACTGTGCAGTTCGTTTTGCACAAAGTGGCCTGGAAAGCTGTCTTCTGGGGTCCCTCAGCGGCTGTCTGGGCTCCTCCTCGCAAAAGCTTTCCATCTTCATGCGAGGGCGCTTGCACAGTGGAAAGCTTTTGCGAGCGCGCTCCCGTGATACAGCGGCGGCCTTAGTGCTGTGAGATGTTTTTTTTTACCTTAATGCATAGGATGCATTAAGGTAAAAAAAACTTTTACCTTTACAACCCCTTTAAGTACCATAAGGGTCCCTATCCATTTGTTCCAGAGGCCATTGTTTCTCACTCCTTGATTCATACTTCATACATCGTGTAGCGTAGATAGTCCCACATGTCAGGCCACTCTTGTGTCCTTGGGACTGGTATTTGCTCTTGGCTGTCTTTTCCAGAGGCCATTTTTTTTAACTAATTGGGAGACTGTTGGTCCCTCATCTCTGAATGTGGCTTCTTTGGTTGCTATCACTTCACTAAGGGGAGTGTCAGAGCTGGCGGCTCTTTCATGCAAGGGACTGTACTTGGTTGCACATCGTAAGGTTGTGTCCTAATCAATTTCTATTGCCTAGAGTGGTTTCTAGTTTTCGCTTCAATCAGGACAGTGTCTTGCTTTTATATTTTTCTTATAATCCACAGTCAGGAGAGAGATTTTTTACTTACTCTAGGGGTAGTTCACACGCTCAGGGTCTACTTATGTTGTCGGCACAGGTCAGGAATCCTGATTTGTGCACCCAGAAGAGCCCAGGAAGGGCAGGCGGCACCCAGGTTGATTGTTTAGCAGTGGATTTGCCAGTTTATCAGAGATACAGAAGGCTTGATGTTCTGCTTGTATTGCCAGAAGGTCCCAAGAAGGGACAGGCAGCATTTAAGTCGACTATTTCGCCAAGTGATTGTTCAGGTGTATGGATTAAGGGGTAAGGCCCCATCTTTTCCAGTAAGGGCACACTCTACCAGAAGAGTGAGTGCTTCATGGGCAGTTCATCATCAAGCATTGATGGCTCAGATTTTTAAGGCTTCTACTTGGTCTTCCGTGCATACATTCACTAGGTTTTACCAAGTGAATGTTGGGATGCATTGGATGCAGTGTACTGTAGGCAGCAATATAGGTCTTGTTGTTCTAGTGGTGTTTCTTTGGTCATAATGGGTTCCCTCCCCTCAAAAGCATTGCTTGGGGACGTCCCAATTAGTTATTTTGGCTGGTCTGTGTCCTGTGATGTACAATAAAGAAATAAGTATTTTTTCTACAGCTTACTTGTAAAATCCCTTTCTAGGAGTACATCACGGGACACAGAGATCCTCCCCTCTTGTCTGGGAAGTTTTTTGCTTACTACAATACCGAGGTACTTCCTGTGTAGGAGGGGTTATATAGGGAAGCACGACTTGTTTGATTTACCAGTGTACATTCACCAGTAGGAGGTGTATAACCCAGTTAGTTATTATGGCAGCTGTGTGTCCCGTGATGTACACCAAGAAAAGCATTTTACAGGTAAGCTTTAGAAAAAATCCTTATTTTTTTGTGATTTGAATAGAGTGGAGAACACCTTTAAGTTTTTTTATATTGCTGTTTGTGCCCTTTTTAGGAAGATTCACCTCGCCGTTTTTTCATGTTTGACCAATTTTATTAATGGTGAATGCGAATGCAAATCCCACATTTTTGGAACAGTAATTCAGGGGAAAGTTTCCAATGGTTTTCCTCTCACTTCCTGTTTTGGTATGGGACAGCAAGTAAAGGAAAATCTCCACACTAGGACACAGAGGGCAAAAAAACGGAACATCGCACACTCTGCTTCCGCATCCGTCATATACCAGTCTGAATATAAATACTACAAAAATTATAGCCACATATTACAACCAAAACTAGGTAGTACTCGTTTGGCTGCAAAGCTGGAACTGTTGATTTGAACAAGTATTCAAGCTTTCAGAAACTTGAGAAGGAGGTTCCCCCTCCTGATCATATTAAAAAACAATTCAAACTGTAACCAGAAATGTAAATTAACATGAGCTAATTACCTAGTCAATTAACCAGCCTAGGTGACTCTAAGGTCTGATCTTTTTGGTCAGACTTGCATTCTTCTAGCTTAGAAGACAAAATGCACACTATCATAAGTATAAACACAGAACACCTTCACAAAATAGCAGGAGCCCCCAGTAGCAGACAGACTGGCTCCTACATTGAAGTTCATGAAATCCATATCTAAACAATGCTTTGATTAATCAGGGATTCCAGATTGCATAGCGACAGTCTACAAAACTCTTACAATGTTCCATCATTTTCTTAGTTACCCTGTGCCCCTATTAGACACAGGAAAACTCTTACAATGTTCCATCATTTTCTTAGTTACCCTGTGCCCCTATTAGACACAGGATAACTTGGACATAGGAGGTGCATGGGGAGCTGAAACAAGGGGTTCCCAACCTCTCCGAGGGATTCTGGGTTCCATGAGCCCCCCAACCAAAGTGACTCCCGTCACAGTTATAACCCTTCCTTACTCTGTCCAAAAAATGAGAGAAAAAGTTTTACCTTTCAGTTCTCTACTTACTTTAAATGATGCTATTCATTAGACTAAGGACATCTAGTGGCAGAAAAAAAAACTGAAATTGAAGGTGAATATCGCCTCAAAAAACACGTTGCTGTTCCTGATGCACGTTTTTGTGTTGCTTTGTCTAGCACAGTAAAGCCTTCTTAAAACAGATATTATTCATGTGTCTCATTCCATCACATATCCCAAAAATAAGAGGAATAATTCCTAATTTCAGGACAGTGGGGAGAGCATGCAAATCATTACGTTACGCCCCATTAGCCAGATGCAGATCTAGAAATGCTAGCGTATAGTGCAGAAAACCTTTATCCCAAAAGGGGGGGAAAAAATATCTATTTTGCTTTAACTGCTTATACAGTGTTAGATGGAGCTTGGCTTCAATTTGTTAGATGGACTAGCAGATTTAAAAACACTTAGCGCCCCCCCCCCCCCCCCCCCCCCCCCCCCCCCCATGCTAACAATGCTGCTGTTCAAAGGTGCCCCCCTGTGCCCCTAATGCAGCCATCACATCTAATAATTGGTAAACTACTATATATTACTTTATTGGTTCTTGGTTTAATACCGCTTTAACAATGCAGCTTGTCTGCATTTTTATGCAATGCACCTCAATGCAATGTTATGGTGTGCTCAGAGCACATAGAGGACAATTGTTTTCTATGTGCCCTTGTGTTAAACCTGCCTTGCTCTGCACAGACCTTGGATGCATTGCCCTGTGAATTAACTTTACTCAACGAGTAATGGCATTAAATGCTGCCAGAGAGTTGTGGAGGAGGAGCAGGGCACACCACACATACCCAAATAATTTAGATAAGGATTTTCAGGTGTAATGTGCCTAAAGTTCAAGATGGTTAAAAATAATTATTTACCAAAACACAATTATTTAGCCTTTAAGCATTATTAAACCCAAAAGCAAACATTTATTATATTGCAGCTTACCAACTCTTAGATGCGATGGCTGCGTTTGTTTTCTTTTTTAAAGCTTTCTTTTATTTTCAAATAATTGATCTGGCCAGTTTGTTTTTCAACAGAATAAGCTTTCCTGCAAATGTATCATTTAAGTTAAGAGTGTTCAGACAAACCATTTACTGCTTTCATTTATGTAAAACTTTTATCCCAAAAGGAAGAACATGTTTTGCAGTAACTGCTTATACAGTCTTTAGTGTATTTAAATTTGCAAGAACATTAAAGTGCTGCTATCCAAAGGTGCTCCTTGTGCCCCTTAGTCCAGAGTGTGGGCACTCTAATACAGGAGGTGTGTTTATTGCTCAGATCATCAGGTAAACACAGAGAAAAAAAATAATACAGCCACCGCATCTAATGATTGGTAAGCAGCAATATATAAAATTTTTGGTTTGGGGTTTAAAACTGCTTTAACAAACATTTCTCGGGTATATAGAGATGAATGGATCTATAATATCGTTTGGAGCAGAGGGGTGTAAATGTATGAAGATCAGTGTTAACCTATACCATTTATATAAAATGCATTCTTCTTGATTTTTTTTGTTCCTATTTGATGTGTGTAACTGTGCAGCTTAATTTTTCAAACATAAGCTCTTAATTTCTTTCTCGTACATCACGGGACACAGAGCGGCATATTCATTACTATGTGGGTTATATGGAGTACCTTCAGGTGTGGACACTGGCAATCTCAAACAGGAAGTCCCCTCCCTATATAACCCCCTCCCCTAGAGGGAGTCCCTCAGTTTTTTCGCCAGTGTCTTAGGTGTTGGTCACGGAATAGCTTTGCTCCACATCCTTGGGATTAAGGGCGGGCTAACCGGATCTGTCCAAGGAGCCTCAGTGCCAAAGTGGACAGTACCCGGGCCCCAAGCCGTGGGGTTTTGCCTATAATGCTCCTCTTTGGAGGGCTGGACCCTGGGCCCAGGACTTGGAGTTTGTAAAAACCATAAGTTCCTGTTTGCCAGGGTGCTATATAGGTCCAGGACAGTGGGTACCTTCATAGGACCCCAGGGCCTGAAGGTCTACTACGCTACCCACGGAGATGGGAGAAGATTGGATCAGTTTGCTGGACAAACATCCTGCAGCATGGAGCAGGTAAGGGGGAGCCTGCGGGACTTGGTTCGACAGCAGGCTCTCCGGGGTAACCTAAAAGGGGGGATAGCCTAAGTATGCTCTGCATGGGCAACCTTGTTCACTATGTCTGAGAGAGACAGGATGACACCCTTTCTCCCCCATCACTAGGTTCCCCTGTCTAAAAAATGTGTTGCTAGCTAAACCTGCTGTTTTCTTCCTAGGGCTAGTAAGGATCCCTAGGGGCCTTTGGAGAGTCCTACCTGGCCGGGGGTTTGAATCTGCCGCCTGTTTCTGCGTTCCTGGATCTCCAGCAGCGCGGCTCCTCCATGTTCCTCCTGTTTCCGGCATACGCGCGCGCGCGTCTTATAGACGTTTTTCGCGCCGTTCAGACAGGAGGGCGGGGGGGGGCGTGCCTGCGGCGTCATACAGGAGGCGCGCCTTTGTGCTGTTATAGACAGCAGGCATTGTCAGTGCTCAGTCTGAGACTGATTTTCAGAAGGAGAGGACGCAGAGCGGCAGAACAGTGACTCCCGGTGGCGGAAGAGGGGTAGTACATGCTGGACTTTGTTCCAATGCCTTTTTTGTTAAGCCAAAAAATTCCCCTTTTTGCAGCAGGTTGGAGGCTGGCAAACTAAGTTTGGGGTCACTGTATGTTGTAAAAAGAAAATATATAATATATATTTAAAAAAAAAAAAAAACATACGGGATCCCATCAGTTTTTGGGCATTAGTGATCTATTGTCCCCTAAACTCTGGTTTTGTACTCCTGGCCACTACAGTCTGTTGTGTGGGCGGAGTCCCTCGATTTTGTATTATGGCTTCCAAAGGTTCGGGGTCAAAGGGTACAAAAAAGACCAAAAAACAAAAGGGTTCCCTTTCTGATTCTGATGATATGCCGATACTTTCCCCGCAACTTATTAACATAAAAGGCGCCTTGGATGAGCCATTAGGGGGATCTGGTGCGGAGGCTGGCCCAGATCAGCCCAGCCCTGTGTTTATCACAGAGGAGATGCTAGCCGTATCCCTAGGGGGGCTAGAAGAGAGAATAGCAGCATTAAGCGCTAGAGCTATTCCTGGTAAGAAACGGGTTAGATCCCCATCACCAAGAGGTGTATCCTCAGATGCTGAGATTCTCTCGCCGGAGGAATTGGAATCACAGGAGGATCAACTAGACCTGAACCAAGAGGGTTCAGGGATTGAGGGGTCTGCCTCGGAGGAACCATTTTCAGACTCCCAGACAGAAAGACTGTGGGTACAGTCTTTGACGGACATGGTCCGCTCGGCGTTTAGTTTACCATTGCCAGAGCCTCAGGTTCCTCCGGTATCCTCTCTGGGCTCTTTGAAAGCTCCGTTAAGCAACGCAGTTTTTCCGGTCCATCCTCTTTTAGGAGGAATTGATCTTTCGGGATTGGATACGGCCGGACAGGATTTTTCTGCCACCGAAAAGATTTGCGGTCATTTACCCCATGGAGGAAAAATTCTCCAAGAGGTGGAGGCTCCCAGTAGTGGATGCAGCCATCTCATGTGTGAATAAATCACTAACTTGCCCGGTGGAAAACATACATATGTTTAAAGATCCGGTTGATAAAAGATTAGAGACACTTTTAAAAGCATCCTTTGCTACGGCAGGAGCAGTGGTGCAGCCAGCGGTGGCTGCGATTGGTGTTTGTCAGGCGTTAAAAGACCAGACAAAGGAAATGTTAAAGGACATGCCTACCCAACAAGCAGAAGAGTTTTCTGACATTCCCAGAGCTCTGTGTTTTGCTGTAGATGCTATAAAAGATTCCATCCAGCAGGCCTCTCGTTTATCACTATTTTTGGTGCACATGAGAAGGCTCTTATGGTTGAAGAACTGGGCGGCGGAGCCCCCATGCAAAAAGCTTCTGGCAGGGTTTCCCTTCCATGGAGGACGACTCTTCGGAGAGGATCTGGATAAATATATTCAGACTATTTCAAATGGCAAGAGTACCCTTTTACCGGTCAAAAAGACATTCCGGGCTCCTACATTTAAAAGGCAGCTCTTTCCTGTCTCGGGGCCCTCAAATTCCAGGCAGTATCGACGGCCGCCTGCACGATCCAACGTTAACAGTAGATCGCAGGGACAGGCCCCTGGGGGTAAGAGGCCGTGGTATCGCAAGCCGTCAAAGACAGCCCCTAAGTCTGCCTTATGAAGGGGCGCCCCCACTCTCGCGGGTGGGGGGAAGGCTTCGTTTCTTCTCAGAAGTTTGGGAAGCCAAGATCCCCGACAAATGGGTCCGGGCATCGGTAACCACAGGTTACAGACTGGAGTTTCTAAGGTATCCTCCGCCTCATTTTCAAGAATCAAGGCTACCAACGGATCCAGCAAGGAAGGCCTCAATGCTGGCAGCTTTGGATCACCTGCTTTGCCAGGACGTAATTATAGAAGTGCCAGCCCAAGAGCAAGGGCTAGGTTTCTATTCCAATCTCTTTGTCATACCAAAGCCCAACGGCGATGTCAGGCCAATCTTGGACCTAAAGAGGTTAAACGGTTACCTAAGGGTTCGTTCCTTCCGGATGGAATCCATCCGGTCAGCAGCCGCCGCGCTTCAGAAGGACGATTTTCTGGCCTCCATAGACATAAAGGATGCTTACCTTCATGTACCAATCTTTCAGTTGCATCAAAGATTTTTACGCTTCGCGGTGGGGCAGCGACACTTCCAATTCAGGGCGCTCCCCTTCGGGCTGGCCACGGCCCCCCGGGTATTCACGAAGATCCTAGCCCCAGTTCTGGCCAATTTAAGGATCCAGGGGGTCACAGTCCTAGCATACTTGGACGACCTTTTAATCATAGATCACTCACGGCCGGGTCTGCAAAAGGCAGTAAACCTCACGGTTCGGTACCTCGAAGAATTCGGCTGGGTCCTAAACCGGGGAAAGTCAGCGTTCCAGCCTACAAAGCAGTTGGAATACCTCGGCATGAGGTTAGACACAGAACAGCAAAAGGTGTTCCTGCCCCTGGTAAAGATCGAAGCTATCAAGGGGTTGGATCAGTTGGTTCTAAACAAGAAAAAACCAACTATTCGCCTGTGTATGCGAGTACTAGGCAAGCTAGTAGCCACGTTCGAGGCAGTACCATACGCTCAGATCCACACTCGCGTCCTACAGGCAGCCATTCTAGCAGCCTGGGGCAAGAGGGCACATGCCTTAGAGTCCCCTTTGACGCTATCTTCAAGGGTCCGACAAAGCCTGGCCTGGTGGTTGAACCCTCAGAACCTTCTAAAGGGAAAATCCTTCAGCCCTATTGTCTGGAAGGTAGTTACCACAGACGCCAGCCTGGCAGGCTGGGGGGCGGTCTTCGAGGTTTTCTCTCGCCAGGGAACTTGGGTGAAAGCGGAGAGGCAGCTCCCCATCAATATCTTGGAGATCAGAGCTGCTCGCCTAGCCCTTCTGGCATGGACCTCCAGATTAAAGGGGTTCCCGGTGAGAATCCAGTCAGACAATGCCACGGCGGTGGCATACATAAACCACCAAGGGGGAACCAGGAGTCAGGCCGCTCAGAGGGAGGTGAGCTTGATTTTTCAGTGGGCAGAGGTTCATGTACCCTGCATTTCGGCGATATTCATTCCCGGAGTGGACAACCTGCAGGCAGACTTCTTAAGTCGCCAGAGTCTGTTGCCAGGGGAGTGGTCTCTGCATCCCCAGGTCTTTCAGACAATCTGCCAGAGGTGGGGAATGCCGGACGTAGATATAATGGCATCCAGGTTCAACAAGAAACTAGACAGGTTCGTGTCTCGAGCGAGGGATCCGATGGCCTGCGGAACCGATGCGTTGGTTTGCCCTTGGCATCAATTCAAACTTCTATATGCATTCCCTCCACTACAGTTACTCCCTCGCCTGTTGCGCAAGATCAGAGTGGAGCACAAGCCAGTCATTCTAGTAGCTCCGGCTTGGCCCCGGAGGACTTGGTACTCACTAGTCCTGAAGATGGCAGTGGGAGACCCTTGGACTCTTCCTCTACAACCAGACCTACTCTCACAAGGCCCGATCCTCCACCCTACATTACAGCGTCTAAATTTGACGGCCTGGAGGCTGAATCCCTGATTCTCAGGGGTAGAGGTCTGTCTAGGCAGGTAATCCCTACCCTGATTAGGGCTAGAAAGCCGGTCTCCAGGGTGATTTATTACAGGGTGTGGAGGAACTACGTAGGCTGGTGTGAATCCAAAAGATGGAATTCCCGCAAATATACTATTGATAGGGTGTTAAGTTTTCTCCAGCTAGGAGTGGATAAAGGCCTGGCACTAAGCACAATCAAGGGACAGATCTCAGCTCTGTCAGTGTGGTTTCAGAGGCCGCTGGCCACCCACTCGCTGGTAAAGACCTTCTTACAGGGGGTCTTGCGTATTAATCCTCCTGTCAAGTCACCAATTTGTCCATGGGACTTAAATCTTGTCCTGTCCACTTTACAGAAACAACCCTTTGAGCCGTTGGCTGAGATTCCTTTAGTCTTACTGACAAGAAAGTTGGTTTTCTTGGTCGCCATAGTTTCGGCCAGGAGAGTGTCAGAATTAGCAGCCTTATCGTGTAAGGAACCATATCTCGTTCTACATAAGGACAGGGCAGTTCTCCGGCCCCATCCTTCCTTTCTACCAAAGGTTATATCCAAATTTCACTTAAACCAGGATTTGGTACTTCCATCCTTCTTTCCAAAACCTACATCTAGAAAGGAGGGGTTGCTGCATACCTTGGATATTGTCCGGGCCATGAAGGCCTATCTTAAAGCTACAGAAAAGATCCGGAAGACAGATGTATTATTCGTTCTACCAGATGGCCCCAAGAAGGGGCAGGCAGCGGCAAAATCCACCATCTCGAGATGGATTAGACAATTAATCATTCAAGCCTACGGTTTGAAGAGGTTACCTCCTCCGTTGTCGGTAAAGGCCCATTCTACCAGGGCCATGGGCGCCTCTTGGGCAGCACACCATCAGATCTCTATGGCTCAGATATGCAAGGCGGCAACGTGGTCATCAGTCCACACGTTTACAAGGTTTTATCAACTAGACGTGAGAAGGAATGCGGATTCTGCCTTTGGACAGGCAGTACTACAGGCTGCAGTTTGAAATCCTCGGGATCAGAAGCACCCTGGGTTAAAAAAAAAAAAAAAAAAAAAAAGTTTTTTTCTTGACTAAGTTGGATTTATTATTATTATTTGAGTTTACCTCTAAATTGAATCCTTCTTTGGAAGATGTCTCCCTCCCCTCATTAAAGCATTGCTTTCGGACATCCCACATAGTAATGAATATGCCGCTCTGTGTCCCGTCATGTACGAGAAAGAAAAAGGGATTTTTAAATACAGCTTACCTGTAAAATCCTTTTCTTGGAGTACATCACGGGACACAGAGCTCCCACCCCTCTTTTGGGTGACCATTTTGGGAGGCATACTGCTTGCTACAAAACTGAGGGACTCCCTCTAGGGGAGGGGATTATATAGGGAGGGGACTTCCTGTTTGAGATTGCCAGTGTCCACACCTGAAGGTACTCCATATAACCCACATAGTAATGAATATGCCGCTCTGTGTCCCGTGAGGTACTCCAAGAAAAGGATTTTACAGGTAAGCTGTATTTAAAAATCCCTTTTTTAATAGTCATTAAAATAATGCATATTTTTTACTTCTAGCAGCACCTGAAGATTCAGAAGATGGTCATCTGGAGTTATTATTGAGTACATCAGAGCTAATTAAGTGTGAATGGTGCAGTGCGCGAAAACTTTCAGTGGTGTTTTTCCAGAGTAAAGCCTCACATTGCCAGAAACTTCGGTCACAGTTTAAGATGAGCAGACAGAATGTTTTAGGATGGTATGATTCCAATTCTTCAAGTAAGTTTCTGCAAGTCTAAAATTTCGGTAGAAAAGGACAGTTGGCTAGCTGTAAATGAAAAGCACTGTAGGTACAATGTCGAAATGTTTACTGCTGTCTGCCGTAGAGTAGTGACTGCTGTTAAAGGGGAGTTCCACGCACAATTTCACTTTTTAAATATAAATACCCCTGTAATACACAAGCTTAATGTATTCTAGTAAAGTTAGTCTGTAAACTAAGGTCCGTTTTTGTTAGGTTGTTACAGCATTTAGTTTATAATCTAGAAATAGACCGGCATCTTAAGTGTGGGCATATGAAGCCAACTGTATGACTTCCTGGATTTCAGCTTTGCATATCTCGCACATGCTCAGTGCTGCACAAGCAATGTAATATGTTTCAGTAGGTTTGCAAGGACTACTGAGAAACATGATGCCTATCCCAGAAACCCTTGCAAATAGCCATGTGACTTAATAGCCTAGGCTAATAAGGAGGAGGAAGTAATGAAGGACTACAAAATAAAGGTATTTACAAGCAACAAAATAAATAAAAATTGTCCATTCTGAACACTATGAGATTAGGGCATGCAGCGCAGACAAACATAAAAAAATGGGTGTAACTCCACTTTAAAGGGTTCAATGAAAAAAAAATGAAAAATGTCTGTGCATATAAGGGGCATCTAGATAAAAACAAACGTTGCAGCTCTAACAAGCCTGGTACACACAGGCCGAATATTGGCTGGTATCAGACAGTTCAACAGAAACTGGCCAACATTTGGCCCGTGTGTATTGCAGCCTGTCCTGACAAAAGCCAGCCGAACATCCAGCTTCTTTTCGGAGCGGCATGCCAGAAAAACATCTGTTGATCGGCATGCGATCAGCGGTAACAGGAAATGGCTGCAAGCGCTGACTGGTGTGTTCTGCCAGGGGGGCTCAGCAGGGAAGATCGCTGTACTATCATCAAATAGTTGGTACAGCATCTCCATCGAGCACTTCAGTGTTTGCCCCCCCCCCTTCAGATTGCTGGGTTGAATTTACAGGCATAAAGTTGAATAATTCCCTTGCTGGAGGTATAGGGCATTTAAGTATCTCCCAAAGCCTGACCAGATTACACCCAAGACGTTGCTAGGACATTGTGAAGTGAGGCCATGTTACTACTCACCTCTACTATTACAGAAGAGCTTTTAAGCTCAGAGCTACTGCATCAGGGGAGACAAAATGCAAGGGGTTTGCATCAGAGACCAAGCGCACTCTTGTAATGTTGAAGGTGAGCATTAATGACTATGCCTCACTTAGCAATGTCCTAGCAACGTCCTTGAAGTGTTCCAGTCAGACTTCAAGTGGCATGTAAATGGCCTACATGTGTACAAATCATTATGCAAAGTTGGTCAGAGCTGTCAAGTTTGTTTTTAACTAAAAATAACCCTTTACCTGCATTGAAAGTTTATTTTGCAAAGGTAAACTGATCAAATCAAATTGCAACAACCACCAGAGCCTCTGCTTTCTCCAGAGCCTCTGCTTTCAGAAAATGATATGTTAAGTGGTTTCTAGTAACTAAGTAATTTTCTAGAAAGAAATGGCTGGTTTTAACCTGTATATGAGAAATATCAAAATTGGCCTCAGAGAAAAGTAAAAAAAAACCCTGCCTCCTTCAGGTCCTCTAATGTCTGTGTACACACGATCATTTTTCGGCAGGAAAAAAACTTTGTTTTTGAAAAAAGTATTTTAAAATTATTTCTCAGGTTCTGAAAAACGACAACAAAAATGTAACATGCTGCATTTTTTAACGTCGTTATAAACAATGACGTTTTCTGGGTTGTAAAAAATGATTGTGTGTGGGCAAAAACAACATTTTAAACCCGTGCATGCTCAGAAGCAAGTTATGAGACAGGAGCGCTCATTCTGATAAAACTACCGTTCATAATGGAGTAAGCACATTCATCCCGACAGAAAAGCGTAAATCGTCTTTTACTAACACGGAATAAGCTAAAGCAGCCCAAAGGCAAATAGAGTGCCGTCGTATGTGTTGTACGTCACCGCGATTTGTTCATAATTTTTTTTAAAACGATGGTGTGTGTGGGCAACATCGTTTTTAATGATGAAGTTGGAAACTGTTGTTTTTTGGACATGCTGAAAAATGATCGTGTGTACGCAGCATTTTGCAGAACCACACCACACTACAGTCCATTTAACATGGTTTCCCATGGTCATGTTTACATCTGTGCATTTTATGGAAAGAGCCAGAGACACTTTTCAGTTTTTTGTTTTTTTTTGTTTCATAGACTTCAATGGATCAAAAACGTGTACTGAAATCTGCAAAATGCACCTGTAACATGCAAACTGCAACCTGCATAAGTGTGAACCAGGCCTTACCTCCACACTCTACTCAGATTTCAACTTCAGAGTTTAAATTCAATTGTTATTTTTAGCACAAGGCTTGTCTCACTAAGGCCACCAAACCAGAACCCTCTTCCAAATGAAGGGGGCAACCTCGCTAATAAAGAGTGGGGGGTTATATGTTTCAGTTTGCATCTCTCTGGACCACAGACATGTGAGTTCACTCTGTAGATTACAAGATTTCAAAATTCGTACTTTGTGCATTTACAGGTTCACTTTGCAACATAACTACTTCCAGTTTCTTGTTGACTACTTTTTACAGATACAGGGTACAGCTATAGGTGCTAATTATGCGCCTAGCTATGCCAACCTCACCATGGGGTATTAAGAAGGACACTATATCTGGAAACATAACCCCTCCTGCAGTTTATCTTTTTCTGCTGCTTTATCGATAAAGTAATAATAATTTAGGATGGTGAATCTGCCTCAGTAGAACCTTTTTTTTGTCATAACTAATACCACCATAGGACAGGTTCAAGGGGTTCTACTCAAATCTGTTTACAGTATCAAAGCTCAACTGGGGGTATCTATCCTCAACTTAAAGTCCATCAACAAATTCCTTTACTTTTCAAAATTCTGGATGGATTCAGCAAGGTTAGTAATTGCCTCTCTGAGGGCAAGAGGAGCACATTGCATCAGTGGACATCTTAGATACCTGTCTACATTTTCCATTTATCAATCGCATCACAATTTTCTATGCATTGCAGCAGTGGCAGGCGACCATTTTAAATATGCTGCACTGCCTTTTCACCTGTTCTCTGCTCCTATAGCGCTCACAAAGATTGTTCTATTGCTTGCCCTTCTCAGAACATCCAAGTGACAGGCTGTATGGTCGATCTTTTCCTACAGGATGCATCACCCTTGCAACTCTCAGTGAATGTCCATAACACAAATAAACTGGGTAATTTAAATTGATTAAATAAAATAAAAATATTCTGCTCTCCAAACTTATATAGGCCTAGAGTATTCTTCCAGGAAAGAAGGTTCTTTCTCTAAGGGCTTATTTTTGACAACTGTGATCCAAAGAAACCCCTTGGTGAGATTCATCATAAGAGTTCTGACCCCAATGCTGTCTTCAATTGAGACAGTTCCCTTCCTGCAATTCCATTCAAGAACTCTCCAACTTAACATTCTGTCAGCATTGAAAATGCAGACCCTTTCCCTGTATCTGCCTATGCTTTTATCCACCGAAAGAAGAGATTCTTTGTCCTGGTGGATCATCACTTGACAGTGGGGAAGATCCTTTCTTCCCTACAATTGCCATGTTCTTACGTCGTATGCAAGTCTGACGCAAGCTGTGGGAAGAGTCTTCCTTGACAGTTCAAAGGACATGGTCAAGGGAGGAGACCAAACGCTCTCCATCAGCATCTTAACGCTCAGTGCTGTCGGGCTGTCCCTCCAGCACTGTATCCACCTTTTTAAGGGACACCCAATTCAGGAGAAGTCAGACGATGCCACCCCAGTGGGCATGAGGCACCTGGCTACCTTGAAATAAGCTACCAGATTTCTCTTGTGAAAAGAAACTTGCAGCCCAGTGATTTCTGCAGTTCACATCCCAGAAATGGAGATATGGCAGATGGACTCTCTCGGCTGCCGCCTGAGCCAAGAATAGTCTCTTTATCCAGGTGTGTTCACTCCACTCGGCCGAAAGTGGGGGCTCCACATGTAGACATCCTAGCCCCTAGATAGAGCAACAAGTTGCCTCTATTAGTATCCAAAACCATGGATGGCCATCCCTCCACTGAGCATTCTACCTCACCTGTTCCACAAAACAGAAAGAGGAAGACGATCATTCTTCTGGACCAAAAGCACCTGGTACACAGACAAACTCAGACTCCGTTCAGCAGACCTCCAAGCCTATTGCCAACAGATTGGATTTCTTTTCTTAAAGTGGATGTAAACCAGATTCATGAAATTTGAGCTGGCACATATATCTGCAGTATTTTGTTATCTCTTTTCAATGAGCCAGGTCTTATAGCTCTCTTCTGAATGATTCCTCTGTTATGAGTCTGAGAACTCCTGACATATTTTTTGACTTTTTAGACAAAAGCAGCCTGAAATCTTTTGTCAAAGGAGGTTGCTAATATAGAGTAGCAGAGAGCAGCTCCTATTACAAAACGGCTCTGAGAGTCTCTGCCTATGATGAGAGGGGGTGTGTGCCTTTCCTCCAATCAGCAATGTTGGATATCTTGGCTGTATGCCCAGACATCACACTCTGTGTTAACCAGGAAGAGAAAATCTAACAATATCTCCACTTTCTAAACTGTATATACATGTGAACACCGCAGATATACATATAAAAGGGAGATTTGGTTAATCTCTATGTATCATCTGGGGCTGTTCACTTCACTGGGTGTATGGAGGGTTTACATCCACTTTAAGGCCCGCTCTTTCACCCTGCTTCACAATCGCTGGCTTTAACAGCATATCTTTTGAAACCCAGGTCATAAAGGATAGAGGGGTCCATCCTTCTCTTTTCTTTCCTCTATTGTTCTTTTTCCCCCTATGTGTATAGTTTTGTAGTCCGATATGGTAATCTCTAATTTTATTGGTCCTCGCTGTTCCTTGTATGGTTTATCACTGCCTGCTTCTGGATTGCGATGGTGTGTTAGTGCTTCTGTTAGGAATAAAGGGAAAACCGCCGCTCCAGACGACACTCTTCAGTGGTGAGTAAAGTTCAAAAACCCAAATGGGTGCAGGCAATGCGTGGTGCAATATAAGGAAAGAAAAATGGACAGCCGCACTCCAATGGATGAAAAGACTTAAAGCGGAGCTCCACCCAGTATAACAACATTTTACAATGTTGTTTGAAAAAAATAAAAAAAAAAAACCTGAAAAAAAAAAAAAAAATACTCACCCGAAATAGCTGTTGCTATGCGGAAGTCCGTAATCTGCCTCTTCCTAATCCGCGGTGTGTTTTCTTCTTCTCCTTCTTGTGAATGGGCGCGCTGCTTCCTGGGAACTGTGTGTGTTCTCAGAGAGCAGCGCGCCCATTCACAAGCCAGCGTGAGACTCGCGGAGGCGCAGTAGGAAACGGGCAGTGAAGCCGTACGGCTTCACTGCCTGTTTCCCATATTGTGAATGGCGGCGCGGGACCCGGAGCGATCGTGGGACCGGCATCGGGGGGCCCATCAGCGCGGGCGCCTAGGACAGGTAAGTGTCTTTATTTAAAGTCAGCAGCTACACTGTTAGTAGCTGCTGACTTTAAAAAAAAATTTTTTTTACCGTGGCTGGAGCTCCGCTTTAAAAATAGTGCCTGTTTATTCCAGTCAAAAAACTAAAACAGCAAACGGTGGGGTAACGAAAGCTGACGCGTTTCACATCGACAACCGATGCTTAGTCATAGCTAATTAGGAATGCTTCCTGCACTGTACTGAAAGCACAACTTGCATTGCATTACCCTTTGAAATAGACATCTGAACGTTACCTCTGTTATTTTATTCTGTTAAATGCAATAAAAATATATTTGACTCTAAGGCTGGGTTCACACTGCTGCAAATTCTTATGCGAATTTGAGCCGTTGTGATCGCTCAAATTTGCAAGTCATTAAAATAACATTGTTTTCCATTAGTGCCGTTCACATCAGTGTGGTGCGAATCTAAGCTGCGGCAAAAAAGGGTCCTGTGCGAGTTTGATCCGTGTGCGATGCAAATTCAGCACTATAGACTGGCATTCCCTAAAATTGCGGCAAATTTGTGGCAAAAACGTGGTAAAATCGCACGATTTTGAGTTCGCAGCAGTGTGAACCTAGCCTAAAAGATAGAGGGGGGTCTCTGAATCTTTCATTCCTACCTTTCTGAAGGCAGGAAAAGTCAAATTCAGGAAGATTTATTATCGTACCCAGAAATCTTACTTTGACTAATGTAAACACAGTGAATTAAATCCCAGAGATTACTTTGTACCATGGGTTCTGGGTTTCCTTTAAATGGGTATTTTCCAGAATCCAACTCTCGACACCCTAAAATAAGTAGTTTTTGGCTTTATCCATCCTTTTTCAAAGGCATATAGCTTTTCCTTTTTTTTACTCAAAGTGTTTTCATGTGAGAGCTACCATCAGTCCTGTGCCATGCCAGCAGTAAAGAATCCTGGGATCATTCATGCGTGAGGTTGCTTCTCAGCCAAGGGAGTGGGCTCACTCCCCATTTTGCCTGAGAACATGAATAAAGAATGGTACAAAAACATTCTCTGAGAGCAACTTCTCCCAACTATCCAAGAATAGTTTAGTGATGAACAATGTCTTTTGCAGCATGATGGAGCACCTTGCCTTAAAGGGTCACTAAAGGAAAAACATTTTTTTGCTGAAATGACTGTTTACAGGGTATAGAGACATAAAAGTTAACTGATTCCTTTTCAAAATCATTAAAAATAGATAATCAATCATACAATGTGCCTGCAGGTTAGTTTCACTTTTGAACTGGCTTCATGTTTCTGTGAAGTAGAGAGACACACAGAACAAAAACGAACAAATCCAGGGCAGTGTTTTTGTTTTTAAAATGAATCTGATTGGTTCTGGGAAGTTTTAGACACACAGTAATGACAGCTCAGACCACCGTGATAAAGCTCTCAGCACTGTGGTTATAAGGAAACAGACAAGCAGGCAGTGTGGAGAACAGAGCAGGATTACAGCAAAAACGAACAATAAGGACATGAAACCAGTACTGCAGTAGGGTAAAGGAAGCTATTTAGCTTAAAAAAAAAATCCTTTAGTGATCCTTTAAAGGGATTTTAAAGGTTTGTTTTTTATTTTCTAAATAGGTTCTTTTAAGCTAGTGCATTGTTGGTTCACTTACCTTTTTCCTTCCATTTCCGTTCTAAATGTTTTTTTCTTTGTCTGAATTTCTCACTTCCTGTTTCTCTTTAGTAATCATGCCCCCATCATCCGAGCCATTCTGGCTGGGGGTTAGTCGGCTTACTCGCCCCCTCCCATGGGACTACATCCCTGCGGGGAGACGCTGTGCCCCCATCATCCGAGCCAATCTGGCCTGGGGTTAGTCAGTGTGCTTGCCCCCTCTATCCCCCCCATAATGTCGCAGTCACTATAAAAATCGCAGATCACCGCCATTTGTAATATAAAAAAACAAACACGAATTCATAAAAAGGCCATAAATCCTATCCCCTATTTTGTAGAAGCTATAAAAAAATGTGCGCAAACCAATCGATATACAATTTTTTTTTTTTTTTTTAACCAAAAGTAGAATACATTTCGACCTAAACTGAGAGAGAATTTTTTTTTTTTTTTACATATTTTTTTGAGGCTATTTATTATAGCAAAAAATTATATATATATTTTTTTTCCCAAATGGTTTCTTCTTGTTTTGTTTATAGTGCAAAAAATAAAAACCGCAGAGGTGATCAAATACCACCAAAAAAAGCTCTATTTGTGGGGAAAAAAGGACATCAACGAACACCAATAAAAGCATTTGACACTTATGAAATGCTTGTTAATTATACTTTAGTATACCATAGTAACATCTTATAAAAAAATCTCTCTTGGCCAAGGCCTAAAAGGCACCCCCTGGTGTAAATCAGTGTTTCTCATAAGGGGTGAAAAGATCCACCAACACAACAGCACACTGGGCCTCTTACTTTTGAACACAAACATATAAGCGGTCTAACATGCACAATCATCCACCAGACACGATCTTGCTTCCAATAGACTTCACTGAGATTAGAAGTCAATCTTGAGCCATGACGTCACTGCACAAAAGGACTGCGGCCATCTTGTTGGAAAATTCCATAGGATGTTAAAGTGGTTTTAAACCTCCCTGAGACATTTTATGTACTGAATATATCTCCTAAATGTGCGCCGTTTAGGAGATATTTGCCTTTTATAATGCATGTAGATTTCATCGGTGCATTCACAGTAAAGAAACGGCTCTCCGTGCTGTTTCTCCCTAAGCGTGTGCAGTGACTGGCGGCTTCCACGTGCATGCGTGGGTTTGACGGCACGCGGCTCTGGCCAGTCACAGAGCCGGTGTCCGCGCCCCTGGAAGAAAGAGGGGAGAAGATGGATACTTCCTCCAGCGGTGCCACATAATGGGCTAGTATGCTTTTACTTTGCAGGGGAATAAAGAGGAAGTAAATCCCGTTAGAGTTTACTTACTCTTTAAGAATATGCTTGAATTGACGTTTATACTTTTGTGAGTACAGTATTTTGGAATCTTTTTAATAAATATTGAAGTACCTTTTATATACTACAGCATGAGGTGGTTTTTGTTCTCCTTTTGACACGTATGGTGATCCGACCTTGTGAGGGATGATCCTAGAAGGGAGATCAAGATTGATTCCTAATCTCGGTGAAGTCTTTTGGAAGCCAGATTGTGTATGATGGCTGGTTGAGCGTTGTTAGACAGCTTAAAATTTGGTGATCTATGTCTAAGGGTAAGAGGTCCAGTGTGCTGTGGTGTTGGTGGAGGATCTTTTCATCCCTTATATGAGAAACATTGCTTTACACTGAAGGTGCCTTTTATGCCTTGGACATATATGGACACATTTTGGAGAACTTTTCTGTTAATAGAATGTGCTGCATTTTTATTTCTTTATATCCCATGGTGTATGTATAACTTGCCTGTCTCTTGTACTTCAATATATGGAGTTTACAGGCAAGTCAAAATGCCTCTTATTTACACTGCTTATCCAGCTGTTTTTAAGTTTTAAGCTTTCCTTTTTTGACCAAGTGTTTTTTTTTTTTATTCTTTCCTAGATGTGGAAGAACAATGTATTGTCTTAATCCTTGACCAGACCCTAAGTATGGTAGAAAATGCTATTTTCGAAAAATTATTAAATGATATTGGAGTAAAAAATTCAATCCCCAAATTTTTCTCAAAAATTGGGTTTGATGAAGCTAACCGAAGACTCGTAGCCTTTACAAAACACTTGGAAGAAACGCCTCCTTGCAATTCAACACCAAAAGACCACGCAGCAAGAAATGTAAATGTTTTTATTATTGTGCTTTTTCCGGTGTATATTCAAGCTGTGCATTACGACCGTGTGCATAGGCAGTTTATTAATATGTAAAACAAAATGACACATTAAATTGTTATAAAAGCAATTTTTACAAACCACTGAGAGTTGTCTATTTGAAAAACAGGTGAACTCAGAAACGCGGATGAAGCTGCGCAATTCTACAGCACAGTTGCAGTTTTTTGATGATGAAGATGAAGCTGGCGACACACACAGCGTCTTTGTTGGTCCCATTGAAAAGTATGTACTTGTTTACCAGTAAGAATTGGTGATTCCTAGCAGTTGGCTTATAGAATTATATGGAATGTGTGTATAGATATAGAGAAAAAACATGTCAAGCTTATGACTGTAGTTAAAGAGGAGGTTCACCCTAAATATACTCTTTCCCATGTGATCCAGGATACTGGCGTCAGCGCCAGTATGCTGTTTTTTTTTTTTTTTTTTTAAATGCCCCACTTACTGTGTAATCTTTAATTTTGATTTATTTCCCCCGCGGTGGATGGCGCCTGTATAGCCCATCACGGCTTCCGAAAATATCCGATTTAGGACTCGGGTATTTCCGGCGCAATGCGGCGCCTGCGCACAGACCTAGGAGCTGACTGCGCAGGCGCCGTATTTCTCCGAGTCCTATGGCTATGGCGCGTCACGCCCTCCGAAAAAAGCCGAAATAGGACCCGGAGAAATACGGTGCCTGCGCAGTCAGCTCCTAGGTCTGTGCGCAGGCGCCGTATTGCGCCGGAAATACCCGAGTCCTAAATCGGTATTTTCGGCTATACAGGCGCCATCCACCGCGGGGGAAATAAATCAAAATGAAAGATTACACAGTAAGTGGGGCATTTAAAAAAAAAAAAAAAGGCATGCTGACGCCAGTATGCTGGATCACATGGGAAAGAGTATATTTAGGGTGAACCTCCTCTTTAACTATGCTTGACAGAAGCCATTAATGTTTTTTTTTTCCCCTTAAAAATTGTGTTTAAAAAATCGCTGCACAAAATACCATGTAAAAATTGCAACACTGACCATTTTATTCTCTATGGCCTTTGCGTAAATGTGTATGTGTGTGTATATATATATATATATAGATAGATATAGATATATTATATATATATATATATATATATATATATATATATATATATATATATATATATATATATATTTATTTTGTGTGTGTATATACAGTGCAGAAAATAAGTATTTGAACACCCTGCTATTTTGCAAGTTCTCCCACTTGGAAATCATGGAGGGGTCTGAAATTGTTATCGTAGGTGCATGTCCACTGTGAGAGACATAATCAAAAAAAAAAAATTCCAGGAATCACAATGTATGAATTTTTTAACTATTTATTTGTATGATACAGCTGCAAAGAAGTATTTGAACACCTGAGAAAATCAATGTTAAAGAGGAGCTCCAGCCGCGGTAATTTTTTTTTTTAAAGTCAGCAGCTACTAACAGTGTAGCTGCTGACTTTAAATAAGGACACTTACCTGTCCTAGGCGCCCGCGCTGACGGCCCCCCCCCCCCCCCCCGATGCCGGCCCCACGATCGCTCCGGGTCCCGCGCCGCCATTCACACTATGGGAAACAGGCAGTGAAGCCGTACGGCTTCACTGCCCATTTCCTACTGCGCCTGCGTGAGTCTCACGCTGGCTTGTGAATGGGCGCAATGCTCTCTGAGAACACACACAGTTCCCAGGAAGCAGCGCGCCCCATTCACAAGGAGAAGAACAAGAAGAAAACACACCGCGGTTCAGGAAGAGGCAGATTACGAACTTCCGCATAGCAACAGCTATTTCGGGTGAGTATTTTTTTTTTTTTTTTTCAGGTTTTTTTTTTTTTTTCAAACAACATTGTAAAATGTTGTTATCCTGGGTGGAGCTCCGCTTTAATATTTGGTACAGTAGCCTTTGTTTGCAATTACAGAGGTCAAACGTTTCTTGTAGTTTTTCACCAGGTTTGCACACACTGGAGGAGGGATTTTGGCCCACTCCTCCACACAGATCTTCTCTAGATCAGTCAGGTTTCTGGGCTGTCGCTGAGAAACACGGAGTTTGAGCTCCCTCCAAAGATTCTCTATTGGGTTTAGGTCTGGAGACTGGCTAGGCCACGCCAGAACCTTGATATGCTTCTACAACAAGTTAGGACAGGTTGTGTCCAGGACGAGGGTCCCACTGGTAACCTCTTAGGTACCAGTTCTCCCATATTTGACGCTTCCCGTTTCAACTTCTCCCACATCTTTTGCGAAGAATCCGTAAAGTGGTAACACTAATGATAATGTTGGCCCAATTATTATTATTATTATTATTGGTATTGTTTATTTTTTGGCAGAAAAGTGGCACCTGCAGAAATGTGAGTACCGTTAAGGGTCAGAGTTCGTTCCTATACCCCCTTCTTTGCCACTCCTTGATTCATACTTCATACAGCGTGTAACGTACACAGTCTCGCCTGTTAGGCCATTCTTGTGTCCCTGGGAATTTGATCTTGACTGTCCTTGCAGAAGCCATTGTTTTAACCAATTGGGTGATTCTGTTTTTGGTGGCTATCACTTCACTAAGTGGAGTTGGCAGCTCTTTCATGCAAGGAGTCCTTCGTTGTTGGTCTTGCATCAAGGTGATGTTGCGTGCTAATCCATTTTTTGCCTAGAATGGTTTGTAGTGTTCACTTAAATTAAATTGGCTGTAAACCCTCCATACACCCAGTGAAGTGACCAGCCCCAGATGATACATAGAGATTAACCAAATGTCCCTACATATGTTTTATATGTATATCTGCTGTGTTCACATTTATATACAGTTTAGAAAGTTGAGATCTTGTTAGATTTTCTCTCCCTGGTTAACACAGTGGGATGTCTGGGCATACAGCCAAGATAGTTTACATTGCTGATTGGGGGAAAGCCACACACCTCTTCTCCTCATAGGCAGAGACTCTCTGAGGTGTTTTGTAAGAGGAGCTGCTCTTTGCTACTCTTTTTTAGCAACCTCCTTTGACAAAAGATTCTGGCTGCTTTTGTCTAAAAAGTAAAAAAATATGTCGGGAGTTCTCAGGCCAATAACAGAGGAACCATTCAGAAGAGAGCTATAAGACTTAGCTCATTGAAAAGAGTTAAAAAAAAATACTGCAGATATATGTGCCCAGCTCAAATTTCATGAATTGGGTTTACATCCACTTTAAGACAATGTCTTGCCTTCTTTCTGATCCTCAGTTGGCAGGAGTTGGATCACTGCGTACTCTGGAGGTAGTTCTGGCAGTCAGAATTACTTGATTTGTAGGTACAGGTCAGGAATCCTGGTTTGTGCTGCCAGTAGAGCCCAGGATGGGCAGGAGGCATCCAAGTTAACTATTTTCATTGGATTTGCCAGTTAATTATTCGAGCCTATGGCTTGAAAGGGCAAGGTCCCCCACCCCTTTTTTGGTAAAAGCGCTCGCTACCAGGTGTGTGGGGGCATCTTGGGCCGTCCGCTGTCAGGGGCTCAGGATTTAAGGCCATTAATTACATGGTCTTTTGTTCATACATTCACAGAATTTTACCAAAGCCACGGAGGATACTGCTTTGGCCACAGGATGGTTTGGGTGGCACAAGGAGTTATTTCTTTATCGTACATCACGGGACACAGAGCGCATAGCCATTACATATGGGTTATATGGGTACCTTCAGGTGTGGACACTGGTGTAATCAACTTCACAGGAAGTTCCTCCCTATATAACCCCCTTCCACTGAGAGTGCTTTAGTTTTTTCGCCAGTGTCTTAGGTGTTGGTCACGTCTAGCTGTCCCTCGGAGGTCTCGGGACCCAGGATAGCTAGCCGGATCCGTCCGAAGTGCTTCAAAGCCAAGGTGTACGGTACCCGGGCCCTGCCTGCGTGGGGTGTTGCCTATAATGCCTCTCCTTGGAGGGCTGGATTCTGGGCTCCAGTGCCTTGGTCTCTTCCAGGACTAAACGCTACTGATGCCAGGATGCTATATAGGTCCAGGGGTGTGGGTTCCTTAAACACAGGACCCCGGTCCCTGAAGGTCCGAGACAATACCCACGGAGATGGGGGAAGATTGGGCCTCTTGCAGTTTGCAATACCCTGCGGCGTGGAGCAGGTAAGAGGGAACCTGCGGGACTTGGTTCGACAGTAGGTATCCCCCTGGGGGTTCTGGGTTGGCTAACAGTATGCTTGTGCATCAGCCACTATCTCCACTATGTCTGTGTGGGCAGGATGGGATACTAATGTTTACCCAGATAACATGTAGATATATGTATACTTGTGTAAGATATATATTTGCTACTCACCCCAGGTCTGCCTGTTAGCATTGATACTGCAACCCCACATGTTTTAAAGAGGAAATTGCTGGTGAAAACTCCTGTTTCTTAGGAAGCCCATGGGGACAGCTTCCTCTCTGTGTGTGCACTACAATAAGATTAGTGCTTACCTGGTGTCTGTTGGTGCTGCCTGGCGCTGGTCCATGTTGTTTCCTCTGCTCTGCTTCCTCCATGTGATTTTCAGCGTGGGGGGGTGCACGCCGCCTTTTATAGCGTCGGCGTGCGTCGGGGGGGCGGGCCAGCAGCGTCAGGGTCTGTTTAAAGGAAAAACTTTTTCTCTGGCTGTTCTTTCCCTCCTGGAGGCAGAGGAAGAAAGGATACAGAGCGTGCAGCTGGGTCTTTTGGCCACACAGGGACACCTAGTGGCGGTTTTGTGGATCTTCAGGTCTAGGACTTAGGTCCACTATTGACCAGAAAAAAAAAAGAGGAAGTTTTTTTGCTTAAAGGGACTCAGCCTTAGATCCAGCAGTATCTGAGTCTACCTTGGACTCCGGCTAACGGGCATTGGTGTGTCAATACTCACAGGTTTCCTCAGTATTGCCACCTCCCAGGCGGGTAAAAAAATACCTGTCCTCATATTGGTTACTCCTAGCTGCAACAGTCAGGTGTTGGCTATAGGGGTGACTCAAGGTTGTACAATGGCTCCAAAGGGATCTGGACCAGCCAAGGCTGCTAAAGGTGCCAAGAAGCAAAAGGGGTCTCCATCGGGGTCAGAGGATTTGGGCCAGGCTTCAACGGCCCCACCCTCGCCAGTTAGAACACCGAGTGGCATAGTACAAGAGCCATTGGGGGTGCTGGGGGCAGAGGCGGCCCCCGATCCACCCATTCCCGTTTACGTGACGGAAGAAATGCTAGCAGCCACCATGAGTGGGCTAGAGAAAAGGTTAACTGCGTTGTTTGCCCGTCCTTGGCCAAGTAGCAAGCGGGCTAGATCCCCCTCACCCAGTGTGGGGTTTTCAGATGCGGAGGTCTCCTCTTCAGAGGAACGGGACCCACAAGGGGATCAGGCAGACCCAAGTCCCGACGGTTCAGACAAGGAAGATTCCACTATAGATGAATATTTCTCGGCCTCTCAAGCGGAGAGCCTGTGGATCCAGTCTTTGACAGATATGGTTCGCACTGCCTTTAAACTTCCAGTGCCAGAACTAGTAGCCCCGGAGGTTTCCTGATTGGGTTCTTTTAAAGGCTCCATTAACTTGTGCGTCTTTTCCAATGCACCCCCTTCTGCGGAACGTGATTTACCAGGATTGGGCTCGACCTGATAGAATCTTTGTCCCTCCTAAAAGATTCTCTATTCCCTATTCTCTATCCTATGGAAGAGGAATATTTAAAGAAATGGGCACTCCCCACAGTGGACGCGGCCATTTCCTGCGTGAATAAATCCCTGACCTGTCCGGTTGAAAATGTCCAGATGTTCAAGGATCCGGTCGACAAGAAATTCGAGACCCTACTGAAAGCCGCTTTCACCTCAGTAGGTGCCATGGTTCAGCCAGCAGTAGCAGCCATTGGTGTTTGTCAGGCCTTGAAGGATCAGGCAAAACATATATTAAAGGACATGCCGGCTCAGCATACTCATGAATTAGCAGAATTCCCTAGGGCTCTCTGCTTTGCAGTAGATGCTATTAAGGACTCCATCCAACAGGCATCCCGTTCATCTCTACTGATGGTTCACATGCGTCGTCTTTTGTGGCTAAAGAACTGGTCAGCAGAGGCACCCTGCAAAAAGCTTTTAGCAGGGTTTCCCTTTCATGGGGGAAGACTATTCGGGGAAGACCTAGATGAATATATCCACACCATATCAAGTGGAAAAAGTACTTCCTTACCGGTCAAGAAAAGACCGCGTGGGCCCACGTTTAAACGACAGGCCATTGTAGGCTCGGCCCCTTCGACTTCTCGTCAGTATCGACGGCCTCCCGGGCGTCCAGCTGTTAATAGCCGCCCACAGGGTCAAGCCGCGGCAAACAAGAGACCCTGGTCTCGCAAACCGGCTAAACCAGTCATCAAATCAGATTCATGAAGGGGCGCCCCCACTCTCTCGGGTGGGGGGAAGACTTCGGTTTTTCTCCGAAGTCTGGAAGGCCAGAATTCCCGACTCTTGGGTTCGGTCCCTGGTAGCCACGGGATACAAACTAGAGTTTCGAGAAATCCCCCCTCCTCATTTTCAGGGGTCAAGTCTTCCAAGCGACCCATTAAAAAGGGCCTCTCTCGTAAAGGCGTTGGATCGCCTATTGCTCCAAGGAGTAATTGTAGAAGTACCAACCCAAGAATGGGGTCGGGGATTCTACTCCAACCTGTTTGTTATACCAAAACCCAATGGCGACGTCAGGCCTATATTAGACCTCAAACGCCTAAATCGCTTTCTAAAGATTCAAACCTTTCGTATGGACTCCATACGTTCAGTGACAGCCAGCCTGCATCAGGGCGACTTTCTAGCATCTATAGACATAAAGGATGCATATCTGCATGTGCCGATTTACCCAGCACACCACAAGTTTCTTCGTTTTACGATAAATCAAAGGCATTTCCAGTTCGTAGCCCTCCCTTTCGGGTTGGCAACAGCTCCGCGGGTATTCACAAAGGTGTTAGCCCCGGTGCTAGCCGTCCTAAGGACAGAAGGCATCTTGGTCCTGGCATACCTGGACGATCTCCTGGTTATCGACAGATCAGCTTCCAACCTCAATCATGCAGTAGTCCGCACAGTGCGGCATCTAGAAGAATTCGGGTGGATTGTGAACCAAGAAAAATCAAGGTTACAACCCACAAGACAGTTGGAATATCTAGGCTTTCGGTTAGATACAGAATGCCAGAGGGTATTTTTACCTCAAGGGAAGATCAGGTCGTTGATTCATACGATTCAAATAGTCTTAGGCAGAAAGAAGCCGACTATTCGCCTATGCATGCGACTGCTGGGAAAGATGGTGGCCGCCTTCGAAGCAGCGCCCTATGCCCAGATCCATACCAGAGTTCTTCAGGCAGCTATTCTCTCTGCTTGGAACAAGTCCATACAGGCATTAGACCGTCCATTAGTTCTTTCCCCAGGGGTCAAGCGCAGCCTGTACTGGTGGCTGATCCCTCAAAAATTGTCAAAAGGGAAAACCTTTTGCCCCATCACGTGGAAAATAGTAACCACAGATGCCAGCCTAACAGGTTGGGGGGCAATCTTAGGAAAACGGACCCAGCAGGGACAGTGGTCAGAGGCAGAAAGTCTGCTTCCCATCAATGTCCTAGAGATCAGAGCTGCTCGGTTGGCCCTGGTCGCCTGGACTCTCCCCCTGCAGGGTCTGCCAGTAAGGATACAGTCCGACAATGCCACGGCGGTGGCATACATAAACCACCAGGGGGGCACAAGGAGCCTAGCGGCTCAAAGGGAAGTAAACCTGATTTTTTCATGGGCCGAAGCCCATGTACCCTGCATCTCAGCAGTGTTCATCCCAGGGATAGACAATTCTCAAGCAGATTTTTTGAGTCGTCAACAGTTACTCCCGGGAGAGTGGTCTCTTCACCCCCAGGTATTCCAAGAGATTTGCCAAAGATTCGGAGTTCCAGATGTGGACATCATGGCAACAAGATTCAACAAGAAATTGGACAAATTCGTATCCCGAGCCAGGGACCCCTCGGCCTACGGGACCGATGCGTTGGTTTGCCCCTGGCACCAGTTTTCTCTCCTGTATGCGTTCCCTCCACTACAGATGATTCCCCGCCTTCTACGAAGGATCAGGGTGGAACGCAGGCCGGTGATCCTGGTGGCCCCAGCCTGGCCCAGAAGGGCTTGGTACGCACTCATCGTGAGGATGTCAGTAGGGGCACCGTGGCCACTCCCCCTGCGCCCAGATCTGCTGTCTCAGGGCCCGATCTACCACCCTGCTTCACAGCAGCTAAATTTGATGGCTTGGCGGCTGAATCCCTAATTCTTAAGGGCAGAGGCCTCTCAGCCCAGGTCATATCTACGTTAATTCAGGCTAGAAAGCCAGTCTCTAGAAATATCTATTACAGAGTCTGGAGGACCTATGTGGAGTGGTGCGAGTCTCAAGGAGGGCATCCTCGCAAGTTTTTTATTGACAGGATCTTGCGATTCCTCCAGGTTGGCGTTGACAAGGGGTTGGCTCTTAGTACTCTAAAGGGGCAGGTGTCTGCCTTATCGATATGGTTTCAAAGGCCTTTGGCCACGCATTCGCTTGTGAAAACCTTCTTGCAGGGGGTCTTGCATGTGAATCCCCCTATTAGAACTCCCCTCTGCCCCTGGAATTTAAATCTGGTCTTGTCAGCTTTACAAAGGCAGCCGTTTGAACCTCTGACAGAAATCCCTCTTGGGCTGCTAACCCGAAAGTTGTTTTTTTTGGTGGCTATGGCTTCGGCCAGAAGGGTCTCCGAGCTGGCAGCCTTGTCTTGCAGGGAAGCGTACCTGATTCTGCATAAGGACAGAGTGGTTCTGCGGCCTCAGCCTTCTTTCCTTCCTAAGGTCATATCCAGTTTTCACTTGAATCAGGACCTAGTCCTACCATCCTTCTTTCCTACTCCCCAGTCCAGAGAGGAAAGACTGCTTCATACTTTGGACGTGGTCTGAGCCATGAGGGTTTATCTCAAGGCTACAGAAAAGATTCGGAAAACAGATGTGCTTTTCGTTCTCCCGAATGGCCCCAAGAAGGGTCAGCCGGCTGCCAAGTCTTCCTTGGCTAGGTGGATTAAGCAGCTGATTTTTCAGGCCTATGGTCTGAAGCGCGTTCCACCTCCCTTATCAGTTAAGGCCCATTCTACGAGGGCCATGAGTGCCTCTTGGGCGGCACACCATCAGATCTCTATGGCACAGGTTTGCAAAGCGGCAACCTGGTCTTCCGTACATACGTTTACTAAATTTTATAAGTTGGACGTCGCAAAGGCTACGGACGCAGCATTTGGGCAGGCGGTCCTACGGGCAGCAGTATAGAATCCTCTGGCCCGGTTCACGCCCCCTTTTTTTCTGTTGGTGGAGCTATTTTTTACCTCCTGATATATTTTCTGTTTGGCTATTTTTGGCCTTACGGTCTCCCTCCCTTCATGGAGCATTGCTTTGGGACATCCCATATGTAATGGCTATGCGCTCTGTGTCCCGTGATGTACGATAAAGAAAAAAGGATTTTTAATAACAGCTTACCTGTAAAATCCTTTTCTTGAAGTACATCACGGGACACAGAGCTCCCACCCCTCTTTTGGGGAACATTGTGTAACCTCGGAGAAATTGCTTGCTACAAAACTAAAGCACTCTCAGTGGGAGGGGGTTATATAGGGAGGAACTTCCTGTGAAGTTGATTACACCAGTGTCCACACCTGAAGGTACCCATATAACCCAAGTGTAATGGCTATGCGCTCTGTGTCCTGTGATGTACTTCAAGAAAAGGATTTTACAGGTAAGCTGTTATTAAAAATCCTTTTTTTTACGTGGCAGTTTCTGTAATTGTCTCCCTTCCCTCAAGGGCATTGCTTTACGGCATCCCATATAGTCAGTATTATGGTTGCTCTGTGTCCCGTGATGAACGATAAAAAAATTGGGATTTTTCCATCACACTTACCTGTAAAATCCTCTTCTTGGTGTGTATCACGGGACCCAGAGGTCCCTCCCATCTTTTTTGGGACATTCATTACTTTGGTACAAAACTGATGTCGTTCCTGTGTAGGGGGGTTTATATAGGGGTGGACTTCCTGTTTTGACAATTTCCAGTGTCCATCCACCAGTAGGTGGCGTATAATCATTATTATCGTTCATTTGTGTCCTGTGATGTACTCCAAGAAAAGGATTTTACAGGGAAGTATGATGGAAAAATTAAATTCTATGAAGGAGAGAAATGTCAGAATTGACCTTGGTGAGAAGTGGTTAAAGTATCTATCCCAATAAGGGAATACTAGTCACATTTCGTAAATCTTTTGTTTGCTTCCTTTACCCAAATAAATCATGCAGGTAGAATGCTTTAAAAAAAGGCCTGGATTCTTTCCTAAATGTACATAATATAACTGTGTAATGACGCTTATAGGTAAAGTAGATCCAGAGAATACCCGATTGCTTCTTGGTAATTGGGGAGGATTTTTTTTTTTTGCCTTACTCTGAATCGACTGTGGGTATAGTTGTGTGTGTGTGTGTGTGTGTGTAATATATATTATTTATTTATTTTATATTTTTTGGTTGAGCTAGATGAACGTGTTTTTTTTTTTTTCCAACCAGACTATGTACCAGAATAGTTGGAACACATGATCCATTAAGTGGCCCTTGAGCGCTAGAGTAGAAGATGGTGGCATATTCTATAGTACTCTGTTCCCAGTTTCACACGTCCCGTTGGTAAAAGTTATAAGATGAACTTTCATACTACAGTGTACACAATTTATTTTTTGTTCCCTTTTAGACTGATTGTATATCCTCCTCCTCCTGCAAAAGGTGGAATCTCCGTTACAAACGAGGATCTCCATTGCCTAAATGAAGGAGAATTTTTAAATGATGTAATTATTGATTTCTACCTAAAGTAAGTTACCCTTTTACTTTCATTACATTCAAATTTCAATTTTATTTTAAAGGGGCACTTAGAAGTCAAAGTTCTCTGGTTTACAAACATGCAGTTAAACGATCAGTTTCTAATCCATGTGAAGTTGAGTACATGTCTTATGCGAGAATCATCCATGTGATGGCTAAACCTAGCGTGCCTGTTAAATTTGTGCTAGTATACTGTTGAGTTAAAACCGCTGACGGCTTAATTGCTGCATGTTTCCTATTTATTTGTCTTGGTGAAATTCATAAGTTTTCAGTGGAACAGTAATAGAGGGGACATTTTCCAAAGGGAACTCTAGGCAGGGTTCACACTTATGCAGATGTGTCTTGTGGATCTTTGGTTCCATTTTCAGGTCAGGCAAAAATTCTGACCTGATTCGCCCCCTGAAAGAGTGAACAGGGACGCACCGGACACCCTGCTGCAAGCTGCTCTGCATATAGTGTGAACCCAGCCTTATTCTGGTGACATTTGACTTGGGAGCATTTCCCCATGCTTTGGCAAGATTTTTTTTTTTCTCATTTCCACTTGTTTCAACAGGACAGAAAATAAATAGCATCCATTGTGACATACAGAAGATTTTTTTTTTTTTTTTTTTTTTAACCAATCAATTAAAATAATTGTTTAGCTTTAGGTATACTTTATTTTGCAACAAATAATGTGGATAAAAAAACATGGCACGAGTTTAAGGCTGCATTCACACCTGAGCGTTTCAAAGTTGGAAGTTTTTACCATGATTTGTCGTGGTTTTTACAACGTTTTTAACGCCATTTTGTTCAGGTCACCAATGTTAAAGGCAGAAAAACACCTGTAATCTGCCCCAAAGAAGCTCATGTTTGGGTTCAGGGTGTTTTTCAGGCATTTCGCTTCAGATAACAAAACGCGCAGATGTCAACCGGTACCATTGAAATGAATGGGATTTTGCTTGTTTGGTGTTTTTTTTAAGTGTTTTACAAGTGTTTTTACAAGTGTTTTATAAGCTGAAAACGCTCAGATGTGAAGGCAGCCTAAAGAAAACCACTATAACATGGTATGTCTAATTTGGCAGCTATATATATATATATAAAATATAATATAATATATAAATATAATATAATATATATTAATATAATATTAATATATATTAATATAATATTAATATATATATATATATAGCCAGGTCGACAAGGAATTACGCTGGTGTATCTACAGATACACGGGCGCAATTCGAATTTCCCGCCAGTGTGTCGTTTTCTATACTGAAAACAAGATACGCCGGACTTGCGCTAAGATACGACTTGCGTAAGTTTTACATTGTCGTATCTTAGATGCATATTTACGCTGGACGCTAGGGGCGCATCCATGTTAAGTATGCAAATGAGGTAGATACGGCGATCCACGAACGTACGCACGCCCGGCGCAGTGTGTTTACGTTGTTTGCGTAAGCGTCTGTATGACGTAAAGATAAAGCTGCTATAGTGAGGCGCAGCCAATGTTAAGTATGGACGTCGGGACCGCGTCGTATTGGACGTCGTTTACGTCACTCGTTCGCGAATAGGGAATTGCGTATATTACGTACACATCGTTTTCATTGACTATTTTCGACGTGATTTCACGCATGCGCACTAGGGTACGTCCACGGCCCGCGCATGCGCAGTGTAAAAAAAAGCATCGTTTGCGTCGGGTCATTCATAATTATACTAAACCATGCCCCCCACTAGTTAATTTGAATTACACCCGCTTCCCCCGGCCCATTTCACTCTACGCCGCCATAAGTTACAGCGGCATTTCTTTGTGGATAAGGATACACCGCTGTGGCTTACAGCGGCGTAGTGTAAATGGGATACGCCGCGCAGGCGTCCCATTTTCGTGGATCTGGCCCATAAAACTCTATTCAGAATATTTGAGCAAGAGATTGACTTCTGCTTCACGCCACCTCAATATTTTACAGCTCTCCATGACCTCCCCTTGAGTCTGCTCAGCTGCCACAAACTGGGTTTAGCTTTAGTGGATCCCAGCATCACCAGCTAAAGGAAGTTCTTCATATATGTACCTGAGTAGGTGATGCTGTCCTATGGTTAAAAGAGAGGCTGTAAAGTTTTAGCAAGGGATCTAACTTTGCTCCACTGGATTTTTTTCCCCGTGGAAATCTTAAAACTAGTTTTGGCAATACATATGGGGAACACTATGAGGGAAATTTATCATAAAAGGAGCAGATCTGTGCATGTCAATCAATCAGATCCTATCTTCAGATTCAGTTAACGTAGAATTCCAAACCTAACTAGTCTTTAAAAATGTCCCTTCTAACACCTATGGTGGCTAATCTATGTAGAAGAGATGAATATACAGTACTTGCCTATTTTCTGCCTGCTCTGGAAGTTCCAGAAACAGTAACGTCACCCATAGGCTCCCATGTGCCAGCCTGTTACTTCCTCCACTTGAGTGCAGCTACAGCTAGCTGACACTGGGGAACCAGATCATGTGACGGGACTAGGGTTGGCTGAAAATAGTTAATTATACACATTCTTTTTTTACCCAGGTTAGTCAGCACAGTCAAATATCGTTTATTCCAAAGAAACCAAATATTTTTTTTTTCTAATCAAAACAAAAATAAAATAAACCAAATTATATCAATAATCCTTATATCACACATCCTATTAACCACTTCAGCTTCGGAAGCATGACCAGACCATTTTTTGCGATACAGCCCTGTGTTCATGCAACACTGTACCTAAACACAAATGTTGATGTTTTTTTCACCAAATAGCATTTTTTGGTGGTATTCAATCACCTGGTTTTTATTTTTTGTGATATAAACAAAGAGTGACAATTTTATTTTTTGTTTACATTCTGCTATAAAACATATCCAATTAAAAAAAGTGAAAAAAAAAAATGATTTCTTTATCAATGTAGGCCAATATGTATTCTGCTACATATTTTTGGTAAAAAAAAATCCAAATAAGCATAAATTGATTGGTTTTTCTCAAAACTATAGTGTCTACAAATTATGGGAAATGTTTATTTCTTTACTAGTAATGGTGGCGATCAGCGACTTAGAGCGGGAGTGCGATATTGCGACGGACAGTTGCGACACTATCTGACACTTTTTAAGGACCAGTGACGTAAATACACTTTGTTAAAAAAAATATGCACTGGCAGGGAAGAGATTAACACCAGGGGCGAACAAAGGGTTAAATGCATTTCTGGATAGGTTACCAGGTGAAAACAGGAAAAAAAGGCAAAACATTTTTTAACAAATGCAGCCACCACATCTAATGATAGATGAGCTGCAATTTATTACGTTTTTGGGTTTGGCACTTCCTCAAACCATGATAATCCAAAAATTTTATAATCCAAAAAGGTTTTTTTTTCTTAGTCACCACCTCTCCTATTTTTTAGGTACATGCTTGATTAGACAGTTGGCAGATTTTTCTACTTAAGCCTAGTACACACAGGCCAAATGTCCGTTGACGTTGGCTGGGGAGATCGCTGTACTAACGTTGCATAGTTCAGAGGCTCCTCCTGAGCACTCAGGTTTTTTTTTTTTTTTTCTTCGTTCAGCCTGCTGACTTAATGGGGGGGGGGGGGGACGACTAGTGATGTGTACCAGGCTTTACTGTCCCGTGAACATGAACTCTATGGCTGCTATACAGACTGAAGCTGGCCATACATTATACATCTTTCTTGTACAATTTTCCTTTACATTTACCTAAACGATATAATATGAGGTCAAACCGAAATCCTTTCAATTTGTCTGCAGTCAGGCAGGCCCTTGCACTACATGTAGGTAAATCTAAAGGAAATTGAATAGGAACATTTGTAAAATGTATGGCCAGCGGGGTTCCAACCACAATTAGCATTTTTTAAATGTATGTCCTTTCATCCTGCATTTTTATAATATAAATCCAGTCACTTACTATTTCACAATCCGCCGCCGCTCATAGTTTTTAAAAAAAGATAGTTTATAAAACTATGTCTACACCGTTGTCATTTTGCTTGTGGGCATTGTGAAGCCCACAAGCACTTCCTGGAAGTCCTGGATGGGGAGTGATAAGTGGACACACATTTCCCAGGAGCATTAGAGGGAGATGATGTCAGAATCCTAGGTGATTGCAAAGGCAGATTTCGTGGGACTGCATTAGCAACAGGCATTTCCAGATCAGTAAAAAAAAAAATGTTTTTATTTTTTTCCTTTTTTAGGTCTAGAGCACAATAATGAAAAAAACATTGGGATGGAAACTCCACTTTAAAGAGGGGCTCCAGGCTACTTCAATAAAAAATGAAGGCAGCAGCTACAAATACTGTAGCTGCTGAATTTTAATATTAGGACACTTGCCATCCAGGGTTTCCACGGTGTCTTCACCCCAGCCAATTTTTCAATCCGCTCCCCAGTTCTGCCGCCACCATTGCTTGTAGGGGAAAAAAGGCAGTGAAGCCTTGTTCCATACTGCGCATGCGCTCTCTGTGAATAGCCCAGTGGTGGGGGAAGGAGGGGGACTCGCCGACCTGGAAGTGGCTACCTGTAGTCAAAACCAGATATCTGCTCCCCCCGAAAGCGGCCAAATGTGGCACTGGAGGGGGGGCAGATAAATAGAGCTTCCAATTTTGGGTGGCACTCTGCTTTAAAATAGAATTGATTTTGGATAAGGCTTTAAAAAAATAACAAAAAAAACCTGGGGAATGCCCAGGGAATAACCAAGCCTACTTACCGACCAACTCGCTGACAACCAATTAACCTGTCTAACAGTATGCGTTAAAAACAGGTTTTGTCCACACGCATTTGCAAACGCCACAGAGCCGTGCCAAGGCACCCCATAATTCTGTGGTCCTAACACTAAACAGTGAGTGTCCTCACAATGGAGGCACATGCATTCTAATGGATAGATAGGGGCAGGTGGACTGAAGGGGAGCCACCCCTCAAAGGTGCAGGAGCACACCAAACACCCAGCATATAGCACAATGGCTGCAAAGGTGTCTGGTACCCTTGATGGCAAAAATAATCCCCCCCCCCCCCCTTGTTTTAATCTGCTCTGGCTCGTTGCACATATATTCGAGCCTACACTATGGATGAAAGCGCAACAGAGAGACTTCTTGTTAATCTGGGGAGAGGGATGTTGGATGTACCAGCAGATTTAGACGCAATAACAAATTTAAATTAAACGCCACCTAAACACTTTTTAAGGAGTTGCAGCAACAGCGTTGTTCCTTTTTGGCTAAAGATTTTACAAAAAGCTCATTATAAGCACCCCTGTCAGTGGTGAATGGTTTGTCCTACTCCTTTAAATTGCTCAATCTGCAGTACAGCTTGTTCTGTTGGGGGAAAAAAAGTGTCTTAAGCCCTTTACACACGATCGGATATCTGATGGAATCTAATCCGATGGATTTTTTTGTCGAATATCCGATGAAGCTGACTTTTATCAGTCGAAAATCCGACATTGTCAAAACGCAGTGACGTAAAACACTACGAAGTGCTGAGAAAAATGAAGTTCAATGCTTGCGAGCATGCGTCAACTTGATTCTGAGCATGTGTGGACTTTTGAACAATGGACTTCCACACAGACGATCTTTTTTATTTTTTCTATTTTTTTTTATTTTTATCCCTAGTAAAAATATAAAACATGTTTTATTTTTTTCACCGATGGCAAACAAACCGTTGGGGCCCACACACGATCGCTTTAATGGATGAAAACAGTCCATCGGTCTGTTTTCATCGGACAAACCGATCGTTTGTACAGGGCTTAACTGGCAGTATCACCAAGTAAAATTAATGGAAAAAAAAAAGGTTAAAAAAAAATGTTGTGTGTGTAATATGATTTTAGGCCCCATTCACACCAGCTGATTGATCGGGTCCATCTTTCATTGTTCTCTATGGAGCAGTGGATGTTAGCAGATGTGTCTGCTGACACCTGCTGGCATCCGGTCTGCTAAAAACAGGTGGGGGTCCGTTTCCCATCCGTCCAGGGGATCGCATAACAGTCAGATGGAAATGGACAGGCCGTTTCCATCCAACCGTCCCATAGAGAACAGTGGTCTTTGTCTACAGCAGAGCAGACATGGACCTGTCATCTGCCTGATCAGTGTAGAGAGACCCCTCGCTGACCAGGCGGATCCGCTTGACAGATTCTGCGCTGTCTGAAAGGGGTCTTAGGAATACAGTCTTTAATAGAATTTTTATGTTTTCAACAAGAGTTTAGTGTCATTTAAAAGATTAAATGTGCTCCGATCTGCCATCTGGTGGACTTAAAAAGCTATACAGTCTACAAAGCTAATACAGGTGTATATATAATACTGTATATACATATTTCTAGCTTTTTTTTCCCTTCCTTTTAAAGAATAAGGTTTTATTCATTTTTCAAATATAAAAGTATCCAGACATTGAAAGAAGATGACAGCTTTCATCATGGTGTTCCCATATGTCATCTCAGATATAAAAATTCAAGAAACATAGTCATTCCACATCGACATCAGCCAGTGGATGCAAAGCAACTTACATTGGGGTATAACTAAAATTCATTTGAACAGGGGTGTCCAAACTTTTTTCAAAAAGGGCCAGATTTGATGAAGTGAACATGCGTGAGGGCCGACTATTTTGCCTGACATTCTTTGAACCATTAAAATTCGGTCTAAGTGTGTTCGTCCGAGTATTAATACACTGCCCAACAAGAATTCTCTTGCCTTTGTGGCTGTGTGTGGTGAAGAGATGAGCTTGGGCGTGTTATTTGGATATACTGTATATTTTTATTTTGTGGCCCCAACGAATCCCAGAGCGCTGTTCAGGACTAAAAATTAGCTTGGGTGTGTCATTTGGATATACCGTATTTATCGGCAGATAACACACAGGCTTACCATTGCCATGAATGCAGCCTTACCATTGCAACCTTACCATTGAGACCAATGCAGCCTCGCATGTGTCTGAATGCAGCCTCGCATGTGTCTGAATGCAGCCTCGCATGTGTCTGAATGCAGCCTCGCATGTGTCTGAATGCAGCCTCGCATGTGTCTGAATGCAGCCTCGCATGTGTCTGAATGCAGCCTCGCATGTGTCTGAATGCAGCCTCGCATGTGTCTGGCGTGCAGCACAGGTCTGACTCCCCCCGGGACATATCATCAGTGCTTCATATCCAGACTCCTGATTCACTGGACTGTCCTATACTGGACATCCGATTTAGCCTATTGCTACTGGATTTTATTCCTCTCTGGCTGTGGTCTATATGTTTTATTGCTGTGGTCGGTCCCGGGTTTTCCTTTCTATCTCTGGCTCTACCCCAGAAATACTTGTATTCATCTGTGGATGATGATTCGTTGCTAACCATACCAGACATTCTTTTGTATACTTGATACACTCTGTCTGCCGCATTGAGCTTTCATGTGCCACTCGGATATTTACATAATCCTTGATATAATCAGATGGACAGCAAACGTTTTTGATATATGAAATTAGCAATCATATATTACCAGCCCTTTCTCAAACTCGCCCTGAAGAAGCCGTTTGGTGAAACGCGTAGGCGAGATTCAAGCTACTATTGCTAATATATATTCTGTATATCCTGTTTTTGTATATTTTAGTTTTTGTTTCTGGATTTTATGATACCTAATTAAATATTTTTTCTTAAATTGTATGTCCCTGTGATTGCCTGAAAAAGTCCGCCTTCCTACTACTCTTTGTAGTAACTCCTATTTTTGTCTGAATGCAGCCTCGCATGTGTCTGAATGCAGCCTCGCATGTATCTGAATGCAGCCTCGCATGTGCCATGAATGCAGCCTGATCGATGCCAATCTGCAGCCTCGGGCAGAGGGAGGGGGGCGGGAAAAGTGCCGACAGATTACTAACAGGAGAATCTCTTGTTTACTCTGTGGCCTCTTTAATACAAAGTCCTGTATCTTATGATAGACAGAACAGTCATACAATGGCATCCCAGGAGACGGGACTTCCAATACAGACGCTGCTGAGTAAACAGGAGATTCTCTTAATGTAATCTGACGGCACTCGTCCTGCCCCCTCCCTGTCCCCTCCAAGGCTGTACCAATAAATACGGTTTATATCTTTTGTGGCCCTGGGGGCCACAAACAATATATATCCAAATCCCCAGGGGGCCATATTAAATCAACAGGGGGGCCGCATTTGGTCCGCGGGCCGGACTTTGGACATGCCTGCATTAGAACAATAGGATATTGATTGACATAGAAGCGCAATCCACACCTTATGATGAGTGTAAGTGGATAGGAGGTCCAGAGCTGTCTGCATGGGTGTGCTGCCGAGGTCTCAGACCACAGTTGTACTAGCTGGGGAATGGACCCGATGATGTAGGGCAGAAAAGGAAGGAGCAGGTAAGCTAAAGGGAGGAAAGGGAGAGAGGGGGTTGCAAGAAAGGGAGAGATGTGGGCAGAAGATTTCACGTTTAAGAGAAAATGGTAAAAAGAAAGGCGAGTCTGACAAGAATATCCAGATACCCCAGGTGACCATGTACGTAGAAAAATGTGTCATAATGATTTGCTACCAGCTATTCAAGGTGTTGTATGTCTATAAGTTCAGCAATCTATTTTGTGATTGTGTGAGCGTCCATCAGCAGTTTCTAGGTATGACATTTTTAGCTGCTATTAGAAGCATGAAAAAGCACAGTGCGTGTGTGTGTGTGTGTTAAATATAAAATCATTTTATTAAGAGACTTTGTATGAAATGCTTTGCTGCACATTTATATGTACTTGTGTATTACATACCAGTAAATTGTGGTGTTTACTGTTTTGTTTTGTTTTTTGCACAAAGCACTGAAGCACTTGTATATGTGTGATACTTTTTTCTATGTGTTAGGCCCCTTTCACCTGTGCGGACCGTTCGTCCGTTTACGGACTTGTAATGCATCCCTATGGGATCGTGTCCGTTAGCGGATGATGCATTCGCTAACGTCTGCAAAGATCCGCGTCTGTAAAGATCCGGTTTTTCGGACGGAAGAAAACCCTATTTTTTTTTCTGTCTATCGGATCGGATGAATACGGACAGACGGTCCGTATTCATCCGATTCCCCATAGGGGAGAGCGGAGGAAAGACAGGGCGGTCTCTGTCTCTGCACAGTGTGCGGGGACCACCATGTCCGCCGACAGCTCAGCGGGGATTACGGATGATCCCTGCTGAGCCGACGGACACACACAGATTTTATTGTGATGGCCAAGTACACAAATTTAAATACTCAGTACAAAGCAAAATTGTGTCGGGCTGCAGCAGCTAGTTTACATAACAAGGTTCAGGTGCATATATACAACGTTCTCACTGTTTTTATATAAACACTGCTCACCCCTCGTGTTTTTTTTTTTTTTTAACTTGTTTTTTTTTTTTTTTTTTTTTAAACTTGGTTTTTTTAAACTTGGTTTAAAAAGCTTTTAGACTGTACATTCGGTCATAGATGCCATTCTGGTTTCCACTGACAGCTCTGGGGACCCGATTTGTCACTAATAGCCAGACTTTAGAGCTCTGCAAAGTGTTGGCTTCTGGTTTTCAAATGAGACATTTGTATACCTTTTTCCCAGCACAGGACCTGCTGGGATTAGTTTATATACAGATTGTGTCTGTAACGGTGAACTAAATCATGCACCGAGTCACAGGTAAGAGTTTTGTTAGGTTATGTCGTTTTTAACATCTGTATAAGTGAAGAGAATGTATGCAGTAAACCTTTTGTCATTTATCATAAAATGTATTTTTATTTTTTTCAAACCAGGTATTTAGTTCTTGAGAAATTAAGAGAACATGCAGACAGGATCCATATTTTTAGTTCTTTTTTCTATAAACGCCTCAATCAGAGAGAGAGGAGGAACTTACAGGATACCGCTAACTTGACGTAAGTTTGCTGATTTAGCTCTTGTTGCCTTTTCTTGTCCCATATGCCATGCAAATTATATAAGACTTTTTTTCTCTTTAAAATTCAGTAACCTATAACAGCTTTCATTGATATCACTGCACAAAACTGATGTAAGCTGGAATTTGATTTGTTACTGCAATTCTTTTCCTTTTTAATGGTATATCACGTTTCATTTTACCCTGGTTAAATTGCTGTATTTTGATTCTTTTACTTGGATGATTACATTATTACCTGTTGGAAAAAGTCAGTCTGCAGTTTTATGTAAAGGGGTTGTAAATCCTTTACAACCCCTTTTAGGTGAAAATTCTTTTTTCTTTTAAATAACAAACATGTTATACTTGCCTCCACTGTGCAGTTAATTTTGCACAGAGTGGCCCCGTTCCTGCTGTTCTGGTGTCCCCCCTCTGGGAAGCTCTCTCCCGAGGGGGTTACCTTGCAGGCGTGCCCCCGTGTCATACAGTCGGCATCCATAGACGGCCGGCCACATCATTGGATTTGATTGACAACAGCGGGAGCCAATGGCTGGGACAGGGTCGAGTCCTGCTGCCTGCGTCAATGGACGTAGCAGCGGGACTCGTAAGTGCGCCCGCATGAGTGCCCCCAGGGAATGCAGGTCTCCGTGGGGTCACCCGGTTAAGAGAGGGAGCCAGAAGGGCACCCCAGAAGAGGAGAATCGGGGCTGCTCTGTGCAAAACTCTTGAACAGAGCAGGTACGTTTTTAAAGTAGAGTTCCACCCCAAAAAAAAAGACATTGATGTGCATGAAATAAATAAATAAACATTTGGAGATTTTTTTTACTCACCTTTTAATGGCTGTTGCTATGCGGTCCCTCAAAATCTTGCTCCTTCATCGCCAAGGCTCCTTTTGTCACTTACCTTGGCGCCTCCGCTCGCTACTGCTCCTGGGAGATGTGTGTCGTCATTTTCCAGGAGTCGGTGGGCAGCGCCGAGGGCTAGGTTGCCATAACAGGGCAGGCACTTCCGCCGCCGCCTATTGTTATGGCAACCTGTATACTTTTACAGCGGTGCATTACATTGCATGCGCGAGAATGGGGCACAGTATCCCGGGACTAAATGCTTGTGGGCTTCACATGCCCACAAGCAAAATAACAGCCAGAGCACAGTCATCAAAGTTTTTTTAAAAGATGAAACCAGACATCGGGGGATGATTTTAATAGGAGGACGTGAGTGTTATGATAACATTGTAAACGAATGAAAGTGAAAGGTTCTAAAGAAAAAAACACGCCGCTGAAACACCGCTTTAACACATGTTTGTTTTAAAAAAAAAAAAAAAAAACCTTTACAAACACTTTAAGATTAGCACATCATTTTTATTTTGTGTAATTGTTTTTTACACACTCACAAAAGTGAGTACACCCCTTATATTTTTGTAAAATAATTTATTCTATCTTTTCATGTGACAACACTGAAGGAATTACATTGCTACAATGTAAAGTAGTGAGTGTACAGCTTGTATAAGGCCTCTTTCACACGGACAGCTGTTCTGCCGCTGTTTAAAAGCATGTTTTGTTATTTTGAAAAACGAAAAGACTCCAGGCACAGCAATCACTTGCAGTTGTACATTGATATTGGCAGCGTTTACATGAAATAGTTCACTGTGTTTATGTACAGATGGCTGCGCTAAATTGGTCCAGTCAAATTTAAAAAAATTCTAACTGCACAAAACCCCATGTAACTAAAACGTTGCTAAATGCAGAATGTGAATGGGGCCATAGGAAAGCATTGTGTGAGTTTAGGTGCGGTAAATAACTTAATCCATCTGCAGCTAAAAGCTGAATTCTATCTGCCCATGTGAAATGGGCCTAGCAGTAAAAATTTGATGTCCCCTCAAAATAACTCAACACAAAGCCATTAATGTCTAAACCGCTGGCAACAATAGTGAGTACACCCGTAAGTGAAAATGTTCAAGTCGGTCCCAAAGTCTCAATATTTTGTGTAACCACCATTATTTTCCAGCACTGCCTTAACCCTCTTGGGCATGCAGTTCACTAGAGTTTCACAGGTTGCCACCACCCCTCCATGACTACATCACGGAGCTGGTGGATGTTAGAGACCTTGCGCTCCTCCACCTTCCGTTTGAGGATGCCCCACAAATGCTCAATAAGATTTAGGTCTAGAGACACATTTGGCCAGTCATCACCTTTACCCTAAGCTTCTTTAGCAAGGCAGTGGTCATCTTGGAGTTGTGTTTGTGGTCGTTATGTTGGAATATTGCCCTGCGGCCCAGCCTCCGAAGGGAGGGGAGCATGCTCTGCTTCAGTATGTCACAGTACATGTTGGCATTCATTGTTCCCTCAATGAACTGTAGCTCCCCAGTGCCAGCAGCACTCATGCAGCCCCAGACCATTACACTCCCACCACCATACTTGACTGTAGGCAAGACACACTTGTCTTTGTACTCCTCACCTGGTTGTCGCCACACACGCTTGACGCCATCTGAATCAAATATGTTTATCTTGGTCTTATTAGACCACAGGACATGGTTCCAGTAATCCATGTCCTTAGTCTGCTTGTCTTCAGCAAACTGTTTGCAGGCTTTTTTGTGCATCATCTTTAGAAGAGGCTTCCTTCTGGGACGACAGTCATGCAGACCAATGTGATGCAGTGTGCAGCGTATGGTCCTAGCACTGAAAGTCTGACCCCCACCCCATTCAACCTCTACAGCAATGCTGGCAGTACTCATACGTCTATTTCCCAAAGACAACCTCTGGATATGACGCTGAGCACATGCATCAACCTCTTTGGTCGACCATGGCGAGGCCTGTTCTGGGTGGAACCTTTCTTGGTAAACTGCTGTATGATCTTGGCCACCATGCTGCAGCTCAGTTTCAGGGTCTTGGCAATCTTCTTTTAGCCTATGCCATCTTTATGTAGAGCAACAATTCTTTTCTTTTTTTTTTTTTTCAGATCCTTAGAGGGTTCTTAGCCATGAGGTGCTATGTTGAACTTCCAGTGACCAATATGAGAGAGTGAGAGCGATTTAACAATTGTAAAACACCTGAGACTTTGTAACACCAATGAGTCACATGGCACCGGGAAGGGAAAATGGCTAATTGGGCCAGTGCTGGAAAATAATGGTGGCCACACAAAAGTTGGACACTCTGGGCCCAATTTGGACATTTTCACTTAAAGGTTTACCCACTTTTGTTGCCAGCGGTTTGGACGTTAATGGAGTGTGTTGAGTTATTCTGAAGGACAGCAAATTTATACTGTTATACAAGATGTACACTCACTTCTTTACATTGTAGCAAAGTGTAATTTCTTCAGTGTTGCATTAAAACATAATCAAATACAAAAATGTGAGGGGTGTACTCACTTTAGTGAGACACTGTGTGCGCGCACACACACACACACACACACATATTATATACTTTAATTTTTTTGTTTCTAATTTTTCAAGAATTTAATTTTCCACCTAGTTTCTATAGAGTATTTAATCCCTACACTGCTTGCATTACGACTAATGGCGATATAGTTGGCATTACTAAGCTTCAAAGGTGCATGGGCACAGCAATGCATCTCTCCAGAGTTATGCAGTCTGGGCACAGAAACCCATTAAAAAGAGGTTCTGGACTGTGGAAGATATGGCCCAAAAAGGCAGAGGGCCAAGCAGAGGCTAACAAACTAGTCATCGGTATTGCCTGTGGTCAGCTGATACCCTACTGACTTACTATGCCTTGTGCAGCACTCTGGAGGCAGCCATCTTAGCAGAGGCAGGGTTTACTTCCCCATGTAAGAGCCTCCAGCAAGGAGACCATTAAGCAGCCTCCAGCAAGGAGACCAAGATCGCTCCAGATCTTGTGAGTTGAGCAGTCAGAAGAAACAGTGTCTTATATCTCACACTGCAGATATGCAACTTTTCAGTTACTTTTGAAACAAATGTGTTTTCCAAGTTAGTTTGAATTGCATCATATGAAGCATAGCAGTCGTAGCCCTATAACTTGACTGATTAGTACTGGGTAAGTTGTTTGAGGGTCCTGTTGGTCATTACAGCACAGGCCGTGGGAGTTCTACCCCACAGTGAGGAAAACTCGTGAATAAAACTCTCTAAAGCAAATTTTAGTTTTCGCATATAAATAATGACAAAATTGTAAGTATTATATTTTAGAATGCCAAGTCAACTACAAGCAAAAAAATAAAAAGAGGGCTCCTTGAGATGCTTGCATTATTAATTGCTCTGAGATCATCGTGTGTTTAACATTCTAATTTTTCTCCTCCTTGATGCAATAGTGTTCTGTTTCAGGAGTTTCTGGAATAAATAGTTTTATATTTGTTATTTATTCGCTAGATGTGTTTTGCTTATTGTTGGTCAGGAATAATTTGTAATTTGTTATTTCACTTCTCCAGGCTGCAGCAAAGGAGGCATGGAAGAGTTAAAACCTGGACTCGGCATGTGGATCTCTTTCAGAAAGACTTCATTTTTGTTCCACTGAATGAAGCGTATGTAGAATCTTGAAATGTAAATCGCTAACTACTTAGCTTACTTGTTTAAATATAACGAACTGTTGCTACATGAATACCAAATCTTGGGGTCATAAAGCAACCTTGTGGTATACCCCTGTGTCCAGGTCTAACTGGAGACCAGCAGACTGAGTGTGCAGGTGTGGACACTGGTTATCAATGGCATTGCGGTAGCTCGGGGCTCTGCCTGGGAGATAGGAAGTTCCATGCCCAGAGTGCTGAGCGAGAAGTACAGTGGTTCTACATGAGCACAAGAGGTACTGTTAAAAGTCTGGGTGACCAAACACAAGGCCTAGGCTTTAGGCTTGAGCAGTGATACTGCAAGAGGAAGGAGGCTTAATGTTATTTTACTTTAATGTTTAAAGTGAAGGTGGAAACCACTGCAAGGGTAACCGCCTTCGTTTTTTTAAATGTTCTTAAAACTTTCCTAAAAGTGGGCTAACAAGCCCTGAAACCCATTTCCCAGCTAGATTAAACTAATTGGAAAGCACTACACATTAAGCGAAACCTCCAAAATATCATTACCGCATGGGAGCGACTGAAAAGGCTAGCTGTGGGATTTTTTGCAGTTATTTTTTGTTGCAAATGGAAAACTCCACTGAATAAACAAATGTGCATCCTAAGATAATAATCTTAATTGTTAATAAATAATACAAGGAATATGCACTGCAGAAATCTGCACAAGATAAGTAGCTGCTTGCTTTAGACTCCTAAATGTAAACCTTTGCATGAATAAATACATCTTAAAGGGTACTGTAATCTGTGATTGTTAAAGGAACTGTGGTGTAAGGTCTGATGAATCCCAAGCTGCATGGGGAGGATAGGAAAGATGTACAGTGCCTTGAAAAAGTATTTATACCCCTTGACATTTTCCACATTGTTATAACCAAAAACCGTACATTTATTTTTTTAGGTTTTTATGTGCTAGACCAACACAAAGTGGCACATAATTGTGAAGTAAAAGGAAAAATTATAAAATTGTCTTTTAATCCTGAAGGTCAAGGAACACACATGACAGGTCAGGGATAAAGTTGTGGAGAAGTTAAAAGCAAGGTTAGGTTATAAAAACATACCCCAAGCTTTAAACATCTCACGGAGCACTCTTCAATCCATCATGGGAAAATTAAGACTATGTCATAGCTGTAAACCTACCAAGATGTGGCCGTCCACCTAAACTGACAGGCCAGGCAAGGAGAGCAGAGATCTACAGCTCAGGTGGGAGAATCTGCCCACAGGACAACTATTGGTCATCCACACCACAAATCTGGCCTTCATGGAAAAATTCCAAGAAGAAAGCCATTGTTGAAAGAAAGACCTAAGAAGTTTCTATTTGCAGTTTGCGAAAAGTCACGTGGGGGACACAGTAAATATGTGGAAGAAGGTGCTCTGGTCAAATGAGACCAAAATTGAACTTTTTGGCCCAAAAGCAAAATGCTATGTGTTGTGGAAAACTAACACTGCACATCCCTTTGAACACACCATCCCCACCGTGAAACATGGTGATGACAGTAGCATGTTGTGGCAATGCTTTTCTTCAGCAGGGACAGGGAAGCTGGTCAGAGTTGATGGGAAGATAGATGGAGACAAATACAGGGTGATCTTGGAAGAAAACCTGTTAGACTGTAAAAGACAGACTGGGGTGGATGTGTACTTCCAACAGGACAATGACCCTAAACATACAGCCAGAGCTACAATGGAATGGTTTAGATCAAAGCATATTCATGTGTTAGAATGGCCCGGTCAAAAGTCCAGACCTAAATCCAATTGAGAATTTGTTGCAAGACTTAAAAATTGTTGTCCACAGATGCTCTCCATCCAATCTGACAGAGCTTGAGCTATTTTGCAAAGAAGAATGGGCAAAAATGTCACTCTCTAGATGTGCAAAGCTGGTAGAGACATCCCAAAAAGACTTGCAGCTGTAATTGCACCAAAAGGTGGGTCTGCAAATTATTAACCTGGGGGCTAAATACAAATGCACACCCCACTTTCCAGATATGTATTTGTAAAAAAAAAAAAAAAAACTTTTATCATTTTCCTTCCACTTCACTATTATGTGCCACTTTGTGTTGGTCTATCACACAAAATCCCAATAAAATACATTTACAATTTTGGTTGCAACGTGACAAAATGTGGAAAATATCAAAGTCTATGAGTACCTTTTCAAGGCACTGTACTGAATGCAGTACTACCTTCATTTAAAGTTGTAAACTCTCCCCCTTTATCCCATGTAAATCGGCATAAAAAACCCTAATGAACACGGCTTGTAGATATGTCACTGGAGCATGCCCATATCTCCCCTGATTTACGGCACACTCTGTGTGCTTGTCTGTCTATTATCAGGACTTCCTACCACACAATACTGAAATCCCACAAGACTGCATATAATCAATCAGAGCTTCCTTCTACACCCCATGTGACATCACATGGAGTGTAAACCTGGGCAGCGGACTGCATTACTGCAATCTTATCAGCTGAAGCTGATGAGACTAACAGGCAAACGCTAGATAATTGACACAAGTAAATACTATGAAATGAAACAAGTTGGCTATGAGCAGGGAAGCAGGGTTGCCATAGAAATGTTGGATTGAGGAGGCTCTTGGTTAACGGTACAGGAAGTGCTCAATGTAAGAGTGGAAATCCACTCTACTTTGGACTCGGAAAACAATGCTTAAGATGGCGCTGCCTTACCCCTGGAAACAATTTTTTTTTTTTAAACAGTAAGTAATATGCGATTTGGCATGGATTACGGTTGCTATAGCTTGATAATTACTATAATGGACTAAATGAAAAGAAGCATCAGAGTGGGAGAGTTCACTTCCTCTTTAACCAAACCATGACAAAGATGGTCAGATTTCCATTTTAAATTTGTGGTATAGAAATTATGCATTTCATATAATCCCCCCTACTAGAACAAAGCTCAATGCTCAATACAATTGGGCAAAGAAGGCCCTGAAATGTTCTTCATTGGCTGGACTGAAGTTCATGAAAAGTGCTACTTCTGGGCTAAACCCCTCACACTGTAAACATACTAAACCCTTGCCTTTCCTGCAGCACTTGATTTAAAATTCAGCAGTTGATTAGGCCATATATTTGAAAATAAATGTGTCTCTGGCTCAGTCATTAAAGTGTCTGTGCAATGGTACTTGGACACAGGTGATATGTGTTTTCAGGCAATTTTGAAAAGTGTTTTTTGAGTAATACAGTGCATCCGAAAAGTATTCACAGACCTTCTTTTTCCACATTTTGTTAGGTAAAAATGCATTGTTTCCTGTGAAAATGACAATTGCAGTTTGGGAGTTAACCACAAGGGGGCACTGAAGGGGTTATGTATGACCTCATCTGTGTTTCTAACTGTAGGGGGGTGTGGCTGTAGGTGTGACGTCATTAATTGTGTGTCCCCCTATAAAAGGGATCACACGATCGATGACGGCACCACAGTGAAGAACGGGGAAGCTGTGTTTACACACAGCTCTCCCCATTCTTCAGCTCTGTGGACCGATCACGGGTCTCCGGCGGCGAACGCGCCCGTGGTCACGGAGCTTTGGACCGGGTCTCGGGCGCACGCCCCACAGTTGGGCATTAACCAATCACGTACCGGTACGTGATTGTGCCCAGCCGTGCCATTCTGTTGACGTGTACTGCATCGGCGTTAGGCGGTCCTTAAGTGGTTAATAAATTTGCAAAGATTTCAAACAAACTTTTTTCATGTTGTCATTATGGGGTATTGTTTTTAGAATTTTGAGGAAAATAACGAATTGAATCCATTTTGGAATAAGGCTGTAACCTAACAAAATTTGAAAAAGTGAAGCGCTGTGAATACTTTGTGGATGCACTGTAAAGTTGGACTAAAACATATTGGGCCAGATTCAGGTAGGAGAGCGGATCTTTATTCTGGAGTAACGTTTGTCATTTACGTTACTCCGCCGAAACTTTAGGAGCAAGTACTGTATTCACATAGCACTTGCTCCTAAAGTTGCGGCGGCGTAGCAAAAATGAGCCGACGGAATTCAAATTGGGCGGGTAGGGGGCGTGTATTATTTAAACTAGGTGCGATCCCGCGGCGAACGTACTGCGCATGCGTCGACTGTCAGTGCGCATGCTCCAAATTCTGTCAGTGACTTCAATCCCCATTCACGGACGTTTTACGCAAACGACGTTAAACTTTTTCAATTCGACGCGATCACGACGGCTATACTTAACATAGGATACTCCACCTAGTAACCAAAGAGAGAAAATATGGGCTGCCCACCTAGTTTTGAAAAAACGTAGTACTCACCGATATTATCGGGGGGTGCAATCCAAATTACAATGTAGCACAACAATAAAAAACAAAAAAGAAAATAGACTGCTGCACACTCTTAAAAGTTAACTACAAAAATGTATTAGAATAAGTATCAAAAAAGAACACATGTATGTCAGGTATAAAAACTCAGGTCCACTATGATATGGTAGACCAACCCAGGGATGGTCCCCCTGGATGCCCACTCAAAAAACGGCTTATACCAGTAACTAATGCTCGATCATCCCAAGGGGAGATCAGAGTCTACAAAAAATAGCGCCCCCACATAACACACAGAAGTCCCCCCCCCACCCCACACTAAATAGCACACCGGAACCCCAACTATTGGCAATATTTCCTAATGGTTCCCACAAATGGCAGTGATTCCCTGTAATTCAGGTGAAAAGCTCACTGGCTAGATGGTGGAATACCACATTATAAATACCTGGAAAAGGGGACATGAAACAATCCACTAGCTAGTGGTAATAGTAGCACTGATCCAATGGAAACTGATAATGGAGAAAAAGTCAATGTAACAAAAAGGATATTGAGCCTAATGGCTCACTGAGAAAAAGTTCTCCCGTTGAACTCGCCGTCTCAGGCTTAGTATTATTTCCTTATAAGTATAATTGCATTGGTAGATAGATGTAAAGGAGATATTCAAACAGAGACACTGTAATATTAATCTTCACGATAGAATTCACCTGAAATACAATGATATTGCCATAGATAGTGGGCAAGTTCCCATAGCATAAGGGTAGTGTCCATTCAAAGCAAATATATCCATATAGTGCTTATTAATCCTATTAGGCAGCTCACATTCCATGAGATTTGTATCAGCTATTATGGATGGATGATAGGTGATTGGGCATATAATATGCTAGTTGGTAGAGGACAGTGTTGTAGAAATATTCCTCAGCAGTGTTAGTGCAGGGTTTACTCACGGTTTTGCTGTCATTCATAGCTCAAAGTAGTAGCTATTTTCTCCAATCACGCACTGCTCAAAGGGATTGCAGCCAAGCCATCCATTTATGCATTTAGATAAAGCTTGAAGCGCTACTCCTAAAGGCAGTAATATCAGGTGAATCGGTATGATAGTATCCAAGGTAGGACAGTGGTAATACATCGTCTCTGATAGTGAGTTGTTGATTGCAATGTCCAGAATAAAAGTAAAGTTATTCAATCTCCAAAGGCAATGGCTGGAAGCCAAGTGTTGTAATTGTCCTCAGGGTGTGCTTTTCATGTCTCCATAAGGCATCCTTTAATTGGTGGTATATCTGCTCAAGGTACAATATTACCGAGCTAGTGAAGGAAAAACCGCGAGGCTGAAGTGTGCATAGGGGGGTCCCTGTTCCCCAAGAGTTTACATGTTTTGTTCCGTGGGTATCGGAACTTCTTCAGAACTGAAGAAGTTCCGATACCCACGGCTCCGGGAGCGATCCGGGATCAGCGGGCGGATGTCGGCGCTTACCCGCCCCCCCGCGATCGCTCCCAGCCGATACCCCCTGGCTCCGGGAGCGATCCGGGATCAGCGGGCGGATGTCGGCGCTTACCCGCCCCCCCGCGATCGCTCCCAGCCAATGGGAGCGCGCTCCCATCCTGTCAGTTCCTCCTCCTGTGTTTACACAGGAAGGAGGAAATGATGTAATCTCTCATCGCAGCGCTGTTTCCCAGCGCTGCTGATGAGAGAAGACATCACAAGTAAGTGTGCACCAACACAACACTGACACACACTCACATAGGCATATTAACCCCTTGTGATCGCCCCCCCCACCCCCCTGTCACAGTGTCACTGAATGCAGTGATCTAATCACTGCATTTAGTGTCAGTGTGACAGGCAGTGTAAAAAACAGTTAGTGTTAGGTTCAGGATAGCCCCCCCCCACCCCCCCTAATAAAGTTTTAACCCCCTGTTAACCCTTTCACTCCCTATTGCCAGCGTCACTAAGCGATCATTTTTCTGATCGCTGTATTAGTGTCGCTGTTCCCGCTAGGTAGCTATTTTTTTTTATTGCGATTTTTTTTTTTTTTTTTTACTAAAGACATGTGGCTAAATAAATTTTGGCCTAAATGTTTGACTAAAATTTAGTTTATTTGATTTTTTTTTAACAAAAAGTAAAAAATAGTGGGTTTTTTTCAAAAATGTCGCTCTATTTTTGTATATAGCGCAAAAAATAAAAATCGCAGAGGTGATCAAATACCACCAAAAGAAAGCTCTATTTGTGGGAAGAAAAGGATGCAAATTTTGTTTGGGAGCCACGTCGCACGACCGCGCAATTGTCAAAGCGACGCAGTGCCGAATCGCAAAAACACCTTGGGTCATTTACCAGCGTATTGGTCCGGGTCTTAAGTGGATAAACATAAAAACATATATGAAAATCCAACAAACAATATTTATATGGTACTCAATCCCACTGAGTAAAATGTCCATACAATAAAGTGCAACCGTGCAAAACAGATTCCAACCGCAGGTGTAAACTTCAATTACTGTATATGATATAGATTGAAGATGTGAAACCACCACCTGGAAAGTACTTATTTGCACGCAAAGTGATCAAATGAAATGGCTCCTTACCGACATGAATGGACTCTTTTAATTAAAAAAGAAGTCATGCAGTGCTTTATCAGGATATGTTTCCCAGTGATCAGGGTTATTCCAGAGGATAATCCAATGTTCATAAAAGCCAGGACAAAAAGATCATCATAGCGTAATATTGTTTATTTAAAACATGAACAGTTAAAAACACAAGCCAAGTGGCTGCTTACTTTGTACAGTGCCCCGATCCCGGCACTGAGGCTTGTTAGCGTGTGAGGTAGAGGGAAAGCCGGACGTCCATCGCTGTAATGGCGCTGGTGATCTGGCGTGCGTTCCACCGCCGTGAACCAGCGGACCCGGAAGTGGCGTAGGGATGCGTGACTGGTATGCGCAGTAATTGAAGTTTACACCTGCGGTTGGAATCTGTTTTGCACGGTTGCACTTTATTGTATGGACATTTTACTCAGTGGGATTGAGTACCATATAAATATTGTTTGTTGGATTTTCATATTTTTTTTTAATGTTTTTTTATGAATTTATTGTTTATCACCAATGAGTATTCACATGTATAGATATGATTATGAGTTGTAGTCTATCTCACACAAATAGCATATTTAGCGCCCCCTACCACCCCCATTCCAATATATGATTCAGACACTGAATTTCTTGGGAGGCTGCTCACCAATTTATATAATTTATTTATTTAATTTTGGACATACATTTGGAAGCTAGCCCATTGTTTGGAGCTGGTTTACCATATGTTCTTTTTCCTTGGCGCAAATTTACACACATTTTTTGACGCTATTACACAATTAACCATAGACGATTGAACCTGTCTAAAATGACCTCTTTTAATGACATTTATCTTTTGTTTTCTAGTGCCCACTGGTTTTTAGCTGTCATATGTTTTCCTGGTCTAGAAGAACCTGCGTGTTATCCAAACCCTTTCTACCAAGCTGGGACTTTGCAGCATGCATCGCAGGCAGATGACAGCAGAACCTCTGCCATCCCAGGTGATTCACAAGCTTGCCTGCAAGGTTCTTCTTCCAAGTCAACGGCAAAGAAATTATCCAACAAGAAACAAAACCTTGCTCCAAATGACACAAGCTCTGGGACTGTTGAAAGTGACTCATCTGGGACAAGACAAGGTCATTATGTTGGAAGGCAAGCCCTTAGAAGAATTGATCAAGAACAACTGGAGACAACTGCAACTCTTAAATCTCTCTTTCCACAAACAGTCACAACTCATCAAATTGTAAATGGAATAACACATGAATGTAAAACACCATTAAAGCACATTGGTAAGTATACTATGATGCAGAGTACTGTTGTGAGAAGACTCAAATGGAAAGTGGAATTGTCTATTAGATCAGGGCTTGACAAATTTGCTTTGAATCTAGGAGTCGGGTAAAAAAAAAAAGTTGGGAGCCAGTTTTTTTTAAACTAACACAGCTTTATTTTCAATGACAACCCCCTTCTCTTATGTAGCTCCGATGTGTATCTTTACAGACAACACAAGGCCTCTGCCATTACTAGAGTGCAGTCTTTCTGATTCAAATGGCACGAATACATTCTCTCCAGTTTTTACGGTGCCCAGCTAAATGCCATGACACCGGTGTAGATAGTGCACCGCAAACCTGCAACGTCTTAATTTCAGGAGAGATGTTGTTGTGGCACTCCAGCCGCTGGCTTCCTGTGCCCTGAACACAGAGTGTAGGCAGTCTGGTTCCTGGGGATCACCCTGAATGAGCAAAGCAGTAATTGCAGTCTCCATGTTTCCATACAGCGGGCTTCCTGTAGTGGAAGTTGAGTGAAATTGTTACGTGAACAGGCTGCCTGTGTCCAGTGTGCGTCCGGGCCAGACATACCAGCAGGCAGGGGATTGCCTTCTCGCACTCCTCTCGATAACTGGCCCAGCTCTCCAGTGTCTCTATGATCTGCTCCCAGCTCAGCATCTCCTATCCCTGGCTCAGCCTCTCCTCCAGTCAGTGGAGCAGGGAGCTCTGGTGTCGGGTAACCACTTACTCTGGAGCCCCCATGTCCGAGCCGATCCGCCACTTCCCCCAGCTAGACCTGTTCCAGCTAAACCATGGGGAGCATAGCAGCAGGGCCCATGAGGAACACAGTTGTCATTATGGGGTATGGTTTGTAGAATTTTGAGGAAAAAAATGAATTTAATCCATTTTGGATTAAGCCTGTAACCAAATGTGGAAAAAGTGAAGCACTGTGAATACTTTCTGAATGCCCTGTATATGCAGCCCCACAGAAAAACTTGCTTCCATGAAGCTGCATATACATATGGAAGGGGTTAAAGCACCACTTTGATCCATTACCCACCTACAGTGAGTTTGTCATCTTCCGCCTCCTGAAACCCTCATCATCATCATCGGCTGCCCGGGACTGTGAGTATTGAAGCCTTGCCTGACATTGCACCTATTTGCTTAACAATATGACGCACAGCGTGTCTTCAAGGACTGTCCTGCACCCATGGTGGACCTCGCCCTTTATCTGATTCAGGGGGCATTTTCTCAGTATCCCCAAATGAACCACACACCCATTATCTGGAACCTGAGACCCCTATTAGTATAGAGTCGTCATAATTCGGGTCTCCTTTAGCATATTCAGGCAGAGCCGAGGCCATCACCATATTTTAGACTTTATCTGTTTATACCCAGTTGCTGAAACAATCAGCCTGCAGGGGCTTGAACTATGCTACAGCGTCTACAAAATGGGCCTGTAACCTCTGTTGCCATTTCTGACTCCCCACTGTTTGTTTCGGGAGAGGCAGTTTTTGGGTCACCACAGCCTCTTGCAGTTAACTAAGATATACCGGGGGTTTCTTTCAACCTTATTTATAGTGTGTACTACCCTGCATCTGGAGAATCGGCCGGCTGTTCCAGGTCTTGCATTATTAAGCCGCGTTCACACTGAGGTGGCGGTAAAGCAATGCTATTTTTTGCGGTGCTGACATTTTTACAGAGGTTTTCGGACACTAGCGGTGTGCTTTTAGAATTTAAACCTTTTTTTTATTTTAAAACCGAATAATAATACATTATACAATTGTAGTAGTGCATATTACAATTATGATACATAACACAAATAAATCCACTCAACATGCCTATGCATACCGTCTTGTACCCCCTCAAAACTAAGGGTACCATCCGAAGCACTACTACAAAACAGAAAGAAGAGAAAAAGAAAAGAGAAAAAAATAAATGAAAAAGAAAAAAGCCACCTGGACTCTCTCTGTTGTTCTACCTTCCCACTCTCCCCCCTTCTTCTTCAAAGTATCATCTGTATTATTGATCCTTACCCTCCTTACCCCTCTTCCCTGGAGTCCAAAAAGGATTTCCAGGGGGTCCAGATTCTTAAATCGTTCCTGTTGATGTTGTGCTGTCAGTACTAATTCTTCTAGTTTACTAATTTATTTTACTTTGTTTATCCACATCTCTATAGTTGGTGCGAGTGGTGACTTCCACATGTTTGTTATGCACGCTTTTGCAGCATCTAATAGATGGCATATGCTTGTCTCCCTGTACGCTTTCTCTTGGATTTGGTTCACATGTAGAAGATAGAATTCTGGATCTTCCGGTATCTCATATTCTGAGCAAGTCTGGGGGACCCTTTTAATCAGCCAGAAGCTCCTTATCAGGGGACAATCCCAGAATATGTGTAGCATCGTCCCTTTACTTCCCTGGCACCTCCAACATTTGTCCGACACCTCTGGAAAGATTTTGTTTAATTTCTCCGGTGTCCTATACCATCTCGCAAAGATCTTATAATTTGTCTCTTGTGTCCTTGCACAAATTGATGTTTCATGTGTTCGTTTGTATATGCGTTGTCGCTGTTCCATACTAAATACCTTTTTTAGTTCCTGTTCCCAATCTTCAAAGGATGGCTCCCTGACGGTGCTAATAGTTCATAACTTATTGAGAGAGTATGTGTTAATGTTCCCCTCTCACTACACATTTTCTCCAGTCTCATGAGTGGTCTCTCAAAAACCCCCGGGTTTGGTAATGTATTCAGGAAGTGAACCATCTGGAGTGCATTCCAGAACTTTAGACGGAATACACTCTCTTGTTCCATCAATTCAGCTATTGTAAGCCATCTTCCCATTCGAATATAGTTCACTACCTGTCTGCATTCCCCATCCCATCTTCATATTCCAAGGGGAAAAGGGGGTTGCCTATCACTGGATATAATGGGGGAAGTCCTGGGATCGATTGCCCATCATGGAGAATGCTGTCGCACATATCTTCACTGTATTTCCCAGTATCGGGTTTTTGTTGACTTCTTAAGGTAGTGAGGCAAACCAACATGGTGCCCTTTCTAGTGGTATTTTAGATTGGGACTGTTCAATTTGTACCCAAAGTTTGGTATCTGAATGCCTATTCCAGTCTATTAACCTGTTCAAGTGTGCAGCATAGTAGTATTTTCTTATATCTGGCACCCCAAGTCCTCCCTGTTGTTTAGTATACATTAGTTGTTTCCTTTGTATTCTGGTATTGTTATGTGCCCATACATACTCGAAGATAACTCTCTGACATTGTTTAAAAGACTACACTGGGATATGAATTGGTAATGTTTGAAATAGGTAAAGCATTTTTGGGAGTATGTTCATCTTAATGATATTACATCGGCCTAACCAGGTATGGAGCCCCTGGTTCCACTTATCCAGTAATATCTTCACCTTTTGCAATAGTTGTGGGAAGTTTAGTTCAAAGATCTTATCCATTCTCCCTGTTAGTTGTATGCCAAGATATGTCAATGCTCTGTCCATCCATCTAAACTTAAATTGTTGTTTTAAGTATGCTATCGATGCTTGTGATACGTTAACTCCCATTGCTTCTGACTTATTGAAATGAATACTTAGGTTCGAGAGAGAGCCATATTTCTCAAATTCCCTCATTAGGTTTGGGATTGAGATCAATGAGTTGGTGAGTGTAAACCGCATGTCATTTGCGTAGGCTGTTATTTTACAGTGGTTCTTCCCTATGTGTACCCCTGATATATTCCTATTTAAACGCAGAAAGGGCTCTAACGACAGGGCGAAGAGGAGTGGGGACAGAGGACACCCCTGTCTTGTACCATTCGAAATCTGGAAAGGCTCTGATAGTATTCCATTGGCCCATACTTGAGCCGTTAGGCCCGAGTACATAGAAAATATCCATTTTATTATTTTGTCTCCAAAGCCTCCATGTTGTAAAACTGCACGCATAAAACTCCAGTTAACCCTGTCGAAGGCCTTTTCTGCGTCTGTGTTCAGAAATACACATTGCGTCTGTGTTGTTACTATCTGCACCAAATTAATGGCTTTAATAGTATTGTCGCGTGCTTCCCGCGTGGGAACAAATCCCACCTGATCCAAGTGTATCAGGTCTGGGATGTGCTGTTGTATCCTATTTGCCAAAACTTTAGCGAAACTCTTTTGGTACCACTGAAATATGTGCTAATAAAGTTTCCTTCGTTAGACTGGCCGATGTCTCTAGTGCGTTAAATAATTTAGTCATATATTTCGATAGCGAAGGGAACAAAATTTTGTAGAATTGACCCTGGACCATCGGGTCCAGGGGCTTTCCCCAGTTTCATTGAATTTACTGCCACTTTAACCACCCCCCCCCCCCCCCCCCCCCCCCCCCGAGTGGACTAAAAGGGGTTCGGTGGCTCTGCCCATTGACTTCAATGGGCAAGGGCATTTTAAAAGCCTTTTTTTTTTTTTACCGTCCTGCAAGCGCACCACTCCAGTTTGAAAGCCCTCGATCTTTTACTTTGGAGTGAAAGGAGAGGCTCTTGAGGCGCTTTGTAGGCGCTGTTCTTAGCGTTATAGCGCCAGCAAAGCGCCCCCCAGTGTGAAAGCAGCCTGTACCTTAAAGTATTCACACCCCTTAAAATAAACAATACTACTGAAATAACACAGACAATATATAAAACAATATATATTAAGCAGCGCTCCTAAATGGAATTAATATCCTATGGTGAAAAAATTCCAATTTCAAAGAAATAATCAGAGAAATAGTCCCAAAGTTGATCCGTGATTGAGAAGATAAAGGGATGTTTCCTGCAAATCAGAGTCAGTACTATCCTTTTTACCAACACCAGCACTCGTGCAATAGGCAACACTGGAAAATAGGCGTTGGATAATCACACTGATCACAGCATAGGGTATTACTGGACATCCAATCCTCTTGAGCATCAACTCTCATGTGAGGAAGAAAACAAGGGATGGCACATAGCATAATTCCATTTGATTTAATATTTAAAATACATAAAAAGTAAGAAATGCACTTACAAATCTTCCAATAAAATCAGGCAGTACATCATATACGTGGCTCATCACAGCATCAGGTCACGGGCAGAGTTCTCACTTTGGCTGCTAAAGTTCAGACAGCCACACAGTCCTAACACCGGTGTTAGGACTGTGTGAACTTTAGCAGCCAAATCAAACGGAATTATGCTATGTGCCATCCCTTGTTTTTTCCTCACGTGAGTTGATGCTTAGGAGGATTGGATGTCCAGTAATACCCTATGCTGTGATCAGTGTGATTATCCAACGCCTATTATTCAGCATTGTCTGGTAAGAGTTCTCCCTGCCTATTGCATGAGTGCTGGTGTTGGTAAAAAGGACTCTGACTGACTCTGATTTGCAGGAAACATCCCTTTATCTTCTCAATCACGGCTTATTTCTTTGATTATTTCTTTGAAATTGGACTTTTTCACCATAGGATATTAATTCCATTTAGGAGCGCTGCTTAATATATATTGTTTTATATGTTGTCTGTGTTAATTCTTACCCGTCTTTGGATAGGATTTAGTAGCAGCTCCAGCTGTCATTAGCTACTTGTGGGGGAGGTGTATTATAGGTCCACACATCCCTCTCTATTGTATTTTTTCACCCCTTATAGCTTTAATTCTATAAGTACTATCTGCCTCTTAAGCGCTGAGTTTTTGGAAAGGGTCGTTCTAATTATAATTATTTTTTATAATACTACTGAAATAGCTACTTTTAATGCAGAAAGCGGTGCTGCATGCTTCTTCTAGTGTCGGCAATGTAAATGCTAGGGCTTTTGTTTTCTAACAAAAAGGGAAGGGTCACTGTTCAGACAGCATTGCTGTTTGCTTAGCTGTTGGTAAACATCACTTTCCTATAAATGTATGACAGGGACTATTTAACCATTTAGTCAGTATCACCCACAGAAATAATAGATTTCCTGTACGTGTGATTGGACCACTTCTTATTTGCGGCATATTTTTATTTATTACAACACTGGGAACATTTGTGTGATTAAAGCAGACATTCTGCCTACTAAGCACTAAGGAGATAGGGAGTAACTGGAATGCAGTGCAGTTTCAGCAAAATAGCAGGTGAACACCTTTGCAATTAAAGCTTAAAGTGTTACTAAACCCACAACAGTAAAATCAGTCTGTATATGCAGCATAGCATACTGGTTATACTCACTGTGGATATTAACCACTTAAAGCGGATCTCCACCCTAAAGTGAAGATCCGCTGATCGGAACCCTCCCCCCCTCCGGTGTCACATTTGACACCTTTCAGGGGGGAGGGGGGTGCAGATACCTGTCTAAAGACAGGTATCCGCACCCACTTCCGGCCCGCAGTCTCGGGCAAAAGACGGGCTTTTCCCGTTGTGTGCTGGGAACTCTCAGCTCCCAGCACACAGCGGGAGCCAATCGCGGGCGCAGTGCGACTCGCGCATGCGCCGTAGGGAACCGGGCAGTGAAGCCGGAGCGCTTCACTTCCTGGTTCCCTCGCCGTGGATGGAGGGGGGAGCAGCAGGGTGATGAGCGATCGCTCATCCTCTGCTGCGGACGCCGCTGGACTCCAGGACAGGTAAGTGTCCTAATATTAAAAGTCAGCAGCTGCAGTATTTGTTGCTGCTGGCTTTTAATATTTATTTAAAGGTGAACCATCCGCTTTAAGGACCGCCGCATGTACATTTACATCGGCAGAATAACACAGACAGGCACATCAACGCATATATACGTTGGTGCCTTGGGGGGGTTCGGGGGTCCGATCGGACCCCCCCCCTCGTACATGCGGCAGTCCGGTTACCTGGCCGAGCGATCCGGGATGAGGGGGCGGCGGTTGGTTTTTGTCCGCCCCCTCCGGATCACTCTCAGCCAATCCGCGCGCTCCCCCTGCGTGTCATTTCCTCCTCCTGTGTAAACACAGGAAGGAGGAAGTGATGTGATCGCTCCCTCTGCGTTTTTTTCGACCACCGCTGAGGAGAGATCACATCACCTAGTAAGTGTACACAACAGCACACTGACACACAGACACATAGGAGCATTTAACCCCCCCGATCGCTCCCCCCTGTCAGTGTCACTGAATGCAGTGATTATATGTATGATCACTGCAGTTAGTGTCAGTGTGACAGGCAGTTAGTGTTAGGTTCAGGGTAGCCCCCTACCCCCCCTAATAAAGTTTTAACCCCTTGATCACCACCCTAGTTAACCCTTTCACTCCCTATTGCCAGCGTCACTAAGCGATCATTTTTCTGATTGCTGTATTAGTGTCGCTGTTCCCGCTAGGTAGCAAAAAAAAATTTTATTGTGATTTTTTTTTTTTACTAAAGACATGTGGCTAAATACATTTTGGCCTAAATGTTTGAATACATTTAGTTTATTTGATTTTTCTTATAACAAAAGTAAAAAATATTGATTTTTTTTCAAAAATGTCGCTCTATTTTTGTATATAGCACAAAAAATAAAAATCGCAGAGGCGATCAAATACCACCAAAAGAAAGCTCTATTTGTGGGAAGAAAGGGACGCAAATTTTGTTTGGGAGCCACGTCGCACGACCGCGCAATTGTCAGTTAAAGCGACGCAGTGCCAAATCGCAAAAAGGGGCAAGGTCATTTGGCAGCATTTTGGTCCGGGTCTTAAGTGGTTAATCCTCTGTTTTGTTAAAAAAAACTGTTTTACAGAGCCTTCCCTCCCTGCAATGTCTATCTGGGTAAAGCCAGCTAACACACAGGCAATAGCCAACCTGCACATGCTCAGTTGTGCCTTTTTATGCTGGAGAGAACATTTTCTTGAGAGATAACCAGGTCACAGGATATTGACATCAGGTGTGTGTGTATACAGGCTGCACTGAAAATCTCCACCTTCCTGAACTCTCAGCACTGAAGAAACTGTGCAGTTTGAGATTACTGTGGTATCCTGATCATCTAAAAAGCTATATAGTGGCAATTTTGTAATGTAAAAAAGATGTATAAGATGTGGGAACTGTGGGGGAGCGGATTAACTATTTTCCTATTACTGGGTTTAGTAACACTTTAACATGGGCAAATCTCTAAATGCACACATGAAATACATTTAAGGGGCCGACTTGTTTTATTTGTCAATAGAACTGTATTTCTGTCATTCCAGTCCTGAACTTTTCACAGCTCTGTTGCACTCACAGGAAGGCAGGCGCATGACACCACTGTCTTTGTTTCTATTAAAGACCAAAGAACCTGGCTCAGCCTGTCAGCGAGTCACAGAGAGCGATGAACACCAAATGTTCTGCAGTGTTAGATCGCTTGGTTCTCAGTCTTGGAGCCAGCGGGGGACAGATGCAGCATCAGACTGATGCTGCATCCACCTATGTGTGTACGATTCTTGGAGAAAAAAAAAACCCTATACTACTTTGAAGGCAATTATTTACTTCTTAATCCTCTCCCTTCTAAACAAGTATTTAACCTTTACAGGGTTTAGAAAAATTCTAATTATGTCTTTGCAACCATAAACCGAATCTTTAGGTTCATTTGCACTTGCAGCATAAACGTAGTGGGATATAAATTTTGCTTTAGCCACAGCATGTTTCCCACCTCATACAGCCGCTGTTGTATCGTAATCACTTCCGGACCGCTGCATGACTATATACGTCCGCTGTTTGAAGAAGGATATCTCTGTTATGGCAGCAGCTGCTGCCATAACCCAGTTACCCATCTCTTCAGCGGGTGGTCCGGTTTCCAATAATTGTGGTCTCTGCCACGGATTTACTGCGAGATCACCGTTATCGGTGGCGGGAGAGGAATGGAATGGGAAAAATACATAGTCCCTATGTAGGAGGAAGACTGGAATGAAATATTGGAAGGGACCAGACTGATGTCCCCCAAGTTATCTGACAGGCAAAATTCCTCCATACTTATGACCCGACATGCCATTTGTGCCATGCAGCACCTGGAATGTTCCATCTCATATGGAGCTGCCCAAACATTCAGACATACTGCACGCAGATTGTTCAGTTTTTACATGACAATATGGGTTCCCCAGTGGTTTTAGACCCCAAACTATGTCTTCTGGGACTTCTGCCAGACGTAGAAATTGACCAAATACCAAGCTACATTTTTTAAATGAGACTCTGTTTATGGCCCGTAAGGGCATAGCCAAAGTTGGCTTTTTCCAATTTAAAAAAAGAGAACTCTGGGTAAAATGCAGTGAGAGCTCTGTGTAGTTTCCTGCATGGACTTGTATTTGAGTTTTCTTTTTAGGCTTCTATTTTCATCTGGTTATCTGACCAGTAAGTTTGTTGTTTTTCAAAAGAACAAGCTCTCTTGCAGCTATATTGGTCACATGGATGAGACAAACTATTTACCACTGACAGAAGTGCTTACAATGATCATCTTTTATTTATGTAAAACCTTAATCCCAAAAGGAAAAAAAAATATTGCTGTAGCTGCTTATAAAGTGACAGCTGGAGCTCAGCTTCAATTTGTTGGTGAATCTAAATCTGCTAGTAAATCTTACACTCCCTTCCCTCCAATGCTGCTGTCCCTCCTTTATGTATTCATCCAGAGTGGGGGCACGCTAAAACAGGTGGTGTTACCGACCAGACCACCAGGTGAAAACAAAAGAAAAGAAAACGTATGCAGCCACCAGATTTAATGATTGGTGAGCGGCAATATATTACACAGTTGGTTTTGGCTTTTAATAGCGCTTTAACAGTGTAGAAATGACTTCTCAGTTGGAAGTTGGCACCAATATGATGAATGTTTCCTAAGCAAGTGCTTTCTATATAAAGATGCTTGATTGTTTCCACCCCCCATGGCTAACTGATATTGGAGAAGAGGGGAACTGATCGTGTGAAATTGATTTTTAGCAGACAATCATGCATGTCGGAGCAAAGCATTCATGTCTATGAAAAAGGTCTTTTAATAACTTTACAATTTCTTCTGACTGTCTCTTGTTTGTGGCTAGCTTTAAAATCATTACACAAGTTAGCAATTAAATCTAACAATGGAAGCAAGGGCATGTAGCTTGCATGAAAATAAATAATAAAACTGCTGTTGGGTGAATAGTGTACATGCTTTGCTCAGCACATAAAGGGGGTAAGATATGGAGCAGATCTGATTGAAAGGTGCCTGACATGGGCTCCTAAGCAATTTGTCCTGTGTCCCTCCTATGCCCACTTCTCAGAAGCAACTGGCATGCAGATAGATGGAAGGGCACCTGTAAGGTAGAAGAGGCAGGCTGGGGTGAAAGTGGCTGAGTTTTGGACTGAGAAAGGGACAACGAACAAAGATTGGCAGCATTGGAGCAGGCCCCTTTTAATCGACCTGCTGAAGTCGCCCTTTAAGTCAACAAAAAGTCATGTGAGACAGCTTCCAGAGGAGGGAAGAAAGTGAACGGGGAAGCCTGAGGAGCATGCGCAATGACAGTGGCCACATAGGAGCCAAAGAATCGGCTACTGACTTTGCCACGTACATAAAATTGGACATTCAGACAACAAAACCGTCTATTTTTTCTGACGGAATGTTGGCTCAAACTTGTCTTGTATACACACGGTCACACAAATATTGTCGGAAATTGCGAAGGTCAAGAACGCGGTCTTGTACAAAATGTACGACGAGCCAAGAAAAATTAAGTTCTAGCTCTTCTGCTAGATTCCGAGCATGCGTGGAATTTTGTGCGTCGGAATTGTGTACACACGATCGGAATTTCCAACAACTTTTTTTGACGGAAAATTTGAGAACCAGCTCTCAAATTTTTGTTGTCGGAGATTCCTACAGCAAATGTCCGATGGAGCCTACACATGGTCAGAATTTCCGACAAGCTCCCATCAAAAATTTGTTGTTGGAAATTCCACTGTGTGTATGTGGCATAACAGTAGGGAAGTCTATGGGAAAGGCAGGATCAACCAGGTATTAATAAGGAAAACCTTTATGCTGGTGAGTTTCTTTATACGGGTATAAGATATACTTTTAAAGAGGGAGATATAAATAGATTTTTTTTATGTTTAATGACACTGTAATTGTGCTGACAGTAATCACATAATTTGTTACAGTAGTGGTCACAACTGTTATGACGTTTGCCCCTTTAGCAGCCTTTTAAACTAAATTGAGATCATGTTTAAAAGCAAGATTATCATTGCATCCTAAATAAGCCAGGTGACCTATACCTTCTCCCCATGTAGTGAATTTTAAATTGTTACATATTCTTTACAGATGTTAAACTGCAGCAAGAGAATTGTGCAAATGTGCTTTGTTTCATCTAGTATTCCCTCCAAATCCAGTCCATGTGACCTACTTAAATTGTGTTTTATCCCACGCAGATGGTTTGCACAGAATACAAATAAGCTATACTGATTCACCAGATGACTTGAAAAAGAATGAAGAGGAGTTCATAGATTTTTCAGATGACCAAGATAATCTGGTATGTGAAATAACTAAAATTTCATTTTTTTTTTTTTATTTGCAGTACATTTGAGCGGTTAAATGGGATGCTAGAACAAATATCTAATGTGAATATAAAGTTATGATTTGCACATCTGTGAATTTTGTTTGACAATGCTGCATGCATCATATTCATACAGAAAAGCCTGTTTCTTTCTCGTACATCACGGGACACAGAGCGGCATATTCATTACTATATGGGTTATATGGAGTACCTTCAGGTGTGGACACTGGCAATCTCAAACAGGAAGTCCCCTCCCTATATAACCCCCTCCCCTAGAGGGAGTCCCTCAGTTTTGTAGCAAGCAGTATGCCTCCCAAAACATGTTCCCATAAGAGGGGTGGGAGCTCTGTGTCCCGTGATGTACTCCAAGAAAAGGATTTTACAGGTAAGCTGTATTAAAAAATCCCTTTTTCTTTCTCGTACATCACGGGACACAGAGCGGCATATTCATTACTATATGGGATGTCCGAAAGCAATGCTTTAATGAGGGGAGGGAGACATCTTCTCAAAAGGGATTTAATTTAGAGGTATACTCAAATAATAATAATAAATCCAACTTAGTCAAGAAGTAATTTTGAAAATTCGTGAAGGTTCGTGTCTCGAGCGAGGGACCCTATGGCCTGCGGAACCGATGCGTTGGTTTGCCCTTGGCATCAATTCAAACTTCTATATGCATTCCCTCCGCTACAGTTACTTCCTCGCCTGTTGCGCAGGATCAGAGTGGAGCACAAGCCAGTCATTCTAGTAGCTCCAGCTTGGCCCCGGAGGACATGGTACTCACTAGTCCGGAAGATGGCAGTGGGAGACCCTTGGACTCTTCCTCTACGACCAGACCTACTCTCACAAGGCCCGATCCTCCACCCTACATTACAGCGTCTAAATTTGACGGCCTGGAGGCTGAATCCCTGATTCTCAGGGGTAGAGGTCTGTCTAGGCAGGTAATTCCTACCCTGATTAGGGCTAGAAAGCCGGCCTCCAGGGTGATTTATTACAGGGTGTGGAGGACCTACGTAGGCTGGTGTGAATCCAAAAGATGGAATTCCCGCAAATATACCATTGATAGGGTGTTAGGTTTTCTCCAGCTAGGAGTGGATAAAGGCCTGGCATTAAGCACAATCAAGGGACAGATTTCAGCTCTGTCAGTGTGGTTTCAGAGGCCGCTGGCCACCCACTCGCTGGTAAAAACCTTCATACAAGGGGTCTTGCGTATTAATCCTCCTGTCAAGTCACCAATTTGTCCATGGGACTTAAATCTTGTCCTGTCCACTCTACAAAAACAACCCTTTGAGCCGTTGGCTGAGATTCCTTTAGTTTTACTGACAAGAAAGTTGGTATTCTTGGTCGCCATAGTTTCGGCCAGGAGAGTGTCAGAGTTGGCAGCCTTATCGTGTAAGGAACCATATCTCATTCTACATAAAGACAGGGCAGTTCTCCGGCCTCATCCTTCCTTTCTACCAAAGGTTATATCCAATTTTCACTTGAACCAGGATTTGGTACTTCCATCCTTCTTTCCGAAACCCACATCTAGAAAGGAGGGGTTGCTGCATACCTTAGATATTGTCCGGGCCATGAAGGCCTATCTTAAAGCTACAGAAAAGATCCGGAAAACAGAGGTGTTGTTCGTTCTACCAGATGGCCCCAAGAAGGGGCAGGCAGCTGCAAAATCCACCATCTCGAGATGGATTAGACCATTAATCATTCAGGCCTACGGTTTGAAGAGGTTGCCTCCTCCTTTGTCGGTAAAGGCCCATTCTACCAGGGCCATGGGCGCCTCCTGGGCAGCACACCATCAGATCTCTATGGCTCAGATATGCAAGGCGGCGACGTGGTCATCAGTCCACACATTTACAAGGTTTTATCAACTAGATGTGAGAAGGAATGCGGATTCAGCCTTTGGGCAGGCAGTACTACAGGCTGCGGTTTAAGATCCTCGGGATCGGGGGCACCCTTGGTTGTAAAAAAATAAATAAATTGGATTTATTATTATTTGAGTATACCTCTAAATTAAATCCCTTTTGAGAAGATGTCTCCCTCCCCTCATTAAAGCATTGCTTTCGGACATCCCATATAGTAATGAATATGCCGCTCTGTGTCCCGTGATGTACGAGAAAGAAAAAGGGATTTTTTAATACAGCTTACCTGTAAAATCCTTTTCTTGGAGTACATCACGGGACACAGAGCTCCCACCCCTCTTATGGGAACATGTTTTGGGAGGCATACTGCTTGCTACAAAACTGAGGGACTCCCTCTAGGGGAGGGGGTTATATAGGGAGGGGACTTCCTGTTTGAGATTGCCAGTGTCCACACCTGAAGGTACTCCATATAACCCATATAGTAATGAATATGCCGCTCTGTGTCCCGTGATGTACTCCAAGAAAAGGATTTTACAGGTAAGCTGTATTAAAAAATCCCTTTTTTATTAAAACATTGGTTGTCCATATGCAAAGTAAGCCATTTTGTAATTTTAAAGTTGTCAAAAGTAGCATTTCTATTTCTGCAGCCGCAAACATTTTCTAAAATTGGACAAAAAATGTGGACATTTCTGTAACCATGACACCACTATGACATGACCATCCAAGGATTTTTCCACTAATTATCTCATTGTTACAATTCTGATGCTGATCGTGTGATTATAGCAGGTAGAGCCTTTCACTTGGAACTCAGAAAGTACACAATTAATAGCATGCAGGTAGATGAAGCAGAAATATTTTTGCTAAATATTTTGTATATTATATAACTGCTGTGGAATTTAAACTTGAACTCCAGACATTATTTAAAGTGTTTAGATGGCATGGACTCGGCTCTTTAAATCTTGACTTGTGGGTTATGTTCCTGTTCTATAGGAGAGAACTAGGCAGAACATGTTAGATATTTAAATACATGTTACTTTAAACCGAGTTGAACAGCCCCGCCCAGGGGGCAGTCCCTGCAGATATAACCCTCTGCCCTGCAGTCAGCAGCTCAGTTCGTAAAAACTAGGGTTGTCCCGATACCGAGTATTTGCGGGAGTACTCGTACTCGTACTTTTTTTTTGTTTTTTAATTGGTTGCGGCACTTTGGGAGGGGGTGGAGCGAGCGGAAGCGACCTCCTAATTGGTTGGTGGCACTGGTACTGTGTATGTGACTGTGTTCCTGGTAAGCGGGCGTAATAGCGGCAGCTGACAAGGGGTGGACACTGGATAGAGCGGCGGCAAACATCGGGGGGTATGTCTATGTGACGTTTTTTTAACTCACCTCGCTCGAGCGTGCATACTGGGGGCGGAGAGCAGCATCATCTGAGGGGTGGAGAGAGCGCCAAAGAGCAGCCAATTGTTGTTCGTTTTCCTCCTCGCCTCGTGCTGCTAAATTATGAGGGGTGGAGAGTGGCCAGAGAGAGGGAGGAGAGTGGGCGGAAAGAGGGAGGAGAGCAGGCGGAGAGCAGGACCAGGACGAACATCATAGCAGCAGTCAGCCCTCGCCGAGCAAGTAAGATTTAATGTAGAATTGTAGAGACTAGAGAGTGAGACAGTGATAAATAAGCTGAATGAATTGAATAGGAATACCGAGTGTCTAGTAATACAGTAGTGCACACAGAGGCAAGCTATGTGTAGTTGGTTGCCTTGCCACTGCCAGAAGTTGTCAGTCACTGCACTGCATTATATGGGGGACATACATGGCTGCTATGTGGGGGACCATACATGGCTGCAATATGTGGGGGACCATACATGGCTGCAATATGTGGGGGACCATACATGGCTGCAATATGTGGGGGACCATACATGGCTGCAATATGTGGGGGACCATACATGGCTGCAATATGTGGGGGACCATACATGGCTGCAATATGTGGGGGACCATACATGGCTGCAATATGTGGGGGACCATACATGGCTGCAATATGTGGGGGACCATACATGGCTGCAATATGGGGGACCATACATGGCTGCAATATGTGGGGGACCATACATGGCTGCAATATGTGGGGGACCATACATGGCTGCAATATGTGGGGGACCATACATGGCTGCAATATGTGGGGGACCATACATGGCTGCAATATGTGGGGGACCATACATGGCTGCAATATGTGGGGGGCCCCATACATGGCTGCAATATGTGGGGGCCCATAATATGTGGGGGACCATACATGGCTGCAATATGTGGGGGACCATACATGGCTGCAATATGTGGGGGACCATACATGGCTGCAATATGTGGGGGCCCATACATGGCTGCAATATGTGGGGGCCCATACATGGCTGCAATCGGCTGCAATATGTGGGGGCCCATACATGGCTGCAATCGGCTGCACTGCATTTGGGGACATATGTAAAAAAAGTATCGGTATTCGGTATCGGCGACTACTTGAAAAAAGTATCGGTACTTGTACTCGGTCCTAAAAAAGTGGTATCGGGACAACCCTAGTAAAAACAGTACAAACCTAAAAAGGAGGGGTGGGTGCTGTAGTCATGACTGGAGTTATGCTGCTCCTTTCAGGAAAGCTGTTAGAACTGCTCTACTTACCAACTCCCAGCAGGTTTTTATTTAGTTTATTTCTTTGCTAGTGTCCTTATGAACCTGACATCTTCTCTAATGCTAAGATTTATTTTAAGGCAACCGGAAATTCAGCCGGTATCAGCCAAATTTAGATCCATGTGTCGGGTGGACTGGTTGTGCAGAAGTTGATCTACTGATCGACTTCTGTAAAAGCAGCCTGTCCGGGCTTGTCCTGAAGTCGATCTAATGATCTGACTTCTGTACAACTAGCTTGTCAGGTTTGCCCCAAAAGATCAGTGCTGAACACAATAGCTCAGTGGGAAAGATTCCCTCGTCCATTCCCAATCACATCAAGTGCGTGGATGGGGGAAATGGGTCTTTTTTTTTTATTATTCATTTTTTTCATTCAACCTGCTGGTTTAACAAGAAAACCTTATGGCCTGCCTTAAAGCAAGTTTCTTTCACAACTGCTCAGACCTTACAAGTCATTTTTCAGTCTTCCGGATCAGCTGATCCTTGGCAAAGCTTGGGAGGCCTTGCTGGGATCCAAACGAAAAGATGCTGTGGGGTCGGTCTGTCACCTGCCTTTGTGCACTGGATACTGGGTTTCAGACATGCAAATCAAGTGCTGCAGGTCCAGGACTGTTCACACGTCATGATCCCTTCCTGAAGACCTCAGCAAGAAGACCCTGTGTAGTATTTGTGTAATCCTATGTAAACTGGGACCCCACCAAGCGCAGTAAGTCATGGCCTTTTGTTCCTTATTTGGAGAACCCCTGAATGCCTTTGAGTCCCCCTTAAACCCCTGCTAGGATGGAGTCCTCTTATCCAGGGAGGAATGTACCTATACCAGTGCTACTGAACCTGTGTGAACCTTCCTTGCAGCATTTGGGTGCACTTGAACAACCCAGGCCTTACTGTGCTTGCATGCCCCTTGACTTCATTGCAGCTGCGCCACCTAAGGTTGTTACACTTGCAAGGCCTGATTTTTTGGGCATGCCTTCGGACTGAGACACAGCTCTGTGGCACAGCATAGCAGTTTAACACTCTAGCTGGGTTCACAGGGCCCCTACAGGTGTGTGTGTATATATGTGTGTGTGTGTGTGTGTGTGTGTGTGTGTATATATATATATATATGTATATTATCAGTAGATATTAGCTGTCCTAATGATATTTCTTTTAGTATAGAAGGTTTGTAATGTGTAATTATAATTCCTCTTTTTGTAGGATGAAAGCAGTGATGATGGTGGACTTGCTGATGACAATTTCACTTCAGAAGCAGGAAAATGGCATCTGAAGCCTACATTCTGCAAGCAGTAAGTACACACCGAGTTTAATAAGTTGTTCACCTTTTAATTGCCATTTTCCAAAAACATCCACCATGCATTTTACAGTGAGGGAAAAAGGTATTTGATCTTCTGCTGATTTTGTACATTTGCCAACTGACAAAGAAATGATCAGTCTATAATTTTAATGGTAGGGTTAGTTTAACAGTGAGACAGAATAACAAAAAAAAAAAAATACAGAAAAATGCATTTAAAAAAAAGTTTTTTATGCGTGAAATTAGTATTTGACCCCTTCGCAAAAAATGACTTGGTACTTCGTGGCAAAACCCTAGTTGGCAATTACAGAGGTCAGGCGTTTCTTGTAGTTGACCACCAGGTTTGCACACATCACAGGAAGGATTTTGTCCCACTCATTTTTGTAGAATCTCTCCAAGTCAATAGGGTTTTGAGGCTGACGTTTGGTAACTCGAACCTTCAACTCCCTCCACATACTTTCTATTGGATACAATTTCTTCTTGAGCCACTGCTTTGTTGTCTTGGCTGTGTGTTTTGGGTCATTGTCATGCTGAAATACATATCCACGACCCATTTTCAATTGCCTGGCTGAGAGAAGGTTCTCACCCAAGATTTGATGGTACATGGCCCCTTCCATCATCCTTTTGATGCAGTTAAATTGTCCTGTCCCCTCAGCAGAAAAACATCCCCAAAGCGTAATGTTTCCACCTCCATGTTTGACGGTGGGGACAGTGTTCTTGGGGTCATAAGCATTTCTCCAAACACAGCTAGTTGAGTTGATGCCAAAGTGCTAGATTTTGGTCCCATCTGACCACAACACTTTCACCCAGTTCTCCTCTGAATCATTTAGATGCTCATTAGCAAACTTAAGACGGGCCTGTATATGTGCTTTCTTGAGCAGGGGGACCTTGTGGGTGCTTCAGAATTTTGGTCCTTTGCGACATAGTGTCTTACCAATTGTTTTCTTGGCGACTATGGTCCCAGCTGCCTTGAGATCATTGACCAGATTTTCCCGTGTAGTTCTGGGCTGATTCCACACATGGATCTCATGATCATTGAAACTCCACTAAATGAAATCTTGCATTGAGCCCCAGACCGAGGCAGATTGACGATTATTTTGTGGGTCATTGTCATGCTAGAATACCCATCCAGTACCCATTTTCAATTCCCTGGCTGAGAGACGGAGGTTCTCACTCAAGATTTGATGGTACATGGCCCCGTCCATCATCCCTTTTTGATGCGGTAAAATTGCCCTGTCCCCTTAGAAATGCAGCAGGGGATCAAATACTTATTTTTCCTCACTGTAGCTTCCCAAACACATTGCATACCACTCTTCTGCTGTTTAAATTGTTGCCACTGTTCACCTCTATACATGTAGGCCATGCACAGCAGGAGCACAGCACAGGCTGTCAGGGAAAAAAAATCCTTTGTAGTTGACACCCTTCTATCCTGCCTTAAAGTGTTTGTAAAGGTTTGTTATAAAATAAAAAAAATCATACTTGCCTGCTCTGTGCAAGGGTTTTGCACAAAGCCCTGATCCTCCTTTTTTTGGGGGTCCCCTGGCTGTGCTCCTGCCTCCTCCCCTTCATCAAGTGCCTCCACGAAGATCCGCTTTCCATGGGGGCACTCATGCGGGCACGCTCCTGAGTCCTCCTGTTGCGTACATTGACACAGATAGCAGGGCTCAACGTCTGGTTCGGCTCCAGTGTCGCTGGATTTGATTAACAGCAGTGGGAACCAATGGCTCGTCACTGGAACAATTGGGTTCAGGTAAGAAAAAGGGGAGCAGCTGCAGCACAGAAGGTTTTTACCTTTAATGCATAGAATGCATTAAGGTGAAAATCCATGGGGGTTTACAACTCCTTTTAAAGTTAGTACTGGCTAGATGCTAGCAGTGCACCCCCAGTGGCCATTCTGAGTTGTTCAAACACCATGCACTATGCACTTACCTCCTCTCAGAAGCTGAGCTATGCCCCTGCTGCTACAGCGGGAGCACACTGTTTGAACGAGCCTGAGCATCCGCTGCTATGGTTGCAGTTATGTCATCTGACTCATTTTACCGTTAAGGCAGGACAGTGTGTGGTCAGCTACTAACAGGTTTTTACCAACGGGCTGCGCACAGCCCACATTTTTGTAGGGGGGCAGGAGAAACTATTTTAACAGTAGAGGAGCTGTATGTATTGTGCTAGTGATGTTGGATTGCAAAGGGGATTTCTTGGAAAATGGCCCCTAAAGATGCACTAACCCTTTAAGTGATCCTGAGATATACAGATATAACAAACCTTATAGTTTAGGTAAATAAAGTCAAGACAAAATAAATTCTATACCAGGGGCTCCTCTGATAAAGCACTTGTCTGAAATGACCACCTCTGCATGGCAGTGCTAGATATTCTACTGGTCATACTGATTCAGAAAAAAATGAGCTAGTGACAAGATTGGTGTCTGGGAGAGGAGTAAAGTAGTGTGTGTTGGATGGAGGAAACTGGTGTATAGGAGAGGAAGGAAATAATGTAACAAGGAGGAGCCTTTTATGTAAGGGGATTGGCGTTCAGGAGAGGAAGCAGCTTGTAAAGGGGAGATTAATAAGTAGGAAAAGTAGGAAGCTCTGCACAGTGAAAAACGGGAGCACAATATTAACCACTTGTCATCTGCCCACCGTCAAATGACGGCGGGCAGATGACTCCATTATCCTGACATCACGTCATATGAGGTGATGTCCCTTTAAAGCCGCGGGGATCCCGTGCGAGTGCCCGGCGGCAACGATCGCCGCCGGGCACACGCGATTGCTCAGTAACTGAGCGGGGACGTGGAGCTCTGTATGTAAACACAGAGCTGCACGTCCCTGTCAGGGAGAGAGGAGATCGATTGTGTCCCTTGTACATAGGGACACAATCGGTCACCCCCCCCCCCCCCCCTCCCCCCACAGTTAGAACACTCATAGGACACACATTTAACCCCTTCCCCGCCCCCTAGTGGTTAACCCCTTCACTGCCAGTCACATTTATACAGTAATCAATGCATATTTATAGCATTGTTCACTGTATAAATGTAAATGGTCCCAAAAATGTCAGAAAAGTGTCCGAAATGTCCGCCATAACGTCGCAGTCCCAATAAAAAAATCGCAGATCGCCGCCATTAATAGTAAAAAAAAAAAAAAATGGCATAAACTATCCCCTGTTTTGTAAACGCTATAAATTTTGCGCAAACCAATCGATAAACGCTTATTGCATTTTTTTTTTTTTTACCAAAAATATGTAGAAGAATACGTATCGGTCTAAACTGAGGGAAAAAATATTTTTTTTATATATTTTTGGGGTTATTTATTATAGCAAAAAGGAAAAAATATTGAATTTTTTTAAAAATTGACGCTCTATTTTTGTGGGGGGGGGGGCGCTCGCTCGCCCCCACTCCCTTCCTGACCGGCCGGCGTGCTTTGGATACGGGTCTGGTATGGATTGTGGGGGGACCCCCACGCCGGTTTTTCGGCGTAGGGGGGGTCTCCTTACAACCCATACCAGACCTAAGGGCCCGTTATGCTCCTGAGGGGGGAACCCATGCCGGATTTTTATTTAAAATCCGGCGGGGACTTCCTTCTCAGGATTCATAACAAACTCCGCCCACGTGTAGAATTGGCGGGAATCCGCGTCGGATCCCCGTCGCTTCTATGACGGCTTTGTCTCCATCGCGGCAAGCCAGCTCGGCGCTGGCTCCCGAGATGGGGCACGCAAGTGCTCAATCTTGCCGAGAAAGGGAGCGAGATTGACACAATATCGCGGTCAACCACTGTATGTACAGCTTTAGCTTCCTATAAATGTTGTAACTGTTTATTTTATAACATGATGAAAAAAAATGAAATCCCTTCCCCTTTGCTGGTGTTCTTCCACAACAAGCCTCTAAAGTGTTTTTCTAAGTTTCCCTAGAGAGGACACAATTCCATAGGGTATGGCAGCTGTCATGTTGAAAAGCTTGGTGTTACCAGCTGGTGTTTATTAATAATTATGAGGCAGGAAAGCTTGCTGAATGTAAGAAACCAGGTGGGAACATTTACCTGTAAATATTTTTCTCTGTTCATTTGCCAGAGACCTTAATTTTTCCATGTGAAAATCGGTGAGGTAATACCAGGGTGTGCCCTATCTTTATTATTCTAAAAATGTTAATTCAGTGCCCAGTTTAAAATATGAGGTGATGTTGAACGTTAATGTGATAGTTTGCACAGCATATTGGCATATTATGGCAGACGTACCTGAAAAGCAGTCCACTCCATTGCTGTGCTGTTGATGCTTCTGATGATTACAGGCATTGCCATCTTCTCCCAGTCTTACTTCTGAGTTCTGATTCTGACCACTTGGATGATTAGGTCATGATGGCATCACTCCTGTGCATAAGATGGACATCATCACAGCAAAGGGTGGTGTCGTAAGTGTATGCTGAGCTTTGCTTGTGTAGTTGAGTGTACATAAACCCTGACAGGCAGGGATTAGGAAAAAAGAAACCACTAGGGGCTCTTCTGTCATAAAAAAAAAAAATCTGGATATTGCACAGGCATCCCACCCATGCAACTCAAGTGCTCAGGCAGTGTAGAAGAGTATAACTGCTTCTGAGGAAAAAACATGGTGGAGCGCTAACTAGTCAGTTCTGTTTATGGTGTAAAGTAAGTTATCACAAAATCAGGTCGCTTTCATGTACTAAGACTTATGAGCTTTGCGCACACCGTACTGCTGCTGCTTTTGGAGTAGTTATAAGCGGTTTCTTATTTTGGACTCTGAAAATTCATTGATTTTTACATGGTGGATCAAAAACAACGTAACATGTCAACTGCTCCATAAGATCCAGTTCAAACAAGACATATCACATCCATCCGATACAGTGGATATAAAAAGTTTACACACCCCTGTTAAAATGTCAGGATTCTGTGTGGAAAAAAATTAGACAAAGATAAATCATTTCAGAAATGTTTCCACCTTTTAATGTGACCTATAAACTGTACAATTCAATTGAAAAACAACCTGTAGTCTCTTAAGGGGGGGGGGGGAGTAAAAAAAAAAATTATGTGGTAAAGTTCAGCTGTTCTAGTAGGTCTTTCCTGACATTTTCTTAGTTGCATCCCACAGCAAAAGCCATGGTCCGCAGTGCTCTTCCAAAACATCAGAGATCTCATTGTTAAAGGGTATCGGTCAGAAGGGTACACAAGAATTTCCAAGGCATTAGATATATTGTGGAACACAGTGAAGACAGTCTTCAAGTTGAGAAAATATGGCACAACAGTGACATTACCAAGAACTGGACGTGACTCCAAAATTTAAGAAGATACGAGAAGAAAATTTGGTCCCGGAAGAGGCCTACAGCAACAAAATTAAAGGAGCTGCAGGAATATCTGTGGTACATGTGACCACAATCTCCTGCATTCTTCATATGTCTGGGCTATGGGGTAGAGTGTCAAGATGGATGCCTTTTCTTACACAGAAAAACGCCCAAGCCTGGCTAAATTTTGAAAAAAACTAATCTGAAGTCCCCCAAAAGCATGTGGGAAAATGTATTGTGGTCTGATGAAACCAAGGTTAAACTTTTTGGCCATCATTCCAAAAGATCTGTTTGCCGCAAAAACAACACTGCACATCACCAAAAGAACACCATACCCACCGTAAAGGATGGTAATGGCAGCATCATGCTTTGGGGCTGTTTTTCTTCAGCTGGAACAGAAGCCTTACTCAAGGTAGAGGGAATTATGAACAGTTTCAAATACCAGTCAATATTGCCACAAAACCTTCAGGCTTCTGCTAGAAAGCAGAACACGAAGAGGAACTTCATCTTTCAGCATAACAATGACCCAACGCATACATCCAAATCAACAAAGGAATGGCTTCACAAGAAGAAGATTGACGTTTTGAAATGGCCCAGACCTGAATCCAATTGTGATCTAAAGAGGGCTGTGCACAGGAGATGCCATCAGAATTTGACAGATTTGGAGTGTTTTTGCAAAGATGATTGCCAAGTCAAGATGTGCCATGCTGATACTCGTACCCAAAAAGACTGAGTGTTGTAATAAAATCAAAAGGTGCTTCAACAAAGTATTAGTTTAAGGGTGTGCATACTCATGCAACCATATTTTCATTTTTTTATTTATACTTCCCTTCACCTAAAATATTTCAGTTTGTTGTTCAACTGAGTTGTAGTTTATAGATCACATTAAGGGTGGAAAAAGTTCTGAAATGATTTATATTTGTCTTGCAGCACAGAAACCTGACATTTTAACAGGGGTGTTAATCCAATCAACAAAAAGTGGCACCATAAAAATAAAGTGAAATATTAAGTGAAAAAAATCACCTAGCAATTAGAACTTAGAAAAGTTTGGTGCTAACTCTCATATGCTTATAACTGAATATAGTGCATACATATAACCGTACAAAAATAAAATCATACAATGAACAGTCCTCATGTAGTGGAATAAATACACCATATAGTGACAGGTACTCTCAATTGGCCCAAACAATGGTCCACCTTCACTTGTGTGAGAAGATTGCAGACTCACTGAATGTAACAATGGGATACTTCATGAGCTCATGTCATTTTGGAGGGCAATATTTGTGTATTTGTGTTCCCAGGGCTATATGATTCGGTTTAAACTTATTGTGCATGTGATTACTTCTGTTTACACCGAGTCATATAGCCCCGTGAACACAGAAATTGCCCTCCAAAAGGATTTAAGCTTATGAAGTATCCCATTGTTACATTCAGTGAGTCTACAATCTGAAGGTGGACCACAGATCGTTTTAAGAGTACCTGTCACTATATAGTGTATTTATTCCACTACATGAGGACTGTTCATTGTCCTTTTTATATGTTCTAGTTTATTTTAACAGGGGTGTGTAGACTTTTTATATCCACTATATGTTAATGGCAACATATATCAAACCAAACACAAATGTCAGTGCATACTAACCATTAATGTTATGAATTTCCTTCTGCAGTTTATTATGGTGTGATAGCAGGCTTACTACTAGAGATTTGTTTTCTTGTTTGTTTATATTCAAGATACTTATGCTTCCTTTCAGACCATGCATTCTACTTATGGATTCACTGAGAGGTCCTTCTCGATCTACAGTAGTAAAAACATTACGAGAGTAAGTTGTATACGTTTATATCTTCTTCTTTTTACCTTTCTGGAGCCATTTCTGTCTTGGACTAACATTGCCTTCCTATTTCCTTTGGAAATAGTCACACAAGAAAAAAAAAAAAAAAAAGAGGATATACCCACAGTAGAAGGGGCTCAACACATAACCGACTGGGAATACCTACAATTGAAGCACTTTGTAAGCACACTGCCAGCACCAATAAGAGACGACACAGCACAGAACCCAATAGAAAAACTCTGCTCCACCGGAAAAACACTACAGCATGGAATTGCGGCGATTTATAAAATATTGACAGAATTAGGGTCAAAGGGAACAATATGAAGTATAGAGAAATGGGGGAAAGGCATTGGGGAAAAGACCAAAGACACACACATGATTAAAGCTTCTTTTAATTATGCAAAAGATATTACAACAATAGAAGCTAATTATAAATGCTTGATGAGATGCCACCTGACCCCGGTTAAATTAAACAAAATACATTCGACTAATTCCCCCCATGTTGGAGGAAGTGTAACCAGGAAGGGACTACATTCCATATTTGGTGGGATTGCCCGAGAGTCCAGGAATACTGGAAGGAAGTTCTCGATCTAATAGAAGAAATTACAAAAGCAAGGATCCCTCTAGACCCTCAGACCTGTCTGTTCCATGGACAAGGGATAGTAAAAGGAGAAAAAAAATACAGTTCAACATTGGTCCCGGTACTGTTAAACGCAGCAAAGGGTTTAATCCTGAAATTTTGGTTACACCCTCAGAAGCCCCCCTTAAAAGAACTGATACACCGGGTCGACCATATCTCAGAGATGGAGTATCTGAGAAGGGTTGACTTGGGGGAAGAAGAGGGAGGAAGGGGAGGAATGACCTGGGACCATTGGAGATCTTTTAAAACAACTGAAAGTTTTGTTCGTGTAGTATTAGAGACAGATAGGTAAACCTTCAAAAAAACAAAACAAACAGGTGGCCTGACCCGAAAAGGTAAACGTTCGAGAAGCAGGGAGGGGGTTGGGTACAACAGGGGGGAGAGGGAAAAAAAAAAAGAAAAAGGGCGCCGGGGGGGGAAGAAATTAATTTAGAAATGGGAGATCTAGGGAAATAGAGATAGAGGGGAGCAACGAGAAATGTTTATTGTGTAAGTAAGGTGTAATAATTGTAATGTGACCCCTCTCAACGTGTAACCTGTAACCCTGTATCCCTTTCCCATGACTAAAAAAAAAAAACATTGCCTTCCTAATACTTTCTTTCCTAGATACCTAGAAGTAGAATGGGAAGTTAAGAAAGGAACTAAAAGAAGTTTTTCCAAAGAGGTTATGAAAGGTTCCAATCCCAGAGTGCCTCAGCAAAACAATTTCAGTGACTGTGGTGTATATATACTGCAGTATGTGGAAAGCTTTTTCGAGGTGAGTGTATCAGTATGGCGTTTTATTTAATGTATATATCAAGCCTATGTAGTAAGCTTATTAGGAAATCATATGGGTAGAATATGAGGAATTTATACTGATAGTTCCTCATATCAGTTCTAAGGCCAGGATCTTCGCAAAGCAATGGAGTTTTTAAACTGATTGTAAATGTTCAGTACAGCTGACAAATATATGGGCACCTATTTTATTTATTTTTTGAGAGCTGTATATAAACTTCCGAACGATGTAGCCTGAATAAATCCTCAGTGGATTGCTTGTTTTGATTCTAATAATCTTGTTTTAATATCCTGTCACACTCTTTATTTTGTTTATTAATGCTATATTCCAGCCTGTGCTGGGCAATCCTTTTACCACTTCAGCTCATATGTTTTTCTTTGTTTTTATTTAACACACTGTCTCCACTGTCCTGATATTTTAGGGTCTCAATAAATGAGAGGTCGTCGGTACATCAGAACTAATCCATTTTCAGATACATATACAACATATAAGTAAACAGAAAACAAATCAGCGCAATAAACACAAGATAATAAGCAGCTGAACACCAGGAGTCAATTCAAAAAATTCCTTGGGCAAATGTACAAAAGATAGTGCAGCGCTGATAGTCCATAAAAAAGTCATCCACGTGATCTTCAGAATGTGACTGTATATAAAAACATGCAGGTGATGAGCGTGATGAATATTACAAGCCTCCACCAATGTTAAAAATGGCCGCTCATCTCACGGAATGGACCTTCTATTAGATAAGGTCAAATACACCTTCCCATGAAGGTATGATCCTGGCAGAAGCTCCGACAAGAACCAAGCAATCATATTCACGATCAATCCAATGATGAGTGGATCCGATCATAAAAACAAATAACAAGCCATAGTGCTCGTTGCAATCACAGATAAATATTTTTAATGTAAACAATATAAACTTACAAGCAGAGGCACTATATCCAGTGCCAGGATACACTGCGCAATGTAACACAGGATAGATGGCTGCAGGTGACGTCACGTCTTCCCTTACCGTTAAGGAAAGACGTGACGTCACCCGCAGCCATCTATCCTGTGTTACATTGTGCTGTGTATCCTGGCACCGGATCCACTCATCATTGGATTGATCGTGAGTCTGATTGCTTGGTTCTTGTCAGAGCTTCTGCCAGGATCATACCCTCATGGGAAGGTGTATTTGACCTTATCTAATAAAAGGGCCATTCTGTGAGATGAGCGGCCATTTTTAACATTGGTGGAGGCTTGTAATATTCATCATGCTCATCACCTGCATGTTTTTATATACAGTCACATTCTGAAGATCACGTGGATGACTTTTTTATGGACTATCAGCACTGCACTATCTTTTGTACATATACAACATAGTTTGTAGAGGCTATAACTTTGGCACAAACCAATTATTATACACTTACTGGAAAATTACTATCAAAAACATGTAGCAGAATACATTTTGGCCTACATTTATGACAAAATATGCTTTTATCGGATATATTTTATGACTGAAAGTAGAAAATATAAATATATATATATATATATATAATATATATATATTCTATCATTTTTTTTTTTTTGGTTTATGTTGCAAAAAATGAAAAACCCAGTGGTGATCAAATAGCATTAAAAGAAACTCCATTTGTATGAAAAATGATATAACTTTAATTTGCTTACAATGTTGCAATTGCCAATTAAAGTAACACTGTGCTGAATACCAAAAAATGGCCTGGTCCTGAAGGGGTCAGGGATCAAGTGGTTATGTAATACTTTTTATATTGATATTGAACATTATCCTGACTGAATGAATTGCAGACCTAATCGTTTTGCTTCACACTTTTTTCAGAACCCCATTCAAAGTTTTGATCTGCCAATGAATTTGACCGACTGGTTTCCTGAACAAAGAATGAAGACGAAGCGTGAAGAAATCCGGAATCTTATTCTTACTCTGCAGGAGCTTCAAAGTAAAGAAAAAGGACAGAGGGACCTTAGCACAACACAGCCCACTCTACCAGAGGGAACAGCAGATCATCAATGATTTTGCCTTGAGCATTTCATCTGTGGCATGCTACTCTGCCTTTAGAAAAACTTCTTTTGAGGTTTGTAACCCTGGAATGGAACATTCACTCTCTTCATAAATTTGAGTGCCCGTGTCACTGTCATTCAAAATACAGGTCCCCCAACAATTGTATGAACAGTTACACATCTGTACATAAGACAATGAGGCCATTTTCTTTTCAGTATTTATAAAATGATTTTCTCTTTGCATTCTAGAAGTGTTTATGTATTCTTAACAGTGACTAAAACGAATCTGAAGTACACTTAAAAATAAAACAGAATATTTATAGGCTCACATTTCGATGTGTATTCAGTTTGGCGGCCCACTGTGTGCATTTCTGTCTCATAAGAGCAATATACACATAATCCGTCCAGTTTGGAATTCTGCGTTTATCCAACGTTCACATTATTTATAGAACATTTTTTAGTTGGGTTTTGTTTTATTCGGCTGTATATTCATCCTTTTTTGCAGAATAAACATAAGAGCAGTGTTAAATGTGTTACTTATGGTAATCAAAACACTTGCTTAAGTTTAGGTGCTTAAAAGCTGTGCAGACATGCTAAAGGAGGTTTAGACATTTTAGCTGCATTTTATGCCATTGTTGGTACATTTTGTCCCTAATTTAATATTTATTTTTATTTTATGTCTGTGTTGTAGAAAGGACAGTGCTTTTTGTGAACCATCGATTGTGAAAATCTAGGTGATGCCGCCTCTAAGAATTGTTAGTGTGACTGGCTTTGAGTGAGTTGCTAAAGAGAAACATAACTGAAAATCACAGAGACCCATAGCAAAAATTTACGGCGCTTCCTCATCAAACAGAAAAAAAGTCACAAGTAACACCCTAGTTACTACAGTGAATGTGCCCAGGGCCCGAGCTACAGAATCATATTTTTAACCATAAAAAAAATGTATGCAACAAATTTAAGAGTAGTGGGGAAGCAATGTTCTAGGGCGTCATACTATAATATTGCACTTTGAACCTGCATGTTTTGATGGTGTTTTAGCAGCACATAGCAACTAATGTTAGTTGCACTACCATTCAATGTCTGTGGAACACAACACTTTGAGGCTACCTTCAAAAACAACTTTGTTAAAATAGACTACTTGGCAACAAATGACTACTGAGATCATGAAAATCTTGGTCAGGACAATGCTTTTACAGTATAACATAGTGTGCACGGGTATGTAACCTACAGTGCGGTTTCCATACATGCAACGTAAGACACACTGTCATCACGCAGTGCAAGTGTTTCTGCAAAGACCCTCCCTCCCCAGTCCCCTTACACTCACTTGACCAGTGATTCTGTGCTGCTATTTCCTTCTCAGCCATCCAAAATACCCAACAATAATGGGTATGAAAGGAGCATATGTGACCTCCTTTCCTGTGACAGTGCTCAGATCGAGCAGCCAATGGCTTGGGTCAAGACCTGTCACAGGCTAACACCAGCAATTTCGTTCTAGCTGTCCACAACTCTCCTTGCACTCCTTGACCACTGGCTACCGATGAGTAAGACTGAACAAACAATTTAGCAGGAGAGGAGGTAAGCACTGTCGGCCACACCACATGTAACTATCGGGCAGAAGAAAGAACACAAGTGATTGCTCGCCCTCATGGTCCCGACAAGACCCTCGCTCTACCCTGGGGCCCTACAGCACCAGTATGATGGTAGTTCTGCCACTGGGGTGTAGACATTCTGTTGGGTACTAATCGGGTCACAAATCTCTAGCTGAACTTTATAAACACAAGTATCCTAAAGTGCCCTTTTGTAGTGTCCTACAAAAGCACACCTAGTACCAGCAAACTTGAAACTATTGCTACTGCTAAGATTCACAACATTAAATTACAGCCATTGCAATGCAATTTATTGTATAAAGAATTGTTCAATGCTGTCGTTTTAGAATACATTTTGATTCATAGGAGTTAAATGTGGTGTTCTCTGAATATACTGGGCAGAAAGTCACCCATGTATAGGAAATTATTGCCCCCATATTTTACCTGATAGTTATATTTCTGTAGCTTTGCTGAGCCCCTGAAATATTTTACATAGTCAAACTATAATTCCAAACTCTTTTATATACATGCCAACATGTAGTTGTATAATTAACATTTATATTTTTAGTTATGGGGTATAATTCATTAAGAAATGGCAATTTTCTTTATACCAGTCGTGTTCGCTTCATTCACCCGAATGTTCTATGTTTAGCACATGATAGGGAATATAAAGTGAACACAACTTTGACTAGAATATAATCTTTTAATTTCTCCATGGAAGCATTGCATTTATATAAAGCAAGCCGAATGCCTTTACATTTGGTTTATCAGGATTAGAGAATTGTGAAATGGTAAGGAAGCTTGGGTATCTGCAAGCGTAACAGGCATTTGTAGCAGCAGAGGACCTACCGCAGGCAGTGCTTGTTACTGTTTATGCCGATACGTATTCTTCTACATATGTTTGTTAAAAAAAAAAATCGCAATAAGCGTTTGGTTATAGCGTCCACAAAATAGGGGATGGTTTTATGGCATTAAAAATTGTTCGTTTACTAGTTAATGGCGGAGATCAGCGATTTTTATCGTGACTGCGGACACTTTTGACACCATTGTATTTTTTTACAGCGATCGGTGCTATAAAAATGTACTGATTACTGTAAAAATAACACTGGCAGTGAAGGGATTAACCTGTAGGGGGCGCTGAAGAGGTCAAGTGTGACCTAAGGAGTGCTTCCAACTGTTGGGGATGTGGCTTGCTGTGACACTTCACTGATCGCTGTTCCCGATGACAGGGAAAAGACGATCAGTGACATGTCAGGGAAAGTACAGGGAGATGTTGTGTTTACACTGAAAACTCCCTGTTCTTCAGCCGTCTGACCCGATCACGGGACACCGGCAGACAGAGTCTGCGGGTCCTGCAGCTCACGACAGGGTCGTGCACGCGACCACACGGCTTGCAAATTAAAGGGGACGTGTATATATACGCCCATTTGCGCAACCGTGCAATTCTGTTGACGTATATCCTCATGCGGTGGTCGGCAAGTGGTTAAGAGGACAGGGACATTATCTTGTTTGAGGATTCGCATTCCTATTTTTTCCAGCAAGTCATGGTGCTGAACTAGGATATGAAAGGCTAGTACAGAATTTAGTAAATTGTAGGCAGCGGTGACCCTGGGTCAGTGCTCGGAAAAAGATATTCGAGGTCAGAGGCGAGATCTCTCTGAGTTGCGTCTGCTCACTTGCCCAGTTTGGCCATGCCCAAAATATTTTTTTCTTCTTTTAGTTCTTCAACCTTACTGAATCCTTTGAATAGATGAATTTGTGTATTTCTTGCTAGTGTATGAAGGTTTTTATACAGCTAGGACCAAAGTAGGTTAATGGCAATAAGTGATAAAAGGATATTGGTGCGTTTAACAAAGAAATGGTAATAAAATGCAGATTTACATGCCTTTCCTTGTTTTTTACAGTAACACTGCAAATCTTGTTTGATTTATGATGTAGTGTTTATGATTTATGATGTAGTGTTGTCAGTCCAACTGACTTTTCCATATAAATGCAGTTTTTGAAAAGTGAGCTTATTTTATCTAACTCCATGGATCAGTACATTTTTAAGATTATCTTAGAGATATTTTTTAATTACCTTTAAAGGTAATTTCCACTAAACACTATGGCCCGGATTCAAGATCTTTTAACGCCGGCGTATCTATAGATACGCCGTCGTAAGTACAAATGTGCGCCGTTGTATTGTAACGCTGATTCGCAAAGCTAGATACGCCGTAAAACAAGGCTTCAGCCGCCCGACGTAACTTGTCAATGCCGGCGTATCGTGGGTGCATAGTTATGCTGGACGCATTCGGCGTTCCCATTTTAAATATGCAAATGAGTAAGATACGCCGATTCACGAACGTAGATGCGCCCTGCCGCTTCATATACGCGATTTGCGTAAGGCTTATGTCCGGTGTAAAGTTACCCCTCATATAGCAGACGCAGGTAATGCAAAGGTATGGACCAGGGAACGACGCCGTCAAATTTTACGTCGCGTACGCTGCTTACGTAGTACTACGTAAATAGTGCTGTGTGTAGGTTACGTTCACGTCGTAGGCAGTGTTCGACGTATCTTAGGCAGCTATTTCGACGTAACTGTGAGCATGCGCACTGGGATGTGTCCAAGGGACGACGCATGCACTGTTCGTTTTTTGAAGCTGTGGCCATCATTTGCATGGGGTCACGCTTCATTATAATATATCACGCCCACTTCCACCTACTTTGTTGGGCGCATACTCTTTGTAAATAGCATGCTTGCCTCTCAACGTTGCGCCGGCGTATCGTAAAGTAGATACGCTACACCCGCACAAAGATGCGCCGCTCTACCTGAATCCGGGCCAATATATATCTATAGATATAAAATGTCCACGACACTTGAAACTTGAGAACAGCAGCTGCCCTTTTCTTTCTGCAATATACTGTATATAGACGAGACAGACGTAAGATGCAATACAATTGTGGTGTACACGCACAGAAACCACACCTAATCAGAATGCATGTTTATGCCATGTTGGGAAACCTCCCTCTCATAGACTTTATCTAGGGGAACAGTAAAGCTGGCCATAAACTAGTAGAATTTCATGTGAAAATTGCCTTTGCAGTCATACGTTTGATTTTCTTAGTGGTGTAAATTGATGATCTTTACTGAAGTGATGAGAAAATTCAAACAACATTTGTCATGTTCTCTAATGCACTGATGAGATTTCTCAGATGAATGTTTATTCAAAAATCTACTAGTGTACGGCCAGTTGAACAGTTTGCTTTGAAAAATCTATCTTGAATCTGATCTTTCTGCCTGTTGGCTCAGATTGGTCGGCATATAGGTTGAATGCCTGTAGAAAAATAAACACTTCCCAGTCCATGCTTGAGTAATAATCCACATACCTCCTAAGGGCTTGTTTAGACACATGGGTGGGGGCGCAAAAGCAGGCAGTAGAGCTGCAGGTTGCTGCCCACGCCAAACTCCCACCTGAGTTGGGACATGCAGCCGCTTAGGGCTGCTCACATGCCGTGGCAAAAATTAAGCCCCCTGTTGCACTTGGTGGGCATAAGCACTGCCAAACCCAACACATTACAGTTATTGGGGCCACGGCGTAAGCGCCCACTTGAGGTTTTTAGTAGTAAACATAGAAATGTTTTGGTGTGAATAAATGTGGCTCAGTAGATCATTTAGCCAAGCTATATGGTATTTCTGTAGTATGGATTTCCTGTGGCTTCCTTTACACACCCATCGTTGCTCAGTGTTTTTAAACTAGCAACATGACTTGATAATAAGCCCTACCGGGTACTTGCACATGTCGATAGGTGCCTTTAGAGCACGCCCCTTTTTTTTAAACATTTATTATTTTAGAATATTCGCTTTTTAAGTACTTCCTTCACCTAAAATGTACCTTGTTACCTTGATGCGACCTGATAACTAGTCACCAGAGACCTCGAGAGTTATAAAAAGCCCCATACAGCCACCTAAAAAATAACCTAATTTTGTACCTCAGAAGAAGCAAAACTGTCTGCAATAATATATTTGTGTTTAAACTGTAACATTTTATTGTCATGTTGTAGTACAACTAACATGAAAGCAAGTGTTTTAATGATGATTCTGTTTTCTTCTTTTTTTTATTTATTTTTTAGAATAATATGTTAGTGCCTTGCATCCACTGTTCAGTCGTTGAAAGCCATCAGAACAACTATGACATACAAGATGCAAGTGCTGAAAAGTCAATTTTTTACTTGTATCGAGTTTGCTCAATCCCCAGTATAGACTGGTAATTCGTAATGAAAGTACTGTATAGCTTGACATGTATTGTAAGTGGTTTTGTTTTGCCCATTGTGATTGTGAAATGTTCAAAGTAGGCCACAAACTCAACAACATAATTGTCAATTGATAGGTATAGACTGAGTATTTCTTGGCTACCGACCTGCAGAATGCTTTGGTCAGAGTAAATGTATCTCATATCTTTATGCTGGATGAAATTTGACTGCCATGTCACAAATTTTGCTTTTAGTCTGCAAAACCTTATTAGACCATTTTGCACACCCCCTTTTGGGTCCATTTCTTTCCTTGACAGAATCTGTTCTCCGAAAGCAAGCAGTTTTAATAGTGAGTTTTCATCACTGATAAGGATGGTCGTTCGTTCACATTTGTCTTATCTTTTGGATGAGGAAACATGTATTTTATAAATGTATACAGATTGTTGAAGTGCATAATCTTTCAAACAAAAGTAGTGTTAAATCTATTGCAGTTATTAGCCCTGTAATAGGTTAATTCTCTAAATAACATATTTATTATTTTTGAAATAAAGCGAAACCTTGCAAAAAAAAAAACACATGAAGTATATTTTTCAATTGAAATCCTGGGTTTATTAATGGCAAATGTTTTTCATTATAATATGAGCAGAGCTAATTAAAGAGGAACAACGTCAGACCTTCGATATTTGAATGTTGCCATTGCAAAGATGAAAGCATGGATCAAAATGTCTCAACTTTTAATACACAGCCCATCTGATAGGCAAGAGTGACATACAAGGGCTGCATTAAGGGCTCCCCAAACATTATTGCTTAATAAAGAAGCTTGAAGGAATGCATGATGTGCTGTGAGCCGCACTGTCTTTTAAGTGATGTGTAGACGTCAAGACCAAATATAGCTGTGCGTTAACTTGACGTTAGCGCTGTACAGAACTGTTTAACCTCCCACCCACCGTATAGGGAAATGACGGGGAGATCCCCTCTTATTCTGGGGCGACCGCCTATGTCACCCCAGTACCACCGCTCTTGCGCGCCCGCAGAGCGGTAAAGAGCCAATAACGCAACTCTTTATCCATGTTGATCGACTGTTACACTGACAGTGTGACGCGAGGAGAACCGATAAGCGCCATTACAGCAGGGGAGACACTACAGGTAATCAGGGCACTGATCAGTGCCCAGAAGGCGATGCCAGTCTATGACCATCAGTGACACCAATCGGTGCTGCCCATCAATGCGGCATATTAGTGCCTGCTCATCAACACACATCAGTGAAGGATAAAAATTACATATTTCCAAAGTTTTCTGACAGAAACTTATATTTTTTGGTCTTTTTATTTTTTGCAAAAGAACAAAAAAAAATGGCATAATACCACCAAACGAAAGCTCTATTTGTGTGAGATAGAGATATATATATATATATATATATATATATATATATATATATATATATATATATATATATATATCTCTATCTAATTTTTTTTTTTTTTTTTTTATAAAAAATCTCATTCGGGTACAATGTTGCATGACCACAAAATTGTCATTTAATGTGTGACAGCACTGAATGCTGAAAATTGACCTGGGCAGGAAGGGGGTGAAAGTGCCCAGTATTGAAGCGGTTAAGGTTTTTCTATTAAAGGCAAAATATGGGAATGCAAAAATAGGTAGTACATGCTACCCTCATACCATTTTTAATGTATTTTTTTCTTTCCCCAGTCCTTTAGATTTTGCAGAATAGTATTTTGAAGAGTGCAGAATCGGCCTCTATATTTTGTTAATTTTTTTTTTACAATGCAGTGATATACAGTCCCATCATCACCATCCCCTGTACTCCTATACAGTCCAGTCATACCCATCCCCGTACGGCATGTGATGACACCAGTGGCAGCTGGTGCTCAAAATATTTGGCGGGGGTGCAAAGTGAAAAAAAAATCAATTGCAGCCACTGTGCCCCTGTACAACATATGATGACACTGTACAACATGTACTACTCTATATACAATGAAGGAAACATTATTATTACTATAGGGGTACTACAGTAGGTAATACACCAGTTATGGGGGAGCAAAGCTCTGTGCATATCTGAAGAGTTCGGTGCTTCAGTATGAAAATACAAGAAGATATGAATGGAAGGTTTCATTGTCTCATAAAAATCCAGATAGTCAATAAAAAGAATTTATTCATTCACAATGTTAGATCTGATTTCATTTAATTTTGCTATACTAGTAATGCATGGATAGCCTGTGTGCTGTCGCATCCATGTGTATTGTGCTTTAAAAATGTATTGTTTTCACTTTGGTAGATAGTGCTGTGTATATAAATCTCCTCTCCATATTTAGATCAGTGACTTCTACCTTAGTCACTGACTGAAGTACTCCTATCTCTGCTGGATTCATCTGAGGATTGGAACATGCTGCAGAGGAGAAGGGAGGGGGGACGGCTATGCTCTGTGAAGTCTCTGGAGCAAGCAAAGAGAGGACATCAATCAAGATGACAGGAAAGTGGGTGGATCCCGACTTCAGAGCCAGATCATTGTCGGTATTACACTGTATGAAAGTCTGTAGAACCTCCCACAGGTATTTAGCTAGATTTTAACAGAATGGGGTCACTTCTGAGAGGGCTGGAAGGATTTATAGATATCGGCAGATCACATAGAATAGATGTAAGCAAAAAAAAAAAAAGGAATCCCATACTTTTTCTTCAGTTTCATATGGAAAATGCATGAGATCTTCAAAAATCCTGTAGTGTACAGTGTCCGTGCTAAAAAGAAAAGCACAGCAAGTTTTAACTTTTGTTTACTGCTTTAATGCTTCCCTTTACATATTATACATTAATATCAGTTCATGCCCACAGAAAATTACATTCCATGGCAAATGGAGCTCATTAACCGGCGTGTCTTTTGGAGTGTGAGGCAACTGGAGTGTCCGGGGTGGGGGTTTGAAACAATGATCCTAGTGCTTTTAAACATACATGTTAACCACTAGGCTGCCTCATGTTTTGTTGAAAAATCCACAGGCTTGTCTAACTATTTCAATACATTGGATGTGCCACACACCCAAAATCAGTCACCGTAGTACATAGGGCTTGCATAGCATGTCCAGTCTTTCTGCCGGGACCTCATCCTCCACTGCCCGGCAAGTCTTTCTTTTATTTAATCTGTGCAAGGAGTTGTGGGTGTACAGAGCGGCTCTGGCAGTTGCTGCTGTAAAAAGAAAAAAAAAACTCATGGTTACTTTATATCTATTCTGTTTCATTTATCTGCAGTTCAAATGAATGAACTTCAATCTGCAGATGATGTCAGTTGAGGACCCATTCACACTACAGCACAAATCAATTCCGCTCCTGTGCATCTTTGTGCTCGTTTTTCTGATTTTTTTTCCCCCAAAAGCACCTAATTGTTACAGGAGAGAGGTGCAGTAAAAAAAAAAAGTTCACCTATAATAAATGCACGCTTGAATGTAAAAAAAAAATTTGCATTTTTTTTTTTTTCTAAGGAGGCTGCAGAGCATTGCACCCCACGATCAGCAGATCATCCAATATGCGTATCTATGTATTCCCAATTTACCCACCTTTCCTGCACTTTGCAGTAGATTACTGTGGCAAACCTAGCCACTTCTGGAACGCTGGACGTTACATGTCAAAAGGTTGTCTGTATTATATGCTATGTATTCTGCTGGGTCTTATGTGGGCATAGTAATTCATATGCTGGCAGCCGTAAGCCACTAGCATTCAGTACTTAGTTTAATGTTGCCCAATCAGTGTTCGGCAGTTTTAAACCGAACTCCCACAACACATAACCCCAGACCCCAGCTATCAACCGACTTTTCCCTTGTGCAGCAATGCCTGATGGGAGAATTATCCAAACTGTTAAGTTCCCCATCTGGTCCTCCCTGTATTACCCCTGTTAAATCTATTTGGCTGTTTGGAAACCCCTTGCATGGGGAATTCTATAAATATGGAAGCCTGTGAATAAAAAGTCAGTTGACTCTCAGAGCTGTGTGTCGTCTGGTTACTGAGGGAGATTTGGGACATTGCCTTACTTGTCAATGCTGACTGTGGATTTACCCTGGTTACCAGCGGAGATCGTGGAGTTTAATATTGCTCTCCGCTACATTTGGTGGCAAGCGACGGGATCCAACCTTACAGCCGATAAGCGCAATTCGTGCAATGTGAACTACCGATGTAAATGGAGACGGATTATTCTAGGCTAAAGCGGCAGACATTAAAGGAACTGCTAGAAGCCAGGGGTAAGGTAGCCAGCAACAAATCCAAAGCTGTACTAACTGCCGAGCTGATGGAGGGAGACAGAGCCCGCAGCGCTACACCACCAGCAGCCATGGAAGAAACCCTCTACCAGAGAGAAATGAGGACCAGGCTGGAATTTTTGCCACAGCCTATATCAGATGCCATGCTGCACATGGTAATGGCGAATGTGCAGGAGTACGTGATGGCACACAGTCCGCAGTATACACAATCTCGAGCAGAATCCACTACTGGGTCACTCTACAACCAGGTAAAACCCAACATTCCCTATCATGCCTTTAAAATGTTTTGCGAGGAGAAGGATGAGATTGATGGGTATTTACAGGATTTTGAGAGACTGTGTGATTTACATGACTTGGAACGGACAGTATGGGTCCCATTGCTAGCAGGCAAGCTGGCAGGTCGGGCAGCAGAAGCATATCGCGCTGTACCCAGTGAGGACAGCAAGGATTATGATAAAGTGAAGCAAGCGATATTAGAGAGATACGCCATTACTCCAGAGGCATACCGGCGCAAGTTTAGAAACCTGCGCAAACCAGAGAAGGATTCACATGCTGAATGGGCACACAAGCTGGACCAAGCTTCCCAAGGGTGGATACAAGCCAGCCAAGCCACTACTATGGAGGAATTGAGACAGTTAATGCTGTTGGAGCAATTCTTCAACGGTTTGTCCCCAGAGGCACAAGAATGGGTGCGAGACAGGAAACCTCTCACCCTAACCGAAGCGGCTCGATTAGCGGATCAGCATTTTGATGCAAGGAGACATCATGGGCCCCTAACCAAGAGTTATCCTCGACCCGCGGGACCACCCAGTACTCTACCACCCCCCGGTCTCACAGCCTCCCCTTTTCGTCAATCCCAAGGGACTTTACCACCACCCTCCAGATATAACGGACGTGCCAACATCCAATGCCACACCTGCAAACAGTGGGGACATATGGCACGCGAGTGCACCCAAAACCGGGGCAGACCCGCCTGGAACCAAGGCCAACCAAACCCGGCACCAAGGGCTGCTGCCCATCATTATCAACGGGAGCCGGCCACTCAAGAGATGTTGAGCATTCCAGCAGAAGAACCCCTGGGAATCTTGCATGAGGTGATGACAGTCCGAGCCACGGATAACCGGCAGCATCATCGACAGCCAGTGACCTTGGAGGGGAAAGAAGTCCAGGGACTTCGGGATTCAGGAGCTACTTTAACCTTGATAGCACCCCATTTGGTCCCTGACTCGGCACACACTGGCGGATCAGTGGCAGTACGAGTGGCAGGGGGAGCAGTGTACCGACTACCCATTGCCAAAGTACATTTGGATTGGGGTGTGGGAGGGGGGACGGTAGAAGTGGGCCTCATGCAAAATTTACCAGCAGATGTTATGCTGGGAAATGACTTGGGCCAGATGACCTCTGCTTTTGTACCCCAGGCCCCATACCAGGAAGCCCATCCAGTGACCACACGGCAACAGGCTCGCACCACGGTTCCACCGACACACTCTGAAGCTCCGGTAAGAGACCATGACCCCCACACGACACGTATGTCCTGGGATACCCCGACTAAGTTTGAGGCCGAGGTGAGGTCAGACCCCACGCTACAGGTATACAGGGACAGGGTACACGCTGACCAGGCTGGGCTAGAGGGGGAGCGGTACACCTGGGAGAAAGGGCTACTTTACCGCATTGCTGAAAGAGGAGTGGGAGGGTCGGCCACAGTAATGACTAAACAGTTAGTGGTTCCCCAGAAGTATAGGCAAGAACTGCTTCGGATTGCCCACGACATTCCCCTGTCTGGGCATCTGGGGATGACACGTACCCGATACAGGTTGACCCACGCTTTCTTCTGGCCAGGGATCTCCAAGGATGTGAGGCAATACTGCACCTCCTGTGACATTTGCCAGCGAGTAGGCAAGCGAGGTGACCGCCACAAAGCCAAGTTATGTCCTCTTCCCATTATTGAAGAACCCTTCAGTAGGGTGGCCGTAGATATAGTGGGGCCCTTACCAAAACCCAGTCCCTCCGGGAAAAGATATATTTTAACTGTAGTAGACTATGCCACCCGGTACCCCGAGGCTATAGCCCTCACCAACATTCATGCCGAAACTGTGGCAGAGGCCTTAATGAAAATATTTTCCAGGGTGGGGTTTCCCCAAGAAATCATATCCGATAGAGGCACCCAGTTCACCGCCGAGGTAACCCAACAACTATGGAAGATATGTGGCATTAAGCCAATAGTAAATTCGGCGTACCACCCCCAGTCCAATGGTCTATGCGAAAGGTTTAATGGTACACTGAAGCAGATGCTCCGTACATTTGGAGAGGCTCATAAAGACTGGGAGCGCTTTCTACCCCATCTGCTCTTCGCTTATAGAGAGGTACCCCAAGAGTCAACAGGGTTTTCCCCTTTTGAATTACTGTTTGGGAGAAGGGTGCGAGGGCCACTAGACCTAATTAGAGAGCATTGGGAGGGGGAGAGTAGCCCAGACGGAACCCCTATTGTATCCTACGTACTGGAGTTCAGGGACCGTCTGGAGGCGCTAACACAGGCTGTGCGCACCAACCTCCGGGCGGCCCAACAACGTCAGCGCCGCTGGTACGATAGGGGAGCCAGAGACCGCAGCTTTCAGGTGGGACAAAAGGTTTTGATTTTAAAACCGGTCCGCACAGACAAGCTGCAGGCCATCTGGCAAGGCCCATACCAGGTGGTGGAACAGAGATGTGATACCACCTATGTGATTGGCCCCTGCTCAGGGGTAGGGGAGAGACGCATGTTCCACGTGAATATGCTCAAACCATACCATGAGAGGATAGAGGACGTGGCCGCCATATGCGCTTCCGCCTCGGAGGATCAGGAGAATCTGCCACTACCTGACCTCTTAGAACAGGAGGGACAGACGGAGCCCTCCAAGGGGGTTCAGCTGGGGGAGCGGCTAAGCCCTCAGGAGCGTGCCCAGGTACAAGAGCTGATTGTAGCTAAAGGGGCTACCTTCTCCAATTTACCTGGGTACACCCCGCTGGCCACTCACCGAGTCGAGACCCCGGGACAGCTACCTATGCGGCAAACCCCATATCGTGTCCCTGAAGCAGTCAGGACGCATATGAAGACTGAGATTGACGAGATGTTGCAGCTAGGGGTTATCGAACCTTCTGATAGCCCCTGGGCATCGCCAGTAGTGCTGGTACCAAAGAAGGATGGCACGACACGTTTCTGTGTCGACTACCGGAGGCTAAATGACAAAACGGTGTCTGATGCCTATCCGATGCCCCGGATAGACGAGCTGCTGGATAAGATGGCACGGGGCCGGTATCTCACTACCATAGACTTATGTAAGGGATACTGGCAGATTCCACTGGCCGAGGAGGCCATCCCCAAGTCGGCGTTTGTCACCCCGTTTGGCCTGTATCAATTTCGGGTCATGCCATTCGGGATGAAGAACGCTCCGGCAACTTTTCAGCGGATGGTCGATCGGTTATTGGACGGATTCCAGGAATACGCATGTGCCTATTTAGACGACATCGCCATATTTAGCCAGACCTGGGCAGAGCACCTACAACACATAGGGGCCATTCTAGATCGTATTGGAGAGGCAGGGTTAACACTGAAACCCAGCAAGTGTCATATAGGGATGGCTGAAGTGCAGTACTTGGGCCACTGGGTGGGGAGCGGGCGACAGAAACCCGAACCAGCTAAAGTTGAAGCCATAGCTAAATGGCCCACCCCCAGGACGAAAACCCAAGTGCTAGCGTTTCTAGGTACTGCGGGGTACTATAGAAAATTCGTACCCAATTATAGTGCCCTGGCCAAACCCTTGACTGACTTGACACGCAAGAACCTGCCCCGACAGGTTGTCTGGGCCCCAGAGTGTGATCAGGCATTCCAACAACTAAAGACTGCTCTAACTAATGCCCCTGTACTTGCTGCTCCTGATCCAACTAAAAGATTCCTTGTCCATACGGACGCTTCAATGTTTGGATTGGGAGCAGTGCTGAGCCAAGTGGGAGCCGATGGCGGAGAACACCCCGTAGCTTACCTGAGCCGAAAGTTATTGCCACGAGAAGTAAGCTACGCCGCCATTGAGAAGGAATGCCTGGCCGTGGTGTGGGCCCTCAAAAAGTTGCAGCCGTATTTGTATGGACAACCTTTTTCGCTACTCACAGATCACAACCCGTTGGTGTGGCTAAACCGTGTGGCGGGAGACAATGCCCGGCTGCTGCGCTGGAGTTTGGCGCTGCAGCCGTTTGACTTTACAATCCACTACCGACCAGGGAAGCAAAACGGTAATGCCGACGGGTTATCTAGACAAATTGAACTTGAAAAGTGATCTGTGAAATTACACCCCCGGACATCCCCAAGCCGATCCGTTGGGATCAGACTGTGTATGCCGGCTTGGTTCTGGGGGAGCATTGTGGCAAACCTAGCCACTTCTGGAACGCTGGACGTTACATGTCAAAAGGTTGTCTGTATTATATGCTATGTATTCTGCTGGGTCTTATGTGGGCATAGTAATTCATATGCTGGCAGCCGTAAGCCACTAGCATTCAGTACTTAGTTTAATGTTGCCCAATCAGTGTTCGGCAGTTTTAAACCGAACTCCCACAACACATAACCCCAGACCCCAGCTATCAACCGACTTTTCCCTTGTGCAGCAATGCCTGATGGGAGAATTATCCAAACTGTTAAGTTCCCCATCTGGTCCTCCCTGTATTACCCCTGTTAAATCTATTTGGCTGTTTGGAAACCCCTTGCATGGGGAATTCTATAAATATGGAAGCCTGTGAATAAAAAGTCAGTTGACTCTCAGAGCTGTGTGTCGTCTGGTTACTGAGGGAGATTTGGGACATTGCCTTACTTGTCAATGCTGACTGTGGATTTACCCTGGTTACCAGCGGAGATCGTGGAGTTTAATATTGCTCTCCGCTACATTTACACTTCCAATTTGTCACACTGCCATTTAGCCTATCCTTTGCACCCAGGGTATTAACAAAGGTACTGGGCATTCAGGTAACAGGGTACCTAGATGACCTTCTTCTGAAAGATTCACCTCTCCAACTATCGGCATTCAATTAATTCATGCAAATTTTACGCAAATAATTATTTAGATGCGCAAGGCCTTTTGTTTTGGCAATTAACTGCTCTCCAACCTTCCCTTCACCTAAAACACTTAGGCCTTATTGTAGTCGTCAATTTATACAATATTTCTAACACGCAGCATGTGCATACCAAAAATGACACCCCGAAATAAATTCTCCTACTCCTCCTGAGTATGGCGATACCACATGTGTGAGACTTCCACAGCCTGGCCACATACAGAGGCCGAGCATGGCTGGGTATCGCCAAGTATGGCTGGGTATTGCAGAGCAGGGACGGATGGCTCTCTCCCCCTCTCCTACTGTACCGATCGACATGACATGACGCTGGTGATTGTTCCGTCATTTGACGGAGCGATCACGTAGTAAACAGCCGCCATCGGCAGCCATTTACCGTGATGTGCCGGGTCCAGAGGACATAATGGCTAACTGATTCCTTTTAAAAATTATTAAAAATAGATAAAAATCAATCATATAATGTGCCTGCAGTTTAGTTTCACTTTTAAACTGGTTTCATCTTTCTGTGATGTAAAGAGACACACAGAACAAAAACAAACATACAGGGCAGTGTTTTGTTTTTACACACAGACACACAGTAATGACAGCTTGGGCCACAGTGAAAAGCTGCCATGAGATTTTTCATAAGGAGCCAGACAAGCAGGAAGTGTGGAGATCAGAGCAGAATTACAGCAACTTCAAACCAAAAATGAACAATGAGAACATGAAACCAGGACTGCAGTAGGGTAAAGGAAGCTATTTAGCTAAAAAAAAATCCTTTAGTGATCCTTTAAGTGGTTAAGATCTTCTATAGTTTTGGTACAGTGCCTTGCGAAAGTATTTGGCCCCCTTGAACTTTGCAACCTTTTACCACATTTCAGGCTTCAAACATAAAGATATAAAACTGTAATTTTTTTGTGAAGAATCAACAAGTGGGACACAATTATGAAGTGGAACGAAATTGATTGGATACTTTAAACTTTTTTAACAAATAAAAAACTGAAAAATTGGGCGTGCAAAATTATTCAGCCCCCTTAAGTTAATACTTTGTAGCGCCACCTTTTGCTGCCATTACAGCTGTAAGTCGCTTGGGGTATGTGTCTATCAGTTTTGCACATCGAGAGAGTGACATTTTTGCCCATTCCTCCTTGCAAAACAGCTCAAGCTCAGTGAGGTTGGATGGAGAGCGTTTGAACAGCAGTTTTCAGTTCTTTCCACAGATTCTCGATTGGAATCAGGTCTGGACTTTGACTTGGCCATTCTAACACCTGGATCTGTTTATTTGTGAACCATTCCATTGTAGATTTTGCTTTGTTTTGGATCATTGTCTTGTTGGAAGACAAATCTCCGTCCCAGTCTCGGTTCTTTTGCAGACTCCATCAGGTTTCTTCCAGAATGGTCCTGTATTTGGCTCCATCCATCTTCCCATCAATTTTAACCATCTTCCCTGTCCCTGCTGAAGAAAAGCAGGCCCAAATCATGATGCTGCCACCACCATGTTTGACTGACAGTGGGGATGGTGTGTTCAGGGTGATGAGCTGTGTTGCTTTTACGACAAACATAACGTTTTGCATTGTTGCCAAAAAGTTTGATTTTGGTTTCATCTGACCAGAGCACCTTCTTCCACATGTTTGGTGGTTCTCCCAGGTGGCTTGTGGCAAACTTTAAACGACACTTTTTATGGATATCTTTAAGAAATGGCTTTCTTCTTGTCACTCTTCCATAAAGTGATCATGGGCCTCTTGGCTGCATCTCTAAACAGTCTTCCCCTTGTATGAGCTGAAAGTTTAGAGGGACGGCCAGGTCTTTGTAGATTTGCAGTGGTCTGATACTCCTTCCATTTCAATATTATCGCTTGCACAGTGCTCCTTGGGATGTTTAAAGCTTGGGAAATCTTTTTGTATCCAAATCCGGCTTTAAACTTCTCCACAACAGTATCTCGGACCTGCCTGGTGTGTTCCTTGTTCTTCATGATGCTCTCTTCGCTTTAAACGGACCTCTGAGACTATCACAGTGCAGGTGCATTTATACGGAGACTTGATTACACACAGGTGGATTCTATTTATCATCATTAGTCATTTAGGTCAACATTGGATCATTCAGAGATCCTCACTTAACTTCTGGAGAGAGTTTGCTGCACTGAAAGTAAAGGGGCTGAATAATTTTGCACGCCCAATTTTTCAGTTTTTTATTGGTTAACAAAGTTTGAAATATCCAATACATTTTGTTCCACTTCATGATTGTGTCCCACTTGTTGTTGTTTCTTCACAAAAAAATACAGTTTTATATCTTTATGTTTGAAGCCTAAAAATTGTGGCAAAAGTTGCAAAGTTCAAGGGGGCCGAATACTTTCGCAAGGCACTGTATGTTTCTGCAATACTTTGAGTAGTATGGAAGGATTCATCCGGATTGGACATCCTCTAATAGGCAGACTTGTATAAAAGTGGACCTATGTTCATGATCACATGACCTCTGAAGATGTTGGTGTGCATCATCGAAATCTGCAGTTTTTGAAGCGCAGCTGGAACGCACCACAGCGTTTCCATGCACATGGATTTTTAATCTGTAATTTGCTGTTTTTTGGAATAAAACTGACATACTTCACTGTGGAGTCCCTCCCCCCCCCCCCACTAACCATTGGACCACTCCCTTTAAATCGTTTTTTTTTCCTGGGAATGTGCTTAAACAGTCTGGATTTACTTTGGTGTGTGTGTGTCCTGGAGGTCTGTTAACCAATTGCCGCCCGCCGATGACATATTAACGGCGGCAAAGTGGTTTCAATATCCTGAGTGGATCGCGGCGATCGTTGTTGCAGTCTGTCCAATTACGGCTGATCACGATGTAAACAGGAAAAGCTGGTAATCAGCTTTTCCTCACTCGCGTCTATCAGACGTGAGTAGAGGAGAGACGATCGGCTGCTCCTCTAACAGGGGGGGTTTGTGCTGATATATTATCAGCACAGCCCCCCTGAGGATGCCCACTGGACCACCAGGGAGGTAAAACAAAGTTATGCCCCCCTAGACCACCAGGCATGACACAAATAATGGATGCCAATCAGTAGCGCAATGGGCATCACCGATTGTCAGGCATTCTTTGGCACTGATTGGCATCCATTAGTACAACACATGTTGGTGCCACCAATCAGTGCCCATCCGTCCTGCCCATCAGTGCTGCATATTAGTGCCCATCAGTGCCACCTTATCAGTGCAGTACCATCAGTGAAGGAGAAAATTTACTTATTTACAATGTTTTATAACGGAAACAAAAAAAACTTTTTTTTTCTACATTTTCTGTCTTTTTTTTTTGCAGAAAATAAAAAGCACAGAGGTGATCAAATGCCATCAAAAGAAAGCTCTATTTGTGGGTACAAAATGATTCAAATTTGGTTTGGGTACAGTGCAGTATGACCGCACAATTGTCATTCAAAGTGCAACAGCGCTAAAAGCTAAAAATTTGGTCTGGGCGGGAAGGTGTATAAGTGCCCAGTATGGAAGTGGTTAAACTCTGGGATCAACATTGGGATTGTGCACAACTCCTGCTGGATATACCCATATGTGCTTAATGACTACCTGAAATGGGGGTCATGGAAGTCTGGTGAGTAGGAGGTGTGACAGGTGATGGTGGTGGAAGATATTTCAGTCAAATTTACTTACTGTCCAGCAGGAATTTGAAGATTGTGTCCACTATCTGAAGATTTTGATACACTGTTTGCACTACTGAACTTATTTTGTGTTTGGGCTTTTTATACACAAATTATCAATCATACTATTATGTTGGTGCTCAGTTGAAATCACTTTTGTATGTTTGCACTTTACAACAACAAAGTACCCCTATTTTTTGCCAGGTCCAAGAATCCCCTAGCACTGGCATCAGATGATCTGGTAATTTCCCTAGACCGTATTCCAACATATGTGTTTTGTCATTACAACAAATTGGTCCAGAAGAAACTGGTACCTGGGTATACTACGAGATGACCCCTGGCCTCTGTGACAGGCCAAACCTGCTGTCTCCGGGACCTCTGTTCCAGTCTTCTTCAATCACTAGCTTTAATGGCATGCCCATTGAAGCCAAGGTCTTATGAGACAGAGGGGTCTCTGGGGCTGTCGTTCCTACCTTTACAAAAAAAAAAGCCACTTGCAGAAAAATATATCATTATACCTGGTAATCCTTTGTATGGTATGCACACAGGCACTTCAATCTCAGAAATTAATCTGTATGTTACATTCTGGCCTTAATACAATTGAGACTTGATAAGAATTCCGCCTTAAGTACTCTTAAGGGACACGTTTCAGCTGGTCTACTTTATTTTAAAAACCTCTAGCTTCATTTTGCTTTGTAAAAACTTTTATTATAATGTACTTCTCAGATTAGACCACCCTTACAGTACCATGTGCTTCCTTGGTATCTAAATTTGGTTCTCTTTGCCTTGCAGAAACTATCATTTGAACCCATAAGGCAGTGGTTCTCAACTCCTGTCTTCAGGACTCACTTACAGGCCAGCATTTAAGTATTACTCTGGGGAGATGCAGACTAGAATACGGCAATCACTGAGCAGCAGATAATATCTGTGATGTATTTCAGTTATCTTGCAAACCTGGCCTCTTAGTGGGTCCTGAGGACAGGAGTTAAGAATCACTGCCATAATGAAATTTTCATTGGACGATCTTTTCTGCAAAGTGGCCTTCATAGTGGCTATCAGGTCTGTCAGCCGTGTTTCTTATAAGGAGCCGTTCCTGATCCTTCACAAAAATAATTAGCTGTGTAATCAAGACCTGTTCTCTAACTTCCACTTTAGGCCACTTCCACACTGAGGTGCTTTTAAACTGCCAGTAAAAACACTGAGCTCTTTTGAAAAGCGTTCCATTCAATTTAATGGAGAGGGGAGTTTTTCACAGCCCTGCCAGCACACTGCCCCAGTGTGAAAGCATTTATTGATTTTAATAGAAATAGGTTTTCGTGAGCTTTTTAGGCACTGTTTTTAGCATGAAAGCACCTCTTAGTGAAGACCTAGTCATTTCCTCTGTGTCCTGCTCCAAAGAAATTGCTTGACATTGTCAGAGTTTATCTAAAAATAAATCTAAAAGCCACAGCTTCTATAGGAAAGGTAAATTCTTTGTCTAGGTCATCAAGGCCTTGCATAAAACATCCTGCTTCAAATTCCACTATTGTCAGTTGTGCAAGACAACTCCTCTCAAGAGTTTACACTAAGGCCCCGTACAGACGAGTAAATGTATCTGTTCAAATTGGTTGGACAGACCGATTTGAACAGATCTGTCTGCTGGGGGACGTATTGGTTTGATCGTGTGCACACGATCAAACCAAAATCCCCGCCGGCAGACAGCGCGCTGACGCGCCGCCGGGCACATGCAATTGCTCAGTAACTGAGCGGGGACGTGGAGCTCTGTGTGTAAACACAGAGCTGCACGTCCCTCAGGGTCAGACATCATATGAGTGAGAGAGCGCGCGTCTGTCCCGTTGTACATGCAGGGAGCACAAAACACAGAGCTCGGTCACGGTTGTGTCCCTTGTACATAGGGACACAATCGGTCACCTCCCCCAGTCACCCCCCCCCTCCCCCTACAGTTAGAACACTCATAGGACACACATTTAACCCCTTCCCCGCCCCCTAGTGGTTAACCCCTTCACTTCCAGTCACATTTATACAGTAATCATGGCATATTTATAGCATTGTTCACTGTATAAATGTAAATGGTCCCAAAAATGTCACAAAAGTGTCCGCCATAATGTCGCAGTCCCAATAAAAAAATCGCAGATCGCCGCCATTATTAGTAAAAAAAAAAAATGCCATAAACTATCCCCTATTTTGTAAACACTATAAATTTTGCGCAAACCAATCGATAAACGCTATTTTTTTTTTTTTTTTTGCCAAAAATATGTAGAAGAATACGTATCGGCCTAAACTGAGGAAAAAAATATTTTTTTTATATATTTTTGGGGTTATTTATTATAGCAAAAAGTAAAAAATATTGAATTTTTTTCAAAATTGACGCTCTATTTTTGTTTATAGCGCAAAAAATAAAAACCGCAGAGGTGATCAAATACCACCAAAAGAAAGCTCTATTTGTGGGAAAAAAAAGGACGCCAATTTTGTTTGGGAGCCACGTCGCACGACTGCGCAATTGTCAGTTAAAGCGACGCAGTGCCGGAAGTTTAAATTGCGTCTGGGCAGGAAGGGGGTGTAGGTGCACAGTAGGCAAGTGGTTAACGGGAGTTGTAAAGTCAGAAGGTTTTTATCTTTGTGCATTAATTCTGTTTGCAGCAGTCTCCCTTGGCCCCTCTCTGTCCAGCGATGTTCATGAGTCTCAACTGTCTTGGACTCTCCCCCCTAATTGGCTGAGACACAGCAGTGGTGCCATTGGCTCCCACTGCTGTCAAAGTCAGTTAGCCAATCGGGAGAGAGAGTGGTGGGGCCAAACCACAGATCCGTGTCTAAATCGAAACACGAAGCTGCAGCTTGGTTTGGGTGCCACCATAGCAATCTGCTTGCTGTGAAGGCACTCAACAGGAGGAAGGGACCCAAGAAGAGTGGGATCCAGGCTGCTCTGGGCAAATCCATTGCACAGTGCAGGTAAGTATAACATGTTTGTAAAGTTTCTTTGTTATTTTTGTATAAAAAAAAAAATCACTTGAAAACAACCCCAACACTTGTTCACCCCACCAGAATGGTAAGTCTTGGACATTCCGACATCAAGACTCTGTTGATTTTGGCTAAAGACTAGTAATTGTGGACTTTGAAGGCACACAGTATGTATGATAAGAAACTTGATAATTTTATGAAATGTCATAAACAGTTACAAATATAAAATCAAATAAATTAAATCAATAACTGGTCCACACAGGTTATCTCAAACATAATACAATTCTATCCTAAAAGACTCAAAAGAGTATGATCAAAAGTTAACTGTGCGATGTGTAACCAGGCGGAGGGTCCAGAGGAAAAGGAGGGCTGGCTCTACAAGTTTTACGCGTTAAAAACAACGCTTCCTCAGGAGCATAGACATGTCGATCTATTAAAACATATACAAACAAAGAAACAAATTATTTGTATAAGGAAGTATAAGTATTTAATAAGAACTAAAAATACACAATTAATACATCTATATAGATCATATTTACAAATATCACAGTGTAACAAAACAAAGGTAGCATAACCCTAAAGAGCTATGGGGGAGGCAGGTGTATGCCACCATGGTGAGGCATATACATGTATTGCAGATGTAACCAATGATTGGAGACCAGAGGTATTTATTTTAAAAACCTTGTAAAAATTGGATATATACATATTTTGTGTGAGTACTCGCATAGTTAACCGTGTTGAAGGTAGACAACAATCAGTCTTTTTTACCCTAGCATTGGCCATAGTTTGAAAACCATTAGCCAGTTAGGGGGGTATTATCTGTGAATAACAGTAACATCATAAAGTCTCTGTTGCCCAGCTTTGCAAGGCCGCCACCTGGTCTTCAGTTCATACCTACTACAAATTTTACCAGTTGAATGTCTAATGCCACGTACACACGATCATTTTTTGCGATGAAAAAAAACGACGTTTTCTGTGAAGTAAAAAAACAACGTTTTTGAAACGTCACTTTTCAAAGACAATTTTGCATACACACCATCGTTTTTTCACAAAAAGCGAGGTTACGTTCACCACTCTTTTCCATTGAAGCTCGCTTCATAACTAGCTTCTGGGCATGCGCGGGTTGAAAAACGTCGTTTTGAACGACGTTTTTGCTACACACGGTGACTTTTTGTGAAACAAAAAACGACGTTTTGAAAAACGACACAAAAAATTCAAGCATGTTGGAATTTTTTTTTGGTTGTTTTTTTGAAGACAAAAAACGACGTTTTGCCCACACACGATCAATTTAAATGACGTTTTAAAAAACGTCTTTTTTCATCGCAAAAACGACCGTGTGTACGCGGCATAAGTTATTGTGACTGCAAGGTTCTTGGAGCAGCACTACGATTTAGGTCTGTTTGCCTTGCTGTTGCCCACCTTTCTTATTTATTGGGGATATCCCAGGGTCTTATGAATATCCAGCCTTTGTCCTGTCCTGTAGGGTACAACTAAGATGGAATATATTTTGATTTCTCTGCAAATTTAATATTCTGGAGTACAGGACAGAGGCCCCCTCTGCATTGCTTTTTTTTTTTTTTAACTGAGGTCTCACGAAGTGTGTCAACCAAAGCGATGCCAGTCTTTAATCACCTGAAGGTACCAGCCTTTAACCCTGGGTCTATGAATATCAACCTATATCCTGTACTGGATTCCAGGATATGAAAGTAAATGACTAAATCCCATGCTTTTCACTCCAAGTGTTGTTGTTTTTCAATCAGGACTCTTATCTACATCGCAGCTTGAACTCACCTTGTCCATTGCTGCTATTTGTGCAGCCATTCTCAGCTTGACTTTTGGAGTGCAGCTTGCAGACCCCAGTGGACTGGATGTTGCAGTGATAGCCTGTATATGTCAATGTAAGTAGCAGTACAACCTATGATATGTTGGGGAACCCTAAACAGAACCTAAGAAATCTGATCACTGGAATCTGCTGGGGTTAGGGTATACTGTTGGATTTTATTTCACTGTGTTATTTCCTCATCAAACGTTCAGGAGTTAGAAGCAGACATGACTATCCACTATATTTCTGCCCAAAAATCTGATGAATACTGGATTAAACATGCCCACTGAAAACCTGTTTCTGCACAACGATGAAACCGGTTTTGCAGCTATGCACAACAATTAGTGCCACTTTTCATTGATATGTCCCACCTGTGTCTTAGTTTTGTATGTGTATGCTTTGTTCAGACCTTACACATGTATATGAATATAAAGTTTGTGGACAAAAATAATCATCGATTCCAAGCACCTCATCCCATGTAATACAAAAATGAGCAAGGGAAGGAAGGGTACCAAAGGACCCCAGGGACTTTTAAAATGGTGCTAGTAGAAATATAATAGACCATGAAGGAATATAGAAAAATAGAAAATAATTTTATTTTTAACAAATAATAAATATATAAAACCATCAATGAGATGAAAAGTAGAAGATCTCCAAATGTATACAAGGAAGACCAATTTTAGTATTGACTTTTGTACTTGCTCTACATGTTTCACTCTATGGAGAGCTTGCTCAGGAGCTTTTGGACAGGCAATACTAAACATTAAAGAAAACAAATTATGTAAATTAAATACAATAAGCAACAATATAAATGCAGGAGATGCCTGTATAATATTATATTTAGTTATATAAAGAATACAAATAAACATAATTTAAATTAATACAAAATTTGTTCATATACATATACACTACAATTGGTGCCGGCACAACTTACCACAGATAAAGAGAGTTCCTTTATACGAAAAAAAAAGGAGAATGGAGAAAGTAGGAAACAACACAGAGATAGCTGGTGAATGGTGGAAACAAAAAATTCCAGGGGTGCCGACAGACTAGATCAGGGCCATAGTGTATCAAAAAGCCTAATAAAGGAATATATATATATATATATATATATATATATATATATATATATATATATATAAATCAATTGATTTAGGCACATAAGGCCAATACTAAATATTGAATTGAATGCCAAATGGTAAACATTTAAATATAAATACCTGGCTTGTCATATAGTTCAATAGAACCAATGAATTTAACCAAAAGGATAACCTTTAGATAAAGAAAACTGGGGAAGGTTGCCCAGAACTATTTGTTCAGATGCGTATTCTCCACAACAGTAGAAGGTCTAATAAGGATACATCAGGCTGATATCTAGTAACAAAATATAGGAAAAATAATATTTTCCATATTAGGATCAGAGAGACCTGTTATATAAAGTTGTTGGAGAAGAGTGGGTAACGAAACGTCCCAAAAAGATATAGGTTACCTGTAGGCAGGCCCGGACTGGCCATAGGGCATACCGGGCAAATGCCCGGTGGGCCGCGGCGGCCCACGGGCCGTTTGTGGCCCGCGAACGGCCCTCGCGGGCCGGGCGACGATTGTGGCATGCGAACGGCCCCCGGCGGCTATTGAGCCTTGCTGTGCCCATCAAATGCAGCCACTGGGCCCATCAAATGCTGCTACTGGGCCATTAATTGTCATCACTGTGCCATGCCATCAAACGCAGCCACTGTGCCATCAATTGTCACCACTGTGCAATGCCATCAAACGCCGACACTGTGCCATCAATTGTCACCACTGTGCCATGCCATCAAAGTGTCCATTTTTTAAAAGTCAGCAGCTGCAGTATTTGTAGCTGCTGGCTTTAAAAAAAAAAAAAAAAAAAAACGGGTGGACCAGTGGCTGCCATCAAACGCAGCCACTGTGCCACCAATTGTCACCACTGTGCCATGCTATCAAACACAGCCACAGTGCCATCACTTGTCACCACTGTGCCATGCCAACAAACGCAGCCACTGTGCCATCAATTGTCACCACTGTGCCATGCCATCACACGCAGCCACTGTGCCATCAATTGTCACCACTGTGCCATGCCATCAAATGCAGCCACTGTGCCACGCCATCAAACGCAGCCACTGTGCCATCAATTGTCCCCACTGTGCCATGCCATCAAACGGAGCCACTGTGCCCTTTAACCACTTGCCCACCGGGCCTGTTTTTCAGATTCGGTGTTTACGAGACTAAAACTGTTTTTTTTGCTAGAAAATTACTTAAACCCCCCAAACATTATATATATTTTTTTCTAACACCCTAGAGAATAAAATGGCAGTCATTGCAATACTTTTTGTCACACCGTATTTGCGCAGCGGTCTTACAAGCGCACTTTTTTTTGGAAAAAAAACACTTTTTTGAATAAAAAAAATAAGACAACAATAAATTTGGTCCAATTTTTTTATATATTGTGATAGATAATGTTACGCCGAGTAAAATGATTCCCAACATGTCACACTTAAAAATTGCGCCCGCTCGTGGCATGGCGTTAAACTTTTACCCTTAAAAATCTCGATAGGCAACATTTAAAAAATTCTACAGGTTGCATTTTTTGAGATACAGAGGAGGTCTAGGGCTAGAATTATTGCTCTCGCTCTAACGAACGCGGCGATACCTCACTTGTGTGGTTTGAACACCGTTTTCATATGCGGGCGCTACTCGCGTATGCGTTCGCTTCTGTGCGCGAGCTCGTCGGGACGGGGCGTTTTACATTTTTTTTTTTGTTTTCTTATTTATTTTTAATTAGTTTATAATTTTATACATCGAAATAAATTAAAAAAAAAAATTATCACTTTTATTCCTATTACAAGGAATGTAAACATCCCTTGTAATAGAAAAAAGCATGACAGGTCCTCTTAAATATGAGATCTGGGGTCAAAAAGACCTCAGATCTCATATTTAGGCTTAAATGCAAAAAAAGAAAAAAAAAAAAAAAATGTAATTTTTCAAATCTCAGAAAAAAAAAATGTTTCTTTAAGACGCTGGGCGGGACTGACGTTTTGACGTCACTTCCGCCCAGCAGAGCTGTGGGGGACGGGTGGGGGCGATTTTTCCTTCACTCGTATCCCAACACAGCCAGCAAGAGGACCTGATCGCCTCTGCCGTTACCGACGGCTCCGGTAAGCGGCGGAGGGCGCGGGAGAGCGGCGGGAGGGGGCCCTCTCCCGCCACCGATAACGGCGATCTTGCGGCGAATCCGCCGCTGGGACCGCCATTATCGTGTACAGCACTGCCCACGGAAAAGATGGATATCTCGGTTGTGGCAGCAGCTGCTGCCGTTACCGAGATATCCATCTTTAAAATCATGACGTATTTTTACTATGACACCGTGGGCAAGTGGTTAATTGTCGCCACTGTGCCAATTGATGCCACTGTGCCCATTGTTGCCACTGAGCCAGAGGGAGCGGCTCTCCGGCGCCCTCTATAGATGCACTGCCACTGTCTATCTATCTATCTTCTTTCTTTCTATCTTTATCTATCTTCCTTCCTTCCCTTCTTTCTTTATATCTGTATCTATCTTTCTTTATCTATCTTCCTTCCTTCCCTTCTTTCTTTCTATCTTTATTTATCTTTCTTTCTTTATAAATCTTCCTTCCTATCTATCTATCTATCTATCTGTATCTATCTTTCTTTATCTATCTTCCTTCCTTCCCTTCTTTCTTTCTATCTTTATTTATCTTTCTTTCTTTATAAACCTTCCTTCCTATCTATCTAGCTATCTTCCTTCCTTCTCTTTTTTTTCTATCTTTATCCATCTTCCTTCCTTACTATCTTCTATCTCTATCTATCTATCTATCTATCTATCTATCTATCTATCTATCTATCTATCTATCTATCTCTATCTTTCTTTATCTATCTTCCTTCCTTCCCTTCTTTCTTTCTATCTTTATTTATCTTTCTTTCTTTATAAACCTTCCTTCCTATCTATCTAGCTATCTTCCTTCCTTCTCTTTTTTTTCTATCTTTATCCATCTTCCTTCCTTACTATCTTCTATCTTCTATCTCTATCTATCTATCTATCTATCTATCTATCTATCTATCTATGTTCCTTCCTTTCTTTTTGTATCTATCTTCCTTCCTTCCCTTCTTTCTTTCTATCTTTATCTTTCTTTCTTTATCTATCTTCCTTCCTTCCCTTCTTTCTTTCTATCTTTATCTATCTTTCTTTCTTTCTTTATAAATCTTCCTTCCTATCTATCTATCTATCTATCTATCTTCCTTCCTTCCCTTCTTTCTATATTTATCTATCTTTATTTCTTTATCGATCTTCCTTCCCTTTTTTCTTTCTATCTTTCTTTATCTATCTTCCCTTCTTGCTTTCTATCTTTATCTATCTTTCTTTCTCTATCTATCTATCTTCCTTCCCTTCTCTTTCTTTCTATATTATGCATTCTTTCTTTATCCATCTTCCTTCCTTTCTACCAGGTCATTCAGCTACTACTATAGCACTTCCGAATGGATGTATCCACAAACCGGCCTTCTCGGTGACCTGCCAATCGGTTGGTATTGTATATCTTATGCAATGTGATTGTGGAGCCTTTTATGTGGGGGAAAACTAAGCGCCCCGTTTTCCATCGGATACGTGACCATGTTGCTCTTATTTCAAAAAAGAAAATGGAGACCCCTATCAGTCGCCATTTTGGTATCTATCATCAATCATCTATCATCAATTTAATGGTCGCATGATGAAATTCTTAGCTCTTGAATATATTCCGCCAGGGGATGCGGCAGCGACTTTCAATGCGGCAGCGACTTTCATTGCGGCGGCGGCGGGGGGGATGGGACAAGTATTCTATTCAGGCATCGGGGGGATTTGCGGGAGTACAAAGACTCCCGCAAATACTCGGTATCGGTCCCGATACTGATATCGGTATCGGGACAACCCTAGTCATCACACCAATGGGGGTGACCGACTCACGCCCACGTACAGACCAATTGGACAAGGCCTGTAAGCACAGCGCTGAGGCGGACCATCGCCATATTAGTTACTGGAAAAATCACCATATTCTGGATAAGAAAATAGGTGCACAGGGAGCATGGAAAAACAGTGCTTAAAAAAAGGCCAAACAAAAACACAGAAAGGGAAAAGGGGGACACCGGATGGTCAATAAAATGGGGACTGAAATGAGCAAATTTGGGATAGGTTAACCTATTTACTACATGTAGTCCCCACATGTCCATACAGTCCCGTCTGGTCAATCAGGAACCACCAAGAATAGGACCCAAAAAGCAACGGTCTGTGAGAAATAGTCAATTAAATTTACAGACTTGTAGAGATAAATGTAAACACAAATAGAACTTATTATTATTTAAATTGTTACTGGTCAATTTTAACCATTTGTAGAGTGATTGGAAGGCAACCCTCAGTTCAAAGGTGCCCTATATTTTTAAGAAACAGGGTAAATGGTTTTAAGAAAAAAGAAAAAGAAAAAACTGTGCCAATGTTGTGCACTAATGAATACATTTTGTTACATAGACCAACTAAGTCAATTTAACAAATGATGCACATCATAATACAAATTTAATATGTTCAGTCTATCAAGGATAACAACATAAAGACAACATATGGAAAGTTAGAAAGAAAAGGGACAAAAAACAGACTAGGCTAGAATGAAAATAATATTAAAATGATATTGTAATAAATTATAAAAAAGTTTGAAGCTAAATGCTTCATTTAGACCTGGAGGGACCAATGTGGATAAACAATGTATCCACTTGGCCTCTTCTTGGAGTAGTGTCTTGTCATAATCCCCCCCTTTTTTAACCTGGCGGAATATATTCAAGAGCTAAGAATTTCATCATGCGACCATTAAATTGATGATAGATACCAAAATGGCGACTGATAGGGGTCTCCATTTTCTTTTTTGAAATAAGAGCAACATGGTCGCGTATCCGATGGAAAAATGGGCGCTTAGTTTTCCCCCACATAAAAGGCTCCACAATCACATTGCATAAGATATACAATACCAACCGATTGGCAGGTCACCGAGAAGGCCGGTTTGTGGATACATCCATTCGGAAGTGCTATAGTAGTAGCTGAATGGACGGGACAACTATGACATGGTCTGGTCTTCCTTGGTCCATTCAAAGATGGAGTTTTATGACAATAATGGCTGTGAACCAAACGATCCCGAAGGGAACGTGATTTTTTTAAAGGAATTTGGGGATACTTTTGGATGTATTTGGATACCGTATTGTCGCTCATTAAAAGGCATGAGTATTTTTGTAGAATCTAACGAATTTTGTAATGATGACCCAAAAAACGAGTGATCAAACTTATACCAGGATCCTTTTTAGATGATTTGGGATCATGAAGAAGGGATCTGCAATTTTGTTGTTTAGCTAGCAGATAAGCTTTTTTCAAACTTTTGTTGCTGTAGCCTCGTTCCTGAAATCGCATTTGCAGATTTTTAGCTTCATGTTCAAAATCAGATTCATCGCTGCAATTGCGGCGAAGTCCGAGAAATTGTCCGCATGGTATATTTGAAATAAGGGATTTTGGATGCAAACTTGAGGCATGCAGAAGAGAATTGCCCGCTAGGGGTTTACGAAATAGAGATGAATCAATAGTACCATCATCATTGATCAGAATTTGAACATCCAGAAAGGTCAGACGTGTCTGACTCATTTCAAAAGTGAATTTTTAAATTGTAATCATTGACCTTTAAACTGTCCAAAAAGGCCAAATGATCTGTGTGGGAACCTGTCCAAATAAAAAAGATATCGTCGATAAATCTGCGCCATAAAAGGTAGCTGCATGTTATCTTAAAGGAGGAGGTTTCGCTCCCACCCCCCCAGATACAGGTTAGCATAAGAGGGGGCACATTTGGTCCCCATAGCTACACCCTGTACCTGGAGGAAGTAGGAGCCGCCAAACAAAAAAATATTGTTGGACAAAATGAAATCCAAAAGCTTCAAGATGAATTTGTTATAGGAAGGGGAGGCCTCACTGCTTTCTGAAATGAAACCCTCTACAACTCGTATCTCCATCTGGTGGGGGATGGAGTTGGAGGGCCTCAACGTCCAAAGCAATCATCCAAGACCCCTCGGGGATGCTGATTCCATCTAGAGTTTTTAGAAGGTCGGTTGTGTCTTGTATGTAAGACACCAGACCTTCAACATGGGATTACTATAGTATATAATGTGCATCAGTGATCAAAATAATATTAATAAAATACAATGATTATATACACAAATATACAGTATCTCGCAAAAGTGAATACACCCCTCACATTTTTGTAAATATTTTATTATATCTTTTCATGTGAAAACATTGAAGAAATGACACTTTGCTACAATGTAAAGTAGTGAGTGTACAGCTTGTATAACAGTGTATATTTGCAGTGTAAATTTGCTGTCCCCTCAAAATAACTCAACGCATTAATGTCTAAACTGCTGGCAACAAAATTAAGTACACCCCTAGTTGAAAATGTCCAAATTGGGCCCAATTAGCCATTTTCCCTCCCTGGTGTCATGTGACTCATTAGCGTTACAATGTTCAGGTCTAAATGGGGAGCATGTGTGTTAAATTTGTTGTTATCGCTCTCACGCTCTCATATTGGTCACTGGAAGTCCAACATGGCACCTCATGGCAAAAAACTCTCTGACTCTCTAAGGATCTGAAAAAATGAATTGTTGTTCTACATAAAGATTGCCTAGGCTATAAGAAGATTGCCAAGACTCTGAAACTGAGCTGCAGCACTGTGGCTAAGATCATACAGCGGTTTAACAGGACAGGTTACACTCAGAACAGGCCTCGCCATGGTTGACCAAAGAAGTTGATGCACATGCTCAGCATCATATTCAGAGGTTGTCTCTGGGAAATAGATATATGAGTGCTGTCAGCATTGCTGCAGAGGTTGAAGGGGTGGGGGGTCAGGCTGTCAGTGCTCAGATCATACGCCACACACTGCATCAAATTTTTCTGCATGGCTTTCATCCCAGAAGGAAGCTACTTCTAAAGATGATCCACAAGAAATTCCTGCAAACAGTTTGCTGACGACAAGCAGACTAAGGACATGGATTACTGGAACCATATCCTAGCGTCTGATGAGACCAAGATAAACTTATTTGGTTCAGATGGTGTCAAGAGTATGTGGCAGCAACCAGATAAGGAGTACAAAGACAAGTGTGTCTTACCTACAGTCAAGCACGGTGGTGGGATTGTCATGGTCTGGGGCTACATGAGTGCTGCTGGCACTGGGGAGGTACAGTTCAGTGAGGGAACAATGAATGCCAACATGTACTGTAACATACTGAAGCAGAGCATGAACCCCTGCTTTTTGGAGACTGGGCCGTAGCGCAGTATTCCAACATGATAAAGACCCAAAACACACCTCCAAGACGACCACTGCCTTGCTAAAGAAGCTGAGGGTAAAGGCATTGGACTGGCCAAGCATGTCTCCAGACCTAAACCCTATTGAGCATCTGTGGAGCATCCTCAAACGAAGGGTGGAGGAGCACAAGGTCTCTAACATCCACCAGCTCCATGATGTTGTCATGGAGGAGTGAAGAGGACTCCAGTAGCAACCTTAGCAATGCAACTGCTTGCATTGTTACTTCGTAGCATTGTCCTATATGGGGTAATTCCCTTCTCCAGGAGTTTCTAAATGTTCTATGAGGGCAAAATTAAGGATTTTGTTATAATACAGGAGGTGTTTGGGGTTTCTCCAAAATCCCTTTTCTTTTTTTTTACCTTCAGCTGTGTCATGCGGTTAATGCTCAATTTCAATCCCTTATGGTCAAGCTCCGCCAAACAAAAAAAAATATTATCCTCTGATGAGACAAAATCAATCTCCTGCTATTATTCGGAACTTCTTAGTATTAAATGAAAGTAGTACTATAGGCAAAACTTTTTTTTCATTCTGGATAGAGCAAGGGAGCGTTATAATCCCGCCCCCCTCAGATTTTTTTTCGCCATTGGTGTCCCATTGTAGAGATTTCCCTGCACATCCTGTTCCATACCCAAACAGACAAAATCCCTGAAAATTAAGGGAATTCCTTGGGAATTCCCAGGTAACCAGATCTAGTGTCCCTCTTGGAAGATTTCCACACTATTACTTTTCTGGGGACAACCCATATTGCCTCTGTAATGATCAACACCGTTTATGACCTTCCATCCTACCACGACAAGCTTATCCGACACACTCCGACAATACTACATACACGATCCATATCAATTCCCATAATCAAGACGAGACTACTGCTCTGTACTTGCTTCTAAAGATATGAACACTTTAATGGTTTCTTCTCAACTTTTTTATACAGTACAGGTAATCACAGGACAATGCAGTCCCCACCCCCCTATTCACACACTGAGGCTTATTATCTAATTGTAGCTAGACATGTCGGCACCGCATCATCAATAGACTTAACTCAGAGAGAATGACATTCCTGTAGATAATGACATCAAAACAAAATACTGTCACACAATGATTTTCCCTTTTGAATAATACACAATCACAGATAATCTTCACACACAGAAAGGGAACCTCAATCACATTATCTAGACAGACGTACTGTCTCTGAAAGGGAAGGTTCTTACCTTTGAGTATCAATACATTCCTAAACATAATTGACATGCTAATTCAATACATCTAAATGGAAAGGTCTTCCAGGAGCCGATGTAATTAGCACCTTTTCAACAGAATGAAATGTCTTTCACAAGCCGGGTCACTTAGCATTTTAACAGCAGATGTCTTTGCATTGAATAAGCTTGTAATGTCACTCTCCTGTGTAACAGATGTCAAGTAGGAACACCTTAATATATTCCAGTCCTGCAATATGAATTATTATGTCCCATTTCATGTAATATATGAACCATGATCCCATTAGCCACCCTACGCCTACAAGGGCACAGGGTGGACTTCGACCCAGGAATTATTAGTGTCCCTGGCACAGGAGTATCTCTCATCCTTCCTAAGTCTCTGATTGTCACGGTTCATTCCGTTACAGCCTCAGTCATATCATCCAAAGATAATCTTGTACAACTTAACCACTTCCGGAAGGTTTACCCCCTTTCATGACCAGGCCATTTTTTTGCCATATGGCACTGGGTTACTTTAACTAACAATTGCGTGGTATGCAAATAAAGTTTATGTCCTTTTTTTTCCACACAAATAGAGCTTTATTTTAGTGGTATTTGATGACCTCTGCAATTTTTTTTGTGCTATAAACAAAATTCTATAAAACACATTAGAAAATTGTAAAAAAAATATCAAATGTCTTCATCAAAAACAATAGGCATATATTGATGGTTTCCGCAAAAGTTATAGTCTACAAACTATGGGGATATTTTTATAAAATTGTTATTTATTTATTTTCTACTAATCGGACACTACTAATCATTTTTGGGGGACCAATGACACCAATACAGTGATCAGTGCTTAAAAAAATATGCATGGTCACTGTACCAATGACAGCAGGGAAGGGGATAACAGTGTCGATCAAAGGGTTAAATGTGTCCCTAGGGAGTGCTTTCTAACGGTGTGGGGGATGCTTTAACTGTTGGAAGACAGAGATCCATGTTTCCACTTAGCGGAAACACAAGATCTCTTGTCTTTCATTGTCACAGAATGGCGATCTGCCTTATTTAAATAGGCAGACTGCTGTTCTACCTCTCTCGGGAAGGATCAGAGGGTGCTGATTTGGCAGACCCAGGAAAAGTGAAAACACGTACAGGCATGTGCCCCACAGTATATGTACGTGGGTCGGTCGGCAAGTGGTTAAATTGTACCTTCAAACCTATTATACACTAAACTTAATCTTTAACTCCACTCTGTTTTTGACTCTGTAGCCAAGAAGCAGATTTCTGCCCTGTGGCATGTTCTCAGATACAATCGTTTTGGTCACAAGTATGCAAATTTCTTGAAATGGCCTTAGGTCTCCAGAATGTCTAATGTCCTAAGATTTGCCTATTAGGGTTAATGGAGGATCTACTTGTGGGTTCTCATACCAAAAAACTGCTACACATATTATATTTCTATGCAAATAAAATGATTCTGGTCATCTGGGGAGATACATCCTGCCGACCCTCTCAGCATTGAAGAATCTAATTAACACTGCTCTTTGACTATAAAAGGTTACCTATACTACTAGGGGCTCCCCAAAAACTATCTCATAAAAAATGGGGTTCCTAGACTAAATCACTCCTTACTGTTGGACCCACCTGGGGGGTTCCCTGTAGACCACAGTTTTATACATATATATATATATATATATATATATATATATATATATATATAAAAGAAGATATGCCAGATATTTCCCCTCTAAAAGGTCCTTACAACCTAATACCCTGCATTATGACACTAGTCTGGGTAGTTTGCTAGCAGTTGTATGCGTTTTCTTCCAGATGGGAGAACAACTGTGCTTAGTGCAGTTTAACCCCTTAGGGGCCGCCGCATGTACATTTACGTCGGCAGAATGGCACAGGCAGGCACATCAACGTGTATATATACGTTACTGCCTTGACGTGTGTCAGGGGTCCGATCGGGCCCCCCCCGGTACATGCGGCGGTCCCCATGGCTGTATGCACGCGCTCCCCTGCTCTGCACTTCCTCCTTCTGTGTAAACACAGGAAGGGGGAAGTGATGTGATCTCTGCTCTCTGCGTTTTTTTCAACCGCCGCTGAGGAGAGATCACATCGCACAGTAAGTCTGCACAACACTACACTGACACCAGTACACGCAGGCACACTTAACCCCTTGCGATCCCCCCCCTCCCCCTGTCAGAGTGTCACTGAATGCAGTAATCATATATGTATGATTACTGTATTTAGTGTCAGTGTGACAGTCAGTTAGTGTTAGGTTCAGGGTAGCCCCCGTACCCCCCTATAAAAGTTTTAACCCCTTGATCACCGCCCTAGTTAACCCTTTCACTCCCTGTTGCCAGCGTCACTAAGCGATCATTTTTCTGATCGCTGTATTAGTGTCGCTGTTCCCGCTAGGTAGCTATTTTTTTTTTTATTGCGATTTTTTTTTTACTAAAGACATGTGGCTAAATAAATTTTGGCCTAAATGTTTGACTAAAATTTTGTTTATTTGATTTTTCTTATAACAAAAAGTAAAAAATATTGATTTTTTTCCAAAAATGTCGCTCTATTTTTGTATATAGCGCAAAAAATATAAATCGCAGAGGCGATCAAATACCACCAAAAGAAACCCAGATACTCCTTACTAGCACATACAGGGCCAGATTCAGGTAGAAGTTACGCGGCTTATCTGTAGATAAGCCGCATAACTTCTAACCTATGCCGTCGTATCTGTTTTCTGTATTCAGAAAACAAGATACGCCGGGATTGAGTTCAGATACGAGCGGCGTAATTGTATTTCGCCGTCGTATAGGAACTGCAATTTTAAAATGGCCGCTAGGGGCGTTCCCGCTGATTTACGCCGAGAATATGTAAATCAGCGAGATACGCCAATTCACGATCGTTTGCGGGCCCCAATGCAGTGACTTTACGACGTTTCCGTAAGAGATATGCGGCGTAAAGAAAAACATGCCCCCTAGGTGGCGTATCCTATGTTAAGTATGGCCGTCGTTCCCGCGTCGCCATTTGAAAATTTTACGTCGTTTGCGTAAGTCGTCCGTGAATGAGGCTGGACGCCATTTACGTACACGTCGAAAACAATGACGTCCTTGCAACGTCATTTTGCGCAATGCACGTCAGGAAGTTTTTGGGACGGCGCATGCGCAGTACGTTCGGCGCGGGAACGCGCCTAATTTAAATGTTCTACGCCCCCTACCCGGCTCATTTGAATTACGCGGGCTTGCGCCGGGGGTTTTTCGCTACGCCGCAACTTTACAGGTAAGTGCTTTGTGAATCAAGTACTTGCTCTAGTAAGTTGCGGCGGCGTAGTGTAAATGCCTTACTCTACGCCGCCGCAAATGTATGTGAATCTGGCCCACAGTGTATCTGGAAAATATTCAACGCTTCACTTTTTCCACATTTTTTTTTTATGTTACAGCCTTATTGTAAAATAGATAGCGTTTGTTTGAAGTTTTTGCAAATGTTAAACACAAAAAAAAAAAAAAATCCAAAGTACATAAGTATTCACAGCCTTTGCCATGACACTCAAAATTGAGCTCAGGTGCATCTGTTTCCACCGATTATCCTCGAGTTTCTACAAGTTGATTGGAGTCCACCTGTGGTAAATTCAGTTCAGTGGACATGATTTGGAAAGGCACACACCTGTCTATATTCAGACCACTTTCACACTGAGGCACTTTTCAGGCCTTTTAGTGCTAAAAAAATAGCATCTGAAAAGCGCCTCTCATGCCTCCCCTGTATAAAAGCCTGAGTGCTTTTATATTGGGGCGGTTGCGCTTGCAGGACGGGAAAAAAAGTCCTGCAAGCTGCATCTTTTGAGCAATGAATGGGCAGCGCTGCTGAAGTGTCTACAAAGCGATTTGGCAGCGCCGCAACATATGCACCCTTTCTTCGGCCACTAACACAGCTAAAATGATGGTAAAACACTACTAAAACTAGCGGCCCTTTACCGCTTCTGCTCCCCTCCCCCGTTTGAAAGTAGCCTAAGGTTCCACAGTTAACAGTGCATGTCAGAGCATAAACCAAGCCATGAAGTCCAAGGAATTGTCTGTAGATTTCTGAGACAGGATTGTATTGAGGAACAGCCTCCTTCCCTGTCTGTGCCCATTCTCCCGTTAAGGGTATAGTTCTTGCGTCTATACAGCAACTAGTATCCATCCTTCTAACATGTGCATAGTCACCACCTGTTCACATTATATTCTATTCACTCTATCTGCTTGTTTGCCAGTCGGCTATTTGAGCCTCTGCTGTTTTTTGCTTCAGCTGCAAGGTGCCACTACTGTTGACTGTATGTTCAGGCCAGTTAATCCTTCTTGCATATTGGTTCATTAGTGTGGGGCCTCACACCAACCCCCTTCTCTTAGAAATTGTGCTTTTCGAAATCTTGGGTCTCTGACGTTTATAAGTCATGTTCAGCCTACTTCAACTTATTATGTCAAGGCCATCTTTTCCCACATCATCTTCATCACTCACTTGTATCACGTTGCTTTTAACCAAGAAGGACTAGCAATTCTGTTGTCAGACACTCTTCTCAAACATCCATCGCATTGAGTCAAGGAACTTTTTCACACCATCATGGTTGATAAATGTTTGCCCTCAAGACTGATGGTAACTTGCTGTACACTATGCATCCTTGAAAATGATTATCACATTACTATACTAAATATGCTGCCAATATTTTTTTTCCAGAACATTTTAAGAAATGTGGGAGTCTACAACTTAAGGATAAGTTGTGCATTTAAATATTTTAATTTAGTTCAGATGAGTTTCTACCAGTTTCGACTTTTCTTTGTCCTTCTGTTCCTTAGTGAATTTAACAAGCATTATCTATGCATTTGCACTGCTAAATTGAATGCAAATAAAGACAACAGTCATAACAGTTTCTTTCTCAAAGGCTATCACTTGTACATGTGACTAGAGCTTCTTGAAGATGCATGCCTTTATGTACAGGCAAGGCTATCAAGTAGCTGGCTAATTAGATGTTGCTGTTGTATTGGCTTTCACAGCAGGATAGAATAACCGTTAGTAATTCTTGTAAAAAAAAGTTTTAGATTACTCTGCATAAAAAATGTATGCATCTCTGGTCAACATTTGCAGAGTGGCTTCAGAAGCAGAAGTGACATTTAAGAATCCTCTTGAGACTTTTCACTGTTCGCGTGTTCTTTGTAGATATTTTTTTTACAACACAGTACATGACGTCATACGTTTATTAGAGAAAAACTGAAATAGATACATGCAAGGCTGGGAACGATTTAATGCTTGGGTCTTTCCTAATTCATTTTCACATTCTGAAGGCGTTTTTAAAACAACTAGGAGCGGATGTAATATTGAACTTTGGCTCAAAAATTATCCATTCTGACACTATCCATTAAAAATAACATACTAACATGCATAAGAGTAATTTGTTATAATAATCTGATTTAGAATGACAGACATCACTAGTTACAGTAAAAAAAAAAAATATTCAGCATTAGGTATTTGCTAGGTCCTACATGGTTGTGTTAAGTCAGGTTATCTTGGAGTGCAGAGGGGCATACACCGAATGTTATGGAAAATGTAGGACTTAACTTGTTCACTGCAATCTTCTTCAGTAAGACTGTTTTGGTATTTTTTTACCCCAGATAGTTTGCTTTAAACCTAAAGCTAACCATGCACTTTGCAATCTTAAAGTGTATCAAAAAGGTAGAAAAAAATCAGTTTTGGATAAAGTAGAGAAGGGTTAGAATTACTGTCATATTTGATTGCTGCCTGTGTCTCTGTTAAAGAGGTTTACCCTCTATATTAATCCTGCTGACCATTGTCACTGGGACTGAAAGTGGTTAAAAGTACAAAATACTGAAGCTGAAGCTAGCCATTGACCGTTTGAATGTCGGCCTGATCAGCAAGGATCAGCTGAGGTTTGAACCGTGTATGGACAGGCTGATTGTACTGAGTTGATCAATTGATCAACATGGGTACAACCAACCCATTTGATTTTTTTATGCGATTATTACCAGCGACTATTTCTATTTCTCCATGGGAGACTCGGGTTGCAGAAAAAAACCACACTATCTATGGCTGTCTTAACCACTTGCTGACCACCCTATAGCAGATATACTGCTGCAGGATCATGTATATATACGTGACCATGCACTTTTGGGTAGCGGGCACGAATGCGTGCAGGCGGCGGCTCGCACCCACTGTGACTATACACAGCGGGAGCTGATCAGTGGGTACTGCAGACTCAATGTCTACCGGCACCCGCAGATCCTCCTGCAGAGAGACAGAACAGTGGTCTGCCTATGTAAGCAAGGCAGATTGCTGTTTTAACAGGAGGGAAGGCATGGATCCTGTGTCTTTGCAAAGCAGGGACTAGGATCAATGTCTTTCCCTAGTAAGAACAGCTCCCACACTGTAATAAAACAGGCTAGGCAAACAGTTAACCCTTTGATTGGCCCTGAGGAGATCTGAGATCTTTTTGACCTCAGATCTCATATTTAAGAGGACCTGTCATGCTTTTTCAGTTACATTCTTTGTATTTTTTTTTGTTTAAAACAGTGTAAAAATAAATAAAATCAAGTACAATAAATAAGCAAACAAAAAATGTTTTAAAACGCCCCATCCCGACGAGCTTGTGCGCAGATGTGAACACATATGTGAGTAGCACCCGCATATGTGGTGTTCAAACCACACAAGTGAGGTATCGCTGCAATCGTTAGGGCAATAATTCTAGCCCTACACCTCCTCTAACTCAAAAGATGCAACCTGTAAAAAAATTTAAACATCGCCTATGGAGATTTTTAAGGGTAAAAGTTTGACGCCATTCCACGAGTGGGCGTAATTTTGAAGCGTGACATGTTGGGTATCAATTTACTCGGCGTGACATGATCTTCCACGCAATAAAAAAAATTGGGCTAACTTTACTGTTGTCCTATTTTTTTTATTCAAAAAAGTGATTTTTTTTCAAAAAAAAGTGCACTTGTAAGACCACTGCGCAAATACGGTGTGACAAAAAGTATTGCAATGACTGCCATTTTATTCTCTCAGGTGTTAGAAAAAAAGGGATTTTTAATAACAGCTTACCTGTAAAATCCTTTTCTTGGAGTACATCACGGGACACAGAGCGCGCATAGTCATTACATATGGGTTATATGGGTACCTTCAGGTGTGGACACTGGTGTAATCAACTTCACAGGAAGTTCCTCCCTATATAACCCCCTCCCACTGAGAGTGCTCTAGTTTTGTAGCAAGCATGTTCTCTGAGGTTACACAATGTTCCCCAAAAAGAGGGGTGGGAGCTCTGTGTCCCGTGATGTACTCCAAGAAAAGGATTTTACAGGTAAGCTGTTATTAAAAATCCCTTTTTCTTGATCGTACATCACGGGACACAGAGCGCATAGTCATTACATATGGGATGTCCCAAAGCAATGCTCCATGAAGGGAGGGAGACCGTAAGGCCAAAAATAGCCAAACAGAAAATATATCAGGAGGTAAAATAGAGGATTCTATATCAGAGGATTCTATACTGCTGCCCGTAGGACCGCCTGCCCAAATGCTGCGTCCGCAGCCTTTGTGACGTCCAACTTATAAAATTTAGTAAACGTATGTACGGAAGACCAGGTTGCCGCCTTGCATAGTCATTACATATGGGATGTCCCAAAGCAATGCTCCATGAAGGGAGGGAGACCGTAAGGCCAAAAATAGCCAAACAGAAAATATATCAGGAGGTAAAATAGCTCCACCAACAGAAAAAAAGGGGCGTGAACCGGGCCAGAGGATTCTATACTGCTGCCCGTAGGACCGCCTGCCCAAATGCTGCGTCCGCAGCCTTTGTGACGTCCAACTTATAAAATTTAGTAAACGTATGTACGGAAGACCAGGTTGCCGCCTTGCAAACCTGTGCCATAGAGATCTGATGGTGTGCCGCCCAAGAGGCACTCATGGCCCTCGTAGAATGGGCCTTAACTGATAAGGGCGGTGGAACGCGCTTCAGGCCATAGGCCTGAAAAATCAGCTGCTTAATCCACCTAGCCAAGGAAGACTTGGCAGCCGGCTGACCCTTCTTGGGGCCATCCGGGAGAACGAAAAGCACATCTGTTTTCCGAATCTTTTCTGTAGCCTTGAGATAGACCCTCATGGCTCGGACCACGTCCAAAGTATGAAGCAGTCTTTCCTCTCTGGACTGGGGAGTAGGAAAGAAGGATGGTAGGACTAGGTCCTGATTCAAGTGAAAACTGGATATGACCTTAGGAAGGAAAGAAGGCTGAGGCCGCAGAACCACTCTGTCCTTATGCAGAATCAGGTACGGTTCCCTGCAAGACAATGCTGCCAGCTCGGAGACCCTTCTGGCCGAAGCCATAGCCACCAAGAAAACCAACTTTCGGGTTAGCAGCACAAGAGGGATTTCTGTCAGAGGTTCAAACGGCTGCTTTTGTAAAGCTGACAAGACCAGATTTAAATTCCAGGGGCAGAGGGGAGCTCTAATAGGGGGATTTACATGCAAGACCCCCTGCAAAAAGGTTTTTACAAGCGAATGTGTGGCCAAAGGCCTTTGAAACCATATCGATAAGGCAGACACCTTAGAGTACTAAGAGCTAACCCCTTGTCAACGCCAACCTGGAGGAATCGCAAGATCCTGTCAATAAAAAACTTGCGAGGATGCCCTCCTTGAGACTCGCACCACTCCACATAGGTTCTCCAGACTCTGTAATAGATATTTCTAGAGACTGGCTTTCTAGCTTGAATTAACGTAGATATGACTTGGGCAGAGAGGCCTCTGCCCTTAAGAATTAGAGATTCAGCCGCCAAGCCATCAAATTTAGCTGCTGTGAAGCAGGGTGGTAGATCGGGCCCTGAGACAGCAGATCTGGGCGCAGGGGGAGTGGCCACGGTGCCCTTACTGACATCCTCACGATGAGTGCGTACCAAGCCCTTCTGGGCCAGGCTGGGGCCACCAGGATCACCGGCCTGCGCTCCACCCTGATCCTTCGTAGAAGGCGGGGAATCATCTGTAGTGGAGGGAACGCATACAGGAGAGAAAACTGGTGCCAGGGACAAACCAACGCTTAGGTCCCGTAGGCCGAGGGGTCCCTGGCTCGGGATACGAATTTGTCCAATTTCTTGTTGAATCTTGTTGCCATGATGTCCACATCGGGAACTCCGAATCTTTGGCAAATCTCTTGGAATACCTGGGGGTGAAGAGACCACTCTCCCGGGAGTAACTGTTGACGACTCAAAAAATCTGCTTGAGAATTGTCTATCCCTGGGATGAACACTGCTGAGATGCAGGGTACATGGGCTTCGGCCCATGAAAAAATTAGGTTTACTTCCCTTTGAGCCGCCAGGCTCCTTGTGCCCCCCTGGTGGTTTATGTATGCCACCGCCGTGGCATTGTCGGACTGTATCCTTACTGGCAGACCCTGCAGGGGAAGAGTCCAGGCGACCAGGGCCAACCGAGCAGCTCTGATCTCTAGGACATTGATGGGAAGCAGACTTTCTGCCTCTGACCACTGTCCCTGCTGGGTCCGTTTTCCTAAGATTGCCCCCCAACCTGTTAGGCTGGCATCTGTGGTTACTATTTTCCACGAGATGGGGCAAAAGGTTTTCCCTTTTGATAATTTTTGAGGGATCAGCCACCAGTACAGGCTGTGCCTGACTCCTGGAGAAAGAACTAATGGACGGTCTAATGCCTGTATGGACTTGTTCCAGGCAGAGAGAATAGCTGCTTGCAGAATTCTGGTATGGATCTGGGCATAGGGCGCTGCTTCGAAGGCGGCCACCATCTTCCCCAGCAGTCGCATGCATAGGCGAATAGTCGGCTTCTTTTTGCCTAAGACTATTTGAATCGTTTGAATCAACGACCTGATCTTCTTTTGAGGTAAAAATACCCTCTGGCATTCTGTATCTAACCGAAAGCCTAGATATTCCAACTGTCTTGTGGGTTGTAACCTTGATTTTTCTTGGTTCACAATCCACCCGAACTCTTCTAGATACCGCACTGTGCGGACTACTGCATGATTGAGGTTGGAAGCTGAACTGTCGATAACCAGGAGATCGTCCAGGTATGCTAGGACCAAGATGCCTTCTGTCCTTAGGACGGCTAGCACCGGGGCTAACACCTTTGTGAATACCCGTGGAGCTGTTGCCAACCCGAAAGGGAGGGCTACGAACTGGTAATGACTTTGGTTTATCGTAAAACGAAGAAACTTGTGATGTGCTGGGTAAATCGGCACATGCAGATATGCATCCTTTATGTCTATAGATGCTAGGAAGTCGCCCTGATGCAGGCTGGCTGTCACTGAACGTATGGAGTCCATACGAAAGGTCTGAATCCTTAGAAAGCGATTTAGGCGTTTGAGGTCTAATATAGGCCTGACGTCGCCATTGGGTTTTGGTATAACAAAAAGGTTGGAGTAGAATCCCAGACCCTTTTCTTTGGTTGGTACTTCTACAATTACTCCTTGGAGCAAGAGGCGATCCAACGCCTTTACGAGAGAGGCCCTCTTTAACGGGTCGCTTGGAAGACTTGACCCCTGAAAATGAGGAGGGGGGATTTCTCGAAACTCTAGTTTGTAGCCTGAGGCTACTACGGACCGAACCCAAGCGTCGGGAATTCTGGCCTTCCAGACTTCGGAGAAAAACTGAAGCCTCCCCCCCACCCAAGAGAGTGGGGGCGCCCCTTCATGAATCTGACTTGATGACTGGTTTAGCCGGCTTGCGAGACCAGGGCCTCTTGTTTGCCGCGGCTTGTCCCTGTGGGCGACTATTAACTGCTGAACGCCCGGGAGGCCGTCGATACTGACGAGAAGTCGAAGGGGCCGAGCCTACAATGGCCTGTCGTTTAAACGTGGGCCCACGCGGTCTTTTCTTGACCGGTAAGGAAGTACTTTTTCCACTTGATATGGTGTGGATATATTTATCTAGGTCTTCCCCGAATAGTCTTCCCCCATGAAAGGGAAACCCTGCTAAAAGCTTTTTGCAGGGTGCCTCTGCTGACCAGTTCTTTAGCCACAAAAGACGACGCATGTGAACCATCAGTAGAGATGAACGAGATGCCTGTTGGATGGAGTCCTTAATAGCATCTATTGCAAAGCAGAGAGCCCTAGGGAATTCTGCTAATTCATGAGTATGCTGAGCCGGTATGTCCTTTAATATATGTTTTGCCTGATCCTTCAAGGCCTGACAAACACCAATGGCTGCTACTGCTGGCTGAACCATGGCACCTACTGAGGTGAAAGCTGCTTTCAGTAGGGTCTCGAATTTCTTGTCGACCGGATCCTTGAACATATGGACATTTTCAACCGGACAAGTCAGGGATTTATTCACGCAGGAAATGGCTGCATCCACTGTAGGGAGAGCCCATTTCTTCACATATTCCTCTTCCATAGGGTAGAGAATAGAGAATCTTTTAGGAGGGACAAAGATTCTATCAGGTCGAGCCCAATCCTGGTAAATCACGTTCCGCAGAAGGGGGTGCATTGGAAAAGATGCACAAGTTAATGGAGCCTTTAAAGAACCCAATGAGGATACCTCCGGGGCTACTAGTTCTGGCACTGGAAGTTTAAAGGCAGTGCGAACCATATCTGTCAAAGACTGGATCCACAGGCCCTCCGCTTGAGAGGCCGAAAAATATTCATCTATAGTGGAATTTTCCCTGTCTGAACCGTCGGGACTTGGGTCTGCCTGATCCCCTTGTGGGTCCCGTTCCTCTGAAGAGGAGACCTCCGCATCTGAAAACCCCACACTGGGTGAGGGGGATCTAGCCCGCTTGCTACTTGGGCAAGGACGGGAAAACAACGCAGTTAACCTTTTCTCTAGCCCACACATGGTGGCTGCTAGCATTTCTTCCGTCACGTAAACGGGAATGGGTGGATCGGGGGCCGCCTCTGCCCCCAGCACCCCCAATGGCTCTTGTACTATGCCACTCGGTGTCCTGACTGGCGAGGGTGGGGCCGTAGAAGCCTGGCCCAAATCCTCTGACCCCGATGGAGACCCTTTTTGCTTTTTGGCACCTTTAGCAGCCTTGGCTGGTCCAGATCCCTTTGGAGCCATTGTACAACCTTGGGTCACCCCTATAGCCAACACCTGACTGTTGCAGCTAGGAGTAACCAATATGAGGGCAGGTATGAGGAAAAATGAAAAAGAACTTATTTTTCTTTTTTTTTTTTTTTTTCAAAAAAATTTTCTTTTTTTTTTTTTTTTTTTTTTACCAGCCTGGGAGGTGGCAATACTGAGGAAACCTGTGAGTATTGACACACCAATGCCCGTTAGCCGGAGTCCAAGGTAGACTCAGATACTGCTGGATCTAAGGCTGAGTCCCTTTAAGCAAAAAAACTTTTTTTTTTTTTTTTTTTTTTTCTGGTCAATAGTGGACCTAAGTCCTAGACCTGAAGATCCACAAAACCGCCACTAGGTGTCCCTGTGTGGCCAAAGACCCAGCTGCACGCTCTGTATCCTTTCTTCCTCTGCCTTCAGGAGGAAAGACCAGCCCGAGAGAAGTTTTCCCTTTATACAGACCCTGACGCTGCTGGCCCGCCCCCCCGACGCACGCCGACGCTATAAAAGGCGGCGTGCACGCGCGCGCGTATGCGCGCGCACAATCGCGCGCACGATCGCGCGCCCCACGCTGAAACCACATGGAGGAAGCAGAGCAGAGGAACAACATGGACCAGCGTTATGCAGCACCAACAGACACCAGGTAAGCACTAATCTTATTGTAGTGCACACACAGCGAGGAAGCTGTCCCCTTGGGCTTCCTAAGAAACAGGAGTTTTTTACCAGCAATTTCCTCTTTAAAACATGTGGGGTTGCAGTATCAGTGTTAACAGGCAGACCTGGGGTGAGTAGCAAATATATAACTTACACAAGTATACATATATCTACATATTATCTGGGTAAACATTAGAATCCCATCCTGCCTCAACAGACATAGTGGAGATAGTGGCTGATGCACAAGCATACCATTAGCCAACCCAGAACCCCCAGGGGGATACCTACTGTCGAACCAAGTCCCGCAGGTTCCCTCTTACCTGCTCCACGCCGCAGGGTATTGCAAAATGCAAGAGGCCCAACCTTCCCCCATCTCCGTGGGTATTGTCTTGGACCTTCAGGGACCGGGGTCCTGTGTTAAGGAACCCACACCCCTGGACCTATATAGCATCCTGGCATCAGTAGCGTTTAGTTCTTGGAAGAGACTAAGGCACTGGAGCCCAGAATCCAGCCCTCCAAGGAGAGGCATTATAGGCAAAACCCCACTCCAGCAGGGCCCGGGTACCGTACATCTTGGCTCTGAAGCACTTCGGACGGATCCGGCTAGCTATCCTGGGTCCCGAGACCTCCGAGGGACAGCTAGACGTGACCAACACCTAAGACACTGGCGAAAAAACTAGAGCACTCTCAGTGGGAGGGGGTTATATAGGGAGGAACTTCCTGTGAAGTTGATTACACCAGTGTCCACACCTGAAGGTACCCATATAACCCATATGTAATGACTATGCGCTCTGTGTCCCGTGATGTACGATCAAGAAAAACAATATATAATGTTTAGAGGTTCCAAGTAATTTTCTAGCAAAAAAAATTGTTTTTAAAAACAGGCTCGGGGTGGTTAAATTGACAGTCTTTTTTTGTTCATAGCGCAAAAAATTAAAATAAAACACAGAGGTGATCAAATACAACCAAAAAAAACTATTTGTGGGGGGGAAAAGGGACATGAATTATATTTGGGTACAGTGTTGCATGACCACGCAATTGGCTGTAAAATTATCGCAATGCCGTATAGCAAAAAATGGCCTGGTCATGTAGGGGGAAAAGTTAAAGTGGTTAAGTTGTCACCAAAAAAAAATAGGCAAATCTTCCAATAATGACACTTTTTGGGTGTTAACTGTCTAGAAGAGGATTTTCTTTACTTCTGAGAGATGTTCTTTAATTTACTGGTATGTTTTTGAGAGGGAATTAAATATCAGCCCAAAGAGACACAAGCAGTAAAAAAAAAAAAACTCCAAAAAAACTAAAACTTTTACAGCACATCTGTCCAGTGAGGTTACATACCAAACAGTAGAATTGTCAGTGGAAGCAGTAATAGCAAAGGTGTGTATATTACAAATACTTCATCCACACTTAATCATAAAAACTTTTTGTTATGCAGAACAGTAAATATGTATGTATTTAAACTGTGAATTTAGTTTACTATAAAAGGACAGTTAGCCAAAACTATATTGAGACCATTATCTTCTGTCAATGTTCTCTTGTTTTTATTTTTTTGCCAAATAAGTCTTCTTTACCTGACTTTAGTTGAAGATTAGCAAACATATACTTCCTTTAATTCTGTGACACCTAATCACTATGCCCTGCGAGTAGGCTTACCTGTGTCGCAGAATTCAAAGAGCCTGTCTTCTAACTACAGAGGTGCTGAGAGAAGTTTTAGGAGGTATCAGTAAAGGAATCACTGCTTTGTAGTAAGCAAAGTACTATGGGATATGTAATCCTTACAAATTAAAAGTAAACCTAATGAATGTGCTGAAAGAAGAAGCTGAAACGTTTGTGGAGAATGGTGATAAGAGACAGTTACCAGACAGGTAGCACTGTCTAACATGGACAGAGTTTTGTCAAATATTCTTACAGTGCTGTGAAAAAATATTTGTCTTTTCCTGATATATATATATATTTTTTTTTGCATATTTGTCACACTTAAATGATCCAGATTTCAACCAGGGGTTGTAAAGGATTTTTTTTTTCATAATAAGCATCCTTTACCTGCAGACATTCCTCTTTTCACTTCCTCATTGTTCGTTTTTGCTCAGAAGTTGCTCTATTTCTTCTCTGTTCTGTTCACTTCCTGCTTGTCTGATTGTTACTCACCACCGTAAAGGGAGGCTTTACTGCGGTGGTCAGTGACGTGCTCGCCCCCTCCTGGGAACTACATCTGTGCGGCAGGACGCTCTCTACGTGTATGGGAGACTTCAAGAAGGTGTGAATTACTGGGCGTGCTGCAATGCATACTGGGAAATGTAGTTCTTACATGAATGAGCACCGCAAACCAGGAAGTGAATGAGAGAACAGAAACTAGAACACCAGAGGTGATATAGATGAAGGAATTTAATAGATATTTACTAGTTTTGTAACAGAATCATTACACTATTCTGTCTGTCTACTTTGCAGACATTGATTTTAGGCAAAAAAATAAAAATCCTTTACAACTCCTTTAATATTACACAAAGATAACTGGAGTAAATACAAAATGCTATTTTTAAATGATTTCACTTAAAGAAAAAAAGATGTCCAAACCAGCCTGGCCCTATGTGAATACCCCCTTCCTGCCCAGGTGAAATTTCAGATTTCAGCACCGTGTCGCTTTAACTGACAATTACGCGGTCATGGGACGTGACTCCCAAACAAAATTGACGTCCTTTTTTCTTTTGGTGGTATTTGATCACCTCTGCGGTTTTTATTTTTTGCGCTATAAACTAAAAAATAGCGACAATTTTGAAAAAAAAAAAATCGCAATATTTTTTATTTTTTGTTATAATAAATATCCCAATAAAAACAAAAATCACAATAAGCATATAGTGATTGGTTTGTGCAAAAGTTATAGTGCCTACAAAATAGGGGACAGAATTATGATTTTTTTTTTTTACTATTTTTTCTACTAGTAATGGCAGTGATCTGCAATTTTTATTGTAAATGCGACATTATGGCAGACACTTTTGACACATTTTTGGGACCATTCACATTTATACAGCGAACAGTGCTCTAAATATGCACTGATTACTGTATAAATGTCACTTGCAGGGAAGGGGTTAACATTAGGGGGCGAGGAAGGGGTTAAATGTGGTCCCTACTAGTGATTCTAACTGTGGGGGGAGGGGACTGACTGGGGGAGGTGACCAATCTGTGTCCCTATGTACAAGGGACACAGCATCAGTCTCCTCTCCCTGACAGCGGCACCGCAGTAATTTGCTGTCAGCGCTTGGGCGCCCCCCCAGTGGCCGGAGGAGCTGAGGATGTCAATAGACGTCCTCCCGGCATTGAAGAGCTACCTTGTGGCCGTCAATGTACAATGCCGGGGCTCCAAGTGATTAATTATGAACTGTGATAAACCAAATTAGTTGGAAAGCTGGGTATAATTTCACTTGCCACACCCAGGCCTGATTACTATTAGAATCAAGAAATCACTTAAATAGAAGCTGTCTGACAAAGTGAAGCACACTAAAAGATCTCAAAAAGCAACACTTAATGCCACAATCTAAAGAAATTCAAGGACACATGAGCAACAAAGTAATGTACATGTATCAGTCTGAAAAGGGTTACTAAGGCTTTGGAACCTCAGTGAACCACGGTGGGAGCCATTATCCACAAATTGAGAAAACTTGGAACAGTGGTGAATCTTTCCAGGATTGGCGGGCCTACCAAAATGACTCCTAAAATACAATGATGACTCATCCAGGAGGTCATAAAAGAACCCAGAACAACATTTAAAGAATCACAGGTCTCACTTACCTCAGGTAAGTTCAGTGTTCATGATTCAACAATAAGAAAGAGACTGGGCAAAAATGACATTCATGGGAAAACTCGAAGGCCAAAGCCATTGCTGACCAATAAAAACGAAAAAATGCTCATCTCACATTTGCCAAAAAACATCTCAATTATCCCCAACAATTTTGGGCAAACATTATGTGGACTGATGAGACACAAGCTGAACTTTTTGGAACGTGTGCGTCCCATTACATCTGGTGTAAAACTAACACAGCATTTCATAAAAAGTACATCATACCATTTGTCAAATATGGTGGTGGTAGTTGGTCTGGAGCTGCTTTGTAGCTTTAGGACCTGGGCGACTTGCCATAATTGATATAACACTGAATTCTGAGTTCTACCAAACAATCCTGAAGGAGAATGTGCAGCCATCAATTTGTGGCCTCAAGCTCAAGGAGCACTTGGGTTATGCAGCGGGACAATGATCTGAAACACACCAGCAAGTCCACCTTTGAATGGCTCAAAAAAACATAAAAAACATCCGATTGAGATGCTGTGGCATGGCCTTAAATTGTCTTTTCATGCTCGAAAACCCTCCAATGTGGCTAAAACAATCCAGAAAATAAGAGTGGGTCATAATTCTTCCACAGCGATGTGAAAGACTCATTGGCAGATATTACAAACGTTTGATTGCAGTTGATGCCGCCAAGGGTGGCACAACCATTTATTAGGTTTAGGGGGCAATTACTTTTTCACATAGGGCCAGGCAGGTTTGGACAGCTTTTTTCCCTTAATAAATTAAATCACTATTTAAAAACTGCATTTGTATTTACTTGGATTAGCTTTGTGTAATATTGATATTGTATTGATGATCTGAACTATTTAATTGTAACAAATGTGCAAAAAAAAAGGAAGGGGGCAAATATTTTTTATAGCACTGTGTATTGGTATGTCGAAAACATTTATTGTTTGTTTTGTTATTACGATACTGATGTTATAAAATTAAAATAAATGTTGTGACTATACATCTCCTTTCCCTCTGCATGGGAGATCCTGCTATTTATGGCTGGCCTAAAAGTATGTTTGGAAACCCAAAACTAGGGACACAGAGGAGCATGAAACCAACAAGTGAAAATTATTTTGCATTATGACAATGAAAAGAAGGGTTGCTTGAGCAATATATTTTACAGACTCTGCCGGTAACAAGAGGCTGTAGTACATTTCTGAGGTCAGAACTCTTGTTGTGAATAGTAGTTCTGAGTCTGTGACAGAGCATTAAAACAATCATGACAACCAGGCAACTAGCATTTTCAGAAGCAGAGGCTAGCAATGAGCTTTTATATATCTCTCTAAGCATGATAATTATTTATAGTGCAGAAATATTTTCTAATTAAAACAGTCACTTACTACTGTTTTTTTTTTCTGATGCTAAATATAAGGTTTTATAATACAACTGCAAGAGTATCTCACCTGCACCTTCATGGTAATGACAGGTAGTATATTTTCTTGGTCTATTCAAGAAAGCACCTGCTCCCCATTGCCTGAAGGGGAATTTGACTTTACACAGTGGTGGGAAATAGAATCTTCACAGATAACCTTCTGCTTCTACCAGAAAACAAAGTTAACATGCGGTATATGGGTCTTCACATCATTTTAAGAAAGGCAGATGTCATGTACTGAATGTTTAGCTTAAAAGGTCCCTAGCCGTTATCAGCCCTTTTAGAACAGATAAGAAGTGGATGTGAGCCACACTAAGCTTCCTTTCTACTGTATATAGCTGCCATATGGCCTAACCATGACCATACCACTGCTTTGAAAAATACTATGGTGCTTTTATAAAGCACAGTGTTGTGTGTTACAAATGCACTTTCCAGTCGACTTGCTTCAGCATCCTGAAACAGGATTAGACGTATTCTCATATTTTCATTATTGTATCAAAAAAAGCTGCTGAGTTATGAAGAGATCAACTCGAAACCACAAGCTCCACATTGTGCTCTATATTTTATGAATGAAACATAGAATGCAGGTGCAGCGTGGAGTAATCATTGTGAGGACCTGTAGAGTGAGGTATCTGCATTGCAAATCAGCCCCTAAGGTTAAAAAATATCACTCAAATATCTAGAAATAATAATACCTAGCTTAACCACTTGAGCCCCGAGCCTGTTTTTCAGATTCGGTGCGTACGAGACTAAAACAGTTTTTTTTGCTAGAAAATTATTTAAAACCCCCAAACATTATATATTTTTTTTCTAACACCCTAGAGAATAAAATGGCGGTCATTGCAATACTTTTTCTCACACCGTATTTGCGCAGCGGTCTTACAAGCGCACTTTTTTTGGAAAAAATTCACTTTCTTGAATTAAAAAATAAGACTACAATAAATTTGGCCCAATTTTTTTATATATTGTGAAAGATAATGTTACGCCGAGTAAAATGATACCCAACATGTCACGCTTAAAAATTGCGCCCGCTTGTGGCATGGCGTCAAACTTTTACTCTTAAAAATCTCGATAGGCGACGTTTAAAAAATTCTACAGGTTGCGTTTTTTGAGATACAGAGGAGGTCTAGGGCTAGAATTATTGCTCTCACTCTAACAATCGCGGCGATACCTCACTTGTGTGGTTTGAACACCGTTTTCATATGTGGGCGCTACTCGCGTATGCGTTTGCTTCTGCGCGCGAGCTCGTCGGGACGGGGCACTTTAAAAAAAAAAATTTTTGGTTTTCGTTTTTATTTTTATTTATTTTATAATTTTTAACACTGAAAAAAAAAAAATTATCACTTTTATTCCTATTACAAGGAATGTAAACATCCCTTGTAATAGAAAAAAGCATGATAGGTCCTCTTAAATATGAGATCTGGGGTCAAAAAGACCTCAGATCTCATATTCAGGCTTATATGCAAAAGAAAAAAAGAAAAAAAAAGAAAAAATGTAAACAAAATAAATGTCTCTTTAAGACGCTGGGCGGAAATTACATTTTGACGTCACTTCCGCCCAGCAGAGGTATGGGGACGGCTGAGGGCCTTTTTTTCCCTCAGTCGCATCCCCGGACAGCCAGCAAGAGGACCCGATCGCCTCCGCCGCTACCGACGGCTACGGTAAGCGGCGGAGGGCGCGGGAGAGCGGCGGGAGGGGGGGCACCCTCTCCCGCCGCCGATAACGGCGATCTCGCGGCGAATCTGCCACGATGACCGCCGTTATCGTTAACAGGTCCGCCCCACGAAGAAATGGATATCTTGGTTGTGGCAGCAGCTGCCGCCGTTACCGAGATATCCATCTTCAAAAAAATCACGTCTTTAGACGTAGGGGCGGATCTCAAGTGGTTAAAGGGAACCCATCATTAGAGAAATGTGGAGACTACTATTTATGACCTTGGAAAATGCTATATGCCTGACTGCTATGCTGAATCTACCCCAAAACGCATTTTGACATACAAAACTCAGGGTCAATGTATTTTATCTGTAAGCTCCTCTTCATACACAACAAGAAAAGACACTAAGGTTCCATGCATACTGGAGCTCATAAACTGAAGTTTTTTGGAGTTTGGGCATTTTTTTTTTTAAAAGCCCATAAACTCCACTTTATGTTATCCTATGTGTCCATGCACACATGGAAGTTTTTGGACGTTTATTAGCATTGGAGTTTATGGGCAGTTTTCTGAACGCCATAAAATTGCGTTCAAGAGCAGTCCTGGAAACACCAAATGCCAGGTAAAGGTGTTAAATTAGGGTTAATGCCCTATGGGAGCCCATTGATTTGAATAGAAGTTGCACTTTGTGCTGAGGTTATATAGTTATGGTATAGATTCTATGCCCCAATGAGGAAAACAACAGTGTGGGAGTCCCCCCAAAATCCATACCAAACCCTTATCTGAGGATGCAGTTCAGCCGGTCAGGAAAGGGGGTGGGAACAAGCGAGTGCCCCTCCTGAACCGTACCAGGCCGCATGCCCTCAACATGGGGAGGTAGGCGCTTTGGAGCAGGGGGGCCCTGCACCCCCACCCCAAAGAACCTTGTACTTGTCGTGTTAGGAGGAAGAAAAATGCTGACCTTAAGAGCACCACCCCTACAGCCAAGCATCGTTGAAACATTATGCTTTGGGGGTGTTTCTCTGCTAAAGGTACAAGCTGACTTTGCCACCTCTTTTATATTTTCACTTATTCCAGGGCTTGACAAATTTGCTTGGAATCTAGGAGCCAGTTAAAAAAATTAGGAGCCAGGAACGTGCCCCCCCCCGCTGAGCTTGCGTGCAGAAGCGAACGCATACGTGAGTAGCGCCCGCATATGAAAGCGGTGTTCAAACCACACAAGTGAGGTATCACCGCGATTGGTAGAGCGAGGGCAATAATTCTAGCCCTAGACCTTCTCTGTAACTTAAAACATGCAACCTGTAGAATTTTTTGAACGTCGCCTATGAAGATTTTAAAGGGTAAAAGTTTGTCGCCATTCCAATTGGGTATCAATTAACTCGGCGTAATATTACCATTCACAATATAAAAAAAAGATTGGGCTAACTTAACTGGTGTCTTATTTTTTTTTATTTAAAAAAAGTGTATTTTTCCCAAATAAGTGCACTTGTAAGACCGCTGCGCAAATACGGTGTGACAAAGTATTGCAATGACCGCCATTTTTTTCTGTAGAGTGTCAGAATAAAAAATATATATAATGTTTGGGGGTTCTAATTAGAGGGAAGAATATGGCAGTGAAAACAGACAGGGGAGGCTCCATTAGCACTGCTGGTTGTCTTGTCATACCAACGGCCACCACAAGATAGCGCCAGATCACAGAAGGAAGCATAGGTCTGCAGAAGGCCACAAAGCCGTGGCCTCAATTACTGTCCGGCGCGGCCCGTCGCGATCGCACGGCAGGGGCGCATGGAAAGACACAGGATAACCCAGCTGTGCCACCCCAGGCGACAGGTTGCTAATTCTAGTCGCAATTGCGACCTGGCACCCAGGGTTTGTCGAACCCTGACTTATTCTCCTCTGTATTTTTCTCCTCCTTCTCACATCACTGTGTGAAGTGGAGGGCTAACGTCCTGCAGGAACATTGCTACAGCCTCATTGGCTGGAATTTCAGAAAGCGGCATTGCTGCACAGCCATAGGCTGCCTTTCAGCAATGCAACGGCGCTGAGGCTGAGCCGGGTTGCGCACTATGAAGTGAGGTGATGCACAGTGTGGATGACAGGTCTCTGCAATACCAGCCGGCCATTACTTTAACATGCTGTCACTAAAACCGGCCCACCTAGCCATCGGCCCGCCAGGAAACTCCCGGTAGTCCTGATGGCCAGTACATGCCTAGGAACAAGATTCTTAGCGATGAAAAGTTAAACCTTCTTTTTGAGTTAAAAGATTTCTTAAGAGTTTAGACTTCTTACTAAATTGTGATTCTAAGACCCACTATTTGCTGCCTGAAAACTTTCCGGGTCTGTTTTATCAGTAGCTCGTTATCAAGCCTGACAAGTGATAACATTTTTGGATGGATGGATGGCTTGCATCCTGACCGATATACTGTATGCTCAGGCCCCCGACAGATGTAATGGCTATACTAGTTAAATGGTGGTCCTGTCCAGAGTTAGAGATTATTGGTAGTGGGCAAGATCTGGCATCATAGCGACATCTACCATTGCTCCTTTCTGTCAAAGCTTCATAGAATTTTTCATGGCATTGGAGTTTCTTTTTAAAGTGTGGTTAGGGTATTGGGTACCCTTCTTAACAGCAAAGGAATTCAGACACTGGAATTGCCCTGAAAACTGCCATTTCTAAAGTTGCTCTTAAAACTCTTAGGGCCCTTTCACACGTTTTGCTCAGCAGGGATCGCTCCGTCGATCCCAGCTGAGCAGGCAGATGACATGTCTGAAAAGGCCTGCGTGAAAGGGGCCTTAGGGAACATTTAATTGACTACATTAATTGATGTATTTTAGACATGTTTCTACTATGGTAATCACATGATGTTTACATATTCAGGGCTATGAAAGCAAAATGCTCCACAGACTTGATATTTTATGGTGTGTCCTTTGTTGATCCTTGCACAGCTGATTTCAGAGCGGGATATCTTGGTTTCAAAGCCTTTTAGGTTATCCATGCCTGGTAGGGATGAGCCGAACACCCCCGCATTTGGTTCGCACCAGAACCTTTGAACAGACCGAACGTTCGTGCGAACATTTAGAACCCCATTGACGTCTATGGGACTCGAACGTTCGAATTCAAAAGTGTTAATTTTAAAGCCCAATATTCAAGTTATTGTCGGAAAACGTCTTTGAGAAACCCGGGTCTTGCCTCAGGGAACATGTATCAATGGAAAAAAAGTTTTAAAAATGGTAGTTTCTTCAGGAGCAGCGATTTTAATGATGCTTAAAGTGAAAAAAAAAATATGAAAAATTCCTTTAAATATCATACCTGCTGGGTGTCTATAGTATGCCCGTGAGGTGGCATGTGTTTAGAACTGTCCCTGCACAAAATTAGATTACTATAAGAAAAAAGTAATTTAATACTGCTTGCGGCTTTAATGTAATGCTTAGTCCCTGCAATATGGATGAAAATCACTGAAAAAAATAGCATGGGTTACCCCGCCACCACTTCCCCAGGTCATTACAAGACACTTTGGCCCTACCTATATACTTTGAACAGCAGTATACAGGCGGTGCAAACAAGTCAAGTACTGTAGGTTTGTTAAGTAGAATCTGAGCCATGTCATACTTTGTTGCTGCATATTGCACAATTTCCTAAAGAGACCCTCAACAAACTACATGACACTTGTGCCTGATTAAGCCATTGATGTTCCAGTGGAGGCCCGTGAGCCTGGCCATACAGGCTTGCCCCCCCCCCCAAAGGTGCGGCAACAATATGTCGATTATTTTAGGTGTGGGGGGGAGGGGCATTCCAATGCCAGATCTTGGCTGAATAAATTATTTTTATGGGAAAGAAAAATTCTAGAAAAAAGGGGGGTTGCCATCCAGGGCCCCCTTTGAACACATTCTGTGAAGAACTCCTGTTCCCTGAAGGCCTCCATTATTTCTGCAAGACAAAATTAAGCAAAAAAAGCTAATGTCAGTAAAGCCTCTACTACTAAGCTTTCTCCCCATATCTAACCCACAAACTCATCCACTGATCATAAAGTCCAAAATAAAGTTAGGTATCGTCGTACTACATGATCGCTTCTTCCGCCTTTTTTAAGTTTAAATAAAAAAAGTTTTTCTTTTTTTTCTATGTATGTTTTGTTTTATTTTTTTAAAGTGGAATCTCTAGTTTTCTGGCTAAAACGCATGAACAATGACCAATGCTAAAAAGTTGGTCATTGTTCATGCGTTTTAACCAGATATTTTTACATTTTGTTATTCTCAAAGAAAATACACAAAAAAAAAATATCTAAGAAAAAAAAAGATATCTGTAAAAAAAATACCAACAAAAAATTCTAAAAAAAATAAAATAAAATTGATGTTGACAAATATTTCTTGCCAAAAATATATTTCTTGATAAAAAAAAATATATTTTTATATTTTTGGATTAAAAAAAATGACACATTAAATAAATGTGTCAATAAATGACAAACAATAAATATTTTTGGATACTCAACAATGTGTGGCTTATTATTATGTCAATGTTGCCTATAAGAAAAAATCTAGATTTGTGGTGTTTACATTGACAATGATGAGTATTTAGTACAGGAAAAAAAACGTGACACTTTGGTAATCTAGGAGAAAGCTACAATAAAAACACAATTTAGAAAAGAATGAAACAAAGAAAAATACTAGAACAGGGGAAAAAAAATTGGGCTCGTTCGTTACAGAGCGGGGACCGGGAGCTTTGTGTGTAAACACAAAACTCTCGGTCCTGTCAGCGGGGGAAACGCTGATCCCCTGTTCATACAATGTATGAACAGAAGATCAGTGATTTCCCCTAGTGAGTCCACCCCCCCATACAGTTAGAACACACCCAGGAACACACTTAACCCCTTCCCCGCCCCCTAGTGTTAACCCCTTCACTGCCAATGGCATTTTTATAGTAATACAATGCATTTTTATAGCATTGATCGCTATAAAAATGCCAATGGCCCCAAAAATGTGTCCGAAGTGCCCGCCATAATGTTGCAGTACAGAAAAAAAACGCTGATCGCCGCCATTACTAGTAAAAAAAAAATGTTAATAAAAATGCCATAAAACGACCCCCTATTTTGTAAACGCTATAACTTTTGTGCAAACCAATCAATAAACGCTTATTGCGATTTTTTTTTACGAAAAATATGTAGAAGAATACGTATCGGCCTAAACTGAGGAAAAAAACGTTTTTTTTATATATTTTTGGGGGACATTTATTACAGCAAAAAGTAAAAAAATATTGCATTTTTTTCAAAATTGTCGCTCTTTTTTTTGTTTATAGCACAAAAAATAAAAACCGCAGAGATGATCAAATACCACCAAAAGAAAGCTCATTTTGTGGGAAAAAAAGGACGCCAATTTTGTTTGGGAGCCACGTCGCATGACCGCGCAATTGTCAGTTAAAGCGACACAGTGCCGAATCACAAAAAGTGCTCTGGTTATTGGACAGCAATATGGTTCGGGGCTAAAGTGGTTAATAAGCGCTGCTGCAAAGTATTGCATCAAAAATTGTTATTACACGCCCCTGTTAAACAGGGGCAGAAAAATTGGGCTTTAGGCACTGGTGGCGGTGCCACAACACTGCAACCCCTTACAGATACTGTAGTTGGAGTGCATTAACCACTTAACCCCCGGACCATATTGCTGCCCAATGACCAGAGCACTATTTGCGATTTGACACTGTGTCGCTTTAACTGACAATTGCGCGGTCGTATGACGTGGCTCCCAAACAAAATTGGCGTCCTTTTTTTTCCACAAATAGAGCTTTCTTTTGGTGGTATTTATTCATCTCTGCGGTTTTTATTTTTTGCGCTATAAACAAAAATAGAGTGACTATTTTGAAAAAAATGCAATATTTTTTTACTCTTTTCTGTAATAAATATCCCCCAAGTTTATCCCTCAGTTTAGGCCGAAAGATATTATTATAATTTTTTTTACTAGTAATGGCGGCGATCAGCATTTTTTTTCAGTACTGCGACCTTATGGCGGACACTTCGGACACTTTTGACACATTTTTGGGACCATTGGCATTTTTTTAGCGATCAATGCTATAAAAATGCATTGGATTACTATAAAAATGCCATTGGCAGTGAAGGGGTTAACACTAGGGGGCGGGGAAGGGGTTACAGTAAGTGTGTTCCTGGGTGTGTTCTAACTGTATGGGGGGGTGGACTCACTAGGGGAAATCACTGATCTTCTGTTCATACATTGTATGAACAGAAGATCAGCGTTTCCCCCGCTGACAGGACCGGGAGCTATGTGTTTACACTCATAGCTCCCGGTCCCCGCTCTGTAACGAGCGATTGCGGGTGCCCGGCGGCGATCATGCCCGCCGGACACGCACACGCGCCCCCTATCGGCCGCAGAAGTGCCAACGTAGAGCTACGGGCTCTCGCCCAGGAGAGCCGACCTGCCGCCGTATAACTGTGGCGGCTGGTCGGCAAGCAGTTAATAAGCCCTGCTGCAAATTGGGCCTTAGGCACAGCACTGCAACCCCTGACACAGATACTGTAATTGGAGGGCAGCAAAGAGCCACATGCAAAGTATTGCATAAAAAATTCTTATTATACGCCCCTGTTAAACAGGGGCAGAAAAATTGGGCCTTAGGCACTGGTGGCGGTGGCCAGAACCAACAATGTTCTTGCTAGCTATCAGCAAGATCATTAAGGAGAAAAAGAATATTCAGTCAGCAGCATAACAGCACAGTCACTCAGCATCAGCATAGGCAGTCTCCAAGGGATCTAACATTTCAAAAAAATTATTCAGTTACATCAGCATCAGGTGCTTGGTAGCTGTTGGTGATCCAAGCCTAAATCATTTTTATGGGGGTCAGTCGAGTAGGTGGAGAGGCGCACCCTGTGATCGGTCACAAAGCCTCCAGCAGCACTGAATGTGCGTTCTGAAAGAACGCTGGATGTGGGACAAGCCAGTAGCTCAATTGCGTACTGTGCAAGCTCTGGCCAGTGATCCATCCTCAAGACCCAGTAAGCCAGAGGATTTTCAGTGGGGAAGGTGTCCAAGTCTGATCGTGCCCCTAGGTATTCCCGCACCATATAAACCAAACGCTGCTGATGGTTGCTAGAACCGGTCATACCTTGGGGCTGCAGACTAAAAAATTGTCTGAACGCATTGGTCAGACGGCCACCTTCTCCACCACTCCTTCTGTGACTCACCGAAGCCTCAGCAACACGTTGTCCAGGACCAGGATTTGGTAATCCCCCAGCTTCTCATAAAACGCGTTGCACAGACCTTTCTGCAAGGCCTCCCGAAGATGTTTCATCATCTGCTCCCTCCTCAACAGCAAGATAAGGTCCGCAACCTTACTCTTGTAACGTGGATCAAGGAGAGTTGAGAGCCAGTAATGATCCCTCTCCTTGATACCACGAATACGCAGTCTTTGAAGGATCATGGAGGCCATGCAGCGTAGGTTTGCTGAGGCATTCGGAGCACAGTCCTCTGGGTCACTGAGGATGACAGGATCTGCAGCCACCTCATCCCAGCCATGTAAAAGTCCATGGGTTCCTTGGGACTGTAAGTGATCCCTTAAAGACTGCTGCTGCTGATGCGGAGTGCTAGGCTCCACCTCCGTGCTGCTGATACAATCCTCCACCTCCTCCTCGTCCTCTTCCTGTGTGCTAGGCAGGCAAGCAGGACCACTGTCTGGATAAAGGGGGCCTTTAGAGGTAAGGAAGTCCTCCTCTTCCTCCCTCTGTTCTTCCTCAAGGGCCCTGTCCATTATTCCATGTAGCGTGTGCTCCAGCATGTGAATAAGAGGGACAGTCTCACTGATGCATGCACTGACACTGCTTACCATCCTCGTGGCCTCCTCAAATTGTGACATCCCTGATTAAGGCCCCCCATTAAAACCAAGCTCCCCTGACCCAGTTCTGCTGCCATATTGGCACAGGTACTCTGCTGCGTGTGCAGCCGCTGCAGCATGGCTAATGTAGAGTTCCATCTGTTGGGCATGTCACAGATTAGGTGGTTCTTGGGCAGGTTGTATTACCTTTGGAGGTCTGTCAGCCATGCAGTGGCATTATATGACCTTCGGAAATGCACACAGACTTTCCTGGCCTGCTTCAGGACATCCTGTAAGCCCGGGTACCTGCCCAAGAACCGCTGCACCACCAAATTCAGAACATGAGCAAAACAGGGCACATGGGTCAGTTGGTGCCATTGTCGCTAACCACCATTTCTGGCTTAAGCTGGCGTGGCATCAATCACCTCTGAGCCTGCCCCTGCAGAGCTGACAGAACCTCTGCCCCAGTGTGGCTCCTGTCTCCCAAGCACACCAGCTCTAGCACCGCATGGCATCTCTTTGCCTTCATTCCTGCGTAGCCCCTCATACGCCTACGGAGCACGGCTGGTTCTGAGGACACATCAGCACAGGAAGAGGCCACAGAGGAAGAAGAAGAGGAGGGGGTGGAGGAGAGAGGTGTGTCACAACCAGTAGTAGTGTTTTGGAGGCGTGGTGGCGGAACAACCTCCAACACTACTGTACCTTGCCCTGCGTCTTTCCCAGCTGCCAGCAGAGTCACCCAATGTGCCATGAAAGAGAGGTAACGTCCCTGTCCATGCCTGCTGGACCATGAGTTAGCGGTAATATGCACCTTACCACTGACTGCCCTGTCCAGCGAGGCATAGACATTGCCTTCCACATGCCGGTAGAGAGCCGGAATCGCCTTCCGTGAGAAAAAGTGGCGTTTGGAAACTTGCCACTGAGGTACCGCACATTCCGCAAACTCACGGTAGGGGGCAGAATCTACCAACTAAAAAGGCAGCAGTTTAAGTGCTAGCAATTACGCTAAACTAACATTCAACCGCTGGGCATGTGGATGGCTGGTAGAGTATTTCTTTCGGCACTGCAGCAGCTGGGGCAGGGAAATTTGTCTGCTACAATCTGCCATCGGTGTACCGATAGTAGATTGCCCTGCATGTACTACTAGGTTGTGACACACCTAATTCTACACCTTCAGTCCTATCAGTGCAGGCTTCAGAGAGGACTGAGGGTATAGTGGGGTTGGAGATCCCAGCTGATGAGGGGCAAGGGGAGGTCCGCTTTGTTCTTTGGTGTGGGTCTTATAGGTATTCTTGCCAATGAACTGCATGGCAGGTCGACATATGTCTGGTCAAGCATGTGGTGCCCAAGCGGGTGATGTTTTGGCCACGCGAGATACGCTTGAGACATATGTTGCAAATAGCAACGGTGCGATCTGATGCACATGTCTCAAAAAAGGCCCACACCAAAGAACTTCTGCAGTAACGCTGAGACACAGCAGCGCCCTGCACAGGCGTAGCTCTGCGATGTAATGCAGTTGGTGTGCTGCCCTTAAGCTGTCCCCTGGAGGGCATCCTGCCTTTTTGGAGATGTGCCTGTGCCTCCTCCTCCTCCTCTCTCCTATCAGGCACCCACGTAGAGTCAGTGACCTCATCATCCCCTCCCTCCTCATCACTGTCGAAACCTGGCAGAATGCTGCAGCTGTAGGAACATAACTGCCAGATTGCTGTCCCTCTCGGGCACCCGCTCTCTCTGGGCTCACATTACTGCCTTCCTCTATCTGAGTTCCATCATCGGAGCCTTCAAAAACGCTGTGCATCTTCATGCAGCATGTACCCAACACTGTGTTGAAACAGTTCGGGGGACTCCTCAGGAGGACATGGTGGGACTAGGGAAGGAGTGTGTGATGCCATTGTGCAGAGGGAAGAGGGCGCCTTGGCAGCTATTTTGCCAGACAAAGTAAGCTCAGCCTGGGTGAGAGAGGATGAGGAGGATGAGGACAGTTTGGTCATCCACTCTACCAATTTGTCTGCATGTTGAGGCTCAACACAGCCAGCTCCCGAAAAGAAGGACGAGTGTGTCCAACGGCCACATGCTGAAGAGGATGCAACGTGTCCACAACCAGCACTGTTGCCTCTAGATGCAGAGCCTGCTTGCCCTCGTGACTATCTGCCTCTCTTTGTTGTCCTTCCAGACATTATAATGGCCTGCAGAGGACAAAGTCAGTACACACACCTCGTAGCTTTAGGTGGAAAGTAAGAACACTGCAGCTAGACCAGCTAGACTTAATAGTAAGAATCAACTGCCTGACAGATTAGGAAGAAATAATCTAACTAAACTATACAGTGTATAAATATATGTACAACTCTTGGGATGTATATACAGTATATCCTCTACACACTGTAAATTTAACGGACTTGCCTGCCGGCTCTATCTAGCTAGACAAAAAGACAATCTCTCTCTGTCTGTCTGATCTGTAACCAGCGCTGGAACACACTACACGAGGCCGCCCAGCAGGCGGCCTTTTATAGTGTTGAGGCGTGTGCTAAAGCCCTGAGCCATAATTGGCCAAAGCCACCCTGGCTTTGGCCAATTATGTCTCTCCGTTTTTTGCATGCTGTGATTGGCCAAGCATGCCGGTCATAGTGCATGCTTGGCCAATCATCAGCACGCAATGCCGCAGTGAATTATGGGCCGTGGCGCGTCACTCCAATTTGGCGCGAACGACCCGTTTTGTTCGTATTTTGACGAACGGTGGAACATACAATGTTCGAGACGAACACAAAGCTCATCCCTAATGCCTGATATGATGCTTGAACAAGAACTGGGTCACCTAGGCTTACTCCTAGGAGACAATAATGAGTTTTTCTGTCAGGGATGCTTGTTTGCTGATAGAGCTCTTTTAACTAATTGGAAAATCACTATGTGACCTATGCAATACTTCTCTGTGTGACCAGTACAAGGCATCTAAAATCCATTCGGCACAGGTCCAGTTCATTAGGTGAGATGCATGATTAACTGTAAAAGGTCTCAGTCCAATGTCACCAAGTTAGGCCAAATATTTAAGAATACAGGTAAAGAGACTGGATCTTTTCATCACTAGTGATTCTAACTATCATAATTTAGGATGAATTTAGATAAATGTATAAATCTACGTATACCCTTAATTTTACATACAACATACTATAAAAGCCCTAAAAATCTTACCACAGCTTTTCTATACCAAACTTTGGTCTCCAATGAAAGAGAATGACCTCAGGGTTGTAAGATCCTGGACAGCCCGCTCATCTTGTAGGAACATTTCACATTGACTTCCTCCTGGTGATGAAGCATTACCATCTCAAAGAGGATTTTCTACTAGGTAATGCTAGAGTTGTAAAAAAAAAAATCACTGTAAGGACACTATGAAACCTAAAAATGCCAGAAATAAAAGCTTGAAGAAACTCAAACTAAACATTTGCATTTTTCTACTTTTGTATCATGCGTTCATGAGCGTTAGTGTTCATAATCACCCCTGGCTAATTTTTCACTGCCAAATACATATACTTACACTTACACACACACACACATTCATATACTATATTACAAGTATTGGGACGCCTGCCTTTACACTTACATGAACTTTAATAGCATCCCTCTTCTGGGAAGGCTGTTCAAAGGTGTTCTATCGGCAGGTCAGTCAAGTTCCTCCACCCCAAACTCTCTCTTCCATGTCTTTATGGACCCTGCTTTGTGCACTGGTCCAAATCATTTAGTGGAGGGGGGATTATGGTGTGGGGTTGTTCTTCAGGGGTTGGGCTTGGCCCCTTAGTTCCAGTGCAGTTCCTAAGGTGTCAGCATACCAAGACATTTTGGACAATTTCACGCTCCCAACTTTGTGGGAACAGTTTGGGGATTGCCCCTTCTTGTTCCAAAATGACTGTGCACCAGTACACAAACAAGGTCCATGAAGACATGGATCAGTGAGTTTGGGATGGAGGAACTTGACTGGCCTGCACAGAGTTCTGACCTCAACCCGATAGAACACCTTTGGGATGAATTAGAGTGCAGACTGCAAGCCAGGTCTTCTCATGCACATGACCTCAAAAATTAGCTTCTGGAAGAATGGTCAAGCATTCCCATAGACACACTCCTATACCTTGTGGACAGCCTTTCTAGAAGAGTTGAAGCTGTTATAGCTGCAAAAGGTGGGCCAATTCAATATTAAATCCTACAGACTAAGATAAGTCTACATCGCTGGCAAAAGTGAGTACACCCCTAAGTGAAAATGCACAAATTGGGTCCAATTAGCCATTTTCCCTCCCAGGTGTCGTGTGACTTGTTAGTGTTACAAGGTCTCAGCTGTGAATGGGGAGCAGGCGTGTTAAATGTGGTGTTATCACTCTCACTTTCTCATACTGGTCACTGGAAGTTCAGCATGGCACCTTGTGACAAATGAATCTTTGTTGCTCTATGTGACGGTGGTAGAACATATCCCCGTCAAGCCTTCCCTTCTTCTCCCATAAAAGAAATCACCCAATATTCCATGAGTAGGAATATCCCTGGAATCGCCGAATAATCCATACATGAGCCAAGGCTTAATGCTGAATGTAAACAGGACACACTTTATTGAAAACACAGCACACTTTTATACATGATTTGGAACATCCCGACCCCAAAAAACGCTTTCTTATTGGTCCTTTTTTCAGTTCCCCATCAGGTCCACCTTCCATGCAAATGAGGACTTGAAAATGTCTCAGCAGAGATTGGTCCCAAAGCTTGAATAGCCTGAATATGTGTGTTGAGACAGAAGCCCCCAGGGGGTAATTACTACAATGAAGCAATCAGAACAACAATTAACACCTCTACACACTGGACAATAAAATGTCTCTCACAAGCCCGACTCCACTTATTTCACTAGTCGAAGCCAAGCATTGAAGGGTCATTGTCCTAGTGACCTAGTCAGGACAAATTAAGCCACTTCCAGTATCTCTTGCAATATGTACTCCACAATGTCTCATCTTCTGCAATACATGAATTAGGATTTCACGTAGAAACGCTTCAGTATTTCATGGTCCATGACACTCTACATAAAGTGATGGTGAACCTTGGAACCCCAGATGTTTTGAAACTACATTTCCCGTGATGCTCATGCACTCTGCTGTTTAGTTGAGCATCAAGGGAAACGTAGTTCCAAAACATCTACAGTGCCACGGTGAAGCATCCCTGGCCTAGGCTATAAAAAGATTGCCAAGACCCTGAAACTGAGCTGAAGCACGGTGGCCAAGACCATGAAGCAGTTTAACAGGACAGGTTCCACTCAGAACAGGCCTCGCCATGATCGACCAAAGGAGAGCGTGCATGCTCAGCGTCATATCCAGAGGTAGTCTTTGGGAAATAGATGTATGAGTGCTGCCACCATTACTGCAGAGGTTGAAGGGGTGGGGGGTCAGCCTGTCAGTGCTCAGACCATACGCCGCAAACTGCATCAAATTGGTCTGCATGGCTGTCGTCTGAGAAGGAAGTCTCTTTTAATGATGCACAAGAAAGCCTACAAACAGTTTGCTGAAGACAAGCAGACAAAGGACATGGATTACTGGAACCATGTCCTGTGGTCTAATGAGACCAAGATAAACTTATTTGGTTCAGATGGTGTCAAGTGTGTGTGGTGGCAACCAGATGACCACTGCCTTGCTAAAGAAGCTGAGGGTAAAGGTGATGGACTGGCTAAGCATGTCTCCAGACCTAAACCCTATTGAGCATATGTGGGGCATCCTCAAACGGAAGGTGGAGGAGCGCAAGGTCTCCAACATTCACCAGCTCCGTGATGTAGTATTGGAGTAGTGGAAGAGGACTCCAGTGGCAACCTGTGAAGCTTTGGTGAACTCCATGCTCAAGAGGCAGTGCTGGAATATAATGGAGACCACACAAAATACGGTCACTTTGGACCCAATTTGGACATTTTCACTTAGGGTGTACTCACTCACAATCGCCAGCGATTTAGACATTAATGGCTGAGTGTTGAGTTATTTTGAGGGAACAGCAAATTGACACTGTTATACAAGCTGTACACCCACTTAGTGTAATTCCTTCAATGTTGTCACATAAAAAGATATAATAAAATATTTACAAAAATGTGAGGGGTGTACTCACTTTTGTAAGATACTGTATATACAGTTGTGCTCATAAGTTTACATACCTTGGCAGAATTTATGATTTCTTGGCCATTATTTAGAGAATATGAATGATAACACAAAAACTTTTCTTTCACTCATGGGTAGTGTTTGGCTGAAGCCATTTATTATCAATCAATTGTGTTTACTCTTTTTAAATTGTAATCACAACAGAAACTACCAAAATGACCCTGATCACAAGTTTACATACCCCAGTTCTTAATACTGTGTATTGCCCTCTTTATCATCAATGACAGCTTGAAGTCTTTTGTGTATATTTGTCGATGAGGCTCTTTATCTTCTCAGATGGTAAAGCTGCCTATTCTTCTTGGCAAAAAGCCTCCAGTTCCTGTAAATTCTTGGGCTGTCTTGCATGAACTGCAGACAGCCCAAGAGTGGCAACTCCCCGGAGTGGCTCAATGATGTTGAGGTCAGGAGACTGAAATGGCCACTCCAAAATCTTCACTTTATTCTGCTGTAGCCAATAACAGGTCGTATTGGCCTTGTGTTTTGGATCATTGTCATGTTGGAATGTCTAAGTACGTCCCATGCGCAGTTTCCTGGCTGATGAATGCAAATGTTCCTCCAATATTTTTTGATAACATACGGCATTCATCTTGGCAGTTTTGACCAAATTTCCTGTGCCTTTGTAGCTCACATATCCTCAAAACATCAGTGATTCACCTCCGTGTTTCACAGTAGGAATGGTGTAACTTTCATCATAGGCCTTGTTGACTACTCTCCAAATGTAGTGTTTATGGTATTGGCCAAAAGCTCAATTTTGGCCTCATCACTCCAAATGACTTTTTGCCAGAAGGTTTGGGGCTTGTCTCTGTGCTGTTTGACATATTGTAAGCGGGATACTTTGTGGTATTTGCGTAGTAATGGCTTTCTTCTGGTGACTCGACCATGCAGCCCATCTTTCTTCAAGTGCCTACTTATTGTGCATCTTGAAACAGCCTCACCACATGTTTTCAGAGAGTTCTGTATTTCACCTGTAGTTATTTGTGGGGTTTTCTTTACATCCCAAATGATTTTCCTGGCAGTTGTGGCTGAACTTTTAGTTGGTCTACCTGACCGTGTTCATATCCCTTTCCTGTTTTATACAGTTCAACTACCCTTTCCTGCAGATACTTTGACAATGCTTTTGCTTTCCCCATGACTCAGAATCCAGAAACGTCAGTGCAGCACTGGATGGAAGATGCAAGGGTCTGTCAGGAGTCCAGAAACGCATTGACCTTTTATACACACACACACACACACACTAATTACAAGCAAACAGATCACAGGTGAGGATGGTTACCTTTAATAGCCATTCAAACCCCTTTGTGTCAGCTTGTGCATTTATCAGGGTATGTAAACTTTTGATTAGGGTCATTATAAATTCAGCATTGCCCAGAGGTGAGGGGAAATCTTCTAATGGGGACACCTGTTCCAAGGACAACAAAAGGGGATTTTGCTTTTAAAAAAGAAGTACCTAGGTGGATGCAGCATCAATCCAATGCTGCATACACACGATCGGAAATTCCAACAAGAAAAAGTTTGATGTGAGCTTTTGTGTGTAGGCTCCATCTGACTTTTTCTGTGGACAGCAAAAATTCGAGAGCTGGTTCTCAATTTTTCTGAGAAGAAAAATTCTTGTCGAAAACTCCAATCGTCTGATTGCAATTCCGACGAGCAAAAAAAAAACCACGCATGCTCAGAATCAATTTGACTTAATTTTTCTTGGCTCGTTGTAGTGTTGTACTCGGTTATCACAGCCCTGTGAGCAGAGAGCTAGTGAGTGTTAGTCTTCCTCTCTTCCCTCTGGCCCAAGCCTCCCGCACTCACTGGAGCGCTGAGCTGTGGAGGGGTGGGAGTAGCTGGTTCAGGCTCTCAGTGGCTCGTTGAGAGGCTGAGCTGGGTGCGGGGCCAGGCTGGGTGGATCCCGACCATATGGACTGGGTCGGTGATGTCAGCCGACAGCTTGCTTCAGCCCACTGTCTGCTGAAAACAGGTCACAGGAGTGCAGAACAAACTTCACTTCTGTGAGCCACAGCAGAAGTACAGGGAAACAAGCGTTGGCTGTGTATCTCCTTTAAGAGTCTCTGGGATAGGAAGTGACCATGGGCGAAGAATTTTGACTTTTTTAGCTTTGGTCTATGGAACAGTGTGATGTGGGTCTATAGCATACAATACTGCTGCTCAGATTTGTATAAATCACAGATATGAATGCAGTAAATGGTACACCTGGCCCGTGTGCATAATCCCTAAACTTGTGCTACATCACATCATCAGCTGTCACTGGGGGGGTGTTCACAAAATTCTTCTTGCAATTTACAGAAAAGGAGGTTACAATCTAAGTATCTCACACACATACACATACTAAGGCCACTTTATACAGGAGCGCAATTAACCTACCAGCATACCTTTGGAGTGTGGGAGGAAACTAGCGAAACCCCAGGCAGGCACAGGGAGAGCATGCAAACTCCATGCAAGTAGTGTCCTGGCGGATTCTGGACCTTCATTGCTGCAAGGCCGTCCATGTAAAAGGAGCCTAATGCCACGTACACAGGATCATTTTTCAGCATTAAAAAAAAACAACGTTTTTAAAAACGTCATTTAAAATGATCGTGTGTGGGCTTCACATCGTTTTTCATTTTCTGAAAAACAACCAAAAATAAAATTTGACCATTCTGCATTTTTTAACGTTGTTTTAAAAAATGACGTTTTTTGGGTTGTAAAAAATTATCGTGTGTGGGCTAAAATGACCTTAATGCTTATTGGCGCATGCTCAGAAGCAAGTTATGAGACAGGAGCTTGAATGGAACTTCCCCTTTAGAGTGCTGTCGTACGTGTTGTACGTCACCACACTTTGCTCATCATTTTTTAAAAACGATGGTGTGTGGGCAACATTGTTTTTAATGATGAATTTGGAAAAAGTTTGTTTTTTCTACATGCTGAAAAACGTTGTTTTTTTCCATGCCGAAAAGTGATCATGTGTACGCGGCATTAGATCTGTCAACTGTTTGGTGCAAGGGCCTGCCTAAGCAGATACAAAGTGATTGTATAGTTGTGAAAGGTCCTCACATGGTTTTGGTAAATCTAAAGTTGATTGTACAAAGCTTGAGGGCTGGTTTACATGCTCTCTGGGCAACGTGTCCTTGTGCGATTCCTGCACAGTGTGTTTTGACAGCCCATTCACTTGAACAGGCTTTGGTGCCTGATTTGGTGCCTGCAAATGCAGTATGCAGATCTGTGTTCTGTTAACAATCCATTGGCACCTGCATGCAGATCGCATGACAAGTCAAAACACATTTATTTCAATTGCAGCTTTTGCAATCAATGCGACGCAAGTCCCAGTGACTTCAAAAAAAGTTTCCTACACTACTTTGATACAACTTTAATGTGGCAAGTTCTATGGTCTCTAATGTCACACGAAAATTGCATGACAATGGGCTTGCAGCAGTGTAAACTGAGCCTTATGCCTGGTACACACAATGAGAATATCGGACGAACGATTGTGAGTTTTTTTTTTTGCATGCTAGTCTCATTTCGAAAATGAATAGGTTACTAGAATTACAAAAAATCGGAATACAACTTCCCCGATGATGTCATGTATTGTAATGTATTCTTTCATTTCCACACATGCTTGATCTTGTCAACTTGATTTTTTACAGATGCATACTGTACTGATTAAACGAAAATCATACAATCTGGTAACGTACGAGAACATTTTTCATAGTTGTCCCTTTGAATAATTTTGCATGAACTGTCGTGATCGGCTCTCAAAAGTTGTGTGCTAAGAATCAGCTTCTCGCATTATCGCTTCGGAAAGCGTATTTTCCATCAGATTTTCTCATTGTGTGTACTAGGCAACTGTGATATAATTTTGATGAGATCTGCAATCCGATTACGTCATGCGACTTTGGTTGGATTTTGCATATCCTATGGGTCCAAATTGCACCAAAAGTATCACGTGAACTTTTTCCAAAATCGTACAGCAAAGCATGGCATTGATGAGACTGGGCACCATTGAAAACAATGTGATTTCCATTGTCATGTGATCTTAAAGTGGTTGTAAACCCTTACAGACCACTTATACCTACAGGCAAGTCTAGATTAGGGCTTACCTATAGGTGCTTGACATATCTCCCAGACCTACACGGTTTAGAAGATATCTACAAAAATCATGGGCACCGATGTCAGTGGCGCAGGCGCACTGTGGCGTGCTGTTTCTGATTGAGGCTCCTAGTGACGTCATCACAGCTCCGGCCAATCAGAGTGCCGATACCCGGAAGTAACCCCAGGTCAAGATATTGGCTGCCCGAGCGTTGGAAGAGGACAGCAGCGGGGGCTTCGATCGGAGGTGAGTATTACATAATGAGCTAGTATGCTATGCAAATTATACCTTTGTCTTGCAGGTGGTGTTTTTTTTTTATACCTTGGTTTACTTCCTCTTTAACCACTTGCTTACTGGGCACATATACCCCCCTCCTGCCCAGGTGAAATTTCAGCTTCCGGCACTGCGTCGCTTTAACTGACAATTGCGCAGTCGTGCGACGTGGCTCCCAAACAAAATTGATGTCCTTTTTTCCCCACAAGTAGAGCTTTCTTTTGGTGGTATTTGATCACCTCTGCGGTTTTTATTTTTTGTGCTATAAACAAAAAAGAACGACAATTTTGAAAAAAAAATACAATATTTTTTACTTGTTGCTCTAATAAATATCCCAATTTAAAAAAAAAAAACATTTTTTTTTCAGTCTAGGCCGATACGTATTCTATATATTTTTGGTAAAAAAAAAATTGCAATAAGCGACTGGTTTGCGCAAAAGTTATAGCGCCTACAAAATAGGGGACAGAATTTTATTTTTTTATTATTATTTTTTTTACTAGTAATGGCGGCGATCTGCGATTTTTATTGGCACTGCGACATTATGTCGGACACATCGGACACTTTTGACACATTTTTGGCGCCATTCACATTTATACTGCGATCAGTGCTATAAATATGCACTAATTACTGTATAAATGTGACTGGCATTGAAGGGGTTAACACTAGGGGGTGAGGAAGGGGTTAAATGTGTACCCTGCATAGTGTTCTAACTGTGGGGGAGGGGGACAGACTGGGGAGGTGATCGATCTGTGTCCCTATGTACAAGGGACACAGATCGATCTCCTCTCTCCCTGACAGGACGCTGTCTCTGTGTGAGCCGGCAATGAGAGATGATCTCATATGTTTACATTTGAGATCATCTCTCATTGGTCGCACAGATCGCATAGCAAATGGCCACTGTGATTGGCCGTTTGCCGCGATCTGTGATTGGCTGTGTCCAAGGTACACGGCCAGCTTAGAATTTCCCCGCTGCGCGCTCGGGAGCGTGTGCGGGGAACGAGCAAATGGGCGGACGTCAAAAGACGTCCTGTTGGATTTTCAGGTCCGCGCTGAAGCCGTCATTCGGCTATAGCGCGGGCCTCAAGTGGTTAAAGCCCCTTTCACACTGCTGCGACTTGAAAGTCGTGCAATTTTGCCTCAATTTTAGGAAATGCCTGTGTAAACTTGAGGTCTATTGCATCAAAGTCAGACCAAAGTAGTACAGAGACTACTTTGAAGTTGCACAGATATGAATGGTTACCACTGGGAATCATGGGGTATGACTTGTCATGTGACTCTGATGTCCAAAGTCACACAGGTGTGAAAGAGGACCAAGGCTTTGGTGCACATTTAAAAAAAGAAAATTTGCGCTAACCCAAACAATAATAACAATAACGTGATAAATAAATCACAGAAGGCAGCAACCACGTGACCTAACAAAAATAAACATAAGAAGAAAAAAGTTTGCGCCAACTAAAACCTAAAATGAATTGATCGATAATAAATAAATATATAAAGTCCAATATTTAAATAGATAAAGTCCAATAATTAGATGATCCGTTGCGCACAGACAGCACCCAGGTGTAATACAAAAAACGTGAACCACCACCATGGGCGTCCGCTCATAGGAGTAAGGGGGGGCCAGTGACCCCCCCTGGAATTGGCAAGGGTCTGCCATGCTTGCATCTGTAGCTGTGCTGACTCTCTGTGTTTGTGTGAGTCAGCTCCACAGCTGTTGCAAGATCAATGTCACTGAGTTACAGAGCTCTTTACTGCCACCTCTGGCTGCTTCCTGTATGTGCACCCTCGTGTTTGCTTTGCTGCCTGTAATGTATTTTCAAAGGGACATGTGGAAACAGGACTTGGGAGAAGAAAGACCACCGTGACCTTACAAGTGGGGACTGTGAGTACAAGTTAAGGGAGAAGGCTTTATGGGATAATGACTAAGCCCCTGCCCTTCATGACATTGTCAAAGAAGCGGAGCATAGGTGACCGTAAAATTATGCCCCCCCCTGGAAAAAGTTCAGCGGACGCCCATGACCACCACCACATAGACTGAGGCTTACCAGAGATAAGCTAAGTGAAAACCTGTAGTTAAATCCAATGCAGGATATAGCAGAACCAGAAACCACGGCCTCTTGGAACATCAAGGACAGCTATTCACAGGATCCTCGCCAGGCAGTACCGGGATAAACGTTGAATAATCGCCAATGGGCATATCATGCAGAGCAGCGGTAATCTCTCCTTCATGTGTTCACCTTTGGTGCAGATTTGACACAACTTTGGATGGGTGCAACTTGGATATGACTTTATGTTTGACCAGTGATAATGGACAACTGTTGCATTGTATAACATTTTGAGGGTTAACATTGAAGTCTATGGCCCTCGAGTAGTATGAACGTCAGACCATTCGCTGCAACTTATGGGCCGTACACACGATCTAGTAGAAATTGAATAGGTTACGTCACGAAAATTCGAAAAATAAATAAATCAAAAGTGATGTCATGTGTTGTAATGTATTTGTATTGTATTTTCGCACAACTATACTGACTTTAACCACTTCAGCCCCGGAAGATTTGGCTGCGCAATGACCAGGCCACTTTCGGCACTGCGTCGCTTTAACTAACAATTGCACGGTCGTGCAACGCTGTACCCAAACAAAATTGACAACCTTTTTTCCCCACAAATAGAGCTTTATTTTGGTGGTATTTCATCACCTCTGCGGTTTTAATTTTTTGCACTATAAACAAAAAAAGCGCCAATTTAAAAAAAAAAGCAATATTTTTAACTTTTTGCTATAAAAAATATCCCCCCATGCCACAGTTTAACCACTTGCGGCCCCGCATATGGTCAATTGACGGCAGCTTAGGGGATCTGAATATCCAAGCTGCCGTCAATTGACGTCATCGTTTTCTCCGGCCACTGGGGGGCGCGCGCACGCCGATGGCGGCGTGCGCGTGCACCCGGCGCGACCCTGAGATTCCGATGCGCGTGCCTGGCGGTCGCGATGTCCGCCAGGTACCCGCTGATCGGCAGTTTTAGAGCAGGGACATGAAGCTCTGTGTGTAAACACAGAGCTCCACGTCCTGTCAGGGAGAGGTGACAGATGCCGTTTCTCTTGTACATAGGGAGACAGCATCGGTCACCTCCCCCAGTCACCCCCCTCCCCCCACACAGTTAGAACACTCATAGGACACACATTTAACCCCTTCCTCACCCCCCTAGTGTTAACCCCTTCACTGCCAGTCACATTTATACAGTAATTAGTGCGTTTTTATAGCACTGATCGCAGTATAAATGTGAATGGTCCCAAAAATGTGTCAAAAGTGTCCGTCGCAATATCGCAGTCCTGACAAAATTCGCAGATCGCTGTATTACTAGTAAAAAAATAAAAAATAAAAAATTGTCAGAATTCTATCCCTTATTTCCTAGCCACTATAACCTTTGCGCAAACCAATTACTATACGCTTATTGCCATTGTTTTTTTTACCAAAAATATGTAGAATACGTATCAGCCTAAACTGAGAAAAAAAAATATATATTTTTTTTAAATTGGATTTTTATTATAGCAAAAAGTAAAAAATATTCTGTGTTTTTTTTCAAAATTGTCGCTCTTTTTTGTTTATAGCGCAAAAAAAAAAAAAAAAAACGCAGAGGCGATCAAATACCACCAAAAGAAAGCTCTATTTGTGGGGAAAAAAAGGACGTCAATTTTGTTTGTAAGGCACGTCGCACGACCGCGCAATTTTAATTTAAAGCGACACAGTGCCGAAAGCTGAAATTTCGCCTGGGCAGGAAGGGGGTATATGTGCCCAGTAAGCAAGTGGTTAAAGGGGACGTACAGGTACGTCTCTTTGTGCAGCCATGAAAATCTGCCGACCTATATTGTCGTGCAGCGGTTAAAGTACCAGATCGTACGAGGAAAATGATCGCGCCTTTCCGATCCAATAATATCGGATGAATTGTCGTGATCGGCTCTCGAAAGCTCTGTACTAACGATCCGATTATCGGTTGAAAGTGGTATTTTTCGTCGTTTTTTTATTTTAAAAGGTACATCTAAGCTCATAAAATCCCCCCCCCCCCCAATGAAATTTTGGGGCCCCCTTCATCTCCACATATGCACACACATACAAACATTAACGCATGTATAGGAGCGCTATGCATGATTTGATGCACATGTTACATATCGCCACGCTCACATACAAACGTGCGCCTAACTTTTTTTTAGCTTGTTCCTATTTGTCAAGCCCTGTCATAATGCGACACCAATGTGCAACTCTTTTTTTATTATTATTTAAAGATAGGTTTATTGAAAGTTTTATAGAAACAACAACCAATAAAGGTTACGACTCTAATGTCCAAGGTGGTCTGACAAGTGACACATTGGAGTGAATGGACACTGAGGAGTGTGAGGGAACCCCCACATAACATGAGAAGTTGGTGTTGTTGGGGAGAAATGATGAAGAGCACAGAGCTGTACCTGGAAGAATAGGTGAGACAGGTAAGTGTTCCCTCAGCAGACAGGTGCCATGTCATTGCAGTGTGAGAGAGAGAGAGAGGGAGGGAGGGAGTCTCTCTCCATAGACAAGGTAAGGTGTGACACACGCTGGGTGAGGTCAGGGAGCTGTCCACGTGCTCCGCCCTTCTCTCCCGGCCATTGGCTGCTGACGTCAGCGGCGGCTGTGCTCCGGAGGAGAGGCAGAGCGGAGCACTGTATTGTGGGGTCAGAGAGTGGACGAGGCCCCTCCGGATCCGGTAAGTGATCGGCCTGTGTGTGTGATCTGTTCGCTATATCCCCCCTAGAGCCGGGCTGTGCTCTGTACAGAGGGGATCGCTCTCCTGATCCCGGATGGATCCCTCTTCCTGATCCCTGGCTATGGACTCCTCCTGGAAGATCATTCATTGTCTGTGTGTGTGCTGGAAGTTTGTATGGTAACTTGTGTCCTTGTGTGTAATGACAACATGATCACATCCTACAACTTCCCTCATCTCCATAGAGGAACATGGGAACACTGATGATTGACTACACAGGGGACAAGGGTGACAGCTCATGTCATATCTACTGCCAATGACTGATCAGCTACTTACCTCTTCCTGATCTCACTCCCTGTGCCCTATCCCAGGCTTTACCAAGTCTCTGATCACTCTGACAAGTGATCTGCTCTGGACCCAGAGTGGGATCCTGACACTTCCTAAACTTTTTGTTTGACAAACAGCAATTTATAATGGGGATGATGGTATTGTAAGCAAGCTTTGGCACCTGGCTGCAGTGATAACCCATTGATTAAGTCTAGGTTTACAGGTTTATGCCAGTTTACCTATGCAGGTCAAAGGTCCTCGCACACCATAATCGCCTCCTGCAGTGCAGATTTCCCCTGCTACCCTGAGACCCCCTCCCATTGGCTACTAATGTGGGTGCACACAGATGATATTTTAGGATGAGTGGGGGAATAGGGTAATGTCACTTACCCACCCCTTCCCTTTCTGAACAAACACAGTGAGAGATCAGTACTGTGTTTGAGCTTTGAGGTGCGCGCACCCTAAAGCAGCGGGCTGCGTGCGCTTATGCGCTCCCCTTTTCCAAAATTGCAGGCGCAGGGAAAGCGCATAGTGCTATGCAGTTACCAGCATGTTTTTGATGGCGTTGCAGGAAAGAGTGCGGTTATACGCAGTCCCGCACCCGTATATAGTGCGAACCTAGTTTAAAGATAGCCTATACTCGCCTTTCCGTCAATGGTCCCTGTCTCTCTTACTGGTGCCAGCATCTTCTTCTTTGTGCCAGTTTTCAGCCATGTTCATTGGCTGACATTTGGATGAGGTTACTCCTATGCACGCATAGAAGGCCATAGAGAGCCGGTCACATTCTCCTGCTAAGTAAATTGGATGCGGAGAAAACCACATCCAATTCGCATTGGTGTGAACACAGCCTAACTAAACCTGGAGAGTGCAAAATCTGGTGCAGCTGTTCATGGTAGCCAATCAGCTTCTAACCTCAGCTTGTTCAATTAACCCCTTGGCCTATGCAAATATATGGCCTCTCTGCGCCTAGCCCTTAGCAGAGAGGGGTTGCGCGGAGAGTGCGCGTGCTCCTGGCACGGTCAACGCTGTCTAACGAAAGCTTCCAATCGCTCCTTGCGATCGGGACGTTTCAGATCACATGACCACTGTGGCAGCCAATTACGGCGGTCAGGTGTTCTTAAGCCCCACCTCCTGCTGTCATGAACCTCTTAAAGGGCCGGGAGGCGACAACGCTAAAAAGTTAAGTTTTTGACACCAAAAAAAAAACAACTGATTGGTTTCTATGCAGAGCTGTACCAGATTTCACACTCCAGTTTTAGTAAATCAAGCCCACTGTGCCACCTTTTTAATTTGACATATGCTGCCTTAGGGCTCATTGATACAGGCGATGAGACTTGTTCTCTGTTCTAAGCCACCGTCTGCTGTGTGTGATTCACATCTGAGCCCATAGAAGCAGACACAGTTAGATACATGCGTGCTGGAGCGGGTATACAGTGTCTGCATTCAGATCCATGCACATGACTGTCTACGCAGCCGCATTTTCTGCATCCATTGCTTTGGACTGCCCCCACATAGCTCCGAGGACGATTCACACACAGCGACTCAGAGAATAGGTCTCAGTGCCCATCTTATTGAGCCCTTAAATGTAAACAGTCTCCTCGCAGCTGTATTTAAGATGGGGGGGTGGCAGTAAAAATGCGGCTCAGCCACCCGATTTTTACTTCCCCTCTAACCACCTGTGTGAAAGAGGCCTAAAAGAGTTGAGAATGTTCCCATAAAATGTATAAACATTCACTCCAATTATGTGAAAAGCATCTCTGTCTGCGCACTGTTCGGTAATTGAGGTGTATTGTGTGAATATTGTCCTAAACACAGGAAAAGTGATCTGGGAAGTAATAACTTCCTGCACATGGCCGCCTGTGGTTGTACAATGAAAAATTCAGGTTTATTTCCCCATTTGAGTGTCACATACGGCTGCCCATAACAATCAATGGCTGTATACAAGTTTTATATAGGTAGACTCGTGTACATTGGTCACATGACTGTTTGCATCTAGGCTTGTACATCTGTCTGCATGCACGTGTTTATTGGTGTATACCCAGTGCCGATCCTGACCTCCCTGGGGCCCTAAGCAAAGTGACATGTCACATTTAAAGTTGAGAAGCGGGCGGGCTGCCAAAATTGCCATGTCACATTAAAGTTGAGAAGCGGGGGGGGGCTCTGCCTACAGTGACATGTCACATTAAAGTTGAGAAGAGGGGGTGGGGGTGATCTGCTGTCGAAAATGACATCTTATATTAAAGCAGAGCTCCACCCTGATCGGAACCCTCCCCCCCTCCGGTGTCACATTTGACATCTTTCAGGGGGAGGGGGGTGCAGATACCTGTCTAAAGACAGGTATTTGCACCCACTTCCGGCCCAGCATTCTCGGGCAGAATGCGGGCATGTCGTCACCTCCCATCGCCCCCCGTTGTGTGCTGGACTTCAGGACAGGTAAGTGTCCTAATATTAAAAGTCAGCAGCTGCAGTATTTGTAGCTGCTGGCTTTTAATATATATTTTTTTTTTTGAGCAGGCATCCACTTTAAAGGGGTGTTCCAGCCAAATTTAGTGTTTATTAAAAGCCAGCAGCTACAAAAAAATGTAGCTGCTGGCTTTTAATAAACACACACTCACCTGCTCCACGAACCAGCGACGCGCCGGCCGGGGCTCCCCCCCCCTCCCCGGCCGGCGTCTTCATCCTAAGTGTGGGCACCCAACCGTGACAGCCTTCGGCTTCACGGCCGGGAACCCACTGCGCATCCATGTCATGTGTCCCAGGCGATCGCCTACAGGGAGGGGCTGCTGTAGGCGATTAAGCTTAATCGCCTAACCAGCCCCTCGGCGGAAGGAGGAAGTGGGACAGGAAGTCCCCCTCCTCCTGAAGCCCCCACTCCCCCCCCCCCAAAAAAAATTACATGCCAAATGTGGCATGTAAGGCGTTGAGGAGTGGGATTAGTGGAAGTTCCAATTTTGGGTGGAACTCCGCTTTAAAGTGAGAAGTGGGGGGTGCTGACTTCTTACCTCTTCTCCCATGCAGCCAGCGAGTTGAGAAGCTGGTGAGGGGCCAAAAATGACTTCTCACCAGGCGGGGCCTCTAGTAATTTGGGGGGCCCTCCGCAGCTTTGCGGGGCCCTAAGCGGCTTGAATAGTGAGCCTATAGGGCAGATAGGCCCTGTGTATACCCCCATCCAGACATTGATTTCTACCCCCAACTATTTTACTAAATTATCATAAATGTATTAGAGTGGATCTTTTATAAATGTCGGCAATGGACAACGAGGGTCATCATCATGGGCCAATTCTGGCCCCTCATTCAGCTACTAGCAACCAGCTGTGACAGTGGAAAGGAGTCCCATTACCTTTCCACACATCTAGTATATTGGGGCCCCTAAAGGTGGTCATACACGTATTGACTGGTGATCAGCAAGTCAATGACTCATCATCGAGTGATGTAATAGATACAGTATCCATTCTCTCTGGTAAATTGTAAAAGGCCCCTTTCACATTTCCGCAACTTGAAAGTTGCGCAATTTTGACCTGGCCGCGGTTTTTGACACAGTTTCAGAGAATGCCTGTGTAAACTTGAGGTCTATGGACCTCAACTCTCAGCAAAGAAGGAATACTTTGAAGTCTGTGCGACTTAAAGTCGTACAGATATGAATGGTTGTCATTGGAAATCGTGGGGTATGAATTGTCATGCAATTTTGCAGTCCCAATTTGCAGGACAAGTCACACAGGTGTGAAAGGGGCCTTCATACCAGCAGTGCGTTACAACATGCAGCCACTGGTGTGCGCTGTGAAGGGATTAGGGTGGTGCACTGATTACAGCTCATCACACTGTTTACCTTTTTTCTTTTTATAACTTTATTGGAATGTCACAGAGTAACATTTCAATAATCTTTATTCACCTCAGCACTTGAATTGTGTCACAACATGCTGCACCAAAAAAATAAAATAAAAAAATTCTACTTTTTACAGTGAACTGAACACATAGGGCTCAAGGCAAATTACTTTTGAATGAAGGGACCATGGTTTATGATTTTTATTCAATTTTTTGAGTCTCATCAGATGATTGTATGAATGATCATATTGATGCGTGTGTAGTCACATTCAGGCCCGGTTCACAATGATGCGTCAAACGCTCTTAAAACACTTGTCGCATCAGAAGTCGGACCCCATTCAGTACAATGGAACCGTTCTAATTAGTATGACCTTGAAAAAGGTTACTGCACTACTTTTGGTCCGACTTTGATATGACTTGCATTGACTTCTGTTAAAGAAGTCGCATGAAAGTTGTGCTAAAAGCCGCGCTGGGGTTTGACTCTGTAGTCACGGGCAGTGTGAACCCAGGCTAAGGACCGGTTCACACCACATGCAGTCCGGTGCGCTTTGTTTCAGCGTCAAACGCATGAATAGTAGGTTATATGTGGCTTAATGCATGCATTGATATATGTTTTCATTTTTCACTTGAGAACGTATTACAAGCCATTTATTATCAATCAACTATGTTTACTCTTTTTAAATCATAATGACAACATAAACTACCCAAATGATCCCGATCAAAAGTTTACATATCCCAGTTCTTAATACTGTGTATTGCTCTCTTTAACATCAATGACAGCTTGAAAGTGGTTGTAAACCCTTAGGCTGCTTACACACGATCGGTCCAAACCGATGAGAATGGTCCGACGTACCGTTTTCATCGGGTCACCGCTGAAGTGGCCTGATGGTCTGATGTGCGTACACACCATCAGTTCAAAAACCAATCGTTTCAGAACGCGGTGACGTAAAACACAACGACGTGTTGAAAAAACGAAGTTCAATGCTTCCAAGCATGCGTCGACTTGATTCTGAGCATGCGTAGGTTTTTGAAGCGATGCTTTTGCGTACTAACGATCGGTTTGGACCGATGGTCAGGCATCCATCAGTCCGATTTTAAAGCACGTTCCAAAACTTTGGGTCGAAGGACGACGGTCCGATGGGCCGTACACACGCTTGGTTTGGACCGATGAAACTGGACTTCAGTCCAGTTTCATCGGTTTGGACCGATCGTGTGTACAAGGCCTTCCAGACTGCTTGGCCATACAGGTAAGCCTAGATTAACCACTTAAGGACCTTGGGTGTTTTTCAGATTTGGTGTTTACAAGACTAAAACAGTTTTTTTTGCTCAAAAATTACTTAAAACCCCCAAACATTATATATATTTTTCCTAACACCCTAGAGAATAAAATGGCGGTCATTGCAATACTTTTTGACACACCGTATTTGCGCAGCGGTCTTACAAGCGCACTTTTTTTTAGATATTGTGAAAGATAATGTTACGCTGAGTAAAATGATACCCAACATGTCACGCTTAAGAATTGCGCCCGCTCGTGGCATGGCGTCAAACTTTTACCCTTAAAAATCTCGATAGGCGACGTTTAAAAAATTCTATAGGTTGCATCTTTTGAGCTACAGAGGAGGTCTAGTGCTAGAATTATTGCTCTCGCTCTAACGATCCCGGTAATACCTCACTTGTGTGGTTTGAACACCGTTTACATATGCGGGCGCTACTCGCGTATGCGCTCCATTCTGCACGCAAGCTCATCGGGACGGGGCGCTTTAAAAATGTATTTTTATATATTTTATCATTTTTTACACTGAAAAAAAAAATTAATCACTTTTTTATTCCTATTACAAGGAATGTAAACATCCCTTGTAATAAAAAAAAGCATGACAGGTCCTCTTAAATATGAGATCTGGGGTCAAAAAGACCTTAGATCTCATATTTAGACTTTGTCAGTTGAAAAAATTTCAATTTTTTTTTTTTTGCCTTCGTTAGACTTTAAACCCCTTTGTGTCAGCTTGTGTCCATGTTATCAGGCCAAAATCACCAAGGTATGTAAACTTTTAATCAGGGTCATTTGGGTAGTTTCTGTGGTCATTTGGGTAGTTTCTGTTGTCATTATGATTTAAAAAGCGGAAAGCACAGTTGATCGATAATAAATGGCTTCAGTCGTTTCCACTAAATATGAGTGAAAAGTTTTTGTGTTGTCATTCATATTCTCTGAGAAATGGCCAAGAAATCATAAATTCTGCCAGAGTATGTAAACTTATGAGCACAACAGGTATATATGGACTGCGTCTTTTTTCCATTTTACTGGAACTAAACATGACGAATCAGAGGTAGCCTGATGTAAAGGAATATCTGGCCACCCATAAAACCATCATGGGTCCCACAGTCAAAATGCAGACACAAACTGAATTGATAGGGATATCAGAAAATCTGACATCCATCCCATTCAGCTTTTGATTCAGGGGGATCTGTTAAATACAGTACCCTTCTGAACAGAGTACAGTGCCCTGTATGAGCATCACCGGTTATATCATGAAAACTGATAATGAAATCCTTTTACATCAGTGTATGCATCCTTCTTTATCTCAGTTTGCATCAGTATACATCTGTTTTACACATGTTCATATTCTTAGTCGTTGAAGAAAATAGTCGTATATGGACAAAAGTATGAACCAAAAAAAATAAAAATAAATTCTTGCATAAAATGGACATACATGGAACCAGATAACACCCGTTTTTTTTTTATATCCGCAAAAATGGACAAGGACACAAGCCGCCTTCTCTGAGGACATGAACAGACTGGGATGCAAGCTGATCTAATCAGACATACATCCGTTTACATTGCCTGCTCATAGACATCAGTCTGGATCCATCTGAAAAACATGCCTGTGTGAAATGCATGTCGGGAAGTGTTAGAACCTTGAAGTCACCTGTGTTTTCAGTATGCAAAGTGCTGCAGGAGCCATTGACTTTGCAGCAGCGTTCTGTTCTGTTGGTAAGGCACACCTGTCATTGTGCTGAGTCCCTCCTTCTAAGGTGAGCTCTACACCTAACTAGTGAATTCTTTTCTACTTATTGCACAGGCAAATTAGAACCAAACCCAGTTTCTAGACTTGTATTTTAGGTTCACGGCTAATTTAAAATTAGAAACGTGGTCACCTGATTCAGCACGCCTAGTGACCTCTCCTTAATAACATAAATATACGTGTCTATCTTCTCCAAGGCATTATACGGGAGTAAGCCTGTAACGAAGCATTAAAGTGCCTGCTCGTTATTCTCAGTGTGTGTGATATCAATCTCTGTCTTTTTGGCCTTGTTAGATTGTACTTGATGGGCGAGTCTAGTAGGTATGCTGAGCACATCTCCTAAAATTGTAGCCTTTTTGTTAAAGCAACTCTTTGTAGGCATACAAGCATAGTAATGTTATGCCATTATGGTGGTCCAAGTCCTAAATCGCTAGATCTCGGTTCATACTAGATCTCTAGTTCTTGTTAGATGAGCACATTTTTTGCCATGGGCAAAAGTGTCGGCTGTCCGAAGGAGGCTTGAGATCACCAATACAACCGATTTTTAAAACAAGGACCATCAAATGGATAAGTATTTTTAAATAGGCGTACTTTATAATTGTATGTACTGATAGGGTCACATTCAATCCTTTGCTAAGAGAAATATGGAGGCTGCCATGGATGATGTCCTTCTAGAAACGCCAATTGCTTGGCTACGTCATTACCCAAAAAAGAACGTGGACAGGCAATGTTTGGTTCAAAAAATATTACGTGCCTATTAAACCTTCTGCTATTTTCTGCAGAAGAATGCATAAGTAGAAACCCTATTCTTTCCTAGGTGGGTGATTCTCCTCTATGCTATGCAGTTTAGTGTAAGGCCTCGTTCACGCTATATACAGTGATCTGCGTTTTCCCGCTTTGGATAAGCACAGGTCACTGCTAACACACATAGAAAACAATTGTTTTCTATGTTCACGCCATAATGCTAATATGATATGCAGTGTGGAAATGGAAACCATACAGGCCCATTCACACCAACGAGTATGCATCATCACGTGCAATACAGTTCACATGGAACAGAGAGGATCCAGCCTTAAGCTACTGGATGAAACTTCTCTCGGTACAAATTTTGCAATAGCATGATGATTCAATTGGTGTTTTTCAAGTTACGTTAAAATCTGACTACGCATTTGGATCCCTCTGCTTTTAATTATGGGCTCGTTCACGCTGAGCCATACACTGAAAGCCAGTGCCACTGTGCGCCCACAGTGACAGGTGTTTGTGTACAGTCGCCTGTACAAGTCTATGACCGGCTGTACGCTGATGACCACACATCGGAGCATTTGCTTGCATACAGGGATGGATGTGTGCCCCTTGGACACCGGCAGTTTGCGTTAGTAAATCAGTATGTCTTGTTGCACTTCTTTTACTTCCCTGTGCAAAGGCCACATTTCTATACTTGAACATAAAAGGGGTTTTAAAGTCAAATAAAAAAAAAATAAACATGGTACCTACCTGCTTAGTTCAATGGTGTTGCACAGAGTGGCCCTGAACCTCCTCTTCTGGTGCTCTCAGACCCTCCTTTTTTCCTTTCCACCATCCGCTTCCTATGGTAGCACACATGTGGACTCGCTCCTACGCCAGCGAGTCCACAGCTCATCTCGGTCCTGCCCCTGCTTCCTCCTTACAGTGTTTAATTGGCAGCAGCAGGTATACTGATGGGCACAATGCTGGATCGATTTGGGGGGGAGAGGATATAAATGCTGTAACATTATTTACCTTAAAGTGTTACTAAAACTAGGACCCTGCATTCACTATATCGGGACTACCACAGTACACAGAACATGAAAATGCAATTATTATAGTAAATATAAACTGCTAAGTATCCTTTCTCATTAGCAGTCTTGTGACTTCTATCAGTATCTTGTTAAAGCTTGTAGGTGGAGATTTGCTTCTACTCTGACTGTCCTTTGAGACTGCAGGACCCCTGGCCCTCTGTCTGGATAGTGCTGATTGGCCCTGTGCTCACATGCACCCTCCCAAGAAAGAAAATAAACACTCTAGAAATACACACCAAACTGAGCATGTGCAGATTGCCCCCAAGGCACTGTTCTATCAGGAGATGGATTGGGGACTGTGGAAGAAGAGGAGGATCAGAGAAGACAAGATCAAACAACCTTTGTACACAATGTAGAGGATTAACCCCTTAGGTTGCACAGTGACTATAACAAGCATGCTTTACTGCAAAGACTGTTTTTACTGTTGTGGGTTAAGTAACACTTTAATGCAGGCAATGCATTAAGTTTAAAAAAAAAGTTTTTTTGGCCTTTACAACTTCTTTATATAGTGTAGTGTTGTACAAATGCTATAAAATGGAAAGGTTTAGTGCTTCTGCAGGTGAACGGTAGTAAGAGGGGTCCACTGCAGCTGAGTGGCCCTGAGAGCCTTCAGTCTATTAGCTAAAAGCTCAGCAAGTGAAGTATTTTTTATATAAGAAAATAGCAATCATGTTGCAATAATGCAGAACTAAAGTTGTAACCTTTTCTAAATTTGGTCCTGAAAATCTCATTGTATTTTGAAATGTCAAACTCTCTTTTCTAGTGCTATTTTGTGTCTTCCTTATTGGCAGTCTTTTACCTCCCGGAGATAAGAAATATGCAAAGGCCATCTACGTAGTTAAAGTTTTCTTCGGTTTAAATGCATGAATAAACCTGTTGATTTATTTCTAAACCAAGAATGCATTTAAACACACAAGCTTGCATTCACACCTGAGCAGAGCGTATTCCTGGTGGTTTTTGAAGCGTGTGTTTTTTTTTTTTTTACCTTTGCACTTGTATCAAGCTGCTTCAGGCATTTGTTTACTGGGCTGGACTATGGGAGGAGAGGAAGCCCTCAGGTACAGAAATGGGCAAAAGTGTTCCATGGACGTCTATGGGGCCCAAAACACCTGACTACACTAAAAATATATTTTTGAGCTTCAGGCATAGAGCGTAGGGTGGCTGAGCGTACAAATGTGAACGGGAGTGTTTTTTTTTTTTTTTATTGTTGAGTGTAGTAGGGTATAAGGAAACCAGCTGAAAAGTGAGAGGTGGCACTATGGTTTTTCAGGAGCATGCAAAAAAAATTGCAAAATTATGTGCACAAAAAATGTGTGTCACGCTTGTGATGCCGTTCATTGTTTATGGCAAGCAGACGCACGTCTTTTTTTCTTTCCGAAAAATGGGTCATGATAAAAAATCCCATGAAGCTCAATGCTGAGAAAGCTACATGCCGGTGGGGCAGCTCCTTGAACGGAATGGGTGCCCTGTTCGTGTAGCATGACAAGCCGAACGATCAATTGTGCACATGTGACGCCTACCGTCGCGTGTCATAATATGGGTTGGGGCCAAAGGTTTTACTGAAACGTAATATCTGTATCTTAGTGAATATGCTAAAGGCATGATATTTATTACCTTTGTCATTGTCCTTGCATTTGGCATAACTCCCTATTTTGTTTAGACCATCTTATGATACATTTACAGACTAATCTGCTCCCATTGGTGTGTCTGCTCTTGTTGGCCTATCTGGTTTTGGGCAGCATTGAATGAACAGTTTATTTTGTTTATTTTCAAGTTTCCTGCTCGTCCCTGGGATTAGCAAATACTTTTTTTTTCCTTTAACATTTCCTGCTTTGAAAAATGATGAGAATTGCTTCCTGTCTTCAGTAAACCAAGGGAAACCTAATACAGACTACAGTACGCCATGGCATGGGCCCACGTCCAGCATTGTGAAGAGACGTAGCCAGTGAAGACCAATACTGTGTGTTGGTGATATTCCAGAAGGTCTTTGGTCACTTTACTTTGTTTAGATACTTCATAGGCATGGGAAAATTTAAGGAAAGGGAGATGTTTCTCCTTGGGGATCCAGATGGCTTGCATTAGTGCTCACAGTACTTGGTGTCATTTATAGAACTAGTGTACGAATTGTTGGACAAATTCAAATAGTTTGTGCTGCCTTCCGTATTACTGGGGGATCTGGATCGTTCTACACTTGGACAGTGCATATGGAGAAGTGATCAATGGAAATGTGTTTCTGAGATGTAATCCAATATGTTGGCTCGCATAATCTTCATGCCGTTAAGTTGCCCACCAGTAATTTTCTGTTTTTTGCAGTGTCATCCATCTGGATGTCATTAACTTTATTGATGTCCTCTACTATCTTCCCTCCTACATTCTTGAGCAGATAATGTTCATGCATTACTTTTGCATTTACTGATCCTTAAATGTGGTGGTTGCATTTGTTAATTTTTTTTTTTTTCCCCTCCTTCATAAAATTTTTATGTATTTTCTTATTACAGGGTTTCACTGAAACTCAGATTCGTCTTTCATTAAAGTAGAAGTTCAGCCAGAAACAAACTGACTCTAAATCTACTCGCAGCCACACTCTGAAACAAATCTATCTAGCCCTGTAAGGAAAAAATTGGTATGTACGGTCCCACGCTGAGCTGTCAGCGGTGGCTTCTCTGTGTAGACGTGTGCAGGAGAGTCAGCCAGCAACAGAATCCCCATAGTAACTCTATGGGTGACGCTGCTTTCCTGGCCTTTCCCAGCCGTTGTCGGCTGTCTCCTGCACACAGTGTCAAAGGCTGGACACCGGATCGGCTTCGGAAGAGGTAAGTATAACGATTTTTGCTTTACAGGTTTAGAATGTGGCCGCGATTTAGTTTAGTTTTTGGCTGAACTTCTTCAGGGATTCCTGTGGCTGGAATGTGCAGCGTAGTAAAACACTAATGCAAATTGTGCCCAAAGGAGAGTCCAACTCTGTAGTAAGAGAATACGCAAGTTGCTATATTATTTGCCCATTGGGGAGATTCCCCTAGAGATTCAATGGAATGTGAGAAGAAAATCTCAAAGTGAGCATTGTCAATGTAACGGGTGTCCTGAGCTGAAGACCATCGGTTCTGGTGACCATTCTAAAATATTGGGATTCCCCATCACTTTTTGGCTATATGTTAATGGTTTCTGAGACAGGAGGGGGGGGGGGGGGATTTTACCTAACTGGGAAACCGCAAAAAAAAAAAAAAAGAAGACTGGTGTTCTAATCATGCCTGTTTCTTTCAAAATGAAGGAAATGTTTTGACTAGGCATACTGTACATTTTAGTTATCACTTAAAGGGGAGCTAAAGTTCTGCTATAATACACTGTGAACAGGTAGTGGTCTCCAAACTGTGGCCCTTGACATCAATGACTGCACATAATTCTTCCCACTGTGATTGGGCACTACTCATTCCACTGACACCAATGATGGGACACTATTCCTCCCACTGAAAACAAAAAGCTATTCCTTCCAGTGATGATGGGGCACAAGTCCTCTCACTGACGCCAGTGATGATGGGGCACAAGTCCTCTCACTGACGCCAGTGATGATGGGGCACAAGCCCTTTCACTGACGCCAGTGATGATGGGGCACAAGTCTTCCTACTGTGCTGTGTAGTTTATTTACTCTCAATGACCACTAAGCCTGATGCATTGGCTACTCCCACTGACACTGGGAACATTTCTACACCCACTGGGCACAGTCCGGCCCCTATAAAGCCTGAAGTATCATAAACTGGCCCTTTTTATATGTAAAGTTCGTAGAGCCCTGCTCTAAGACAATGACCCAAAGTATTAAGGCTGTCAGGAGGACAACAAACTTGGTTCACTTTCATTGAGAGCACGAACATTGTTGATCAGCTAGAAATAAGTCCCATCCATTAAATGTACCCCCTCTGCCTCTCTAGTTGAAGGACAAAGATCATGACAAGGTTACAAACCAGACCATCCCGTATATACCGTTTTTGTATTCATGTATTTTACAATTATTACTGTTTTTCAAATGTGTGAAAGTGTTGAGAGAGAAAGATATATATATTTCTAAAGAATGACGCATCATTCAGTATTTGTTTAAAAGTGAATTTCACCTTGGGAATTTGCAAGGCCAATCAAATTTTGAAGCTTGTTAGGTATTGTGTTGTTGGTTGGTGACCTGGGAGAAGTTAAGGGCCTGATAAGAAAACTCTTCATACAGTTGGTCCCCTACATACAAACCTTCGAGTTGTGAACATTCTATGTATACGAACATACGTTAAGATGTTCAATTGTGTGAATTAATTCACATTTCTGGTGGTTGTGGGTCTCTGTACTTTGTTGTGTATATAGTACTGTATCTGTATTTCAACAATTTTTTCCATGTATTATTTGTGTGAAATGTAAAAATAAACCTAATGCAGTAATTTATTCGTCCGATTTTGTTAGTTGGGTACCTAGTCTAGCTGTGTTGTACTTGCAAACAAATTGTACTTATTAACGTTCTCTCAGCGTTCATATGTAGGGAACTTACCGAATCCTTTATTTGCAGCTTTGTCTTAGTGCATGGTCACTTTGTTCCAAATTCTCCCTGTACCTGTGTGGGCACCGGTTTCTTCCCACACTACAAAGACATGCTGGTAGGTTAATTGTGCCTGTCTTAATTGGCCCTAGTATGTGTTTTGAGGACCTTAGATTGTAGGCTCCTTGTGGGCAGGACTGATGTGAATATGTAAAGCGCTGCATACGTTTTCAGCGCTATATGACATACCTGTAATATTCCTGCCTAAAATGTATGCAAGTTGACTTTCGGTATACAGTATAAAAGTAATACTACAGTATACAACCCGAGAAGAGTAATGATAATGTCTGGGATCAGTGGCGATTGCACAGTGATTCGGTCCCTGCACTTACCCTATCTAGGTCTTGGGCTTCCTCCAGGTGGTGGGCGGTGGCTTTACCCTGCATCTACTCCATTCTCTGCTTTATGGCGGCCAATAGAATCACTTCTCCTCTCAGCCAGTTGGGTCCCAGGACCCTCTTCCTGAGCTGGAATTTGCCAAGAGGAGGATCGGGAAGACCATAGGGAATATTAATCCCCTATTGTCTCACAACTGGGTGGGCTCGGGGCGTAGTGCTCTGCACCCCAAGCCCACCCTTTTTTAAAGCCAATCCGGCTCTAATCATGTGCTTCTAAAAAAAATAAAAAAAATAACTCCCCGTTGGAATCTGTGTTTGGCGCCCTGCATGTAAGTTAGGCGCCGGGTGCATGGAGTAGGAGGCGGCGCCCCTAAGCCCGTATCAATGGACCACTGCTATCTGGGGCCAGGATTTTCTTGAACGTGTGCATTGTGTCTTGATGGTTAATAATATGAAAAGCAATGATCTTTATGAGACACATGACTGAACTACCACTACATTTTATAAATGTCTGGGCATAAGTCGCAGATGTATCCAGATAATCAAAGTTCAAGCAGGATGATAGTGATCGTTTTAGTATGTTTGATGTTCTGTACAGCTGATTATACACTATTTATTATTCTATAATAATTAGTTGAGTAACATTTCCTCATGTTATATTAACTTTAGGCCAACAGCTAAATACACAGTTGAAATACAAAAAAAAAAGAACGTTTAATTGGCTAAAGATTTCAATTTCTCTCCTTGCAGTTTAGAGATTTATACAGCTTTGCCATACAGCACAGAGGACGAGAGCTGATCTTGCTCTTTTTGTAGTTTTATTTTCTCTCAAAAGTCTCCACACCAAACTAATGAACTAATTTCTCTGTCTACACTACTTGCATGTACGAAGATATACTAATGAGGTTTTAAGGGCTTGGTTCATCTTTAGGCCCCTTACACATAGAGATGACTCCACCAGCTCTGAGGTACTGTAATCTATCTGCTGATCTCCACTGAGCAGGCAGGTGACTGGTCCATGTCTGCTCTGCTTATGCAGAGCAGACGCAGCCCGCTCTCTTTTGATTGAACATAAATTGACCGCCTGTCTGTTTAAACTCGACTGTCCTCTGATCCGATAGATTTTTTTTTATTTTTTTGGCGATCCAAGGTTCGGGGGGGGGGGGGAGTTTTAAACGGACATATGTCCACAGACACCTGCTGCTCCACAGAGCATAATGGAACTGACAGGTTGTTTTTCCCTGTAGGTACCTGAAAAGCATTGTACCTATGATCAGTTGATAAGTAGATAAGGGGTGCAATGTGGGCTCTTGCAGACATGTCCTCCAGCCTTCAGTCTGTACATGCCAGTGGACAACATCAGCACCAACGCAGCCCAGTGAAATTACAAGGCTTTCTGCTGCGGTGGAAGATGGTACTTGTAGTTTATTCATTCTGTGAATGAATGAGGCAGCTGTGTGGATCCCCACACAACCGTGTTGTGTTTTTTTTTAAAGTGTGTGTGTGTGTGTGTGTGTGTGAAGAACCCTGCCCACTGTTACAGGTAGGAGAGCATTAGGGGGAGTGGGGGCAGGGCAAAAAAAAAAAACCTTTTAGACCTCATGCACACTGGACATTTTTTTTTCTACAGTTATTAAACTCTCCATGTTATCCTATGTGTCCATGCGCACACAGACTGTTAGCAGTTATAGGCAGTGGTGTTTTTGAGCAGTAAAAAACGAAACAAAACTAGTGGGTCCTGAGAGATGTTTTTCAGCTGTAAAAACACTCTAGGCTTGGTTAACACTGCTCTGCTGTGAATTTGTTCAGTTTTGTCCTGTGTGAGGTGCAAATTTACAGCGTCTTTTTTACCGCAGATTTCAGGAGTTGATACACTGGTGGCCATTAATAGGTCTGCCCTGATAAGTGCCTTGATTATTATTGTAAACAATATACTCTGTGCCCTGTCAGATTTGGCGGTTATCGTGTCTCCTTGGTAAAGGGCTGCTGTGATTGGCCCTTTGACCAAAAGGACACAGCGGTCACAGAGCGCATGGGAGGTAGGCATGTGGGAGGATGTCCATGGTTTCTTGGTCGGGAACCAGTTAACTATGAACAATGCCTTTTCCATTATTTGCTTCTTCAGAAGAATCCTGTGGCACACCCATATGGTTGTCTATACATAATACATTCCACTGTGCAAAGGGCAGGCTTAAGGAGCTTTTAGTTAGGTAGATTCTAATGTATTGGCCATGTCAAGATACTTATCTATGAGTCTGTGTGGTAGGTCAATCCGCTGCTTTATGACTCGTCTAGTAATAGGATTGCATGCAGGAACCAATAGTTGTTTTTGTTTGATTACTCATTTAAGGTAAAAGCTACTCCAGTATAAAACCAACATAGAAAGCTTCCATTGTATGGAGTCAGTGTTCACACAGCCCTCTGAATACATTTATCCATTTTGTTCTAAGCAGATGGTACTGCAATTGTTGTAGTACTCGGGGTATTGTGTGTTTTATGTAATGTACTTCCTGAAATGTCACTAAACAAAAGATTGAAACCCAACACATCCCCTGCAATTCAATCCCTCACCTGCCCTGTGTGTCGGGGAGAATTGGGGATCATGTTAACATACCTAGCATAAACACTCACTCCTGTGATCTCTTCATGTCTGACTCAAAGCGAAAGACAGACTCTGGATCGGATATTATTATTACTCTTCATTGTGAGATGGGCAGGTCCAGCAAAATGTATTTGCACTATATCTTAACACTGTGTGTGTGTTTGTGTTGTGTGTGTTGTTTTTGTCTGCAGTCATTCATTACACAGAAAAATTGTCTTGAGCTCCTTTTACATTAACACGTCTCTGAAGTCACACAATTTCCAGTGCGACTTTGATCTGACTTTAAACTGCCTGGACCAAAGTAGCGCAGGAAACTTTTCTGAAGTCGCAGCGACTTCTGTAGTGTCAGTAGGAATGGCTCTCATAGCAATACATAGCATTTCACATGTCCTGTGACTTGGGGTCGCACAAGTTTATAGTAACACTATAGAGAGCAGCACAGCAAGTCTTCCTTCATCTGCAGTGGTGTAGTAAGTGGCTTCTCCAGTAGGAATTGCATGCTTTTGCTGGCTGAGTGACGTTGCCGCGCTGCTAGCTGAGTGACGCTACCTACGTTTTTTTTTTTTTTTTTTTTTTTTTTTTATTAGGGCAGCTTCTTGGCATTTAAGCAACTCGGTCTTTTAAGGTGATAAACCCTAACTAAAGGTAGCCTGTAAAAGAAACATGAATATACTTGCCTGCCTCCACTTCAGCAGGCATCCCTGGTATGCAGTGGAGTTTTAAAGCGATAGTAAATACCACTTGGTCACTTGTACCTACGGGCAAGCTTATAATAAAACCTACCGGTAGGTACAATGAATATCTTCTAAACGTTCATCGTTTAGGAGATTTTCCCAATCTCATCAGCTGCTGACATCACCAGCACGTTCGCACTTTGCAGGGGGCATTTTTTTTTTCTTTTAAGATTTCACTACCATTTTAAGGCACAAGCTGCTGGAAAGGTTAGTATATTTCTGCTGTGTTTACAGGCTACCTTTTTAGTTTTAATCGCCTTAAAGTAGAATTGCAGATATGTTTTTTTTTTTTTTTCAGTGATTGTAAAGCATTCTCTGACTGGATGGTGGGGGGGGGGGGGGGGTTGTGATGTCACCGCCCTGCCTCGTCCAGTCAGAGAACAAATGCAATTTTGAGCGCTAAATGGCTCCTGTGCCTAGCGGCCGACTTCTGTGTTTGCAAAGCACAAGGGCAGCTGCTCAGCATACCATATGGAAGCTAGCAGAGAGCACTGTGGTACCCACTACAGAGATCTTCAGCTTCTAGAGCAGTGGTTTCCAAACCAAGGCCCAGGGACAAATACGGCACTATGATCTTGTAACAGAATGGCCCGTGACACCCAGAGACGTTGGAAGGATGAGAGATACTCTTGTGCCAGCAGCACCAAAAACTCTTGGGTCGAAATCCACCCTGTGCCCTTTTGGGTATAGGGTGGCTAATAGTGAATCATAATTCATATTACATGAGATGGGACATTAATAATACTTCATATTGCAGGACTGAGATATCACAAGGAGTCATGATGACATGACCAGGTCAGCCAGTGAGTCATACCTTTTGTATAATAGGCTATTGAAATATCCTAAGGTGTTGGCTATTCAATGTAAAGACACCCACTCTCACTGCTATTGTGTGACAAAGCTGTATAGAGAACTTATTCAACTAGATGTCTGTGTTACTATTCAAGGTTAATTGAACCCTATTGATAATACAGTGCCGTCATGTCTAGCTACCAATTAAAGAATTATCCTCAGTGAGTGAATAGGGGGGTGGAGATTACATTGTCCTGTGATTAACTGCATTATGTTGTACTGGATATAAGCAAGCTAAGAACCAATAAAGTTATTCATACATTTTGGAAACTAGAGAACGGAGCGCAGTCTCGTTTATTCTGGGAAATGGAGTGGATCATGTCTGCCTGGTTGTTGGTGTGTCGGATAAGCTTGTCGTGGTTGGATGGAAGGTTGTAAGCGGTGGTAACCGTTACAGATCTTATCTGGCCCTTGGGACACTATTTCATTCACTGATGCCAACAATGAGGCATAATTACCCCCAACTGACACCGTTGAAGGTGCACAATTTCTCCCTGTGAAACAAGCGATGAGGTACAATACCTCCTAATGACACCAACAATTGGGCCCAATGACACCCAGCAATAAGACAGTTCCTCCCAATGACACCAAAGATGTTTATCCCCATTTGATATCTGGAACCTTTCTACTCCCAATGGCCACAGTCTGGCCCCCTAGTCTGAAGGAAAGTAAAGTGGCCCCCTGTTTGGAAAGATTGGAGACCCCTGTTCTAGAGGGATTGCACAGTTACCCATGTAATTAAGAAAAAAAATCAATATTTGGAATTCTTCTTTAGTGACAGGGTCACTTTTTTTATTTTATAACGGGGTTCCGGGCATAATTTTTTTTTTTTTTTAATTAATCACATTAAATAGTCCCTAAAACATAATAGCTCCCCAATTGTTCCAGAAATCATTGCAAACACTTGCCTTATATCCTCCAGCTCATGTTGTGGCCAGATCCATCATATGTGTGGGCATGTGAAGCCCAGTTCCTTTTTCTTCCTGGTTTTCAGGGAGAGGTACATGCTGGGTGATTTATTTTTTGGCACAGTAATGCCCAGAGACTCCTGGGAAATGAGTGTCATCATTTCCCAGGAGGCACTGGGGCCTTAGGACAGGAAGTTGAACTACCTAGAACCAGAAACTAGGCAGATTACGAATTCTGCTTAGTAACAGCCAGATAGAAGTGAGTAAAACATATTTTTTTTTACATTAAAGGCAAGCTGTTAATAGAAAGTTCATTTTTAGGGTGGTACTCCGCTATAATGTTCTAAGTAGCCTTCAAATGCAGTGTCTTGTAATAGAGATTATAGAGGAAACAGCTTTGCTACAGTGACGGCTGTAAATATTTTGTGTTTATATTTTTTATGGTAGATGTAATTGTCCCATAAGCTTTGCATACAAATCAAATCATGCTTGGTAATATAGTGTATAGTCATTTTGCAGGCCAACGAAATGATGCAATGTTTCTCCGGTATAACAAGTTTCAGATGTGTGTAGCTACATTTTGCTATTTTTAGCCATAAGTGAGTGTTTTTCATACAGCTCCTGGTAATTTTGGTAACTTTGTGGTTATGAGAACATGTAATCTGGCAGGTTCATTTGCAATGTCATGTGGGCGATGATGTTCTCGTGTGTATTACACGAGGCAGACAAACGATCTATGTAATCCCTTTCGTTAGAGAGTTTTCTCTGCATGGGATTGCTTATTACACATCCCAAAGTGTGCAGCCTCATTGTACTACAAACCCTTCTTTGTTTTTAGGAAGAGCAATGCCATTCTGCCCCAAAGGCTTATACAATTATGGTCTTATTTCTAAAACAATCATTTCGAAAATCACTTCTGTAAACTGAAGGAGACCCGCACATAGAACAAATACACAAAGGTCAAATTGGATCAGAGGAGGGTAGTGAAGTACTGTTACTGAGAAAACTTTTACAGTGTCCATTGAAAGGCATTCATTATTTTCATAAATTGTGTTTTTGCTTTCTTCTTTTTTCTTTGCTATTGTATTTCACTGAGTGCAACAGGAATCATGCTGGTTTTAGTTTGTCAAAAACTTTATAACTGCATGCCTTTACAGTGGGTATAAAAAGTCAACACGCCCCTGAGAAAATGTCAGGTTTATGTCATGTAAAAAAAAAAGGAGTAAGATAAATCATTTCAGGACCTTTTCCACCTTTTTAATGTGACCTATAAACTGTACAACACAACACAATAAATAAAAAAAAAAAAAATGTTTGCCAGGGATAACCGGGATATAGCTGTGTTCAGAATTAAGCAATAGCATTTAAACTCATGTTAAACAGGAGTCGGTACACACCTGCCATCATTTTACCACTTTGTATCATAGGACGTCATATGACATCCTGGACGTCATATGACATCCTGGACTTTAGTGGGGGATATCTGAATGATGCCTGCAGCTACAGGCATCACTCGGATATCTTTTTGCAGGCGGCGATTCTGCGCACCATAAGAATGATCAAATTGGCTGCCGCCGAATGAAGAGCATAGAGATTTCCGGTTATCTCTATGACTGTCGGGTACCGGGAAGTAAACAAAGCTGCAATTGCGGCTGAAAGCATGAGATCCGTGAATTTTATTTATTTTTCTCTTCCAGATGTCATGCTTTCCAGCCTGGAGGAGAGATGTAGGGTCTTATTGAGACCATAAAGAGGACCTATCACACACTATTCCTATTGCAAGGGATGTTTACATTCCTAATAATAGAAATAAAAGTGATCAAAATTTGTATTTATTTTTTAACTGTAATTATTACGTAAAATACAATATATAAAAAAAAATTAAAATGCCCCTGTCCCCAGTAGCTCGCACTCAGAAGCAAACGCGCACGTAAGTCCCGCCCACATATGTAAACTCCATTGAAACTGCAAATGTCAGGTATCGCCGCATGCATTAGAGCGAGAGCAATAATTCAAGCACTAGACCTCCTCTCTAACTCTAAACTGGTAACATGTAAAAATAAATTTAAAGCGTCGTCTATGAAGATATTTAGTACCGAAGTTTGGCGCCATTCCATGTGTGTGTGTGCGTAATTTTAAAGCGTGACAAGTTGGGTATCTATTTACTCAGCGTAACATCATCTTTTACATAAAAATTGGGCTAACTTTACTGTTTTATTTTTTAATTCTGAAACCGTTTTTCCCCCAAAAAAAGGCATTTGAAAAATTATTGTGCAAATACTTTGCGAGATAAAAAGTTGCAATGACAGCCACTTTATTCCCTAGGGTGGCTGCTAAAAAATGATTGGGGGTTCTGAGTAATTTTCTAGCCAAAAAATTATGATTTTTACATGGAGAGAAGTGCCAGAATAGGCATGGTATGGGAGTGGTTAAACTAACTCTGATTAACCCCAAATAAAGTTGAGCTGTTCTAGTAGGTCTTTCCTAACATTTTCTTAGTCGCATCATACAGCAAAAGCCATGGTCCACAGAGAGCTTCCAAAGCATCAGAGGGATTTCATTGTTAAAAGGTATCAGTCAGGAGAAGGTTACAAAATAATTTCCAAAGCATTATATATACTAAGGAAGACGGTCTTAATCGAGTGGAGAAAATGTGGCACAACAGTGACATAACCAAGAACTGGACATCCCTCCAAAATGGATGAAAAGATGAGAAGAAAACTGGTCAGGGAGGCTGCCAAAAGGCCTGCAGCAACATTAACCACTTCCCGCCCAAGGACGTCCTGGACTTTCAGTGGGGATATCTGAATGATGCCTGCAGCTACAGGCATCATTCAGATATCATTATTTCCAGCCGGCGATTCTGTGCACCATAAGAACGATCATAGCACCAGTTCCGCCACTTGACATGCCGGAGTCTGCTGAATGCTGAGGCCAGGAAAGGTGGAGTTGTCTGCTGCGGTTGCACAGAGAGGCGCAGGATCTCTAGGAGTAGTTCTGTCCTCCTCTGCTGCTGAGACTGGGGGCATAGAGGATCCTCTCTGCGGCTGCACAGAAAAGCCGATAATCTGGCAGAAGAGTTCTGTCGTCCTCTCTGCTGCTGACTGCTGAGACAAGGTGTGGGCAGATACAAGACGGGGTGCCACAGCTGCAGGAGAGGTGCGAGCGCAACCTGGAAGTGCTGGAAACGCCGGGAGACGGCGTGGAGAGCGGCATGAGGCAGGGACATAGGTGGAGCAGTTACATGATCCAGCTAGGATATCTTCATCACACACTAGGGAGTGGAGGTAAAAAATTCAAGTCAAAATATGGCATTTAGCAGAAAAGGCCTTGCAGGCAGGGGTCCCACCCTAAAGTAGGCCTATGGTTCCTTTATTATCCTCTCAGGTGTGCTGTCCTTGAAGGTGATAGGAGATAACCTATGTTAGACTTGTTGGTAATAGTATTTCTACGAACCTTCCAGGAGGGCAGGCTTAGGGCCCTTTCACACGGTGCGGACCGTTTTTCGGTCCGCTCCGTGTGTTCGGCTCAGCGGGGGGTCCCTCTCAGCTGTCGGCGGACAGGGCGGTCCTCGCACACTGTGCAGGGAACGCCCTGTCTCTCCTCCGCTATCCCCTATGGAGAATCGGATGGAAACGGACCGTCTGTCCGTTTGCATCCGATCCACCGGACGGAAGAAAAATAGGGTTTTCTTCCATCCGCAAAACGGATCCAGACGGACGCGGATCGTAGGCGGACGTTAGCGGATGCATCCGCTCCCATAGGGCCCCATTCTAAGTCTGTTTACGGACTTAGAAAAAGCGGACCGTTCGTCCGCACGTGTGAAAGGGCCCTTACTTCCCGCCCTTTGTGGAGGGAAAGATAAGCTAAACGCTAGGTGGTAAGTACCTATGTGGAGTGATGATCCTTGTGAATCAGTTCAGTCAGGATTACTTTATTACAAACTGGGGATCAAGGAGGAAGGGTGGGGACTTATAACAAGCTGTCAATTGATTGCTTTCCTATAGGGAGGAGCCCTCATCTCTTAGGCGTGACGTCCTAGAAGGTTCGTAGAAATACCGTTACCATTAAGTCTAACATAGGTTTTACATGCTACTTGGATTTGCCCTTTTTTAAAGATTTTTTTTTTTACATTATTTTCATATTTCAGAATCGGTAAGCCTATGAATTTAAAGCAAACTTTTTTAAATTTTAGATTTTTTTTTTATGCCTTATCAGTGTGAATAGACTTGCATATAAACCTTGCAGCATTTTTGGCCCCTTGCACACAGGGCCATCTAGCTGCAGTGTGTCCCTCGCGGCATTTTAGCGCACCCGGGAGGGACAGGTGCAGGAATTGTATGTTCCTGAACCTCATCCCTTATGCATAGGGTTCTAAACACTGGTACCTCTTTGTGCAGCCATAGTGTGCCATAGAATTTGACAGGCTGTGTATATCAGGGCTGGATATTGCACCTGTCCTTTTTGTGTGCAATTAAGCCTCTCATGTGCCATAAGGGCTCTTTCACACGGAGCGCCCGTTCAGATCCGCCTGCCGGACCTGAACGGGCGCTCCGTGCTCCTCTATGGAGCCGCTGATGTCAGCGGTGACATGCCCGCTGACATCCGACCCGCTCTGATCCGCCAAAGTGTGACTGAGGAAAAACCTATTTTTCCATCCGTCTATTGGATCGGGTGAACACGGAAATACGGTCCGTGTTCATCCGATTTCCCCCCCCCCCCCCATAGGAAAGAGCGGAGAAAAGACAGGGTGGTCCCCGCACAGTGTGCAGGGACCGCCCTGTCATCCGCCGGCTCAGCAGAGATCAACGGAGCGATCCCCTCTGAGCAAACGGAGGTGCACGGGGCGGATCATTACTGATCCGCCCTGTGTGAAAGAGCCCCAAGTGTTCTTAATAGTCAGGGATAGTCTTTTAAATTGTATGTCAATACTGAATAAAAGAAATGCGATGCACGTCTTTCAAGAAATTAAATTTTCTGTTTTGTATTCCTACGAATACAGAAACTTGCCACTGTCAATCTGCCAGACATGCACTTGGCTCTCAAGCCTTGTTGTGGGCTGACAACGCAGCATGTTTGCGCACTGCGCTTTGTCAGCCCTCCCAGTTTTTTTTTCTATACTACACCACCACTCCCACTCTCAGGTCTACAAAAAAAATGAATTATGGCTCATTCTATAGTCCAAGATAAGGATCAGGAGGGCTAAATAAGCACAGGCAGTGTGCAGTGGACACAGGGCACTGCTGAATTTCTGACATGAGCAACAGTTTATATTATGCACTTGTCAAACAGATCTAAAAAATAAAATAAAAAAATCACATGCAATTAATATTCGAGCAAAAGGGAGTGAATACGAGAAGTTTTATTGTGAGGGTTTACATACCCTTTGATAAATGCCTGTCTGGGTGTGTAGTCTACACCAGAGGACAGTATAAGAAGGGCGCTCTGCAGATACACGCATGCAGATACAAAGCTTCTCCTGTAATTTTTTTTTCTCAAGTGCATTTCCAATCTCCGCAAAGCTTTTTACTTGCCTTGTAATTACAGAGTGAGTGGCAATGACAGTAAAACACAGCACTGTTGGCCAAAGCCAAGCAGTTAAGACTGTAATTACAAGCAGCTAAAAGAGGTTTATTGTTATCTGGGAAATGTATAGGAAGTAAACGTGTTTGTTACTGCCTGAATTGTAATGGTTTTCAATTTTCACTGTGAGTAATCACGGCCATTCTCTGTAGTTTCCTCTTATCCTTTAAAAAAAAAAAAAAAAAGTCCCTAAACATTTAGGAGCAGTATTTGCCTATTAGCGCATATCGGTAATACTATACTGTGGGCTGGGGCCTTCCTTCCTGCAAGCCCCCCAACCTGCTTTTCCTGCCCACCTATACATTGACCCTCAACTCATCTTGACATCGACTTGTCCACGTCATACTCCAGAGTCCAGTTCAACCCCCTCCCACCCCCCCCCCCCCACTCGGGGTCTAAGTTGTATACAAAGTTGTATGTACAGTAAGTATCAAGTAGTATTGAAGTTTCCATTCAATGATTTTTAGTGCTGTCTCATATTCAACCTATATCAACCCGTCTCTTTTGTGGATCCTTTTCTATACCTAACTAAAGCCTATGCCTATTGGGCCACATGCAGGTGCTATTTATTGCAATTCACTTGTATTGGTGACTATATGGGGCTATTGGGGAAATGTGGTACATGTGGGGAAAATCTCTGTACGTGCAGAAGGGATCTACGTTTTATGAGTATGGCCTTTTACAAGCTTTTATTTGTATTGATGGCTGTATGTGCCATCTTCATCTACCTGGGTGTGGGAAAGCATTGAAGACTTAGGCTAGAGGACTTTTCACCATATAAATGCCTGTACCATAGGTGTGCACACAGGGTGTGCCCAGGCACACCCCAATCACCTTGTGCAGCACAGATTCCCCCCACTGCCCTGGTTCCCCCCCTCCTTCCACTAGCAGCGCTTAGGGCTTCCCTACTCTCTTCTCCCTCCAGATGTTGCTGTGGGTATGTTTTAGGATGAGTGGGGAAAGGGGGAGGTAAATATGTAACTTAACGGCCCTTTCCCTTTCCACATGCTTGGTGCTATGTGTTTGATCTTTGGGGTGCACATCCTAATGCAATAGGCTGCGCACATCTAGGGTCTGTACAGGAATCTGCAGTGATGGCCCTTGCCAGTCATCTAAGGAAACATTATTTTTTTATTTTTAAAGATTTTGTATAGTGGAAGGACAACATATGCCTGCATATAAACTTGTAGCGCCTATGTACTTCCAAGTACTGGTGCTAGTAAAATTATATATTTTATTTTTTACTTACCCTAAGTAGCTGTTGCTATGCGAAAGTCCCGAATCTGCCTCTTCATCTTCCGCGGTCGATTCTCTTCCTCCTCCTCCTCCTACACTCGGTATATTCTTGTGAATGGGGCGCATTCTGGGAACTGTGTGTATCCCAGAAAGCAGCTGGACCATTCACAAAGCGCCGCGCTGCTGGCACATGCGCAGTAGGAAACGGACAGTGAAGCCGCAGGGCTTCACTGCCTGTTTCCCTTACTGTGGATGGCGGCGCCTGGAGCTACCAGGATCGAGGATCGGCCTCGGCGGGGGCCGACATCGCTGGCGACTAGAACAAGTAAGTGTCCTTATTAAGTCAGCAGCTACAGTGTTAGCAGCTGTTGACTTATAATTTTTATTTTATTTTTTTGGAAGAGGTCTTGTGCTGGAATCATTGCTTTCATTCTGGCGTGCATGGCGATATGTAAAGTGTATCGCAATCCATGTTTTCACGTGTAGGCGCCCCCGACGTGTACATTTTACATTTGTATATGTGGGGGTTGGGGGGAACTCAACATTTTTTTGGATGGGGGCTTTTCTGTGCTTCGGTGTAACTTTTTTTTTTTCATCAAAGGGTAACGTGTCTCCTGGGTCAGTGGTCATCAACCCTGTCCTCGGTGCCCACTAACAGGCGAGGTTTGCAAGATAACTGAAATACATGACAGGTGATATTATTTGCTGCTCAGTGATTGCAGTATTCCAGTCTGCATCTCCCCAAGGTAATACATAAAACCTGGCCTGTTAGTGGGCCATGAGGACAGGGATGATGACCACTGTCCTATGTAATGTAATGATTTTTAAGTGACGGGTTCTCTTTAATGAGACATGCAGGGTGTCGGTACCGGGTGTGTGTGTGGAGGCATTCGGGCAGCAGAGCAGCCTAAATGCTTCCACCTGACGGGTGTCTGCCTGTCCGTTTTACACACAATCCCAGTGGCTGCAGCCATCGGATTGTGTGGGAAACACCTGCTGTTGGCTGCATATGACGTATGAACCTGGCATGCAAATAAAAAACACTGATAGTGACCCTCTAGGAAGTGCTCCAGTAGACACATGTCTAATGTGCCTAGTGGAAAATCCGGCCCTGTGAGCCTGTCAAATTGAATTCCTGTTTTAAAACAGGTTTAGGGTTTGTGAACGCATTTCTAACGCATGCCATCCAAAACATAATGGTTCCCTCAGAATGCAGTTTTCACCAGCATATTGCATTTGCCCAGTGCTGGAAAAAAAATACAGAATGCACTACTTTGTTTCTGCGCAATGCAGTGTGTTCAAATGCATGCAAACAGGCACAAATGCGCATAAATAAACACAATGCACTGCAAGGCAATTTGAGGCAAACAAGGCAAAAAACCTGCCAAAACAAATGCAGTGCATGTAAAATGCTCGCCATCACATCGGAACATGCAAGCATGAATGTGCTCTGGTGGGAATGAGCTATATCACCCTACCATTATAAGTAAGGCTAGAAACAAATCCTCTAGTAAATAGATATAATCCAAATACAATTCTGCACCATAAACTTAATTGGCACCTCTTTTGCTGTGTAGTAGCAGCCTTATTGGTCTTAGACTGTGAAATGATGTGCTGATATTTTCCTGAATGTAGAGATCTGCAGAGAGGAATGTACAGAATGCTAGGCCCAGACACACTCCCCACTCAGCCCTGTTTTCTGTCGCTGGAGAGTATTTGTTTGCAATTTGCATTGATTTCAAGTCCCCCCCCCCCCCCCCCCCCCCTACACAAAGCCCGTCAGGCTCATTGTCACATGGTGCAGTGTTTTGTTGGTCTCTACAAGTCTAGCAAGCAAAGCCTATAGAATTCTAGTAGGCCTAGTGCCACTTGGAGATGTCAGAGCAAGTGCATCCTTTCTGTTTAAGATTTTATAGTGACATCCAGATTTCATTCTGAAAAAAACGACCTAATATAATTAAAATCATGTATGAGCATCATTCCTGGCAGGAAAAACGTAAAAATTAGCTGAATATCTTTTGCACTTAGTTGCGATTATGCACTTTACAGGCATAAATTCTTGTAGCTATAAGGGGGTGTGGCCTATACACGTTATTTGTGCACATTTGTGTGTATTTGCAGATATAAAACGCAAAAATACTGTCCAGCAGCTCAGATTTTTTTCCCTGTGTGTGTGTATATGTATATATATGTGTGTGTGTGTGTGTGTATATAATATAATTATACATTTTTCTTTACTGATCTATATAAAAAGCCTAAAAATGTTGTGGCAGTGTGCAAAGGGTCTTCAGGGGCCTTGCAGTAAGCCTCCCTCCACAGACCTGGGCCTGGTATGGCGGGTGCCACTGGGTAGAGAGTAGAGAAACCAGTGAACATGCAAAATATCCCTTCTGGTTTTAACTGTCACATTCCCTAGTCGTTGTGACCAGGTAAGAGGCTATTGGAGCGTAATCTGTGGTAAATTAGATTCAATGGAGGACAGGTGAGACATGAGGGGTCTAAAAACGGTTGTCATCTCATTAAAGCAGAGTTCCACCCAGGAAAACATTTGCCCATCTTGCCTAAAAAAAATTAATAAAAAAAACGTGAAAAAAAAAATACTCACCCGAATTGCGCGGGCAAGTAGGACAAGGTAAGTGTCCTTATTAAAAGTCAGCAGCTACACTGTTAGTAGCTGCTGACTTGAAAAAAAAAAAAAAATTGCGGTTGGAATTCCACTTTAATAAAAATAACTAAAATAATATCATATAGGGGACTTCTTGTCCCCTTTGTCAGTGGTTATCATCCCTGTCCTTGGGGCCCACTAACAGGCCAGGTTTGCAAGCTAACTGAAATACATCACAGATGATATTATTTGCTGATCGGTGATTGCAGTATTCTAGTCTGCATCTCCCCAAGGTAATACATAAAACCTGGCCTTTTAGTGGGTGAACTTGTTGCAAGTGTGTTTTCTGCGATTTCCAGAAAAAGAGTCTGCAATGCAATACTTGTAGCAAAATTTGCAGTTTTGACATGCGATTTTGACATGCCAAATCGCATTTCAAAACACACCAGTGTGAACCAGGGCTAAGGTAGAAGTGTATGCTGACATGTGATGGATATTTGGTTCCTCCAGAGGATATAACAGGAGTTGGTGCTACGGAAAAAGGTGGATGCATGAGGTGGAGACTTTTCCATGTTAATACCTTTAGGAAACTGAAACAGCTGCTGTGCTTTAGTTCAGAAGGCGAAATGTACATAAATGTAGTAATCCTTGTGGGTAGACACTAAGGCCCCTTTCACACTGGGGCAGCATGTGCGGTGGTGGTATTGTGACGCAATTTTTAGCGGCGCTATACCGTCGGATTGCTGCAGCATTTGCCCGAAAAAAGATTATTACCCCCGGCAATGCGCCTCTGCATTACTGCGGTGTCCTATTGTTTTTAATGGGAAGCAGCGGTATACACACCGCTCCACACACCGCTCCTAAGATGCTGCTTGCAGGAGATTTTATTTTTTGTCCCGCCAGCGCATGGCCTCAGTGTGAAAGCTCTCAGGCTTTCACATTGAGAATGCTGGGGCAGGAGTATTTCAGGTGTTATGTATGCGCTATTTTTAGCACTAAAACGCTTGAAATACTCCTCAGGGTGAAAGGGGCGTAAGGCTGCATTCAAACTTAAACATTTTCAGCACGTAAAGTTCTACAACGCCCAACAAGCAAAATCACATTAATTTAAATGGCGGCCCCTGTTCACATCTGAGCGTTCTGTCGCCTGAAGCGAAATGTCTGAAGCTCAAAAAAGTACATTGGCTTCTTTTTAGGCAGATTACAGTCATTTTTCTGCTTTTTACATTGGTGACTCTTTTGACCTGTACAAAATTGTGGCAAAAATTGCAGTAAAAACACGTGACTTTCCGCATGAAATCTATACACTCAGGTGTGAATGCAGCCTTAAAGCGGATGTAAACCGCCTTTTTTTTTTTTGCTGTCACAATGTAGAGTATAAGATTTCCTATCATCTGTGCCCAGTCTTGCCACACAGAGTTTATCCAGCTCTGAGCAATCCTCTTTTATTGTTCAGTGAAATAAAACAGACTTCTAGATAAAAACCTCTCTAATTTAAAAAGTCCTTACTGCCCACTTGCTTCGAGTGTCAGGTTATTTACATATCTCGTGCACATTCCTGGATGTGTTTATCATAATATGAGGTGATGCACAGAGAAATCCACCCCTCCCCCCACATAACACATCCTGGTCACTTGACTATGAACTGCATCACCTCATACTCTACTTTGTGACAGCAATATGTTGCATCCACTTTAAGGGTTCAATCGCTACCCGACTCCTTATTTCTCTAAAGGAGTCTAATGGCCATATTTCTCAAATGGATTTTTTTTTTGTTTTTAGAATAGACTTTCTGTAAAATGCATACACACAAATGTGTACACTCTGATAGAGATAAAAGAACCTGCCAGTTAAATTGCCCACTGGGTTCTACCCAAAGCTGATAAAGAATGATGGGCTTATTCTTTATATAGGAGTAGCAATTAATATGTACATAGCGAATGAATGAAACACTAATTTAGTGATCTGTATAAAAGAGATGGCGAGAAAAGAAAATGACTATTTTCGGTTAATGCATCTTGTGAAAAGGATAAGGAACAAAGACACTTGAGCTATTGGTAACACATTGTTTCTGAAATGTGCCTGACAAAAGAATTCATTATTAATATAAAAAAGAGAAGCTAAAATCTGTTAACAAGAGTAAAAGACCAGGAATCTCGATATTTAAAGCAGTACTAAATCCAGAAGCAAAAATGTGTTGTATTGCAGCTTAGCAATTTTTTGATGTGGTCGCATTTCTTTTTTTTTAATATTTTTATTTGGATTTTCATAGTGAAAACAAACCCAGAGCAGTTGTAAATATGCATTATAACAAAGCAGTACGACATAAATAATCGAAAGTGCTGACTTATACTATAATAACAAAAATAGTAATAGTAATACTCTCAGGAGCAGAAGCATGGTACTGATATTAAAGACTGGTTGTCGCATATAGTGTCCTAACCATAGCCATATCCAGCATATACATTTTGTAATGCCTTTATCTTCCCTGGTGATCCAGCTAGCAAGTCCTGTTATATTTTAACTTCCTTTAACAGACCAAGCTGTCCAGCAAAAGTGGTATTTGGAGGGATGAGACAAACTATTCACCGTGACATGGAGTGTTTTTAATATTGCTTTAAAAAGTTATGGCATAATTTGTATTTCTCATGTCTGTTTGTGGCATTATCAAACTAGTGTTTACTTTATTTATTTGGTGTGGCCATTGTTCTCATTCAGAATTGTCCTTTCTGCGCATATCACTAAAGGTACGTTTGTACTGTGTTGTGTGCCTCTAACCCTGTCATCATAGGCCTGTCATTTTTGATAAAGTTGAATGAAAGGAAACCAGGAGGTACTCTCTCATGTTGCTGCCATTGTATTCTGACAGCCTCCCCAGGCAGCTGCCAGAATACCTGAACAGTGGCTGCATGTGACTTTGATGCAGTCCCTCCAGTCGAGTGATGTTGGACGGGAGGGGACCTATTAGCATGTGATGTATGGTCAACTTGCCTAGGTTACATGCTGACAAATTTTCAACACTTTGACACTGATTCTGAAAATGTATAGTGATCGACTGCTGACAGATCTGCATACTTTTTTGGGGTCAGTGGTTTAGAAAGTAATGAAACCAAAAGGGTAGCATAATAGGAAACTTAAATGTTCTGATCAAGGTCATCAAGGGCCTGTCTGACCATCCGCTTAAAGTGGTTCTAACACCTTAAGGTTTTCAACTTTATTGCATTTTTTTGTGTCCAGGATCCCCATCCCCTCATATACTTACCTGAGCCCGTTCTTCATCCAGCGTTGTGCCTAAGAACAGCGACTCTCTCCCTCCTTACAGGGCAGATTGATGGCAGCGGGAGCCAATAGCTGCTGCTGCTGTTAATCAAATCTGATGATGAGGAAGTGGGGGGCAGATCCCAGCCATGCTGTCTGTGTCTATAGACTCAGGCAGCGGGGCTTGAGCCCAGTTGTGTGCCCATAGGATGCAGTTTGGATCCTATGGTGGGCAGAGCCAGGAGTGGTGGGGGGGCAGCGACCACATAAGGTGATTATTAGGGCTGCTCTGTGCAGAACCATTGTACAGAATAGGAGTGTACAGGGGCGGACTGACCATTGAAGCACCTGGGCACTGCCCGAGGGCCCCATGCCACTAGGGGGCCCCATCAGGGTTGCCAGGCTCAGTAAAACCACGGACAGTATGTAAAAATGTTTTTTTTTTTTTTTTTTTTATGTGAAAATCCCGAGATTTTAGCTGCCCCGCCTCTGCACTGCCTCCTGGCATGGTGGCCATCTGTAAGCCCGGGGCCCCATAATCTTCTATTGCCCGGGGGCCCCATGAGTTGTCAGTCCGCCCCTGGGAGTGTATAACATTTAATTATTTAAAGAGTCATGTTAATTGTATTTGTTAGAGAAATAGACACCCTACAGCTACATCTGTAAACACATTCTGGGGTCTTAACAAGTGCCACCCCTGCTATTTTCTGTTGCAAAGTGACATTGCTCTTGCAGTATATTTGCTATACAGGCAGAGAGCTGAGTCTGCATTTAGACAGGGGGGCTTCTTTCCACGTGACAGTATGCTGGCATGTCAGCTGAGCAGCGGGGTGGGCAGGCATAGCAGTCTTGCCCTGTATTCTGGTTGTAAAGCAAACACAGCAAAAAAAAAAATAAGCAGATCACTCCTAATTAACACATAACAAGTGTAAGCCTTTGTTAAAGGGGTTGTAAAGACAAAAATATTTTCCTCTTAAATTAAAGTCTGACAGTAGCTGATTAAGTAAAAAGTAATGTTTTTGCATTATAACTAGTTTGATACCTGTTGAAATCGAGCTGTTTTTTTCACCTCCGTCACTCCTGAATGTTATTCTCACTGACTTCCTGGTTTGCGGTGCACATTCATTCTTGTTACATCACAACCTAATGGGAACTACAGTTCCCATCAGGCTTCACCTCCATGCCTGTGAGGGATAAGAGAGCATCTTCATGCAGGGCTGTAGTCATAGGGAGGGGGTGAGCACATTCTGCTTTCCACCATGCAAAACAGCTCAGATGCTGGTGGAAACCAAGAAGAGGAGAGACAGGAAATGGCATTTTTAAACCTGGATTACTGTATTTTGGAGGTCAAAAGGAAAAACGAGGTAAGTGATATTTAAATGCTCTAGCTTACAGCAATCAATTGATCTAATAAAAAATGAACCTTTAGTGTTCCTTTAAGGAGTATAGACAAAGCTTGTTTGGCTGTACTTCTCTTGCAGATCACCTGTTTTCAGCAGACAGCGGGCTTCAACTCGCTGATGTCAGAGAGCCGGTCCAGGCTTGGGAAAGATCATGACCATATGGTCAGGAGCCGTCCTACAGAAATAGTCTGCAGAAGCCTAACATTGTACCCACCACCAAGCTGATAGTGGATGCAATGCATTTGCAGGCTCCAGTGGAAAACGTGCGTTTATTTATTTTTCATAAAGGTGAACTTTGCCTTTTAAGGTGCAATCATGTAACTTCTGGCTTGGTCCTTCAGGTGTCTGATTTCATTGCTTGTATTGACACCTCATATTGGCTGTCCTGCAGTGGGGTTCTTGGGACCTAGAAGAACATGTCATCGCAGGTGTAACGGAATGACCCGTGACGCCCAGAGACTTTTGAGGGATAGGGGATACTCCTGTGCCAGCGTCCCTAATGACTCTTGGGTCTAGGGTCACCCTGTGCCCCTTTTGGGCATAGGGTGGCTGATAAATCATAATTCATGTATTGCAGAAGATGGGACAGATTACAGGCGAGTTCATTCTGACCCACAACCGGTCAATAAGAATTACTCTTTCAATGCTTAACCCAGGTTGTTGAGATGCTAACTAAGTACGTCTGGTCCTAAGACCTTTCATTGTGTGAAGATGCTATTGATGATAGATATGTGTTGTGATTTATCAGTCTAAAGGTCAGACGTCTCCTTTCAGGGGTAGGGAATTAGCATGTCAATTATGTTTAGTAAAGGAATGTGACTTGTCAAGCTGTAGTAATTACCTCCTCTAATTGCGGAGACGGGACGTCTGGGGGATGACTAATGATTAGCTCAACTGGATGTCATTATCTAAAAGAATGTGATTGAAGCCCCCCTATGGTGTGATGTTGGGGGTGGAGAGTTTGATTGTTCCTGTGATTACTGAAACATGCCTTGTACTGTATATAAGAGAGCTAACCATTAAAGAGTTTGTGCATTCATTAATTTGAAACCAGTAACCAGAGCTGTGTGTGTCTCGGTGATTCTGGGGGAATGGATCGGGTCCTGTCGGCTGGTTTGTCGGGGTGTCGGATAAGCCCTCTTGTCTTGGGTTGATGGAAGATCGTAAACGGTGGTGACCGTTACAGCAGGGGACCGGTGATCTCAGGAAGGGCAGTCCCCCCACTAATAACCAGTGGCTGTGAGGGGACTTTTACGTGAACATTTCTGGCTTCACAAAGGAAGGAGGGAAACATGCATAGTAGGATAGGTTAGAGGTGGGTGGGTAAACGATTTAGCTTGGATAGCAAAGTACTAGGAAGTCACTTTGGGAAATGCTATAATATGACCTGTTTTGAAATGCTGGTTACACCTTGTTTTTAATTGTTGTCTTGCTTGGGTGTGACTGTTGCTATTGTTAGTACTAATAACTCAACTTTATGCAGGTTATATGATTCACAGTTTGTAGCCTTTAAACAGTACATTACAGTAAACAAGACATTTGTTTATTGCTCTTCTGCTGTTTGCCTGTGATTTTTAACAAAAAGTGTTCCAGAAGTATTGGCTTTTTTGGTTTTATAGTACTTGTAAGAGCAAAAATGTTTGCATGGGCTGTATCCAGGACCCGTGTGACGCTGCATGCAGCACAGTCCTAGACCAGTGGTTCTCAGCCATGTTCTCAAGTACCTCCAACAGGCCATGTTTGCAGGTTTTCCCTTATCTTGCACTGGTACTTGGTATTTTGGATAGCTGATTTATCCAAGAGAAATTCCAAAAACATTGCCTGTTGGGGGTACTTGAGGACAGGGTTGAGAACCACTGTCCTAGACCAAGGAGCTAGAGCCAGGAACATGGATGGAATGAAACGTTTAGAGCCACTGCCATTTTTTTAATTTTATTTGTATTGCTTTTATGTGCATTCCTGTCCCTGTGACAACTGAATTCCCCCCCATTTCTTGTATAGATGGCATGTGGACAGGAATAGGGTCACATACAGAAGAGAGAGATTGACATTACTTTCAGGTCTTCCCCTCCTAATAAAAAAATGCCTCTAATTGGGCTTCAGGGGGGCAGTGTATATGCTTTGTTTTTCAACTGTGGGAGTCATTCGTGTCCATACATCTTTTGTATACATAGTGATTATTAACGTGGAGGTAAAGGCAAATCCTAATTAAAGCCTAGTACACACCACAGGTCAGGACAGCTCATGTCGGAGTCGCTGTACGAACAATCTGACGTCAACAGCAATCTTCCCTGTGACAAAGGCTGCGGGGAGAAGATCCCTCTCGCCATGTCAATGGTGGGGGTTAGTGCATCTGTAACGTGTTATACGCCGGAATATGGGTGTAATATGTTGCAAAAAGGCGAACTTATCCTTTTAAAGTTTTGACCAAAAAAAAAACTGGAAGCTGATTGGATTCTATGCAGAGCTGCACCAGATTTTGCACTCTCAAGTTTTAGTAAACCAACACTGAGCCCCCCACTCTTTTAACAGAGGCTCAGAAAATGTAAAATTTGCCATGTTAATGCTAAAGGCAGACTTTATTATATACAATGTGTGTGTGTTTGTTTTTTAAATTTTAAATTTTTGCCCATACTTACACCTTAAAGTTGTTTGTACACAGCTGGACATTTTTTTCTTTTTTCTTACCTGCTAGGCAAAGGCATAATGTGCTAGTATGCATCACATTTACCTTGGAAACAAAGCCTTCCAATGATGCAATGTCATCTCTGGAGGCCACATTCATCTTCATTCGGCTTGCTTCCGGGTTTGCAGACTCTGAACTGCGATGACATCACTCCTGCACATGTGCAAGGGAGCCACCGGTCATGGCACAGGGTTCTGAAGGAACGGACACTCGTGCTGTTCTCTTAGAGCTCTGTGCCGTGACTGGCGGCTCACATACACAGGAGTGACGACATTGCGGCTCCGGCCAGTCACAGAGCCAGAGTTTGCGTACCCGGATGAAGATGGAAGGGCATGTGCCAGGGATGGCCCTGGCTGATTGTACAGTAAATATCTCCGAAACAGTGCATGTTTAGGAGATATTTACACTATCTATAGGTAGAGCTGCACGATTAATCGTCCAGAATCGTTATCGAAATTTTTTTTTTTTCCCGTTGCAATCTTGACAAAGTATTTCCTGATTTTTCAATGCAGAGAATTCGCTCTGCTCTGCTGAAGCCACAAGCCATCAAAAGAAAAGAAGAAAAAATTGGGGCAGTCTGCCAAGTATCAGAACATTCTTTAGCAGTGTAACGTAGTCTAAAAATTGTAACAATTTTTTGTCTTTTGCATCAAAGGAATAGACTTTATATATATATATATATATATATATATATATATATATATATATATATATATATATATAATATTTAGACCTTAGAGAATAAAATTAAGGTTGTTGCAATATTTTATGTCGCACTGTGTTTGCGCAGCAGTTTTTCTAATGCAATTTTTTTTGGAAAGAATTACCGGTACTTTAATGAATAAAAAAAAAAAAACTAACCAGTAAAGTTAGCCCAAATTTGTTTGTATAATGTGAAATATTTTACGCCGCGAGAATCGGGAGAGAATTGTGGTCTTTATTTTGAGCAAAATACGATTCTCATTTTGGCCAGAATCATGCAGCGCTACCTATAGGTAAGCTTTATTATAGGCTTACCTATAGGTATAATTCAATGATGGAAGTTTTATTTCCTATTTAAATTCAGCAAGGGACTTCAGAATTTCAAAGTTTCTAAAACTCGCATTAAAAGCAAAGAAATGTATCTGGTGAAAGTAACAGGAATCATTTATTGGTTGTTGTGGTCTTGACTGAGGTTTTTCTATAGGACTGTATCTTCTGTTTGATCGGGATACTCTTCAATGCAGAACTATCTGCCTTTGGTATCTTTTCTGTCCTTAGATTCTTTAAGAGTGCATGCTGTGTCATTGTTTGCTAGAGCAGGAGCGGATGTCTGTATTTTTTTCTTTTTACTTGCTTGAGCTGTAATTGAAGTGGGCCATGCAAAAAAACAATACGGTAGAATAAACCCAATATACTTGTGTAGTCCTAAAGATGATACTTTGCTCCCAACAGAAAGCACAGTGGATATACATATATGTTTTGTATATATGTAACATATACTGTATGTATGTCTTTGTTTTGTTCTCCAATCTGAAATCCCTGCTCCATGCATTGACGTAGAAACTTTTGGAAAGGACACACGCTAAGCAAGTCAATCACACTGAACATATCTGCTCTGCTGATTGAATATTTTTATTCTGCATTTATTTTTCGCATTCTTGACATTGCTTTTATTCTTTTGTATTGGCTCTCCTGTTTTGTAGTATGCTTTCAAAGGTTTTGAAAACCTACAGCATTAAAAATCATTGAGGAGATTACCACTGTAAAACGGATTAAGAAGGGCTAAGAGGAACATTAGGTAATTTACAAAGAGCTAATGTTTCTACTTCCAAGTTATTGCTGTAGGAGTCGGTTGCAGCAAAGTAAAAGTGTGTGTAGGGTGGTTCTTCTGAGAGAATGATTTGTGAATCAAACAAAGGAGCTTACATTTATTATTTTTAGTAACCCCATGTTAAGAGTTGTTTAATTAAAGTGGATGTAAACCCACTCTCATCCTTTCTAAACTACTGCCATAGTGCTGATCTATAAGCCTCATGCATGTATCCTTACCTGTCAAATGTCTCCCCTCTGTCTGTTATAAGACCTGAAAACTGCAGCTTCTGTGGGTGGATCGGTTGTCGGGAGCTCTGTGGGTGGAGTTGTGATGTCAGTAGACTCCCCGCCCACCTTTACACTCCCCTTGTCAACATGCATTTTCTCCTATGTATTCCTTACACTAAACTCTGCTATGATCCCTAACATCCAGTCAAAATCCAGAAAAGTAACCACATGAATTCAGTAAAGGAGTGGGGGTGGGAATTAAAAAAAATAATGCCTGTCACCAGGCTAGTGCATGGGGTATGTAAATAACCTGTCACTCAAAGCAAGGCGGTGGAACAGACTAAGGTTTTTTTCTCTGTAAGTCTGTTTTATTTCACTGAACAATAAGAAGATTTCTCAGAGCTGGATTAACTCTGTGTGGCAAGACTGGGCACAGATGATAGAAAATCTTATACTGTACATTGTGACATCAAAAAATAAAATAAAGATTTTCGGGTTTACATTCACCTTAAAACATACATTCAGACTAAAAGTAAATAATACACAGTAGTTGTGCATTTTAGTCAAATGGAACTGATAGTAAAGATCAATATACTGTATATGAACCGGATCTTCAGCACTTTTGGCCATAAGTTGTTTAGTCTGTCCTGATGGATGTTGGTCGATCAATGTCACTGGCCTCCTTCAACAGATCTTTTGTGTCATCAGTTTTGTGTCGGCCACAAATATTTTCTATTCTTGCTGGTATAGTTTTATTTTTGTAGAACTCAAGGGGTTTATGATTTCAGCAAGGGTAACTAAAAATGATGACCCCATTGACAAAACTGAGTGGTTGTTTCAGGAGAAATTCAGAGGCAGTCAAAGGGTCTTCTTTTGGGTGGATAAAATCAAGTGTCTGCCTATTAACCACTTAAGACCCGGACCAAAATGCAGGTAAAGGACCTGGCCAGTTTTTGCGATTCGGCACTGCGTCGCCTTTAACTGACAATTGCGCTGTCGTGCGACGTGTTTCCCAAACAAAATAGGCGTCCTTTTCTTCCCACAAATAGAGCTTTCTTTTGGTGGTATTTGATCACCTCTGCGTTTTTTTTATTTTTTGCGCTATAAACAAAAATAAAGCGACAATTTTGAAAAAAATGCAATATTTTTTCCTTTTTGCTATAATAAATATCTCCCAAAAATATATAAAAAAAATTTTTTTCTTCAGTTTAGGCCAATACGTATTCTTCCTATTTTTGGTTAAAAAAATCGCAACAAGCGTTTATCGATAAAGCTATTGCAAAAACGCTAAAAAAACGTTAAAGGCTCCCTGCGAAGCTACTGGCGTTTTTTTCCTTTCAATAAATTTTACAAACAAAGCAATGAAAACAATAATAACCTATAATGGAGAGGTAATTCAAATATTATGACTGCCTGGAAAACAGTCTAATTGGGATATATTAGAGCTCTCACAAATGTGGAGCCTCATTACCTTGTAGAAAAAGCCCGGACCCAAGGGCAATCCGGAACCCACACCCTCGGCACCCCTCTTGGGAACATGCTGCGCCAAGAGCAAGGTCCCAGACTCCCCCAGCCCCCGTCCCGATCCCATACTACCCTTACTGATGTGGGTAAGAAAGATATATTATTGTAAGGGTCACACAAGGAATACCCCCCCCCCAAAAAAAACTATTTGAAAATAGAAACCATGCAACAATCGCTTATGTAGATTGTTAAAAATACAAAAACAAACAGGGATAGTAAGAGAGGCAAAGAAAGAAAGAAGGAAAGGAGAGGAAGAAGAGGGGGGACAGGGGTAAGGGGAGGAGGGGAAGCATAGTGCCTAAATCCAATCAAAAATTCAGTCAAACGCCATTAGGTTCAGGGGCAAGGTGAATACCAACATATTCAGCCCAAGGAGCCCAAATCTCATGGAACATCACGATGGTATTAGCCAGTATGCTGGATAATTTTTCTTGAGTCATGATCCATGAGATTTTCTTTTTAACAACCGAAATGAGCGGCTTGGGCTGTTTCCAAGATTTGGCAAGGGCAATTTTGGTGCCAAGTAAAATAAAGTGGATCAGCTTTTGTGTAGTTCTAGAAAGCTGTGGGATATGGGCATTCAATAAGGCTACATCGGGGGTCCTTGGGATCCGACATCCGGTCACTCCGTAAATCATGTTGAAGATGATTCTCCAGAAGGAGCGGATCCTGGGGCACTCCCACCAGATGTTGGCCATGGTGCCCCGAAGCTGGCAACCCCTAAAGCAAAGGGGATCTGCATCAGGAAACATGGCGGCCAATCTGGAGGGAGTGAGATACCATCTGGTAATGACTTTAACGCTTGCCTCCACTAAGGAGACACTTTGAATGCCCCGGAATGATCTGGAGACGGCTTTGTGCCAAGTCTCCAAGCTAATGCTGCTCCGAAAGTCAGACTCCCAAGCCTCCATGGCTTGTCCGCACCAAATCTCATATGAAGTGAAATTAGGGGGTAGGGGTTTGGACTTCCAGATACTATGTAGAAATTGTGAAATTTGTCTAAAGTGGACCTTCTCGGAATCAGGAAGTTTCAAAGTGTGAATACAGTAGTCTAGGGAGATGGGACCACTGGAAGTAAAATATTGACCTATCCGAAACAGCCCCTTGTCTAGCCACCACTTAAACCCTGTGGTTCGTAAGCCTGGTGGAAAGTCGGGGTTATTAAAAATGTGTGCGAGAGGACGAGCAGTAGATGTTAGGCAGGGATTGCGTCTGAGGTAGTCCCACATGGCAAAAGACTGAGACAACACTGGGGAAAGGATGGGTGGGCGGGACTTGATGGGGGACCATAGGAGATAGTCTAGAGGAATAGTGTGGACAGCTTGCTTCTCAATATTGACCCAATCCGGTTTATCGAATCTGGAGTATAGGGTGGAAAATTGCACCAATCTAGCTGAGAGATAGTATTTGTGAAGGTCGGGCAATCCCAGACCCCCCTTGCTTCTGTGGCGAAAAAGTGTTTCCTGCGGAATTCGATACCCCGATGTACCCCAAATAAACTTAAGTAATTTACTCTGAAAAGATTTTAGATGATTTCTCCTGAGTGGGATTGGAAGGGAGCGAAATAAGTATAGCATTCTCGGGAGCAGGGTCATTTTAATTGAGTTGATCCTTCCCAGCCAAGAGGTTATATTTGGACCACATAATAAGATCAGCCTCCAGTTTTTTTATAGATAGGGGGGTAGTTAAGGTCGTATAGAGTCTCTGTCCTAGCCGATAGGGCGATACCCAGGTACTGGATCGAGGTGACACTCCAGACATATTTAAAGGATTGTTTAAGGTCCGACATCATTTGAGGGGGTAGAGAGACGTTAAGTGCCTGCGATTTGGAGAAGTTGACAGATAGGCCTGATATTTTAGCGAAATCGTCAAGAGTGCGGCACAGGTTGGGAAGAGTGGAGATGGGGGAGGTCAAGAATAGCAGGATGTCGTCCGCGAAGAGGGCACATTTGTGGTTCTGTTCCCCGCATTAGACTCCTGATATATTAGGGTTCTGTCGTATAGCAATTGCCAGAGTCTCGATTGCAATGGCGAAAATTAGTGGAGATAAATGGCATCCCTGTCGAGTGCCTCGTTTAATTTCAATGGGTGTAGAGTAATGACCTTTAATCCTAATGAGCGCTCTAGGGTTCGAGTAAAGGGCCCGAATAATTCCCAAGAACCCGGCCCCAAATCCCCAACGCTCTAGTATATTGAAGATATAGGGCCAGGACACAGAGTCAAATGCCTTCTGGAGGTCCAGTGACAATAAGAATCCCTTCTGAGGGTTCCCCCCCGTCCAATTGGTTTGTAAAATCGATACCAGGTCTATTGCTCGTCTTAATTTGGTCTGGGCCTTGTCTGCCGGGTATAAAGCCTACTTGGTCTTTATGCACATATTGCCCGATGAACCCTGCCATTCTATTGGCTAGAATTTTAGTGAGGACCTTAAAGAGGGGGTTCACCCTTAAAACCACTTTCTCCCATCCCATCCAGCATACTGGCGTCAGCGCCAGTATGCTGTCTTTTTTTTTTTTTTTTTTATCGGTGTACTTACCTCTTAATAGATAATTTAATTTTCGTCCTACCGCGGGGTATGGCGCCGCTATATAGCGTCACGCCTTCCGAAAACAGCCGACTAGCACTCGGCTGTTCTCGGCGCTATACGGCGCCTGAGCACAGACCTAGGATCTGACTGCGCAGGCGCCGTATATAGCCGCGTCACGCCCTCCGAAAAAAGCCAAAATAGGACTCGGCTGTATACGGCGCCTGCGCAGTCAGCTCCTGGGTCTGTGCGCAGGCGCCGAGAACAGCCGAGTGCTAGTCGGCTGTTTTCGGAAGGCGTGACGCGATATAGCGGTGCCATACCCCGCGGTAGGACGAAAATTTTATTATCTATTAAGAGGTAAGTACACCGATAAAAAAAAAAAAAGACAGCATACTGGCGCTGACACCAGTATGCTGGATGGGATGGGAGAAAGTGGTTTTAAGGGTGAACCCCCTCTTTAAGATCGTTGTTAAGGGAAATCGGGCGATAATTATTGACATCTTCTGGATTTTTGTCTGGTTTGGGAATCACCGTGATAAAGGTTGTGTTAATCTGGGAATCAAAGGGGTCGCCTTTGGCTTTAGAATTGAAAAATCTGGCCAGATGTGGCGTTAGTATGTCCAAAAAAGTTTTGTAATAAGGAATAGGTAGTCCATCCGGCCCCGGGGGCTACTGGCGTTTTTTTAACCACTTGGTTACTGCCCCACGTCAAAAGACGTCATGTTTTTAAAGATGGATATCTCGGTAACGGTAGCAGCTGCTGCCACAACCGAGGTATCTATCTTTAGTGCCAACAGTCCTGTAAACGATAACGCTGTTATAGGTGGCGGGAGAGGGCCCCCCCTCCCGCGGCTCTCCCGCGCCCTCTGCCGCTTACTGGAGCCGTCAGTAGCGGCGGAGGCGATCGGGTCCATTCGGCAGCTGTGCGGGGATGCATGTGAGGGAAAAATCGCCCCTACCCGTCCCCATAGCTCTGCTGGACGGAAGTGACGTCAAAACGTCAGTTGCGCCCAGCGTCTTAAAGAAACATTTTTTTTTTCCTGTCATTTAAAATAATGACAGTTTATTTTTTATTTTATTTTTTTGCATTTAAGTCTAAATATGAGATCTGAAGTCTTTTTGACCCCAGATCTCATATTTATGAGGGCCTGTCATGCTTTTTTCTATTACAATGGATGTTTACATTACTTGTAATAGGAATATGTGATTTTTTTTTTTTTTTATTTCAGTGTAAAAAATTATAAACTAAGTAAAAAAAATAAGAAAACAAAAAATTTTTTTTTTTTTTAAATGCCCCGTCCTGACGAGCTCGCGCACAGAAGCGAACACATACGCGAGTAGCGCCCGCATATGAAAACGGTGTTCAAACCACACAAGTGAGGTATCGCTACGATCGTTAGAGCGAGAGCAATAATTCTAGCCCTAGACCTCCTGTCACTCAAAAAATGCAACCTGTAGAATTTTTTAAACGTCGCCTATCGAGATTTTTAAGGGTAAAAGTTTGACGCCATGCCACGAGCGGGCGCAATTTTTAAGCGTGACATGTTGGGTATCATTTTACTCGGCGTAACATTATCTTTCACAATATATAAAAAAATTGGGCAAAATGTATTGTTGTCTTATTTTTTAATTCAAAGAAGTGTTTTTTTTCCAAAAAAAAGTGCGCTTGTAAGACCGCTGCGCAAATACGGTGTGACAAAAAGTATTGCAATGACTGCCATTTTATTCTCTAGGGGGTTAGAAAAAAAATATTTAATGTTTGGGGGTTTTAAGTAATTTTCTAGCAAAAAAAACAGTTTTAGTCTCGTAAACACCGAATCTGAAAAACAGGCTCGGGGCTCAAGTGGTTAATAGCTTTTTTTTTTAGCTTCTGTGTGCATGGAGCCTTAAGCTAGTGCGTTGTTGGTTCACTAACCTTTTCCTTCAATTTCCCTTCTTAGTGTTTATTTTCTTTGTCTGAATTTCTCACTTCCTGTTTCTCCTTAGTAAGCTTGCCCTTATCATCCGAGCCGTTCTGGCTGGGGGTTAGTCAGTGGGCTCGCCCCCTCCCTTGGGATTACATCCCTGCGGTGAGACGCTGTGAACACAATGCACTAGCTTAAAGGAGCCTATTTAGAAAATAAAAGACGAACCTTTACAACCCCTTTAATCTTTAACCTCTTCTTCTTCTTTTTTTTCTTTTTTTTTTTATGGTAAACTGGTGATGGTTACCGAGAAAATATGTACACTCTTCATAAACGACCGTGTAGAAGGAACACACACTGAAATTCCCAGCAACTTCCTCTGGAAGTTTTATGCAAATAGAACTTTACGAGCAGTTGTGTAAAATGAGATACCCTATTCTTTTTTTTATTTGCCTAGAAAATCCCTATATTTTTAAATTTTTAATTGATATATTAACATGTTAAAGCTGGGCTCTAGGCAAAACGGCAACAGTATAGAGACCTTTAAAAAAAGTTAAGTACACACATTACAAATCTGACTGATCTCTGTGGAAGCAGAGAATAACTAGTAGCCACCCCTACTACTGTCCTTGCTGTCTTCCTAGTCCTGTGCAATGTCTTCCTGGTCCCTGTTTTGGGTTGTAATTCTAAGTATGCAAAAACTTTGTGTAAAAGAAAAAACAAAAAAAATATGTATTGATGTAATGAACCTCCTTCCCTGAAAATGACCTGTCATAGAAAGGCATTGGGTGGAGTTTGGACCTGTGACATCATTGCACAGTCCAACACTTGCTGCTGTGACATTTTGGTTCTTGTACACGGCAACCTTTCAGTTTTCTCATGCAAGTTAATTGGCATAATAGTCTATGTTTTTAAATAAGTCTTGTCCTCCCGTTTAGTTTTTGCCTCATGTACCACCCGATTGGTATCATAGGAATTACAGGAGGCTGAAGTAAGGAAGAACCAAAAAGTTTCCTGTGGTTCCAGGAGTGCAGTTGTCTGCAGGAGATAGTTAGGACTAGTGTCTCACAGGAACATTGTTAGTTGGATGTCCAGATGGGTTCGTTAAGGTAGCAGGATGAGACATAGTCCGCAAACAGGAAAAAGATCGTCTTAGACAGCAGGTAGAAACCTGGTCAAAAAATAAGCCTGGGTTAGTAGAGGCGACAGGAAGAGTCAACACTGCACTGGTGTAGCAGCGATTAGAGACATGATTGAAATCACGCAGTTGTAAACACAGCTGCCCGGTACCCTGATCTGTGTCCAGTGATATCAGATCATGCCGCGCTCACCGGTGATTCTCCCATCCTGCCAGTGCAGATAAATAGCCGGGCAGGAGCAGCACACTTTTGTTAGACGTGGCCTGTTCTCGGTTCAGTAGTAGACAGCTGGAACTACATGCTTCGATCTCTCTGCTGACCCTATCCCAATCTCGGCTCAGAGTGGGAGGAAGGAGGAAGGCTGTAAACCCTGCCGGCTCTGCTTGTGCTGTGTTGTCACTGCACAAGTAGGGAGAGGGATCCTTAACAACAAGGTCATGCCAAGCTGGAATTTTCAGTATGTAAATAATTAATAATTAAAGCGGAGTTCCTCCCAAAATTGGAACTTCCGCTTATCCCACTCCTCAGCCCCTTACATGCCACATTTGGCATGTCATTTTTTTGGGGGGGGGAGTGGGGGGTTCAGGTGGAGTGGGACTTCCTGTCCCACTTCCTCCTTCCGCCGAGGGGCTGGTAAGGTGATTAAGCTTAAAGCGGTATTTCACCCTAAATATAAGATCTCCCATGCGCTTCAGCATACTGGCGTCAGCGCCAGTATGCTGGGTTTTTTTTTTTTTATAGCACACTTACTGTTTTATCGTAGAAATCCTTTTCTGTCCCCCGTGGTGGACGGCGCCAGTACAGCGCGTCACATCTTCCTAAGATACCCGATATGGACTCGGGTATTTCCGGCGCTATGCGGCGCCTGCGCACAGACCTAGGAGCTGACTGCGCAGGCGCCGTATTTCTCCGAGTCCTATTTCGGAGAAATACGGCGCCTGCGCAGTCAGCTCCTAGGTCTGTGCGCAGGCGCCGCATAGCGCCGGAAATACCCGAGTCCATATCGGGTATCTTAGGAAGATGTGACGCGCTGTACTGGCGCCGTCCAACGCGGGGGACAGAAAAGGATTTCTACGATAAAACAGTAAGTGTGCTATAAAAAAAAAAAAAACCCAGCATACTGGCGCTGACGCCAGTATGCTGAAGCGCATGGGAGATCTTATATTTAGGGTGAAACTCCGCTTTAATCGCCTACTGCAGCCCCTCCCTGTAGGCGTTCGCCTAGGACACTGACAGGTCCTAGGCGATCGCCTGTTCAATGGGACGGCGCAGCGCCGGGCCGTGTGCAATGCACAGTGCCGCTCGCGCATGCGCAGTGGGTGCCTGGCCATGAAGCCGAAAGCTGTCACGGCCGGGTGCCCACAGTATCAATGAGGATGCCGGCCGGGGAGGGGGGGAGAGGAGCGGAGCCCCGGCCAGTGCTTCGCTGGAACGCTGGAGTAGGTAAGTGTCTGTTTATTAAAAGCCAGCAGCTACACTTTTTGTAGCTGCTGACTTTTAATAAACATACATTTTGGCTGGAACACCCCTTTAAAGATTGAGAAACTGAAAAAATAGATGGACTTTTTGGGCACATAATGAGAGTAGAAATATTTTTTTATTATTACACGATTAACCACTTAAGACCCGGACCAAAATGCAGGTAAAGGACCTTGCCCCTTTTTGTGATTCAGCACTGCGTAGTTTTAACTGACAAGGCCGATACGTATTCTTCTACATATTTTTGGTAAAAAAAAACCGCAATAGGCGTTTATCGGTTAGTTTTCGCAAAATTTATAGCGTTTACAAAATAAGGGATAGTTTTATTGCATTTTTATTAGTTATTTTTTTTTCACTACTAATATCGGCGATCAGCGATTTTTTTTCGTGACTGCGACATTATGGCGGACACTTCGGACAATTTTGACACATTTTTGGGACAATTGTCATTTTCACAGCAAAAGATGCATTTAAATTTCATTGTTTACTGTGAGAATGACAGTTGCAGTTTGGGAGTTAACCTCAAGGGGGCGCTGTGACTTTGAGTGTTCCCTGTGTGTGTTTACAACTGTAGGGGGGTGTGGCTGTAGGTGTGACGTCATCGATCACGTCCCCCTATAACAGGAATGACGTGATCGATGCTGCGGCCACAGTGAAGCACGGGGAAGCCGTGTTTACACACGGCTCTCCCCGTTCTTCAGCTCCAGGGACGGATCGCCGCACTGCAGCGGCGATCGGGTCCACGAGTCCCGCGGTCCCGGTCCTGGAGCTTCGGACCGGGTCGAGGGCGTGCGCCCGTGACCCACGGCTGGGTACTAAAACCAACGTATATATACGTTGATGTGCCCAGCCGTGCCATTCTGCCGACGTAAATGTGCAGGAGGCGGTCCTTACATGGTTAAAAACATATAGAAAACATACAAACAGCCTATAACGACACAGTTACCCAATAATGCAGTTACAAAAGGCTGGATTGAAAGTGTAAATATTGACTTAATCGGATAAACGGTCGTGATCGGCTCTCGAAAGTAGTGTACACACGATCCGAAAATCGTACGATGGTTTTAGTCCGATATTCGGATCGTGTGTATGGGCCATAACTGTATGTGTCCCACATTATGAAAGAGTCACTTTTTCAATTAACCTGTTGAGTTCAGAATCAACAAACAGCAATAGTTCAAGATATTCTGGAATATGTTGTGAATTACAGACCCATGTTAAAGCAATCTAAGATTTATTCTGAATTACCATTATTTGCTGGCTCATACTTTGTAAGAGCTTCTGGGTTCCACGGGCCCTCCCGTTACAATAATCGTGCAGGAAGCTTTGTTAATCCCTTAGCTTGTCTTTAGTTATTACAGTTTACAGCCTTTAGTCATTTTGTCTTTAGTACCTTTAAGTGGGTGACCTGAGCGTTGGGCCATTGGACGCTTTTTTCAACTGCTCCTGAACTCGTTCAATGTTTTCCTATTTGACCATATACACAGTCTCGTTTTATTGCCGTTTTTAGGCAGTGACGTTTAACAGGGTTTTTTTAAAGCAAAAAAAATGGGTTCAAACGCTGAAGATTTCCACATTTCAGGCTGTGTACACACGACCGAGGTTCTCGCTGGAAACCAGCGAGAACCTCGCTGGAAGCTGCATTCCAGCGAGGACCTCGGCCGTGTGTACGCTCTCGGCGAGCTTCCCGTCGGGAATCCCGTCGAGCAGAAATAGAGAGCACGCTCTCTATTTGCTCGACGGCCCGCCTGGAAGAATGGCTGGTTGCCATTCCCGACGGGCGGGTCGCCGTTTTCGACGTCCGGCAGGGAACCTCGATGGGCGGAACGATGTGTTCTGCCCGTCGAGGTTCTCTGCCGTGTGTACACGGCCTCAGACGCTAAATGCAGCTTAGCAACATTTTGACTATAGGCATTTTTCATTTTTGGGCATTAAAAAAATAAAAATAAAAAAATATATATTTATTTAAAATGCGGCATGTAAAAGTGGCAAAATGTACGTTTTAAACGTGGGTTACTATCTGTCAAGTTTAATCATTTAGGAGCAGTTGTAAAAACGGCCCCATGTAAGGCCTTTACCTGTTTCCTTATTGTTCAGGTTGGTAACTGAAAGTATTGAAGCCAGAGATGGGTATCTTACATTTTCAGAAGATTAGCAATTACATATTTATTTTCTCTTGTCCTTATTTTGTGAGCTTGCAATAGCAATAAATTGTTGTTAATGGTTTATAGCAGGGCCATAATTAATGCCAGATTGTTGGCGGTACTGTCCTCCTCCTGATCGGCCAGATTGCTAGGATGATAAAAATAATGACATTCTATATTGAATTGACCACATGGGTGGCCTGTGTTAGCCTGATCTATGAGAAAGAGACAATAAACACAATTACAGAGCTGGACAAATGTCTTCAGTTTCTCATTAAGGTCAGCTAATGAGATTTTTTTTGTTATGAGTCCTAAATACAGTTCAGGGAATTTTACCTGTGAAATATCTGCAGTGCAGAGGTCATCTGAACACAGTTCTGTGTGATGCAATGGTGCAATGTTGTATCCTGAGCAGAGGTAATCGGAAACATCGGGGACATCTTTATGGTTTAATTGTCTTCATAATTCCATAAAAGCTCTTAATATTAACCACTTCAGCCCCGGACTATTTTGCTGGTCAATGACCAGGCCACTTTTTGTGATTCGGCACTGCATCGCTTTAACTGACAATTGTGCAAACAAAATTGGCGTCCTTTTTTCCCCCCAAAAATAGAGCTTTATTTTGGTGGTATTTGATCATCATAGGGGATAGTTTTATGGAATTTTTATTATATATTTTTTTTATTATTAGTAATGGCGGTCATCAGCGATTTTTGCAACCTTATGGCGCACACTTTTGACACATTTTTGGGACCATTAGCATTTTTATAGCGATCAGTGCTATAAAAATGCATTGATTACTGTAAAAATGCCACTGGCAGGGAAGGGGTTAACACTATGGGGCGAGGAAGGGGTAAATTATGTTCCCTAGGTGTGTTCTAACTGAAGGGGGGTTGGGACTGACTAGGGGAAATGACAGATCGCTGTTCATTTATTGTATGAACGTGCGATCAGTCATTACTACCCCTAACAGCACCAGGATCTGTGTGTTTACACAGTAAACGCGCCTGCCGGGGCAAGCGCGTTGGCACCAGGGACAAACGCGCGTGCTTCCAGCAGGGCGCGTGCCTCTAATGGCTGAAATGCAAAATGACGTATAGCTACGTGATTTCGCGCAACCGAGCCGACCTTCCGCCGTGTAACTGCGGCGGCTGGTCGGCTAGTGGTTAAGAAGTGAATTAGCAGGACATGACCTAATTGGAATAGTGATAAAATGGGTCATATGACTTAATTTATGACATTGAATGGCTTGTGGGTTTATTACCACTTGCCCTCCGGAGATCCCCCCCCCCCTTTTTTGTGCGATACGGCACTGTTACTTTAACAATGGCCATGCAACCCTGTACCTAAATAAATTAATATTTATGTTCTTTTTTTTCCCACAAATTGTTTTTCTTTTGATGGTATCCCCTCCTGGTTTTTATTTTTTGCGCTATAAACAAAAAAAGACCAAAACAAATTGTAACGGTCACCACCGTTTACGACCTTCCATCAACCCAAGACAGCTTATCCAACACACCGACAAACCAGCAGACATGATCCATATCAATTCCCCAGAAAATGAGACTCACAACTCTATCCTCTGGTTTCAAAATGAATGAACGCTTTAATGGTAAAATTTTCAGGTTTTTTATACAGTTCAAGCATAAAAGGAACAAATAAACTCTCCACCCCCCTCATCACACACTGGCACTTCAATACACCTTCAGATGGGCTCATTACTAATCAGTATCCAGACATTTCGGCACCGGGCTGACATTTTTAACATGACCTAATTACTACACCTGAGAAGTCACATTCCACATCTTTCGACAGACCTCCTGTCTCAGCATACAGCTTGACAAGTCACATTTCCTTTACTAAACATAAGTGACATGCTAATTCCCTACCCCTGAAAGGAGACATCTGACCTTTTTGACCTAATCAGTTACAATAGATACAACACAGTATTGGCATCACAGAATAGACAATGGAATGTCTTTCAGGAGCCAGCCTCACTTAACACCTCAACAGCCTGTTATACAGAGGAATGAGTCACTCTTATTGACTGGTAGGGTCAGAATAAACCAACAACTTGTAATATCTCAAGATATCCTGTAATACATGATTTATCATTTTATTAGCCACCCTATGCCCAAAAGGGGCACAGGGTGACCTTAGACCCACGAGTCCTTAGTGCCGCTGGCACAGGAGTATCCCCCATCCCTCAAAAGTCTCTGGGCGTCACGGGTCAACCCGTTACACAAATTATATATCATTTTTTACTTTCGGCTATAAAACGCATCAATTAAAATAAAAAAATTGAACAAAAAAAATTGTATTTCTTTATAAATTTAGGCCAATATGTATTTTGGCACATAAAAAAAATCCCAATAAGCGCATATTGATTGCTTTACACAAAAGTGTCCATAAACTATGGGATATTTTTATTTTTACTTTTTTTATTTTTTCAAATTTGGCTGCTTAGTGATTTGGCACAATCTGCTTTAATTAATGCATTGCTTTTGGTACATCTTTGCATTGGAGGATATACAGTACCTTCATGTCTTGCTCTCATGACCACTCTAAAATTCAGAATATCTAAATTCTGTTTCAGTTACAGTGGCCACTAGGGCAAATCTCTCCTTGGGGATACAGAAGTTGAACCTAATACAAATTCTTATTTTTTTGGCACAAATCGGACTTCACAGTATTGATGATTGGCATCAGCGAGCAAAAGTATCAGTACTCTGTCCAAAAAAAAACGATTTTGGTGCATCCCTACTTAAAGTCCGTTAAGTGTCCATTCACATCAGTACAATGCAGTAACGCAGTACCATGCATTGTGAATGACACTCTATTGTGTCGCAGCATGCAGTAATGCACGACTGTGTGTTGCTGCGCATTGCAAAAATTCTGCATGTACGATGTTTGGTCCATTTTGGGGCATTAGGCCTGTTTCACATGTGTTTTCAGCTTATGTACGAGTGGTGTTAACGGCAAGTTTTTACAAAGCTTTTGCAGAGTTTCAGCAAGCTTTGTTGACGATTTTAAAGTACCGTTCAGCTCCAGTTTGTAAATGATAAACAGAGATTCTAATGGGAGGGGTGACTGTCACTTAAAGCAAGCTGCTAGCAGGCTTCAGCAGACTTTTACAAGCTTCAAGCCTGTTGGCAGCTTGTTTAACCACTTAAAGACTGTGGCAGGGCAGTTCTATTGCGCAAAACAACGTATCTGTAGGTTGTTTCGTGCAATATATAGTATGGGTGCGTGCCGCTATGCATTGAGGAGCACATGTCTGATGGCCACCTGTGATCGCTTTCGAGACTAGGCAGATACCTGTTCTGATGGGAGAACATGGAGATCATCTGTTCCTAGTAATTGGGAACTGCGTTCTGTTTTTCCTGTCAGTACTTCCCCCACACAGTTAGGCTGGTTTCACACGGGCGTTCCGTTTTTTTTTTTTTTAGTTCAGTTCAGTCATCAAAAATGGATACGGATGTCAATTTTTGCATCTGTTTTCATGTCTGTTGACATCCGTTTTAAGAAAAAAAAAAAAAGTGACTGAACGAAACTTCAAACACTGTATATATCTGGTTGCTAAAGAGGGGACGAGGAAGCCGGCCTCCGCGTCCTTAACAACTGAGTCATCATGGAGAAGACAGCTCAGAGCTATTAATAAAGGACTTGTTAAAAACTGGCTCTTTTTTTTTATTTTTATTTTTTTATTTTTTTTACTTTTCACTGCTTTTTGGCAAATGGGTACTCGATACCCATTTAATGGGAGGGGGGGTCTGGGATCTCGGGGCCCCCTTCTTAAGGGGGCTATCAGATCCTGATAAACCCCCCAACTGCAGACCCCAACAACCACCAGCCAGGGTTGTCAGGAAGAGGCCCTTGTCCCCATTAACATGGTGGGAAATGTGCTTTGGCAGAAAGAGCCCCTCCTTGCCCCAAAACACTGGTTCAGGAGAGGGGGGCGTTCACTCGTCACCTACCTTTCCTGACCTGCCAGGCTTCATGCTCGGATAAGGGTCTGGTCTGGATTTTGGGTGGGACCCCACTCTACTTTCAGCTGTTTTGGAAGCTCCCTGTATTTGTTTCTTTTATTTAAAAAATAAAATGAATGACAAATATACAAGATTTCATAAACATGTAAGCAAAAAAATAATAGAATCAAAAATCATTCTAGTCCAGGCCCTTCAATATCATGTTTGTATATTTAAATCAAGTTGGTCATATCCGTGTGAGGGTTAATGTCGATAGCCCATTCATTATAGTTGAAATGGCTGTATTCCTAGTTCAGATATATTCCTGCAGTATGCTTCATCTTTTTCTCATGGTGTGTATGTTCTTGCTGTAGTCAGAAAATCTTTTGACATTTGCCGAACCGTCTTGTTTACATGCCATGGAAGGTTGAGCTCCTACTGTATCTCAGTCCCCAGTTCTATGGTTGGGTGTCCACCTCCCTCCTTTCCAGGTCATTCACATCTCCAGGCTTTGTATAACCAGCTTTTGACTCTGCCGCTACCTGAGGCAAAAATATTCTCAGGATAGAACTTATGAGGTTTAAAAAGTTTCTGCTCTAGATGGAAGTTGTAAAAAAACTAAAAGCCACTGACCAACTTTCCATTGGTTTTCCCAATCGACTTTTTTGTCATTTCTGCTGTCAGAAAAAGAACATTGAAACAAAAAACAACATTCTACAAAATCAAAAGTCAATAATACATAGTTGTGCTCTAAAGTTTGCATACCCTTGGAGAACGGATAATATACAGTGGGTACTGTACCATTTTTTAAGAAAACCTGAGTGAGCAGGCAAACACATTTCTTGTATTTCTTATGGGATTCATATTCAACTCTAGGTCCTATTACAATGACACAATCTGAAAACAAAACGTGGCAACAAGTAAACAAATGAAAATACCCCTTGTCAAAAGTCTGCATACCCTTAGTTCCTATTACTGCATGTTTCCCCCTTTAGCATTAATGACAACGTGCAGTCTTCTGTAGTAGTCTGAGGCCCCAAATTCTTGCAGGTGGTACAGCTGCCCTTTCGTCTTGGCAAAATGCCTCCAGGACATGCAAAGTCCTTGGTTGTCTTGCATGATCCGCATGTTTGAGATCTCTTCAGTGTCTTGATGCCCACTTCAGAACCTTCACCTTTTTCTAAAGTAGCCCCTGGAGGATCCAACTTGGCCTTGTGCTTATGGTCATTGTCATGCTGAAAAGTCCAAGAGCATCCCTTGCGCAGCTTACATGCGGAACAATGCAAATTGCCTGCCAATATTTTCTGTTAACATGCTCTTCATCTCTCCAAAGGGTACCACCACAATTAACCAGAAAAAAAAGTACTATGATGTAGTATTTTTATTGCACCAAATATTAAAAGGTCAGGTATTATAAGGTATGTATTGTGGTGGTACCCTTTGGAGAGATGACGGGAGATATAGATAACATTGGAAGGTCTAATGACGAGGTGTTGATTGATTTGGACGAGTTACCAAATATCCCAAAGCGCTTATTGACCTTTATTCCGTTTAGAGGTCACTGGAGTGAGTGCGCATTTCTCACTCACTCACTGGTGGCCTTTGGTGTTTTCATTGGAGGATTACACTTTATGGTGTGAGATTTCACATTTGTTGAATTTTTAGTTGATTATTATTATTACACTTTTTTAATGTATGTTAATAATGTGTATTAGTACCGTATGCTTTTTTGGTTCAATGTAAAAAAATGAATGGAATGCCCTAATGTAACACCCATTACACATGATATAAAGTGCGTTACCGTACCACAATGGTGTGAATGAACCTTAGCAGGACTGGATGAATAGGATAGTTATACCAAAGCACAAAAAGATAAAGCCATATCTTATACCCCATTGCCAATCTGATACCACCACTAAAGTGGATCCTTGGGTCTCTTTCACACTGACACGTTTTTCAGGCGGTTTAGCGCAAAGAAATGGCACTGCTATATCGCCTGACAAAATCGTGCCCTGCAGTCTTCAGTGTGAAAGCTCGAAGGCTTTCACACTGAAGCGGTGCGCTAGCAGGACCGCTCTAAAAGTCCTGCTAGCCGCATCTTTGGAGCGGTATAGGAGCGGGCTGTTTACAACTCCTATACCGCTCCTTCCCATTGAAATCAATGGGAAACTGCGGTAATATCACCGACAATGCGCATTGCCGGCGGTATTGACCCTTTTTCGGCCACTAGCGGGGGGTTAAAAACATCACGGTAAATAAGACGGTATATCGGTGCTAAAAATCGCGCCGCTATACCGCCACCGCGGAATGGAATGGTCATGTTTTGCAACCTGTAAATAGTTTAATGCACTGTAGATCTTTTACCCGCCAACTTCTTTAGGGGTTGTAACTCATTTTGAGAGGGAATTATATCACTTTTTTTTTATTTGTATTTCAAGCATGTTATACTTCGCTGCTCTGTGTAATGGTTTTGCACAGAGCAGCCCAAATCCTTCTCTTCTTGGGTCCCCAGCCAATGCTCCTGGACCCCCCCCCCACTCCACCAAGTGCCAAGCATAGCAAGCCACTTGGGGAGCACTGATGTGCGCTTGCTCCAGTGCCGGCTCTGTGCCTCTTTAATCATCAACCATATGAGTTGCTAAATGTTGTACCTTCATTAAATGTAACCATATTGCTATACTTGGAGGCTCCTCTCTTCTCTTTTATACTCTGTAGCTCCTGCTGTATTTCGCTTCTATTCCCTTTGTGGAGGGACCTTTTATGGTTACACAACATATCTCATTGCTATAATCTTGTTATATGGACTATAAACTGAAGGACTTATGAATGAATGGTTGTGGAACGAATCATTTGAGTTTCCATTATTTCTTATGGGAAATTCGCTTTGATATACAAGTGCTTTAGATTACATGCATGCTTCTGGAATGAACTATGCTCGCAATCCAAGGTTTTACTGTAAATATATATAATATATGGCTTGTGCCATTTCTGCTTATACATACAAGCTCATTACTGTAACACTTAAGTACTTTTGTTTAAGAAGGTAATAAAAGTTGCCATTGTGTATGGTGATCATAAACGATTTGCATCATAATGACAAATGGAGTCTATTGTTTTTCTGAAAGATGTGTCCCTGCATTAGATCTCTTGTAAAATATATCCATTTAAATACTGCTATACTCAGGTTTTGTGTTCTTGGCAGTTTACTTTCAATGCAGATTTTGTGCAGAAGGATTTAGGTTTTTACTTGTTGCATATATATGACTGGGATAAGCTGACCTTTTTCTAAGGTTTTATTATTTCAAGCTGCATTGAAAGTGAGGATTTTTGTAGACCATTGTATCTAGATGAAATGCTTACAAGTGCGTTTGTTTTTAATCTCTCAAATGGTATATTTTTCTTACTTTTATTAAACAGCGTGCCATAGAACTCCTGCCTACAGAAACGATGGGAAACAATGTGACACTGTATGATAAAAGTACACTTTTAAATATGAGTAATGAAACCTAGTGAGATTATCGGGCGAATAATCGTCAGTTTTTTTTGTTGCATGCCAATTTTGGCAACAAGACACAATAGGGCTTATTTTCAGGGTAGGTCTTATCATGCCATGTGCTGTCTCTCTCTCTCTCTCTCTCTCTCTCTCTCTCTCTCTCCCCCCCTGCCTGTCAGGAATCCCCTGTGTAAAAGTGCTTGGAATCCACTCCATTACAGTATCGTACAATGCAAATGGTGTAGTGCCACATACCTTCTTGTAGCGCCTGTGACCCGCCAGAGCTCTGCACAGGGAGGGGGAATGAGATTCCCGCTGACATCTTGGAGCGGGGGAGATCAGCTGAGTGCAGTTTGCCACTTCCTTAGCCCACCAGAGCTCTGCACACGGACGGGGGCCGAGATCCCCCGCTGACAGCTTGGAGATCAGCTGAAACCCATTGCTTCCTTAGCCCATATGACATCTTCTGTCCACTGAAGGGGGGGGGGGGCAAAATCCCCCAGTGACGGCTAGGAGGAGAAAGCAGGAGTTCAGCTGATTGCAGAACGGCGCTATTCTGAAGGTACTTGGCACAATTGGATCACACAGTCTACACTTTACACTACTGCAACAGAGTGGATTCTAGCACTTTACACTAGGGCTTATTTTCAGGATAGAGTTTGTATTGCATCCCTTCCCGAAAATCGCAGTAGGTCTTATTTTCAGGGAAATGCGGTAGTCCCATATCGAAAACTAATAGGTTATTAACTACAAAATTCTCGTATGACAGAATAAAAATTCAGAAGTGATGTAATGTATTTGTATTGTATGTTTGGAGGAAAATTGTGCTGATTAAACAAAAATCGTACGATCTGGTATCGTATGAAAAAAAGTTTTTTGTGTTGGTCCCTTCTGAAAAATTGGGACAAAAGTTGTGTATTAACAATCAGATTATCATACAATCTCTTTTGAAAGCACTATTTTTTGTACGATGGTCTGATCGTATGTATGGGGCTTAAATGTTTTTGTTTTGGGTAGAGTGGGAAAGAGTTGAAGCAGAACTAAACCTCTTGGATTGTAAGCTTTAAGAAGAAGGGCTCCCTGATTCCTACTATATTAAACTGTATTGTAATTGTACTGTCTCCTCTTAGGTTGTAAAGCGCTGCGTAAACTTCTGGCGCTATATAAATCCTGTATAATATTAATAAACCCTCCTATCCTTTACAGCCAAGGAAGGCGACAGCTTAGCCTTTGATCTGCAGTTGCCATGGTGCTGAATATATGATTGGTTATGACAACATTCATTTAATGGTTTGACAGTTCGTTTGAGAGAAAAAGCAACTGCCTGAGTTATCAATCACGGCATGCCTTGACTGTAACTGGTTTGGGAAAACGTTAAATCGATGGGTTTAAATTCCTGTGCGGTTGTAATTTCTGTCTTTGACATTTTCCATCACTTCCTATCCCTGTGCTGCCCCAAGAAATGGGAGGTGTGAGCCACATTGAGGCAAGATCTTACAGACCGCTCTAAAAATATTGTCACATGTTCAAACCCATCTTAAAGCGAAACTTTACCCATAACAAATTGATAAAAAATGTTCTTTAGCAAGGCACAATACAGTACATTCCGCATTAATAATGCTACCAATATTTGTGTGTGCTGTAAACTGCCTCCAGCGTTGTTCCTGTTTCGTCTTGCTGGAGGCTGCCATTTTGCTGAAGCTCAGAGCCCCTGAAGAGCAGTAAATCATAAAGGGGGAACTAAACCCATCAATTTAACAGTTTCAAAAAACAGTTACATTCATGGAATGCTGGGATTGCTAACTGTTGTATTTGCTTGTGTTCTCAACTAAACTGTCAAACAATGAAAAAGCTGCTGTCATAACTGATCACATGTGCAGCACCATGTCAGTTGCAGATCAAACAGAAGCAGCTCCCTTGCCTGTAAAAGATAGGGGGGTTTAATTCTGCTTTAAGGCTGTCAGCAAATCGACAAATGGGGCAGTGCCTAAAAATGGAGAGCACCTGAGCACGTGCAGAGCTGGGTGAGACTGTATTACTGGATTTTAAACAGTATGGACCAGCGGTAGGCAACCTCGGCCTCCAGCTTTGGTAAAACTACAAGTCCCAGGGATTTGTAGTTTCACTACAGCTGGAGTGCCAAGTTTTTCCTACCCCTAGTATAGAAACGTATTTTTATTGTTTTTCATAGCTGTACCTGCAAAAGGGGGACAGCCTGAAGTGATGTAGCAGGACCTAATAATCTAAAGTTGACTAAAGTTTCACTCTAACTTTGCTTAAAATATGATTTTTGTTTTGCCTTTTTCCCTTTTGCATATTTTGAAATTACTTCTGGGAAAGTGAGGTGAAATCTTTCAAGGGCCCCGTTATTTGCAGGCAGAGTTTGCGGATTCTGCCTGTGTTTTCCAGATAGCGCTAAAATGCTAATTTGGGTGCCATTCATTATTAAGATTTGGACCTGAAAAACATTCAAAAATGCACTATTCAAAGATGTGCCAAAGTTGGCTCCAAAAAAGGGTACAGGAGCTACTTTGGTGCATTTTTGGAGTGAAGGACGGTCCATTCAAATAAATAGTGAAGCTTCAAAAAGGAAAAAAAATGCTTCATTATCATTGTGAACTGGGACAAATGGTGACACAGGTGGCAATAAAAGCTGAAATCTGCTTTAAAGTGATATTAAAGGCTCATTTTTTATTTTATTTAAAATAACAAACATGGTATACTTGCCTCCTCTGTGCAATGGATTTGCACAGAGCAGCCCAGATCCTCCTCTTCTCAGGTCCCTTTTCGGTGCTCCTGGCTCCTCCCTCCTGCCGATTTGTCCCCACAGCAAGCACCTTGCTATGAGGGCACCTGTGCCTCTGTTCTGTGTGCCCATTTAGACACAGAGCCACTATTCGGCCCCTCACTCATCTCATTGACTCACTGACTTTGACAGCAGCCGGAGCCAATGGCATCGCGATGCTGTCTCGGCCAATGAGGAAGGAGAGTCCCGGTCATCTCAGACTCTCCTGCAACGTTGAGATAGAGATGGGCTCAGGTAAGTATTAGGGGGGCTGAGGGGAGGCTGCTGCACACAGAAGATTGTTTTATCTTAATGCATTGAATGCATTAAAATAAAAAAAACTTTTGGCCACTTTAACCTTTCTAGTTGACAATGCTTCTTGCTGATTGGAGAGATCTAAACTCGGCAAGGGGAGTGCTGGACCTCTGCAGAGAGGCCACTGCTTCCACAAAATGAGCAAAGGTCCTTCCCAGCAGGTGCCGGCAGAAGGATTGTGGCTGCTTTCTGAAGACTTTCCAGGCTCTCATGTAAAAATATAATTGTTTCATTTATGTATACAATTGTAATCAGGTTTGTGTTGAAAACCTACTAGGAGATAGTTTGGAGATATACACACCAATGAGCCATAACATTATGAGCACTCGCCATGATCTGTCGAGGAATGGACTCCTCTAGCCCTCTGATGGTATGCTGTGGTATCTAGCACCAAGCCATCAGTAGCGGATCCTTTAAAGCAGAGCTCCACCCGGAAGTGGAACTTCCGCTCATCTGAACCCCCCCCCCCCTCCGGTGTTACATTTGGCACCTTTCAGGGGGTGCAGATACCTGTCTAAAAACAGGCATTTGCACCCACTTCCAGCCACACAGCCTGTGGGTAGACTGTGGGCAGAACGTCAGATCCTGTCCCCCCTGTTGTGTTCTGGGAAACACTTGTCTCCGAGAACACAGCAGAGACCAGTGAGCACAGCGCAGTGCGACTTGCGCATGCGCCATAGGGAACCTGGCAGTGAAGCCGCAATGCTTCACTTCCTGGTTCCCTCACCGAGGATGGCAGTGGTGGCAGCAGAGTGACGAGCGATTGCTCGTCTTCTGCTGCTGACGTCACTGGACTCCAGGACAGGTAAGTGTCCTAATATTAAAAGTCGGCAGCTGCAGTATTTGTATCTGCTAGCTTTTAATATTTTTTGTATGGCGGAGCTCCGCTTTAAGTCCTGTAATTTGCCTATTACCATGGGCACAGAAACTGTGGTAGTGGAAGCCAGGTTTAATTCTCTGGGGGAGAATTCCAAAAACCCAGTGCCCCCGGAACTGACTGTGCTACCCTGTCTGATCAGGGGCTGGGAAGGCTGAGAGCCTACGGTGTCAAGCACCAACTGGGAGTCGCATCCTGGAGGTGCCGGAGTAGCACTATGGGCGTGGAACATCACTTTGTGAAACAGAACCAAGTCTTGATACCTAAGCTTTTTTTTTTGCATTGCCCTTCATGGGTGAGGCCTTTTGGCTGTTAGTATGGGCAGTTTTTTATTACCAGATTGAAAGGCCTAGCCAATGTCCTGCTCATGTAACTTTTTGTTATTTTATTTTTCTCTCTTCACCTGTGCCGCTCTGCACTTAGGTGTTTTCCTTTCACTCAGGAAAAACTACCTTTAAAGGGTAAGTTCACCTTTACAGAAAACTCTGTAAGCCTGGACGCCGCTATCTCTGGTTCCAAGCCCCGGTATATCCATGTCAGGAGTCCATAAACATTCAGCAGAGGGACGTTTGGTCAGCGCCGTCACATGGAGGACTTGAGGAAGGAGAGAGAATTTCTAAGCCCCGGGCTCCTGATGGGGATATACCAAGTCTAGGGGAGGATGTGTGGCCATTAGGTTTCTTCATCTTGGAGGGTTCTCTCTTTGGGAGATCATCCCACTTTACACTTGATGGTTGGCTTTGGCTGATCACAAGGAGAGGTGTCTGCAGGGCATTTTGGATCGGTAGATCTGAGTGAGACCTCAGTTTTTTGTGTGCCCTGGGAGGTTAGGGAGGGGCCCTTCCTTTTTGGGAAGAAATCCATGGTTTGGACTTGTTTTTCCAGCACATCCCACAGATGCTCAATTGTATTAAGATCTGGAGAATTTGGAGGCCAAGTCAACACCTCCGACTCTGTTGTACTTTTCAAACCATTTCTGAATGCTTTAGATCAGCTCACTTTCCTGCATTGCTCTATGGTCCATTTCTGATGCTTACATGCTCATTTGAAGCGCCTTTGTTTGCGGATATGAATCAGCATGGGCATCCTGACTGGTCTGCAGTTATGCAGCTGCATACACAACAAACTGCTGTGCACATTGTGTTCTGACACCTATCAGAACCTGCATGAACATTTTCAGATGTTTAAAGTTGAAGTAAACCCTATTATTGTTTTTAGCCATGGAATCTGCCATCTTGACCTCTGTTTAATTTTCAACTGCCATAATGCTGTACATGTAATCAGTTATGACACCAGCCATTGGATGGTTTGGCAGTTTGGTTGAGAGCGAAACCAATGTAACAGATACATTCCCGGTAGTGTTGTCCCGATACCACTTTAAGACCGAGTACCAGTACCGACTCTTAACAGACCCCTGACATCTCACCTTTTGAGACAGAGATTCCCCAGTGCATTTCTCTGCAGCCTCAGCTGCACTGAAAATGGATGCACAGGAGACAGAGGCTCCTCTCTATTCATAAACTGAAGCATTGTAAATACCAGTTACGATGTTTCAGTTATATGAATGGACAGAGATAGTGATCACTGACTCTGTTCATTTGGAAAAGGAGGAGCCGGGTTTATCGGCTCCTACCTCCGATCTCCATCCTGACAGATGGAGGACAGAGGGGGCAGAGCAGCATCATGGAGGGGGACACGGTGCACGGAGGGGGGACATGGAGCGGAGCACGGACGGGGAGAGGAGCAAAATGGAGGGGGGCACGGAGGGTGGACCTTAAACGGAGTGTGGATGGGAAGAGCAGCACAATGGAGGGGGGACACGGAACAGGACGGAGAGCGAGGCACAATGGAGGCTGAAACGGAGCAAGGAGGAGGACAGCAGCAGTACGGAGGGGGGACTGAAGGAGGATATAGTTAGCGGTGATCGGTGCGGCTTTGGGGGGAGTTGCAAATGATTGGTATCGATACTAGTATCGGGTCAACCCTAATTCCTGGCATGTCCCGGGAATGAAACGTGTTTTCTTTGTTTACTCCACTTTGTACATCTTTTCTGTTGGACGTCTACATGGGCCACCTTTGCGCCCCACAGATCAATGCCTTGGCTTGTGACCCTGTTGCCGGTTCATTTTTTCCTTCTTAGGACCACTTTTGGTAGGTCCCAACAATTGCAGACTGGGAACATCTCCCAAGGCTACAGTTAGGAGATGCTCTGCCCCATGTCTAGATCACAATTTGTCCTTGTCAATGCCTCAAATGTTTACGCTTGCCATTTTTTTGCTTTCAACACATCCAACTTGAGGGAAAACATGTTCACTTTCTTAATACACCTCACCCAATTTCAGGATTGTAACAAGATAATCTTCTTCACTTTACTTGTCAGTGGTCAATGTTATGGCTGGTCGGTGTGTCGGAATGGAAAACGGGTAATTGAGGTGAGGGTGGAGATATAGTCGGTGGAATAAATAATCAGGTTTTAAGTGTTTCCCTTATGGAATAATAGACTAATCCTATATTTTTAACCTATTGTTTAATGGACTAATGGGTCTTGGATCACAGCGAGGCATCCCATTTTTGTCTAGTTGTGAGCCCTGGTTTGTTCAGGCGTATGGCTAGCCACTTATTTCCCCAGTAGCTGCGCTTTTCGCCGCCAGGAAGAGACTGTTTGTACTTAGAAATGGCAACTGCCAACTTAATTTGTAAAAAGTTGTACAATGTTTTTATTCTATGAATTTTGTGTCCCAATTTTATTTCTTATGCAGAAGATTTTTTCACTCATCATTTCTGTAACTTCACATCTGGCAACTAAATTAGGACAATTGAGCGAGCACGGAAACTTTGGCAACTATCAGTTCGGTTTGTCGCTTGGTTAAATGTAATAGAATGCTAACCTCTCTCTATGTTAATTTGATCCCACAGCTCCTGTCCTTCTGAATTTCTTTTGCTAGTTCTCAGCCAGCATCATTTAATATCAAATTTATTTAGAAGACATATCAAAAGCAGAAATGGATGAGCAAATTATCAATGTTTTTAAGGATTGATTTTTTTTTGGCCTGAACAGCCATGGCACCTGGCACACTTGGGCATGCTGATTGGTATGCCAAAAAGGCCGTGTACCCGATACTACATTGTCAACAGCACACAGGCCTTTGGCATGAATTGGTGTTCCAAAGGGTCCCATAAACTTTAATTCTTCTCACCCGTTTAGTAATCTCTAAAGCTGTACACATTCGGTGTCTGAGAAAACAGACCGATGGACTGTTTTCAACGACAAACCTGGGCCCAGGTTTGTTTTCCACTGAAAAAAAAATGAACACGTTTTTAAATTTTTCCTATTGTAAAAAAACGAGCGCCTTGTAAGTCCAGGTCAAAAATCAAGTCACGCATGCTCGAAATCTTTGAACTTCATTTTTCTGCACGTTTGATTTACCACCGGTCAGATTTTTGACTGATGGTGTGTAGGTAAGGGTCTTTCACACGTGCGGACCGTTTGTCTGTTTTTTAGGTCCGTTTAGGACCGCAGTTCCCTATGGGTACATACTTCATAGCATCCGACCCCTCCGTTAGCTCCGTTTTTTTGCGGAAGAAAACTATTTTGATCTTGGCTCTGGATAATCTTGTCTCGGCACTGGTCCCAGAGGTACTTTCACAAAAATGGACTGTTTGTTTACTAATTTTTTTGTCCCTCTATGGAAAAATGAATGATCATCCATTTACATCCTCATTCGGACATTTGATTTTTGGAACAGGTCAGTCCTATTTTTGTTTCAGAAAAAAAAAAAATCAGACAAAATACAAATGTTAAGACAAATGATCCATTTTGGCATTTGGTGGATTTAAAAAAAACATGTGTAAATGTAAACTTCATCCGTGTTTTTTTTTTTTTTTTAAACGGGACTCATCTGCGAAACAAACTGCATGGAAAAGCAATTGACCTGACCTAGCCTTTTCTCAGTGGCTAGTTTATTAAATAGTTTTAGTATTGATCATGCCTGCCTCATTTTGTTTTTAAGTTCTGAAGTAGCTTTTTTTATATCCTAAAAAATATTTTTGATTATTTTTTTGTTCGAGTTAAATTGCACTCTCTCGGTAAACGGTATTCAAACCACACACGGAGGTATCGCCGCGATTGGTAGAGTGAGAGCTAATTCTAGCCCTAGACCTTCTCTGTAACTCAAAACATGCAAACTGAGATTTGTAGGCTTAAGGGGCAATTTTGGCGTACATGTTTGGTATCAGTTTACTGAGTAACATTATCTTTCACAATATAAAAAAAATTGCTCTTTACTGTTGTCATTTTCTTTCTCGTACATCACGGGACACAGAGCATATTCATTACTATGGTTATATGGAGTACCTTCAGGTGTGGACTGGCATCTTCAAACAGTCTCCCTATATAACCCCCTCCCCTAGAGGGAGTCCCTCAGTTTTTTCGCCAGTGTCAGGTGTTGGTCACGGAATGCTTTGCCCACATCCTTTGAAAGGGCGGGCTAACCGTTTCCAAGGAGCCCAGTGCAAAGTAAGTACCCGGGCCCCAAACCGTGGGGTTTTGCCTATAATGCCCCTTTGGAGGGCTGGACCCTCCCAGGACTTGGATTTGCAAAAACCATAAGGTTCCTGTTTGCCAGGGTGCTATATAGCCAGGACAGTGGGTACCTTCATAGCCCCAGGGCCTGAAGGTCTCTACGCTACCCACGGAGATGGGAGAAGACTGAAGTTTGCTGGTCAAACATCTGCAGCATGGAGCAGGTAAGGGGGAGCCTGCGGGACTTGGTTCGAAAGGCTCCCCGGGGTAACCTAAAAGGGGGGAAGCCTGAATGCTCTGCATGGGCAACTGATCTGTCTTAGAGACAGGATACACCCTTTCTCCCCCCATCACTAGGCCCCCCTGTCTAAAGGGTTGCTACTCCTTGTTGCTTCCTAGGGCTAGTAAAGGATCCTGGGGCCTTAAAAGTTAGCCTTACCTTGCCGGGATTTTGAATCTGCCGCCTTTCTGCGCCATAGCGTCCTCCAACCTGCATTCCTGGGCTCCAGTGTGCGTCTCCTCCTGGGCTCTCCTCCGGGTACCCGACAGTCGCGCGCGTGCACGCGCGCATGCATATAGAAAATGTTCGCGCCGTTCCAGAGAGGGGGGGGGGGGGGCGGGGAGTGTGACTGCAGTGTACAGAATGGGCGTGCCTCTAATTGCTGTTATACACAGCAGGCGCGTTCTTAGGGCTCAGTTCAGAGCTGAGCTGGATTGTTTCAGAGAGAGGACGTAGAGTGGCGGCAGAACAGTGACTCCCGGTGGCGAGAAGGGGTACTACATACTGGACTTTGTCAGCTCCAATGTCTACTTTTTGTTAAGCCAAAATCCCCTTATTTGGCAACAGGTTGAATGCTGGCAAACTTATGTTGGGGGTGGGGCTGTATGTGGTCATAGAATAATATATAATTATTTAAAAAAAAAAAAAAAAAAAAAAGAAAACATACTGAGCCCATCACCGGTTTTGGGGACATTAGTGATCCTATTGTCCCCTAAACCTTATTTTTTTGTACTCCTGGCTATAACAGTCTGTTGTTGTAAGCGGAGTCCTTCGGTTTTGTATTATGGCTTCCAAGGGTTCGGGGTCAAAGGATAAAAAAAACCAAAAAAAAAAAAAATAAAGAGAAAAGGCAAAGGACAAAGGGGTTCCTCCTTTCTGGTTCTGATAATATGCCAATACTTTCCCCACAGGTTATTCCTATTTAGGGGTCACCCTGGATAAGCCATTAAGGGGGTCTGGTGCTGAGGCTGGCCCAGGTCGGCCCAACCCTGTGTTATCACAGAGGAGATGCTAGCCGTCACCCTAGGGGGGCTAGAGAAAAGAGGTTAATAGCAGCTATGATCGCTGGCTCTTTTTCTGGCAAGAAGCGGACTAGATCCCCATCGCCAGGGAGTGTATCCTCAGATGCTGAGATTCTCTCTCCGGAGAATTAGAATCCAGGAGGATAACTGACCTGAACCGAGAGGGTCAGGGATTGAGGGGTCTACCTCTGTAGAATCGTTTTCAGCCTCCCAGGCGGAGAGTCTGTGGGTCCAGTCTTTGACAGACATGGTCCGCTTGGCATTCAATTTGCCATTTCCAGAGCCTCAGGTTCCTGCGGTATCCTCTTTGGGTTCTTTTAAAAGCGCCTTTAAGCAACACAGTTTTTCTGGCCCATCCTCTGTTAGAGGAATTGTTTTTTCCAGGATTGGGACGACCGGACAGAATTTTTTCTGCCGCCTTAAGCTGACGAGAGGGTAGTCTTTATGCACGTCTGCCAGGAAATATTTGTGCTTGCAGGCACTCTTTCCCCTGACCAAGTGCTCTTTAAAAGGGGCCCGGATGGCTCAGTTGGTAGAGCATCGGACTTTTGATCTGAGGGTCCAGGGTTCAGGTCCCGGTTCGGGCACTGCTTTTCAACTACCCGTGAGGTCCTTGAGGCCGCATCTCCCGGAAAGCGCCCGATCTCGTCTGATCGGAGGCTAAGCAGGGTAGGGCCTGGTTAGTGCCTGGATGGGAGACCACCTGGAAGGTTTTCTGTTATTTATCCTATGGAAAAGACATTTTTCTAAAGAAAGGGGGCGCTCCCAACGGTGGACGCAGCCATCTCATGGGTGAATAAATCATTAACTGACCTAAGGGGAAACATACAAATGTTTAAGGTCCCGGTCGATAAACGTTTAGAGACACTTTTTCCAAAAGCATCCTTTGCTACGGCAGGAGCAGTGGTGCAGCCAGCAGTGGCTACAATTGGAGTTTTTTTTTTCAGGCATTAAGGAAGACCAGACAAAACAGATGCTTAAAAGACATCCCTGCCCGATAGGCAGAGGAGTTATTGCTGATATTCCCAGAGCTCTGTGCTTTGCGGTAGAGGCTATAAAAAGACTCCATCCAGCAGGCGTCTCGTTGTCACTATTTTTAGGGCATATGAGAAGGCTCTTTTGGTTGAAGAACTGGGCGGCCGAGCCCATGTAAAAGACTGCTGGCAGGTTTGCCCTTCCATGGAAAGATCTGGATAAATACATTCAGACTGTTTCAAGTGGCAAAAGTACCCTTTTTCCAGTCAAAGGAAGTTCCGGGGTCCTGCGTTTAAAAGGGCAGCTCCCCCCGGTTCCAGGGCCCTCAAATTTCAGGCAGTACGGCCCTTCTGCGTGATCAAACTTTTAACAATGGATCGCAAGGACAGGCTTCTCCACAAGGAAGGCCTCAATGCGGGCAGCATGGGATCACCTGCTTTACCAGGGCATAAGGGTAGAGGTACCAGCCCAAGAACAGGGGCTAGGTTTCTATTCCAATCTGTTTGTCATACCAAGGCTCATCGGCAATGTCAGACCAATTTTGGACCTAAAAGGTTTAAATGCTTACCTAAGGGTTCGCTCTTTTCCGGATAGAATCCATCCGTTTGGCCAGCAGCCGCCACACTCCAGAAGAACGATTTTCGGGCTTCTATAGACATAAAGGAGGGTTACCTTCATGTACCAGGTCTTTCAGCCACATCAAAGGTATTTTTTTTTAACGCTTCGCAGTGATACAGCGTCACTTCCAATTTGTGGCGCCCCCCTTCGGGCTGGCTACGGCCCCCCCCTTCGGGCTGGCTACGGCCCCCGGGTATTCACGGAGGTCCTAGCTCCTATTCTAGTCAGTCCAATTTAGGATCCAAGGGATCTCGGTCCTAGCATACCTGGACGACCTCTTTAATCATAAGATCACTCGCTTCCTTAGGACGGGTCTGCAGAATGCGTAGTAGCCCTCATGGTTCAGTACCTCGAGAGGTTCGGCTGAGTCCTAAACCGGGGAAAGATCAGCATTTCAACCTACAAAGCAGTTGGAATATCTCGGCACGAGATTAGACACAGAACAGTCAAGATGGATGTTCCTGCCCCCTGGTAAAGGTCGAGGCTATCAAGAGGGTTGATTCAGTTGGTTCTAAGCAAGAAAAGAGCCAACTATTCGCCTATGTATGCGATTACTAGGCAAGCTAGTGGCCACATTCGAGGCAATACCACACGCTCAGATCCACGCTCGTGTCCTACAGGCAGCAATTCTTAGCAACCTGGGGCAAGAGGGCACATGCCTGGTCCCCTTTGACGCTATCATCAAGGGTCCGACAAAGCCTGGCCTGGTGGTTGAACCCTCAGAACCTTCTAAAGGGAAGATCCTTCAGCCCTGTTGTCTGGAGGTAGTTACAGACGCCAGCCTGGCAGGCTGGGGGGCGGTGAACAAGGGGTTCACTCGCCAAGGAACTTGGGTGAAAGCAGAGGCGGAGAGGCAGCTGCCCATCAAGGTCTGGGAGTTCTGAGCGGCTCAGCTAGCCCTCCTGGCATAGACATCCAGATTACAGGGGTCCTCGGTGAGAAGTCATTCAGACAAGGCCACAGCGGTGGCATACATAGGTGAACCACCAAAGGGGAACCAAGAGTCAAGCCACTCAGAGTGAGAGGAGCTTGGGTTTTTCGGTGGGCAGAGGTTTATGTACCCTGCATATCGGCGACATTAATTCCCGAGGTGGACAACCTGCAGGCGTACTTCCTAAGTCGCCAAACCCTGTCGCCGGGGGAGTGGTCTCTGCATCCACAAGGTTTTTTCAGACAATCTGCCAGAAGTGGGGAGTGCCAGACGTGGAGGTCATGGCATCAGGATTCAACAAGAAGCTAGACAGGTTCATGTCTCGAACGAGGGACCCTATGGCCTGCGGAACCGATGTGTTGGTTTGTCCTTGGCATCAATCATAACTTCTATATGCATTTCCCCCACTGCAGTTACTACCCCCGCCTGTGGCGCAGGATCAGAGTGGAGCACAGGCCGGTTATCCTGGTAGCCCCAGCTTGGTACCGGAGGGCATGGTACTCACTAGTCCTGAAATTGGCAGCGGGAGGCCCTTGGACTCTTCCTCTAGGGCCAGACCTACTCTCACAAGGCCCGATCCTCCACCCTGCATTACGGCGTCTAAATTTGACGGCCTGGCGGCTGAATCCCTAATTCTCAGGGGTAGAGGTCTGTCTAGGCAGGTAATCCCTACCCTCATTAAGGCTAGAAAGCCGGCCTCCAGGGTAATTTGTTACAGGGTTTGGAGGGCCTACGTAGGCTGGTGTGAGTCTAAGAGATGGTTTTCCCGCAAGTATACCATTGATAGAGTATTAAGTTTTCTCCAGCTAGGAGTGGATAAAGGCCTGGCATTAAGCACGATCTAAGGACAGATTTCAGCCTTATCAGTGTGGTTTCAGAGGCCGCTGGCCGCCCCACTCGCTGGTTAAGATCTTCATACAGGGAGTCTTACGTGTTAATCCTCCGGTCAAATCACCACTTTGTCCATGGGACTTAAATCTTGTTCTGTCAACTCTACAGAAACAACCCTTTGAGCCGTTGGCTGAGGTACCTTTGGTTTTACTGACTAGAAAGTCGGTATTTCTGATCGCCATAGTTTCGGCCAGGAGAGTATCGGAATTGGCAGCCTTATCTTGTAAGGAACCATATCTCATTTTACATAAGGATAGGGCGGGGTTCCGTCCTCATTCTTCCTTTCTACCAAAGGTTATATCCAGTTTCCACCTGAACCAGGATGTGGTACTTCCATCCTTCTTCCAAAACCCACCTCTAGAAAGGAGGGGTTGCTGCATACGTTGGATATTGTCAGGGCCATAAAGGCCTATCTTAAAGCTACAGAGAAGGTTTGGAAAACAGATGTGGTGTTCGTTTTACCGGAAGGGCCCAAGATGGGTCAGGCAGCTGCTTGAAAATCCACCATCGCAAGATGGATTAAACAATTAATCGTTCAGGCCTGCGGTTTGAAGAGGTTGCCTCCTCCTTTGTCGGCAAAGGCCCATTCTACCAGGGCCATGGGCACCTCCTGGGCAGCACATCATCATCAGATCTCTATGGCTCGAATATGCAAGGCAGCAACGTGGTCGTCAGTCCACATGTTTACAAAATTTTATCAAATGGACGTAAGAAGGAATGCGGATACAGCCTTTGGGCAGTCAGTACTACAGGCCGCGTTTGATTCAAGCTCCTCAGGATCTGAGGGGGCTCCCTTGATTTGATTTGAGATTTACATTTCTCGTTTAAGTTGGATTTACTAGTATTTGAGTATACCTCTAAATTAAATCCTTCTTTGGAAGATGTCTCCCTCCCCTCATTAAAGCATTGCTTTTGGACATCCCATATAGTAATGAATATGCTGCTCTGTGTCCCGTGATGTACGAGAAAGAAAAAGGGATTTTTAACCACTTCAATACCCAGCCATAGACAATTGACGGCCTGGGATGGGATTTACCATCCTAAGTGGCCGTCAATTGACGGCCTGGGTATTGCAGGCGAATATCTGGACGATGCCTGCAGCCAGAGGCATCATCCAGATATCCATCTCTTCAGCCGGCGATTCTGCACAAAGTAAGAACGATCATAGCGGCGGTTCCGCCGCTTGATCGTTCTTACAGGCCGCGGGAGGGGACATCCCCCCCCTCCCGCCGCCATCCGGTGCTTCTCCGGGCTTACCTGTACCTTCGGGGGCCCGGAGAACGAATCGTCGGCGGCGGCAGGAAGCATAGAGATGACTGGTGACCAGATGGTCACCAGTCATCTCTATGACCGTCGGAGGACCCGGGCGCGATCTGATGACGTCACGCCCGGGCCCCGTATGTAAACAAAGCCGCAATTGCGGCTGTAAGTCACCATTCATGGGATCGGTGAATTTTTTTTCACCGATCTCATGGTTTCCAGCCTGGAGGTGAGATGTGAGGTCTTATTGACCCCACATCTCTCCATAAAGAGGACCTGTCACACACATTTCCTATTACAAGGGATGTTTACATTCCTTGTAATAGGAATAAAAGTGAAAAAAAAAATGAAAAAAAGTGTAAAAATAAATAAAATATAAGTAAAAAAAAATAATAAAAGATAAAAAAAAATGAAAACGCCCCTGTCCCCGATAGCTCGCGTGCAGAAGCGAACGCACACGCAAGTCCCGCCGACATATGTAAACGCCGTTTAAAACCACACATGTGAGGTATCGCCGCGTGCGTTAGAGTGCCAGCAACTAATCTAGCACTAGATCTCCTCTGTAAATCTAAACTGTAACCTGTAAAAAATAAATAAAGCGTTGCCTATGGAGATTTTTAAGTACCGAAGTTTGGCGCCATTCCATGAGTGTGCGCATAATTAAAGCGTGACATGTTGGGTCTCTATTTACTCGGTGTAACATAATCTTTCACATAATACAAAAAAATTGGGCTAACTTTAGTGTTTTGTTATTTTTTTAATTCATAAAACAATTTTTTTTACAAAAAAAAGCGTTTGAAAAATAATTGCGTAAATACCGTGCAAGATAAAACTTTGGAATGACCGTCATTTTATTCCCTAGGGTGTCTGCTAAAAAAAGCATATATAATGTTTGGGGGTACTGTGTAATTTTCTAGCAAAAGAATGATGATTATTACATGTAGGAGAGAAGTGTCAGAATAGGCCCGGTATGGAGGTGGTATAAAAGCCTAGTATTGAAGCGGTTAAATACAGCTTACCTGTAAAATCCTTTTCTTGGAGTACATCACGGGACACAGAGCTCCCACCCCTCTTTTTGGGAACATTTTGGGAGGCATACTGCTTGCTACAAAACTGAGGGACTCCCTCTAGGGGAGGGGGTTATATAGGGAGGGACTTCCTGTTTGTTTGAGATTGCCAGTGTCCACACCTGAAGGTACTCCATATAACCCATATAGTAATGAATATGCTGCTCTGTGTCCCGTGATGTACTCCAAGAAAAGGATTTTACAGGTAAGCTGTATTTAAAAATCCCTTTTTTTTTCTATGTGTTTACTTCCACTTTGTTACAATAGCTTTTCTGTTGGATCAGTCTACATGGGCCAGCCTTTGCGCCCCACATGCATCAATGAGCCTTGGTTGCTTGTGACCCTGTTGCCGGTTCACTGGTTTTTCCTTCTTAGGACCACTTTTGGTAGGTCCCAACAATTGCAGACTGGGAACATCTCCCAAGAGCTACAGTTTTAGGAGATGCTCTGGCCCAGTTGTCTAGCCATCACAATTTGGTCCTTGTCAATGCCCTCAAATGTTTACGCTTGCCATTTTTTTGCTTTCAACACATCCAACTTGAGGGAAAACATGTTCACTTTCTTAATACACCTCACCCAATTTCAGATGCCATTGTAACAAGATAATCAGTTCTTCACTTTACTTGTCAGTGGTCATAATGTTATGGCTGGTCGGTGTGTCGGACTATGGAAAACGGGTATCATTGAGGTGAGGGTGGAGATATAGTCGGTGGAATAAATAATCAGGTTTTAAGAATGTTTCACCTTATGGAATAATAGACTAATCGCTGCATGTACCTTTTTACACACTATTGTTTAATGGACTAATGGGTCTTGGATCACAGCGAGGCATCACACATTTTTGTCATAGTTGTGAGCCCTGCTGTTTGTTCAGGCGTATGGCTAGCCACTTATTTCCCCAAAGTAGCTGCGCTTTCATCGGCTCGCCAAGGAAGAGACTTTGCATTTGTACAATGTGAGAAATGGCAACTTGCCAACTAATAATTTGTAAAAAGTTGTACAATGTTTTTATTCTATGAATTTTGTGTCCCAACATTTTATTTCTTATGACAGAAGATTGTTTTCACTCATCATTTCTGTAACCTTCAGCCGATAACTGGCAACTAAATTAGGACAATTGCAGCGAGCACGGAAACTGTTGGCAGACTATCAGTTCGGTTTGTCTGCTTGAGTTAAATGTAATAGAATGCTGATTAGCAGCTCTCTCTATGTTAATTTGCTATTCCCACAGCTCCTGTTCCTTCTGAGATTTCTTTTGCTAGTTCTCACAGTTCTGCAGCATTGCATTTAATATCAAATTTATTTAGAAGACATATCAAAAGTCAGAAATGGATGAGCACAGATTATCAATGCGTTTTTAAGGTTATTGATTTTTTTTTGGCCTGAACAGCCATGGCAGCCTGGCACACTTGGCATGCTGATTGGTATGCCTTTAGTAAAAGGCTGGCTAGCTTGCACCCGATACTACATTGTCAACAGCACACAGGCCTGTTGGCATAGAATTGGTGTTCCAAAGGGTCCCAGTAAACTTTAATTCTTCTCACCCGTTTAGTAATCACTCTAAAGCCCTGTACACATGATCGGTTTGTCTGATGAAAACAGACCGATGGACTGTTTTCAACGGACAAACCGATCGTGTGTGCGCCCCATTGGTTTGTTTTCCATCGGTGAAAAAAAAATAGAACACGTTTTTAAATTTTTCCTATTGATAAAAAAACGAGCGCCTGTGTGGAAGTCCATCGGTCAAAAATCAAGTCGACGCATGCTCGAAATCTTTGAACTTCATTTTTCTTAGCACGTCGTCGTGATTTACATCACCGCGTCAGATTTTTGACTGATGGTGTGTAGGTAAGGGTCCTTTCACACGTGCGGACCGTTTGTCTGTTTTTTAGACGTCCGTTTACGGACCGCAATGCTTCCCTATGGGATATCATACGTTGGCGGATGAGCATCCGTTAACATCCGTCTCCGTTAAGCTCCGTTTTTTTGAACGGAAGAAAACTCTATTTTGGCATCTTGGCTCTGGATAATCTTGTCTCGGCACTGGTCCCAGAGGTATTCTTTCATGCAAAAATGGACTGTTTGTTTACATCAATTTTTTTGTCCATCTCTATGGAAAAACGAATGATCATCCATTTACATCCTCATTCGTCGACATTTGTATTTTTGGAACAGGTCAGTCCTATTTTTGTTCCAGTAAAAAAAAAAAATCAGACAAAATACAAATGTTAAGGCACAAATGATCCATTTTGGCATTGATGGTGGATTTAAAAAAAACTGATGTGTAACTGATGTAAACTTCATCCGTGTTTTTTTTTTTTTTTTAAACGGGACTCATCTGACGAAACAAACTGTCCACATGTGTGAAAAGGGCGTAATTGACCTGACCTGAGCCTTTTCTCAGTGGCCAGTTTATTAAATAGTTTTAGTATTGATCATGCACTGGGCCTCATTTTGTTTTTAAGTTCTGTAAGTAGCTTTTTTTATATCCTAAAAAATATTTTTGATTATTTTTTTGTGGTTTCCTGTGAGTTAAATTGCTTACTCTCTCGGTAAACGGTATTCAAACCACACACGTGAGGTATCGCCGCGATTGGTAGAGTGAGAGCAATAATTCTAGCCCTAGACCTTCTCTGTAACTCAAAACATGCAAACTGTAGAATTTGTAGGCATTCCACGAGCGGACGCAATTTTGAAGCGTGACATGTTTGGTATCAGTTTACTCGACGTAACATTATCTTTCACAATATAAAAAAAATTGGGCTAACTTTACTGTTGTCTTATTTTTTTCTTAAAAAAAAGTGTATTTTTTCCCCAAAAAAGTGTGCTTGTAAAACCGCTGCGCAAATATGGTGTGACAAAGTATTGCAATGAGCGCCATTTTATTCTCTAGGATGTTGGATCATAATCTATATATTGTTTGGGGGCTCTAATTAGAGGGAAGGAGATGGCAGTGAAAACACAGTAAAAACACATTAGAATTGCTGGATTGCCATTTTACTTGTGTAGGCTACACGTGTAATGCCAATGGCCACCACAAGATGGTGCCAGGTCACAGAAGGAAGCTTAGACCTGCAGAAGGCCGCAAAGCCGCAGCCTCAATTACCGGCCGGCGCGGGAGGTGGGGGCGCATTGAGATGCAGCAGCCTGTGTCTCTGTGCCTCCCCCGCAGCACGATCGCGATAGGCCCGCGCCGGCCAGTAATTGAGGCCACGGCTTTGCGCCCTTCTGCAGGCCTAAGCTTCCCCGGGCGCCAGGTCACTATTTCTTGTCACAATAGCGACCGTGTGCCCGGATTTTGTTGAGCCCTGTTCATGTTGCTAGCGTTAGTAAATGGTTTGGAAAATCTATCCTTTCTTTTTTTTTTACATCAGTTTCTTCCCGATTTAATGCCTAGGCAAACGATGCCTTCAGGAGGGTTGGAGAGGAGGTGGGGTTTTGTCAGCTAAGCACACTCTCCTGCATGCATGCTTGAGCTAAGGGCAGATGGATTCCAGGAAGTAAATGCTACATTAATCATTACTCAAGATTAACAAGATTTCTCAACACAGTTAAGCATGGAGACATGGATGGATGAGTGAGTTTGCTTTGAATATTAAAAAATAATTAGTGTTTTTCGTTTGTGGTGCCCAAATGCAGGGAAGATCCACTTTTAAGCATAGTGACCTTTGTTTGTGAACTGCCCAAAAAAAAAAAAAAATCTTGTTCCCTCCTTCAGCATTTTTTCTGTAATGTGAAAATTATAAGAAAATTGATAATCTAGTGCTGTGATCCTGAGATGGGAGCATATGTGGGGGGAGCTAGTTAAAGGGGTTGTAAAGGTTTGTTTTTTATTTTCTAAGTGGGTTCCTTTAATCTAGTGCATTGTTAGTTCACTTACCTTTTCCTTTAATTTCCCTTGTAAATGTTTTTTTTCCTTTGTCTGAATTTCTCACTTCCTGTTTCTCCTCAGTAAGCTTGCCCCCGTCATCCATGGGGGTTAGTCAGCCAGAACAGCTTACCGAGGAGGAACATGAAGTGAGAAATACAGACAAAGAAAAAAAAACATTTAGAAGGGAAATTGAAGGAAAGGGTAAGTGAACCAACAATGCATTAGTTTAAAAGAACCCATTTAGAAAATAAAAAACGAACCTTTACAAGCCCTTTAATTGTGAGGCTCTTGGCTAATTGAGATCTGCCTAACCAGAGAAATCAAGCTTTTCAGGTGTGGATCATCAGTATCCAGATATTTCAAACGTATTACCAGAAGGTGATACTGATCAGCAGCAGTCATGGCATGTAGTCATTTTTGCAGCTCCAAAGAAGACTGTGATATCACAGAAATGTATCAAAACAGAAATGTAACAAAAGATCTTGCTGTTTTCACCATAGGTTTTTTTAATTGCTCTATTATACTTTGACTTGTCTCTGTAATCACGCTCTATTCTTCAATCGGCTTAGATTAGCAGCACTGTGCGATGCGGCAAAGCTTACAGTTTCTGCCCTTTCGTCTACCTTTTTGAATGCTGATGTGTATGTGCACAGATGTTACAAAGGCAGACTGAGATGCTTTTTAATAAATACAATCAAGCTTTTTTAACCACTTCAGCCAATTCTGACACTTCGCTCCTACATGTAAGGCTGCATTCACATCTATGCGGCAAGTAACGCCGCATACGCGGCTTTACTTGCCGCGCTTCGATTCATTTTTTTTTTTTTTTACAAATCTCCCCGCCAATGTCGCTTGAAAAAAAGGGTCCGGGACTTTTTTTCAGGCGACAGGCGTTCGGCGTTTCAGAGATGTGAACCATCTCTATAGACATCAATGGGATTTTTCCCCTCCAGCGGCACGAGCGTCGCACGACAGGCGTTTTGTCGCATAGATGTGAATGCAGCCTAATACTCAAAATTTTTTTTTGCTAGAAAATTACATAGAACTCCCAAACACCATATATGTTTTTTTTTAGCAAAGACCCTAGAAAATACAATGGCAGTCATTGCAACGTTTTATCTCGCACGGTATATGCGCAGCAATTTTTCAAATGTGTTTTTTGCTTTCATGCTTTAAAAAAGAACAAAAAGTTAGCCCAATTTTTTTACATAATGTGAAAGATGGTGTTACACCGCGTAAAAAGATACCCAACATGTCGCGCTTCAAAATTGCACACGCTCATGGAATGGCGCCAAACTTCAATAATTAAAAATCCCCATAGGCAACATTTAATTTTATTTTTTACTGGCCACATTTTTTGCCGTACTGAGGAGGTCTAGGGCTAGAATTTTATGTGTGGTTTGAACACCGTTTTCATATGTGGGTGACGTATGCGTTCGCTTCTGCATGCAAGCTCACGGGGACAGGGTGACTTTAAAAAAAACATATATATATATTGTTAATTATTTTATTTTTTCCAATTTTCAAAAAATAAATAAAAAATTTGATTACTTTTATTCCTATTACAAGGAATGTAAACATCCCTTGTAATAGGAATATGACATATGACGTGACAGGACCTCTTTACAGTGAGATGTGGGGTCAATAAGACCCCACATCTCACCACTAGGCTGGGAAGCCTAAAAAAAAACACTATCACCACTTCGCAGCCGAAGCAGCGCCGGTTTTTTTAATACAGAGGCCGGGCGTGACGTCATAACATCGCACCCGGCCTCCTCCGATCATAGAGACTCCGGTGACCATCTGGTCCACCGGATATATCTCTGATCATCATCTGGGGCTGGCGGATCTCTTCTCCGACTCACCAATTGCAGCGGTGAGTCAGGAGGAGCACCGGAGGGCGGTGGGACGTCCCCTTCTGCTGCCTGTAAAAACGATCAAGTGGTGGAACAGCCGCTATGACATACTTATTATGGTGCAGAGAATCGCCGGCTGAAACTGGCAATATTTGAATGATGCCTGTAGCTGCAGGCATCATTCAGATATACCACCACAAAGCCCAGGATGGCATATGATGTACTCTGGGTGCCAAGTGTTTAATGGATACATAAATGGGTGTCTTTTATGTCTATAGCTTTAAAATAGCACAGTCTTACTTTTTCAAGGACCAACTGATTTTTTTTCTAATGATTTGCTCATTGTCTTCCCAACAGAGCAGAACTGTCAGGCTGTCAGATCACCCTGTCTCCTTTCTGAGCTCAGTGCTTCTAACAGACACACAGCAATCTGTCTTCTACTAAAGGTGCTGTCTGGTCTACATGTTAGGATCAGGCTTTGATAATTGGCAGTTTTACCTCCAGCAACCTGGACCTGCTTGTCATTTTTAAACTTTGGAAATGGACAGGTCGGCCTCTTTGGCAGTCGTACTGCCTGATATTTCTGCTTGGACCCAGAGAATAACAGCGCAGGTATCCGTCCCTGAGATCTGTTATAATAGTTTATTCAGATTCTTACAAATGGCCGTTTGAGTGGTTCTCCAGCTGAGAACTTCTTCTGTCACTGTTGTTTTTGCATTCTAGTCCCTTGCGGTATCCTTAGTTGGTGTATAGAGAATATGTATTGTAAGTGCCTTATTAGTGGTTCATTTCTTACTGTTATTTGCATGTGTGTTTAAAGTGTCATTAAACACTTAAAAATTAAAAACTATCAATTGTGTTCATGCTCACTCACTATGTTTGAGATTTGTTTTCTGTATTCTGCAACAAAAACCTGATGCTGCTGTACTCCCCCTCCCCCGATTCTGTTCAAGTCCCCAATACAGCTAGGGATTTTGCTGAGCAGTGTTGGTAACTCTGCAAATGCTCAGTTTTTAGTGCGTTTCTAACCCAGATAACAAGAAATTGTGCTGCAAGTTTGAAAATGACTTGCTAAGCTATTGCTAGACTTGCCAGGCTTCACAAGTTTATTGCACAATTGCAGCAAGTCTGCATTGCATGACTCCAGATCATCTTTCTTTGCAAACTTTCTGAAAGTCTGCTGCAAGGTCTGGTTTAGTTATTATGTACAATAGTCATCCCACCACAGGGGGCACTGTGGCTGAATTTCATGCTGTAAACTTGCAGAGCTCTTGCTGTAGACTTGCCACTGCAACTTTACTCTTGCTAGATGACTTGTCACACAATGTCAACTAAAACTTGTTCTCTGCAAGTGTACAACTTGCCAGTGAAAATGGACAGCAAATTAACAGACTTACAATTCAACACTGCCACACATTTATGGCAGGCTATCCTTGCTATATGGGATGCTGGAGGAGGGAGGGATATTACATGTAGATTGATGGAGGCTTCACCTCCCTGTTCTAAGACACAGACTGCAGCGGCATGACAAAGCCTGACAGATATCCGCCTAAAGCATGTTATTGACAAAAAAAATCTTAATATGCGATTTCAAATATATATTTGTATGACAATGTAAAACGTAATATACATTTTTGAACATGTGACCAGCAGCACAGGACTAGAAGCTTTATCTTTTAATTATTTCCCTGCAGACAGGCTGGGAAACATCTGGGTCATGTGACAGCTGTATATCAATTAGGAAAAAGACGTTGTTAATAAAAAAATAAAAAATAAAATAAACTACAATGCCATCATCCACATACAGGAAGAGAAGGGACCATGTAAATTAAAAAGTGTTTAGTATCACTTTAAGAATAGAGGGACAAGGAGCCATTTTAATTCTGTGCCTACATAATTGCTGAGTGTTTTATAGTAGGTTATAACCGCCAATAAAAAAATTACTGTGGGTATCTTATGTCAGTAATTGAATATACTAAAATTAGAAGGCAGAAAACCATTGGTATTATATTCTCACTGTGTCTGAAATGACTATCTATATTGCCCAACAGCAGCCCATGCTATTCAAATATTCATTTTCCATCCATAAATTTCCAGTATAATGTCAGCCGGGAAACAAACAATACTTATTTCAGAAGCTGGGATGAAAAAGTCTAATGTATTTAACGCACAATTTGGTTCTGATTTTGGAAACTCAGCACGAGACAGTTTGATCTCTTCCTAATTCAAATGTAGCCTTGTTTTTTTTACTTTCCGATTGTTGATGTTTGTTAGATGCTTCCATGTATTCCTCCCAGACACGTTCCCTTGTGATATCACAGATGCATTCTCATTTCTTGTCCTAAGATGAACTGTACAAAGTTTTTGTACTTCAGATTTAATATGAAGTTCATAGATGTAGAAAGAAATGTAATTATTGCCAGCAGTTTTTGGTGAAAGGAAAAATAATTTTACGCACACTGATTCTGGGACCCAGCAAAGCATGTTGGTAGCTGCTGATTATTTACTGACTTACGTTTGCTCCAACCAAATTAGTTTCTGAAGTGTAAAATGTTTTCATAAATTGGACTTTATTTTTATTTTTTATTAACATATTAGGAACAGTAAGGAACTCATACAGATTATTACCTGAGAAAACTTGATTTAAGCCTACTCCTGTCCATAATCTGAGTCTGAGCTACTGCCATCTTTCTGGTTTGTTATCCACTTAGACCAGTCACCAGTGGTTCTCAACCTCAGTCCTCAAGTAATCTCAAAAGACCATGTTTGCAGGTTTTCCTTTTATTTTGCACAGGTGTTTTAAAGGAGTTTCATGTTTTTTCACCTTAATGCATTCTATGCATTAGGGTGAAAAAACATCTCCGCATTAGCACCCCCGAGCCCCCGTTTACTTACCTGACCCTTCAAAAGTCCCGCAACGTGAACACGCAGGCTTCTTGACTCATTCATTGGTTGATTGAAACTAGCGCAGCTATTGGCTCGTGCTGCTGTCAATCATATCCAATGACGCGGCAGGGCTGAGTGATACAGTGAGCGGATATATCACGGGAGCAAGCCCGCAAGAACTTTCCACCATGCGAGAGAGCTTGCATGAAGGTAGAAATTTATTGCGGGGGGGGAGCCAAGACAGCCATCGAGGGACCCCCGAATACCAGGTTCGGGGAGGCCAGAACATGGCCTCTTTGGGGTACTTGAGGATTGAGGTTGAGAACCACTGACTTGGATAGTAAAGACTGCAGATGTGTGGCTGCTGAATACTATCACATGGTTGTCTACCTGATATGGAGGTTTGGCTGTCCTAATTGTCAAATAAGCTGTCTTGATCAGGAAAAGCCAATCCCCTAGATAAGTCTTAAGGCTTGTACACACGGGCCGAATATCGACCGATACAACAGAAGCCAACCGACATTCAGCCAGTGTGAACAGCGGCCTTTCCATTAGAAGCTGGCCTAACTTCTGGCTTCTGCCTAATGCGTGAAATACTTGAAAACCAGCAGGTGACTGACATCTGATCAGCACTGCCAGCCATTGTTTCCATAGGCAAAAAGTACAAAGTTTACATACTCTGGCAGAATTTGATTTCTTGCCCATTTTTCAGTGACTATGAATGATAACACAAAAACTTTTCTTTCGCTCATGGTTAGTGTTTTAGTGAATAAAATGTAAAAGAAAACAAGGTTGGGACTTTGTATGAGACCATGACTATGCAGTGCACAGGTCTCCATCCCCAAATGGTTGAAGTGACAGGTGACAATAAGGACGGGAAAAAGGGACGGGGGAGGGGCAGTGGGACTTTCAAATGAAACAAAACACTAGGGCAGGATGAGTCAATCAATAAAGTAAGTAAAACATTTAATAGCGCCATCATAGAGTATAATACATAGCATGACATTCATAGTATATCCGTAAAAAACAATACCAGGTATGGTATACATGATTGGTAAATCATATCAGACATGGTGTAAACTGATTGCATAAAGTGCATAGTGACCCATGCTTCTCATATATGTCAATGGTATACCCAAATGTTGAACATATTAGAATGATACAGTAAAATTACATTGATATGGGACTCAAACTTTTCAATACAACCCATGATGACTTCATGATAGCTGTGACATGACATCAATTGATAATGAGGCTCGACGCGTTTCGTGGAGTAATATCCACTTATCAGGAGCAATAAATTGGGGTCATCTATAATGAGTAAATAGTAGGTAGATTAGTGGTTAATGATAGTTAACCAAAACAGGAAGAGAGGGAACATATAATATCAAATCCTTGCACTCATACCTGTATGTTGTAATGTAAAAGCATAATAGAGAGGTAGCTGTTGTTGTATAGGATGAGAGACAACTGGGGACAATATACAAGCCAACCGGGAGCTGAGGCGGTAAGAAAGGAGAGCGGCAGGGCAGTCCAAATATTTGTTCGAACACGTGGTCATAACACTGGTACATAGGTAGGTAAGAGCCCAAAGGGCATCTGTAAAATATACATAGATGATAATAGTACACAGTGAGAGCAGTAAGATAGTAGTACCAGAAAAGAGAACGAGAATGAGTAGATAGGGTAGATGAAATAGAATAATTAGTAAAAATGTCCACCCTGTGAGAAGAAAGAGTATGAAACACCCGAAATGGGGGTTAGACCCCCTGAACAAGAGTATACTATAAGATGGTTAGAACCCAAAATGTAGAGAAAGTCCATCAGTTGGTAAACTGACAAAGAGAAGACTGCGGGATCACTGTTAGATGGATATAAATGTAATAAGCCATATCACAGATACCCTGTAAATATGGATTAGGTAATACAAATAATCTGATGGTCAGTTGGTAAACTGACAATTGAAAGCCCGCAGGACAGCTAGTAAGTGGGTATAGGTGTAGGACTCCATATCATAGGTGACATATAGATAGAGAAATATATTGTCCCCAGTTGTCTCTCATCCTATACAACAACAGCTACCTCTCTATTATGCTTTTACATTACAACATACAGGTATGAGTGCAAGGATTTGATATTATATGTTCCCTCTCTTCCTGTTTTGGTTAACTATCATTAACCACTAATCTACCTACTATTTACTCATTATAGATGACCCCAATTTATTGCTCCTGATGAGTGGATATTACTCCACGAAACGCGTCGAGCCTCATTATCAATTGATGTCATGTCACAGCTATCATGAAGTCATCATGGGTTGTATTGAAAAGTTTGAGTCCCATATCAATGTAATTTTACTGTATCATTCTAATATGTTCAACATTTGGGTATACCATTGACATATATGAGAAGCATGGGTCACTATGCACTTTATGCAATCAGTTTACACCATGTCTGATATGATTTACCAATCATGTATACCATACCTGGTATTGTTTTTTACGGATATACTATGAATGTCATGCTATGTATTATACTCTATGATGGTGCTATTAAATGTTTTACTTACTTTATTGATTGACTCATCCTGCCCTAGTGTTTTGTTTCATTTGAAAGTCCCACTGCCCCTCCCCCGTCCCTTTTTCCCGTCCTTATTGTCACCTGTCACTTCAGTGTTTTAGTGAAGCCATTTGTTATCGATCAACTGTGTTTACCCTTTTTAAATCACAATGGCAGCAGAAATTAATCAAATGACCCCGCTCAGAAGTTTACTTACCCTGGTGATTTTGGCCTGATAACATGCACACAAGTTGATACAAAGAGGTTTGAATGACTAAAGGTAACCATCCTCATATGTGATCTGTTTGCTTGTAACTAGTGTGTGTGTGTGTATAAAAGATCAATGAGTTTCTGGACTCCTGACAGACCCTTGCATCTTTCATCCAGTGCTGCACTGACGTTTCTGGGTCATGCGGAAAGCAAAATAATTGTCAAACGATCTGTAAGAAAGGGTAGTTGAACTGTATAAAACAGGAAAGAGGTACAAAAAAGATATCCAATGAATTGAGAATGTTAATCAGCAGTGTTCAAACTTTAATCAAGAAGTGGAAAATGAGGGGTTCTGTTGAAACCAAACCACGGCCAGGTGGACCAACTAAAATTTCAGCCACAACTGCCAGGAAATTTGTTCAGGATGCAAAGAAAAACCCACAAATATTTTTAGGTGAAACACAGGACTCTCTGAAAACACGTGGTGTGGCTGTTTCAATATGCACACTAAGGAGGCATTTGACGAAACATGGGCTGCATGGTCGAGTGACCAGAAGAAAGCCATTACTAAGCAAGTGCCACAAAGAATGCCGATTACAACATGCCAAACAGCACTGAAACAAGCCTCAAACCTTCTGCCACAAAGTAATTTCCACTGATTAGACCAAAATTTAGCTTTTTGTCCACAACCATACAGGGAGTGCAGAATTATTAGGCAAGTTGTATTTTTGAGGATTAATTTTATTATTGAACAACCATTTTCTCAATGAACCCAAAAAACTCATTAATATCAAAGCTGAATATTTTTGGAAGTAGTTTTTAGTTTGTTTTTAGTTTTATCTGTTTTAGGGGGATATCTGTGTCTGCAGGTGACTATTACTGTGCATAATTATTAGGCAACTTAACAAAAAACAAATATATACCCATTTCAATTATTTATGTTTACCAGTGAAACCAATATAACATCTCAACATTCACAAATATACATTTTTGACATTCAAAAACAAATCGGTGACCAATATAGCCACCTTTCTTTGCAAGGACACTCAAAAGCCTGCCATCCATGGATTCTGTCAGTGTTTTGATCTGTTCACCATCAACATTGCGTGCAGCAGCAACCACAGCCTCCCAGACACTGTTCAGAGAGGTGTACTGTTTTCCCTCCTTGTAAATCTCACATTTGATGATGGACCACAGGTTCTCAATGGGGTTCAGATCAGGTGAACAAGGAGGCCATGTCATTAGTTTTTCTTCTTGTATACCCTTTCTTGCCAGCCACGCTGTGGAGTACTTGGACGCGTGTGATGGAGCATTGTCCTGCATGAAAATCATGTTTTTCTTGAAGGATGCAGACTTCTTCCTGTACCACTGCTTGAAGAAGGTGTCTTCCAGAAACTGGCAGTAGGACTGGGAGTTGAGCTTGACTCCATCCTCAACCCGAAAAGGCCCCACAAGCTCATCTTTGATGATACCAGCCCAAACCAGTACTCCACCTCCACCTTGCTGGCGTCTGAGTCGGACTGGAGCTCTCTGCCCTTTACCAATCCAGCCATGGGCCCATCCATCTGGCCCATCAAGACTCACTCTCATTTCATCAGTCCATAAAACCTTAGAAAAATCAGTCTTGAGATATTTCTTGGCCCAGTCTTGACGTTTCAGCTTGTGTGTCTTGTTCAGTGGTGGTCGTCTTTCAGCCTTTCTTACCTTGGCCATGTCTCTGAGTATTGCACACCTTGTGCTTTTGGGCACTCCAGTGATGTTGCAGCTCTGAAATATGGCCAAACTGGTGGCATCTTGGCAGCTGCACGCTTGACTTTTCTCAGTTCATGGGCAGTTATTTAGCGCCTTGGTTTTTCCACACGCTTCTTGCGACCCTGTTGACTATTTTGAATGAAACGCTTGATTGTTCGATGATCACGCTTCAGAAGCTTTGCAATTTAAAGAGTGCTGCATCCCTCTGCAAGATATCTCACTATTTTTGACTTTTCTGAGCCTGTCAAGTCCTTCTTTTGACCCATTTTGCCAAAGGAAAGGAAGTTGACCAATAATTATGCACACCTGATATAGGGTGTTGATGTCATTAGACCACACCCCTTCTCATTACAGAGATGCACATCACCTAATATGCTTAAATGGTAGTAGGCTTTCGAGCCTATACAGCTTGGAGTAAGACAACATGCATAAAGAGGATGATGTGGTCAAATTACTCATTTGCCTAATAATTCTGCACTCCCTGTAAAGGCTTCATTTAGAGCTAGTTCACACCCGATGCAGTTCCCTTCAGTTCCATGTGCTTTTTTTCTGCACTAAAAATCTATGCACAGTGTTTTCCATGTATTCCAATGGCTCTAGTTCACACCATTCAGTCAGGTTTCGGTCAGTTTCCAGTACAGAGACTGACCGGAAACTGACTGCATTGTGTGAACTAGAGCCACTGGAATACATGGAAAAGACTGTGCATGCATTTTGTGCAGAAAAAAAGCGAACTGAATAACTGTGTCTGGTGTGAACTAACACTAAAGTTGCGTACACATGATCGGTCCATCCGATGAGAACGGTCCGACGGACCGTTTTCATCGGTTCACCGATGAAGCTGATTGATGGACTGATGTGCCTACACACCATTGGTTCATGAACCGATCGTGTCAGAACGCTTTGACGTAAAACCCAACGACGTGATAAAAAAAACAAGTTTAATGCTTCCAAGCATGCATCGACTTGATTCTGAGCATGCGCGGCCTTTTAACCGATGCTTTTGCATACTAATGATCGGTTTTGACCTATCGGTTAGCCGTCCATCGGTTGAATTTTAAAGCCAGCCATCTGTTTTTTGACCGAAGGATAACGGACCAATGGGGCCTACACACGATCGGTTTGGACCGATGAAAACGAACCTCAGTCCAAGCCTTAAGTAGTAAGAGTAGGAGTAACAAGCCCTATGATGAAAAGGTACACCATTCCTACTGTGAAACATGGAGGTGGATCACTGATGTGTTGGGATGTGTGAACTACAAAGGCACAGGAAATTAGGTCAAAATGTATGGCAAGATTAATGCTGTATGTTATTTAAAAATACTGGAGCAATATTTGCATTCATCAGCCAGGAAGCTGTGCATGGGACATTCCAACATGACAATAATTAAAAAACATAAGGCCAAGTTGACCTGTCATTGGCTACAGCAGAATAAACCGAAGGTTCTGGAGTGGTCTCCTGACCTCAATATCATTGAGCCACTCTGGGGAGATCTCAAATGTGTAGTTTATGCAAGACAGCCCAAGAATCTACAGGAACTGGAGGATTTTTGCCAAGAGGAATGGGCAGCTTTACCATCTGAGAAGATTAAGAGCCTCATCCACAAATACCACAAAAGACTTCAAGCCGTCATTAATGTTTAAGGGGGCAATACACTATATGAAGAACTGGGGTATGTAAACTTCTGATCAGGGTCATTTGGGTAGTTTCTGTTGCCATTATGATTTAAAAAGAGTAAACACAGTTGATTGATAATAAATGGCTTCAGCCAAACGCTAACCATGAGTGGTAAAGTTTGTGTTATCATTCATATTCTCTGAAAAGTGGCCAAGAAATCATGTTCTGCCAGGGTATGTAAACTTATGAGCACAACTGTAATACAGTAAATTGTATCAATAGCAACATTTTATTTTTTTCTTCTCGTTTGTGAAAGGATAGAGAATGGAATGCTTAGAAGCCTCAATCAGGTTTTTATTGCTGACTGTATCATTGCTGGTTAGATACCCTTTGTCCTTGTCCCGGTATCCAGAAAGGAGTGGAAAGTCCCAATTTTTACAGCTGTCACAATCGTACGAGGGGGAAAAAGATGTTTGACAACTGCCAAATATGGATTAGAACCTCACTGTCGTTTAAACAGGGGCTCACTGTCGTAAAAACTGATGGGTTTTTACCATTCTTGCTGCATATGAACCTGACAAAGGAATGAATTATTGTAATTAAAGGAACACTAAAGTCAGAATTTTTTTTTTTTTTTTTTTAAATAAACATGTTATACTTACCTCCACTGTGCAGCTAGTTTTGCACAGAGTGTCCCTGAATGCTGTCTTCTGGGGTCCCTCGGCGGCTGTCTCGGCTCCTCCTCGCAAAAGCTTTCTACCTTCATGCAAGTGAGCTCGCATGGTGGAAAGCTTTTGCGAGCGCGCTCCCGTGATACAGCAGCGGCCATAGCCGCCGACTGTATCACTTGGCTCCGCCCCCAGGCGCGCTGCTATCAATCCGCCCAGCCTAGCCAATCAACGGCCAGGCTGGGAACCGAAGAGGATGACGAGCACGCGCCCGGGAATTCCGAACGGTCCGGAAAGTAAAACGGGGGCTCGGGGGGGGGGGGGGGGCGGAGCGGTGCTGTCAGTTTTTGTTTTTTTTACCTTAATGCATAGGATGCATTAAGGTAAAAAAACTTTTAACAACCCCTTTAATAGGTAGTATCTATACTAGTAAGGTACATACGTTTTAAATTATAAAAAATAAAAATAAAAAACACACATTCAAAAACTGTTCAATTTGCTTTTATTTAGCTATGGACTTGGTTCCCTTCATTTAATGCATGGAAAATTGTTTATTTTCCTGAGTCCCATATTCTTCTTGAAATAGGTGTAGTGATGATTTTTCTTGCCACGTATTCCCTGGCTTCTCCAAGTTAGACTGTGTGGGCAGCACAGTGGATTATTGGGGTTCTTGGTTCGAACACCAACCAGAACATTACCTTCATGACGTTTGCATGTTGTCCCTGTGCTTACCTGCGCTCCCTCCAGGTACTCCGCTTTCCTCCCACGCTCCAAAGACATGCTGTTGGTTTAATTGTCTCCTACCTATAGGTGTACTCCTATGTGTGTATGTATGGGAGTTACATACCTTCATGTGTATGTATGCATTTGAGGCATGGACCTTTTAGATTGTAAGCTCTTTAAAGGCAGAAACTGGTATAACTGTATGGTATGTAAAGGGCTGTGTAAATGGCTGGCACTATATATCAATGATCAGTTGGTTATAAGGAGTAAAAAAAATAAAAAAAATAAGTCTATCCTTTTTTATTTTTATGTAGCTCTCATTGCTTGTTTTAACTGCTTAGTTTCTAATGTATTCCCTTGGATTTTTTTTTTAAGTCTGAATACATATTTAAAACTCCTGAGGTGATTTAAGTACTAATGAGACCGAAAGTCCAGTTTTAAGTAGACTGCAGGCATGCTCGCTGTGATTTCAGCTCATAATTTTCAGGCAACGTGTCTGTGATAGTGATTGGCTCTTAAGTTACATTTGAGCATTACTGGCGACTTCTACTATCGGTGAATTTGTTTTATAGTTGCTTCTTTTGAAATCTATGATTAAGGCAAGTTAGAGTTTTGCTCATAACTACATACCTCGGGCAGAACTTGTAAGATGTAGGCAATTTTTTAAGAAAGCATGTTAAGTGAACAAACTCATACATTTTTTTTAATGTGCTTCAAATTTAAATATATATATATATATATATATATATATATATGTGTATGTGTGTATATTTTTTGGTGTGTGTATATATATATATATATATATATATATGTGTATATATATATATATATATATATATATATATATATGTGTATATATTTTTTGGCAAAAAGCCTCCAGGTCCTGTATATGCTTTCTTTTGCTTTTAAGAGATATCCCCAAAGTGACTCAGTGATGTTGAGGCCTGTAGATTGTGATGACCACTCCAGAGCCTTCAATGGTTGACTTGGCCTTATGTTCCAGAAGTGCCCTATAGGCAGCTTCCAGGTTAATATTTTCTGATAATATGCTGTTTATGTATGGCTTTCACTTCATAGGCCTTGTTCTCAATTTTATTTTTTATTAACTTTTTCTTGCATACAAACATTTTCATTAAACAAGATACCAGAATCAATAAAGAGATATCTATATTTGGTTCCTTTCTGTACCCGACATTTTTTTATATATCCCGTGGACTTTTTTTCCCCCACTTCATAGGCCTTGTTGACCCCTCTAAGCATGGCGTCTATGGTTGTGACAATTTATTTTGGACTTGTTACTCTGAATGATTTTGTTCCAGAGGTTTTTTAGGCTTTTTTTAGGTGGTTATGTGCAGTGCCTTATTTTTCTCAGAGAATAGGTGCACTACATGTCTCCGCCCCCTACCCACTTCTGAGCACTGATTCTTGGTTCTGCCCCTACACACCTCTGGGCACCAACTCTTGGTTCCACCTCTATACAGATCACACTATGGCCCTTTTAGAGAATATAGAGCCAAGTATCATTTTGTAGTGCCAAGTAATTTGTATGAAATTTGGTAATAACAAGAAAAGCAATAAAATGGCTCTCCTGCAGCCAGCAGTAATATACCCACCAGCAACAATAGCCCCCCCGGAAACGGATCTCCTAGCAGTCAGCATTAATAGACCCTCCATCAGCCAGCAACAGTAGACCCCTCCCTAAACGGTAGATCCCTTGCAGCAACAATTGAACCCCCCAGTAACATTAAATTGCCACACAAAAAAAGCAGCAGCAGCAATAGATACCCTAGCAGCCAAAATCAGTAGACCCTCCATCACACCCCGGCTCCCCTTGTTATTGCATCCATTTAAACCCCTTTCACACTGGGGGGGGGGTGCTAGCGACGCTTTACCGCTTTTAGGCCGCTAGCGAGGCCCTTTTAACCCCCGCTAGCTGCCGAATAAAGGGCTAAAAGTATTAGGATGATGAGCGCATATACATAAACACTGAGGCTGTCAAATACAGTTCTGTAAAAAACAAAGTGCAATCCGTGCAAAAAGTGCAAATGCATAAATGTCAAATGATAAACCGTTCCATCCGTGGTGCAAATGCATAAATATCAAATGATAAAAGTTCCATCCGTGATGTTGCAGCTAATTCTGAGAAATAAGTGACTTTCTTTAAATAAATGAGCTCACATTGCGCTTACCTTAATAAGGCAATGAATAAGCCTTAATGTTTGTGTGGCACTTTCGTGGGTCTCTAGTAGGTGTCCCTCTATCCTCTCTGTGAGATGGTATAGAAATCCTGGTTGTATCCAATGCTCCAAGGTATGGAAAAGGGAGGTTTCCAGTGGTGCTCAAATGAAGAAAAGTAGTGCCATAGTGAAGTATATAGGTGTAATTTTAATAAAGTAGAAACTTACAGCAAAGTGTTAAAACAGTCGAACGAACGTTACGTTTTACTTCCGGGTCTTACATGTTACGCCACGCCTCGCAGCTTCATCAGAGATCTCTGATGAAGCTGCGAGGCGTGGCGTAACATGTAAGACCCGGAACCGGAAGTAAAACGTATAATCGTGTATCCGAACGTTCGTTCGACTGTTTTAACACTTTGCTGTAAGTTTCTATTTTATTAAAATTACACCTATATACTTCACTATGGCACTACTTTTCTTCATTTGAGCACCACTGGAAAACTCCCTTTTCCATACCTTGGAGCATTGGACCACAACCAGGATTTCTATACCATCTCACAGAGAGGATAGAGGGACACCTACTGGAGACACACGAAAGTGCCACACAAACATTAAGGCTTATTCATTGCCTTATTAAGGTAAGCGCAATGTGAGCTCATTTATTTAAAGAAAGTCACTTATTTCTCAGAATTAGCTGCAACATCACGGATGGAACTTTTATCATTTGATATATATGCATTTGCACCACGGATGGAACTGTTTATCATTTGACATTTATGCATTTGCACTTTTTGCACGGATTGCACTTTGTTTTTTACAGAACTGTATTTGACAGCCTCAGTGTTTATGTATATGCGCTCATCATCCTAATACTCTGTCACTGTTGTTTTGTTTTATATCACAATTTAGATTGAGCAGCACGTACACACCCCCCCCCCCATTGTTTCACTTTATTTATTTGGTGGCGCAAGAGCTTCACTTATTCAAAGAGCTAAAAGTGCCTGTGTTGCGGCGCTGCCTAAGCGCTTTGTAGGTGCTTTGGTAGGGCTGGCCATTCATTTCAATTGGCAAGGGCGGTGGAGGAGTGCTGTATACACCAGACCGCCCCAAAGATGCTGCTTGTAGGACTTTCTTTTCCCGTCCTGCAAGCACAACGCCCCAGTGTGAAAGCACTCGAGCTTTCACACTGGCGTGGCTCGAACTGCACTTTTCAAGAGCTTTACAGGTGCCTTTTTTTTAGAGTTTAAAAAGCCTAAAAAAGCGCATTCATTGTAAAAGGAGTCTTAGTGCTGGAACTAAATTCCTGATGGGAAAGAAAAACCCTGGTTATGTGTATTGTAAGTGGACTGTTATGTGACAACACAAAAATTGCTAATATTTTAGAAACTCTGCCAGAGAATGTACACTTATGGCCACAGAAGTACACATGCTTTTGTTGCACTTTTTATTAATTTTTTTGATTCTTCAGAACTCTTTGGCAGTTGTTTTTAGTCATGCTAGGTTTTTATTATGTAGTGCTCAAGCCCCATAGTTATATGTGAAGCTATGTAAAAAAGAACCTTTCTTTAAAAGCAGCAGCAAAAAAATAAAAAATAAAATAAACGCTCCAAGAATATATCATTCTTAAAATATGCATGTAATGGGCTGGTAAATGTATTATCATATTAAAAGTGTGTTCATCGATTATAGTACGAGATAAATGTTACCGATTATGTGTGCAGTTAAAGAAAATGCCTTTATGTACCGCTGTGCCAGAAAGACTTGTATTGTTGCATAAAAATTCTTTCTTATCTAATATTTTTTTTATTGTTTTTACTATTTAGCAAACTGTGACGACTGCGGCAGAGCAGCATGGAGGACGGAAAGTCTGTGTGGGCGCCACACCCAACTGATGGCTTTCAATTGGGAAATATTGTGGATATTGGACCAGATTCTTTAACTATTGAACCTCTGCATCAAAAAGGAAAGGTAAGCTTTTATAGCAAAATAAAGGAAAGATGGTTTCGGACCCCAGCTTTTAAAGACACCAGATGTTTTTTCACCTAATGCATAGATTGCATTAAGGTGAATTTTTTATTTTATTTACAACTCCTTTAACCACTTAAGACCCGGACCAAAATGCAGGTAAAGGACCTTGCCCCTTTTTGCAATTCGGCACTGCGTCGTTTTAACTGACAATTGCGCGGTCGTGCGACGTGGCTCCCAAACAAAATTGGCGTCCTTTTTTCCCCACAAATAGAGCTTTCTTTTGGTGGTATTTGATCACCTCTGCGGTTTTTATTTTTTGCGCTATAAACAAAAATAGAGCGACAATTTTAAAAAAAATGCAATATTTTTTACTTTTTGCTATAATAAATACCCCCTAAAAATATATAAAAAAAACATTTTTTTTCCTCAGTTTAGGCCGATACGTATTCTTCTACCTATTTTTGGTAAAAAAAATCGCAATAAGCGTTTATCGGTTGGTTTTCGCAAAATTTATAGCGTTTACAAAATAAGGGATAGTTTTATTGCATTTTTATAATTTTTTTTTTTTTTACTACTAATAGCGGCGATCAGCGATTTTTTTTTTTCATGACTGCGACATTATGGCGGACACTTCGGACAATTTTGACACATTTTTGAGACAATTGTCATTTTCACAGCAAAAAATGCATTTAAATTGCATTGTTTACTGTGGAAATGACAGTTGCAGTTTGGGAGTTAACCACAGGTGGCGCTGTAGGGGATGTGTGACCTACGTGTTGTGTTTACAACTGTAGGGGGGTGTGGCTGTAGGTGTGACGTCATCGATCGCGTCCCCCTATTACAGGGATGACGCGATCGATGCTACGGCCACAGAGAAGCACGGGGAAGCCATGTTTACACACGGCTCTCCCCGTTCTTCCGCTCCAGGGACGGATCGCCGCACTGCAGCGGCGATCGGGTCCGCGAATCCAGCGGTCCCGGTCCTGGAGCTTCGGACCGGGTCACGGGCGCGCGCCCGCGACCCACGGCTGGGTACTAAAATCAACGTATATATACGTTGATGTGCCCAGCTGTGCCATTCTGCCGACGTAAATGTGCAGTAGGCGGTCCTTAAGTGGTTAACCTATGTATTTAAATGTGAATAAAGATTTTCCTCATACTTTAAGGTGCCCATAAACCTCAATTTTCTTGTTTGTTTTCTCGTATTACCAAGGCTAAAGTATGTGCAGTGTGCCTTTTTGACATGTTCTGATGTACTTGTGCAATGCCTGAAGGGCTCAATTATACTTGTGTTTAAAGGGTCACTAAAGGGAAAAAAAATTTTTGGCTGAAATGACTGTTTACAGGGTATAGAGACATAAAAGTTAACTGATTCCTTTTCAAAATGATTAAAAATAGATACAAATCAATCATATAATGTGCCTGCAGGTTAGTTTCACTTTTGAACTGGCTTCATGTTTCTGCAAAGTAGAAATAGACACACAGAACAAAAACAAACAAATCCAGGGCAGTGTTTTGTTTTTAAAATGAATCTGATTGGTTCTGGGAAGTTTTAGACACACAGTAATGACAGCTTAACCACTTAAGACCCGGACCAATATGCTGGTAAATGACCCATGGTGTTTTTGCGATTCGGCACTGCGTCGCTTTAAAAGACAATTGCGCGGTCGTGCGACGTGGCTCCCAAACAAAATTTGCGTCCTTTTCTTCCCAAAAATAGAGCTTTCTTTTGGTGGTATTTGATCACCTCTGCGATTTTTTTATTTTTTGCGCTATATACAAAAATAGAGCGACATTTTTGAAAAAAAAACACTTTTTTACTTTTTGTTAAAAAAAAATCAAATAAACTAAATTTTAGTCAAACATTTAGGCCAAAATTTATTTAGCCACATGTCTTTAGTAAAAAAAAAAAATCGCAATAAAAAAAAATAGCTACCTAGCGGGAACAGCGACACTAATACAGCGATCAGAAAAATGATCGCTTAGTGACGCTGGCAATAGGGAGTGAAAGGGTTAACTAGGGCGGTGATCAGGGGGTTAAAACTTTATTAGGGGGGGTGGGGGGGCTATCCTGAATCTAACACTAACTGATTTTACACTGCCTGTCACACTGACACTAAATGCAGTGATTAGATCACTGCATTCAGTGACACTGTGACAGGGGGGTGGGGGCGATCACAAGGGGTTAATGTGCCTATGTGAGTGTGTGTCAGTGTTGTGTTGGTGCACACTTACTTGTGATGTCTTCTCTCATCAGCAGCGGTGGGAAACACCGCTGCGATGAGAGGTGACATCATTTCCTCCTTCCTGTGTAAACACAGGAGGAGGAAGTTACACGAAGGGGGAGCGCTCCCATTGGCTGGGAGCGATCGCGGGGGGGCGGTTAAACGCCGACATCCACCCGCTCGTCCCGGATCGCTCCCGGAGCCAGGGGGACCCCCGCACGCCGCACTTAGGCGGGGACGTAAATTTACTCCCTTGTGCCTGTACGAGCCATTCTGTGGCCGTATATGTGCGTGCGGGGGTCCTTAAGTGGTTAAACCATCGTGAGAAAGCTCCCAGCACTGGGGTTATAAGGAAACAGACAAGCAGGAAGTGTGGAGAACAGAGCAGGATTACAGCAACTTCAAAGCAAAAACGAACAATAAGGACATGAAACCAGTACTGCAGTAAGGTAAAGGAAGCTATTTAGCTAAAAAAAATGTTTTTCCTTTAGTGATCCTTTAAGGGGAGGTAAAAATGGTCTGCTGAGACACAATTTTACCACTCCCTGAACAGCTCCCCTTTAAACAAACAGTATCCTCGCAAAATGTGACCTATTTAACTGAATATGGAACCTTGGCATCCACGTACGATGCATAAGATTGCAATACGCTAGTGCAAGGTTCAAAGAGACAAAATGATGCTAGATATCCACACTCCAATATTTACCTTTTCTTTCTCGTACATCACGGGACACAGAGCGGCATATTCATTACTATATGGGTTATATGGAGTACCTTCAGGTGTGGACACTGGCAATCTCAAACAGGAAGTCCCCTCCCTATATAACACCCTCCCCTAGAGGGAGTCCCTCAGTTTTTCGCCAGTGTCTTAGGTGTTGGTCACGGAATAGCTTTGCTCCACATCCTTGGGATTAAGGGCGGGCTAACCGGATCTGTCCAAGGAGCCTCAGTGCCAAAGTGGACAGTACCCGGGCCCCAAACCGTGGGGTTTTGCCTATAATGCTCCTCTTTGGAGGGCTGGACCCTGGGCCCAGGACTTGGAGTTCATAAAGACCATAAGTTCCTGTTTGCCAGGGTGCTATATAGGTCCAGGACAGTGGGTACCTTCATAGGACCCCAGGGCCTGAAGGTCTACTACGCTACCCACGGAGATGGGAGAAGATTGGATCGTTTGGCTAGACAAACATCCTGCAGCATGGAGCAGGTAAGAGGGGAGCCTGCTGGGCTTGGTTCGACAGCAGGCTCTCCGGGGTAACCTAAAAGGGGGGTAGCCTAAGTATGCTCTGCATTGGCAACCTTGCTCACTATGTCTGAGAAAGACAGGATGATCCCATTTCCCCCATCACTAGGTTCCCCTGTCTAAGAATGGCATTGCTAGCTACTACTGCTTTCTTCCTAGGACTGGTAAGGATCCCTATGGGGCCTTTTGGAGAGTCCTACCTGGCCGGGGGTTTGAATCTGCCGCCTGATACTGCAGTCCTGGGTCTCCAGCAGCGCGGCTCCTCCATGTTCCTCCTGCTCTGGCATACGCGCGCGCGCGCACGTCTTATAGACGTTTTTCGCGCCGTTCGGAGAGGAGGGCGGGGGGGGGCGTGCCTGCAGCGTCATACAGGGGCGCGCCTTGTGCTGTTATAGATCAGCAGGCATTGTCAGTGCTCAGTCTGAGGCTGATCTCAAAGGGAGAGGACGCAGAGCGGCAGAACAGTGACTCCCGGTGGCAGGAGAGGGGTAGTACATGCTGGACTTTGTTCCAATGCCTTTTTGTTAAGCCAAGAAATTCCCCTTTTTTGCAGCAGGTTGGAGCCTGGCAAACTAAGTTTGGGGTCACTGTATGTTTGAAAAAAAAAAAAAAAGAGACTTATATATATTTAAAAAAAAAAAAAAAAAAAACATACGGGGCCCCATCAGTTTTTGGGCATTAGTGATCTATTGTCCCCTAAGCTCTAGTTTTGTACTCCTGGCCACTACAGTCTGTTGTTGTTGGCGGAGTCCCTCGATTTGGTATTATGGCTTCCAAAGGTTCGGGGTCAAAGGGTACAAAAAAGACCAAAAAACAAAGGGGTTCCCCCTCTGATTCGGATGATATGCCGATACTTTCCCCGCAACTTATTCCCATAAAGGTCGCCTTGGATGAGCCATTAGGGGGGTCTGGTGCGGAGGCTGGCCCAGATCAGCCCAGCCCTGTGTTTATCACAGAGGAGATGCTAGCTGTATCCCTAGGGGGGCTAGAAGAGAGAATAGCAGCATTGATCGCTAGAGCTATTCCTGGCAAGAAACGGGTTAGATCCCCATCACCAAGAGGTGTATCCTCAGATGCTGAGATTCTCTCTCCGGAGGAATTGAAATCGCAGGAGGATCAACTAGACCTGAACCAAGAGGGTTCAGGGATTGAGGGATCTACCTCTGAGGAACCATTTTCAGACTCCCAGACAGAGAGACTGTGGGTGCAGTCTTTGACGGACATGGTCCGCTCGGCATTTAGTTTACCATTGCCAGAGCCTCAGGTTCCTCCGGTATCCTCTCTGGGCTCTTTGAAAGCTCCGTTAAGCAACGCAGTTTTTCCGGTCCATCCTCTCTTGGAGGAATTGATCTTTCGGGATTGGGTACGACCGGACAGGATTTTTCTGCCACCGAAGAGATTTGCGGTCATTTACCCCATGGAGGAAAAATTCTCCAAGAGGTGGAGGCTCCCAGTGGTGGATGCAGCCATCTCATGTGTGAATAAATCACTAACTTGCCCGGTGGAAAACATACATATGTTTAAAGATCCGGTTGATAAACGGTTAGAGACACTTTTAAAAGCATCCTTTGCTACGGCAGGAGCAGTGGTACAGCCAGCTGTGGCTGCAATTGGAGTTTGTCAGGCGTTAAAGGACCAGACAAAAGAAATGTTAAAGGACATGCCTACCCAACAAGCAGAAGAGTTTTCTGACATTCCCAGAGCTCTGTGTTTTGCTGTAGATGCTATAAAGGATTCCATCCAGCAGGCCTCTCGTTTATCACTATTTTTGGTGCACATGAGAAGGCTCTTATGGTTGAAGAACTGGGCGGCGGAGCCCCCATGCAAAAAGCTTCTGGCAGGGTTTCCCTTCCATGGAGGACGACTCTTCGGGGAGGATCTGGATAAATACATTCAGACTATTTCAAGTGGCAAAAGTACCCTTTTACCGGTCAAAAAGACATTCTGGGGTCCTACATTTAAAAGGCAGCTCTTTCCTGTCTCAGGGCCCTCAAATTCCAGGCAGTATCGACGGCCGCCTGCACGATCCAACGTTAACAGTAGATCGCAGGGACAGGCCCCTGGGGGTAAGAGGCCATGGTATCGCAAGCCGACAAAGACAGCCCCTAAGTCTGCCTTATGAAGGGGCGCCCCCACTCTCGCGGGTGGGGGGAAGGCTTTGTTTCTTCTCAGAAGTTTGGGAAGCCAAGATCCCCGACAAATGGGTCCGGGCGTCTGTAACCGCAGGCTACAGACTGGAGTTTCTAAACTTTCCTCCGCCTCATTTTCAAGAGTCAAGGCTACCAAAGGATCCAGCAAGGAAGGCCTCAATGCTGGCAGCTTTGGATCACCTGCTTTGCCAGGACGTAATAATAGAGGTGCCAGCCCAAGAGCAAGGGCTAGGTTTCTATTCCAATCTCTTTGTCATACCAAAGCCCAACGGCGATGTCAGGCCAATCTTGGACCTAAAGAGGTTAAACGGTTACCTAAGGGTTCGTTCCTTCCAGATGGAATCCATCCGGTCAGCAGCCGCCGCGCTTCAGAGGGACGATTTTCTGGCTTCCATAGACATAAAGGATGCTTACCTTCATGTACCAATCTTTCAGTCGCATCAAAGATTTTTACGCTTTGCGGTGGGGCAGCGACACTTCCAATTCAGGGCGCTCCCCTTCGGGCTGGCCACGGCCCCCCGGGTATTCACGAAGATCCTAGCCCCAGTTCTGGCCAATTTAAGGATCCAAGGGGTCACAGTCCTAGCGTACTTGGATGACCTTTTAATCATAGATCACTCACGGCCGTGTCTGCAACAGGCAGTAAACCTCACGGTTCAGTACCTCGAAGGATTCGGCTGGGTCCTAAACCGGGAAAAGTCAGCGTTCCAGCCTACAAAGCAGTTGGAATACCTCGGCATTAGGTTAGACACAGAACAGCAAAGGGTGTTCCTGCCCCTTGTAAAGATCGAGGCTATCAAGGGGTTGGTTCAGTTGGTTCTAAGCAAGAAAAAACCAACTATTCGCCTGTGTATGCGATTACTAGGCAAGCTAGTGGCCACGTTCGAGGCAGTACCATACGCTCAGATCCACACTCGCGTCCTACAGGCAGCCATATTAGCAGCCTGGGGCAAGAGAGCACATGCCTTAGAGTCCCCTTTGACGCTATCATCAAGGGTCCGACAAAGCCTGGCCTGGTGGTTGAACCCTCAGAATCTTCTAAAGGGAAGATCCTTCAGCCCTGTTGTCTGGAAGGTAGTTACCACAGACGCCAGCCTGGCAGGCTGGGGGGCGGTCTTCGAGGGGTTTTCTCGCCAGGGAACTTGGGTGAAAACAGAGAGGCAGCTCCCCATCAATATCTTGGAGATCAGAGCTGCTCGCCTAGCCCTTCGGGCATGGACCTCCAGATTACAGGGGTCCCCGGTGAGAATCCAGTCAGACAATGCCACAGCGGTGGCATACATAAACCACCAAGGGGGAACCAGGAGTCAGGCCGCTCAGAGGGAGGTGAGCTTGATTTTTCAGTGGGCAGAGGTTCATGTACCCTGCATTTCGGCGATATTCATTCCCGGAGTGGACAACCTGCAGGCAGACTTCTTAAGTCGCCAGATTCTGTCGCCAGGGGAGTGGTCTCTGCATCCCCAGGTCTTTCAGACAATCTGCCAGAGGTGGGGAATGCCAGACGTAGATATAATGGCATCCAGGTTCAACAAGAAACTAGACAGGTTCGTGTCTCGAGCGAGGGACCCTATGGCCTGCGGAACCGATGCGTTGGTTTGCCCTTGGCATCAATTCAAACTTCTATATGCATTCCCTCCGCTACAGTTACTTCCTCGCCTGTTACGCAGGATCAGAGTGGAGCACAAGCCGGTCATTCTAGTAGCTCCAGCTTGGCCCCGGAGGACATGGTACTCACTAGTCCTGAAGATGGCAGTGGGAGACCCTTGGACTCTTCCTCTTCGACCAGACCTACTCTCACAAGGCCCGATCCTCCACCCTACATTACAACGTCTAAATTTGACGGCCTGGAGGCTGAATCCCTGATTCTCAGGGGTAGAGGTCTGTCTAGGCAGGTAATTCCTACCCTGATTAGGGCTAGAAAGCCGGCCTCCAGGGTGATTTATTACAGGGTGTGGAGGAACTACGTAGGCTGGTGTGAATCCAAAAGATGGAATTCCCGCAAATATACCATTGATAGGGTGTTAAGTTTTCTCCAGCTAGGAGTGGATAAAGGCCTGGCATTAAGCACAATCAAGGGACAGATTTCAGCTCTGTCAGTGTGGTTTCAGAGGCCGCTGGCCACCCACTCGCTGGTAAAGACCTTCATACAGGGGGTCTTGCGTATTAATCCTCCTGTCAAGTCACCAATTTGTCCATGGGACTTAAATCTTGTCCTGTCCACTCTACAGAAACAACCCTTTGAGCCGTTGGCTGAGATTCCTTTAGTTTTACTGACAAGAAAGTTGGTTTTCTTGGTCGCCATAGTTTCGGCCAGGAGAGTGTCAGAATTAGCAGCCTTATCGTGTAAGGAACCATATCTCGTTCTACATAAGGACAGGGCAGTTCTCCGGCCCCATCCTTCCTTTCTACCAAAGGTTATATCCAATTTTCACTTGAACCAGGATTTGGTACTTCCATTTTTCTTTCCGAAACCCACATCTAGAAAGGAGGGGTTGCTGCATACCTTGGATATTGTCCGGGCCATGAAGGCCTATCTTAAAGCTACAGAAAAGATCCGGAAAACAGATGTGTTGTTCGTTCTACCAGATGGCCCCAAGAAGGGGCAGGCAGCTGCAAAATCCACTATCTCGAGATGGATTAGACAATTAATCATTCAAGCCTACGGTTTGAAGAGGTTGCCTCCTCCTTTGTCGGTAAAGGCCCATTCTACCAGGGCCATGGGCGCCTCCTGGGCAGCACACCATCAGATCTCTATGGCTCAGATATGCAAGGCGGCGACGTGGTCATCAGTCCACACGTTTACAAAATTTTATCAACTAGACGTGAGAAGGAATGCGGATTCTGCCTTTGGACAGGCAGTACTACAGGCTGCAGTTTAAGATCCTCGGGATCAGGGGCACCCTTGGTTGTAAAAAAGAAAAAAAAAAAAAAGTTTTTTCTTGACTAAGTTGGAATTATTATTATTATTATTTGAGTATACCTCTAAATTGAATCCTTCTTTGGAAGATGTCTCCCTCCCCTCATTAAAGCATTGCTTTCGGACATCCCATATAGTAATGAATATGCCGCTCTGTGTCCCGTGATGTACGAGAAAGAAAAAGGGATTTTTAAATACAGCTTACCTGTAAAATCCTTTTCTTGGAGTACATCACGGGACACAGAGCTCCCACCCCTCTTTTGGGTGAACATTTTGGGAGGCATACTGCTTGCTACAAAACTGAGGGACTCCCTCTAGGGGAGGGGGTTATATAGGGAGGGGACTTCCTGTTTGAGATTGCCAGTGTCCACACCTGAAGGTACTCCATATAACCCATATAGTAATGAATATGCCACTCTGTGTCCCGTGATGTACTCCAAGAAAAGGATTTTACAGGTAAGCTGTATTTAAAAATCCCTTTTTTATTTTGTAAAAACGGAAATCAAAGCATGATACGTGGATACAGACCAACTGCACAACGAACGTCAGTTATGGTGCTTGATCATACCAGTCACCCAACCTGACTGTGGAGACCGCTGATGCCAGGAGAGGGAATTGCCTTAGAGTGGTGAAGTTCCATATTCTATTAGTAGTGCAAGGTTCAAGCTATTAAATCGAGCAGTCAGGAGGCGATACATCAACACCTTACCGCCTGTCAAATGCTGTCTGAAGAGCAATCTGAAGGTGGATCACTCTTCAGAGCTAAAGGCTTGTGTAAACAAGGCCTAAGTGTCCTATATAATTAAAAAGAGCACACACATGCAGACAGTCCAATCACTTTTGGCTCATGTGGTTAACCTTTTCAGGTCATCGATTTCCTTGCCCTTCTGGTGATCCTGAGAATACCACACTTCTGTCCTTGCATGTCGACATCAATCACCCTATGAGGGCAGCCATGATTGCATTTCAATATCACTCACCTGATGAGGGCAGCCATGGTTGCATTTCAATATCACTCACCTGATGAGGGCAGCCATGGTTGCATTTCAATATCACTCACCTGATGAGGGCAGCCATGGTTGCATTTCAATATCACTCACCTGATGAGGGCAGCCATGGTTGCATTTCAATATCACTCACCTGATGAGGGCAGCCATGGTTGCATTTCAATATCGCTCACCTGATGAGGGCAGCCATGGTTGCATTTCAATATCGCTCACCTGATGAGGGCAGCCATGGTTGCATTTCAATATCACTCACCTGATGAGGGCAGCCATGGTTGCATTTCAGTATCGCTCACCTGATGAGGGCAGCCATGGTTGCATTTCAGTATCACTCACCTGATGAGGGCAGCCATGGTTGCATTTCAATATCACTCACCTGATGAGGGCAGCCATGGTTGCATTTCAGTATCGCTCACCTGATGAGGGCAGCCATGGTTGCATTTCAGTATCACTCACCTGATGAGGGCAGCCATGGTTGCATTTGAAACATGTCTGCCCTGGTTCATCGACATTACATTGAGGTTTATGGGATTTGTAGTTTACCAAAGAAAGATGAGATTATTTCTTCTGTATGCTTAGTTTAAAGAAAGTGGCAAGCTCACTACCTTTCTGACAAGATCAGCAGGTATTTTATGTGTGTGGTTATCCTTCTTAACTAGGAATATGAAAGCTAATGCAGCTAACACATACATCATCTATTAAACTTGGTACTTTAAATAGAAGTACGTTTTGGCTTTTAGTTCACCAAAATGTATGAATTGTACAAAAACCCAGCAGAAAGCCTACACTTACTGTGAAACCAAGTAAGTGTATGCTTTCTGCTGGGTTTTTGTACAATTCATACATTTTGGTGAACTAAAAGCCAAAACGTACTTCTATTTAAAGTGTTAGTAAAGGAAAAAAAATGTTCATTTAAAATAACAAACATGTTATACTTGCCTCCACTGTGCAGTTCGTTTTGCGAACCCTCGGCGGCTGTCTCTGGTCATCCCCGCAAGTACTGACCACAGTCATGCGAGAGCGCTCTCATGGTGGTGAGTAATTGCGGGCGCGCTCCCGTGATACAGCGAGTGGTCATAGCTGCTCACTGTATCACTCGGCCCCACCCCTCGGCGCGCCGCGTCACTGGATGTGATTGACAGCAGCTCCAGCCAATGGCTGCGCTGCTCTCAATCCATCCGCTCTAGCCAATCACGCCAGGCTGAGCGGCAAAGAGGATCTCGGGACTGCGCGCGGCACTTTCGATGGGTCGGGTAAGTAAAACGGGAGCTCGGTGGGGGGGGGGCTATATACACTGAAGTTTTTTCACCTTAATGCATAGATTGCATTAAGGCGAAAAACTATTTTCCTTTACAACTCCTTTTAAGTGTGTGTGTGTGTGTGTGTGTGTGTGTATATGTTCTAATAATTCATAATCCTTTTAGTATAGACTCAGACAGAGGAGTTCTAAGCATGATTTTATGTTATGTACCAGACTTTTCATTCTACTATATCTTTATCTCGCGTCACGCATGGTTTACAGTCAGTACATGCCAACAGAAAATGATATTCCGTACCTCAACACAGCAGCTACTTCTCACCCAGAAAACAATAACATGAGACTTAGAAGAAGTAGATCGTGTACGGGGCTCAGTGAGGGAAGCAGCATTTCCAAATCATTTTATCACAACACATGAAAGACTTTCAGAGCAGACATAGGTAATAAAGAGCACAGACAGAATACTGCAAAAAAGAATGGCCATCTGTATGCTCGCTGTATTAAATCCTGGGATCTGAAAATGCTGCACAGGATAAGAGCATTAATATTGATACTTGTTTATAAGAATTGGAAAAAGAATTTGGGGAACTCATTTTTAACAGAAAGCTGGAATTCACAGTTTTATTTATTTGATCTACTGAGCTGAATTGCTTTGGTCAGCACCTCAATTGTTACCTTTAATCAAAATGTACTAAGAAAACAAAATTCTTTATGCATTGGGTAGTTTTCTATGTGAGCATCAGAATGGTGTGTGTTGGTCCTCCCTATGCTGAATATTAGCTGTGGCTTCTGCCTTTCTTGATGCTTCACTTCCTATTCTACAGAATTAATAACTTCTCAGTGGTGCCCTAGTCACCTGTTGTGGGATAATATAGATTTGTGGACTAGCATAGCCAATGAACAGACTAGAATAATATCCTATCTCTGTGACATTGATATCAGACTTTGTATCCCAACATTGCCACCTATAATATTAAACTGCATGGTACTGTTAGAACTTTTAGCCCAACTGAAACATCATAATGTGGATCTAAAGGATCAAGTTTTATTTTTTTTACCTAAATGCATTTAGGTAAAAAACCTTCTGGGTGCAGCTCAGCTCACCTGAGCGCCATTTTAATCCAGAGATGTGCATGAAAGCAGTGGTTCTGAGTTTCTCTCTCCTCACTGGCTCACACAGTGGCAGGAGCCAATGACTATCACAGCCAGTGAGCCAATGTGGATAGAGTTGTGGTCTGTGTGTAAATGGACTCAAGGAACAAGCTTGCCAGAGTGCTCCCTTACTTAGCAAGAGGCTTGCTATTGGGGACACTCGGCAGAGGGGGATCCAGGATTTTTGATCGGGGAACCAAAAAGAAGAGGAACAGGGCTGCTCTGTGCAAAATCATTGCACAGAGCATGCAAGTATAACCTGTTATTTAAATATATATAATATATCTCTTTAGAATCACTTTAAGAATAAATCAACAAGGTACATTCCACAGTCTGAATAAAGCATTCAGCTGGATTCGCACATATAACAAATAGAAAAACGATTGAATGTCACTCTGTTTAATATCACATTCTTAAAAGAGAACTATGGGAATTCAATTTGTTTTTTTAAGACTTGTACTTACCTTGGTGGATGCAGCATCGGTCTGATGCTTCATTTGTCCCTCACTGGCTTGAACACTGAGAACCGTGTGATCAAACCCCACCGATCACTCGGTTCTCACAACTCCCTGAGCAGAGAGCTGGTGACTGATGTTGAGCAGATCTCTGCTCTGCTCCCCTCAAGCTCAGTGGAGCTCTGGGCTGTGGAGGAGGCGGGAGGCTCGGGCGCTCATCCGCTCGCTGAGTGGCTGTGCTGGTTGCCGGTCCAGGCATGGGGGCAGATCCTGACCATCTTGAAAGGGTTGGCATAGTCGGCATTCTTGACGAGCGCTTGTGACAAGTCCATCGACTGTATCAATGCCTGCAGCACCAGAAGATTACAGCTGCTGTGGTATGGGGGAAACTGTTAGAACCAACTAGTCCCTATTTTATTAGTGTCCAAGGCTTGAAATACATATGTACTGAAAATGGATGTCTGAAGCTTTTCTTATGTTCGAGAGAAATCAAGAAAGCAGCACGCTAAGCATTAGCATAAGTCAGATCAAATATCTAACATTCCGACCTTTTATGATGACTTGCCTTTTATAAAGTAAGAATTATATTGTACAGCATTCATGTCAATATCTAAATGTTTTCTGATTTTGTGCATATTTGTTTTATAGACATTTCTGGCAGCTATAAATCAAGTGTTTCCTGCAGAAGAGGACACTGCAAAACATGTTGAAGATAACTGTGAGTGTAACTGTACAATGTAGATGCTCCTTATAATACTGTACTTTACACAATGGTAGAAGATATCAAGTAGTGGAAATATTGGGGGCATGTGTGTGATTGAACTATGCAAGCAATTCTTTATATCCAGACCAATGTTGGGATCATATTTTAAAATGATTAACATTTTTTTCTTGTCTACTCATTGATTATACAGGTTAATGAGAAATTAAAGTTTGACTTTTGACTGGTGAGAACTCTGTCTGGATTTCCCCAGTTTAAAAAAAAAAATGACCTACAGACTCTATTAAGGTTAAAGTGTTACTAAACCCACAACAGTAATATCAGTATATGCAGTAAAGCATGCTTGTTATACTCACTGTGGAAACTAAGGGGTTAATCCTCTGCGTTGTGTATAAACACGGACTTCTCTGATCTCCCCTTCTTCCACTGACCCCAATTCATCTTCAGAGCCTTTGGAGTCACTCTACACATGCTCAGTTCGGTGTGTGTATAACTAGAGTTTTCTTTTTGGGAGGGTGCATGTGATCAGCACAGGGCCAATTAGGACACAGGGTCAGGGGTCCTGCAGTCTCATAGGACAGTCAAAGGAAAATGAAAACTCCTCCTACAAGCTTTAACCAGTGCTCGGCCGGACACTTATAGAAGCACCAAGACTGCTGTATACTGCTGATGAGAAAAGGTATTTAGCAGTTTATATTTACTGTGTACTGTGGGAGAGCAGATATAGTGAATACAGGGTCTTGGGGTTAGTAACACTTTAATGTCTGATCCCTGTATTTATCATTGGAAAGTACCTTTTTGTTCATTTTTCAAGTAACTGATCTTTGAAGCTTTAAAGATAATTGAATTATTCTTGTTAAGTGATATATAGTTGTGGCGAATTATATAGAATTAAACCAAGGGTGGACCTTGTGACTTGAAGGCAAACTATATGTGGGTCAACAAAGTTTTAATATTGAAAATAACAAAAAAAGGAATTTGTTTTTTATTCAGAATCTTCAATATGCCAGCGTGGCCAGTGCACAGTTCTGTTTGCACACTTGGTGGCCACATTACCTACCTACATTACCCATTGCCCAGACCAGCCTGCAATATGGCTTTATCAAGATCTTGGACTTGTAGAGAGTGTGAATTAAGATTCAAACATTGATAGCAGTAAGGTTACTAAGCGTATTTGTGAGTACATTTGAAAAATCGATCTGGGCATTAGCTGTCTGGATGAGTGAAACTGCTGCCTCAAGGTCTGTTATTAGCAGTACAGTTTTCAGTTCTACTACCTACCATTAAGCTCAATTGAAACAAAAATCCATTATGTGAGTCACACCAGAGGGAGAAGACAAATGAGACTATTTCACTTGACTGCCTACAGCTCTGTATGTGTCGGACATGTGTCAGACATACTAATCTTGGGTAAAGGTGTTGTGTGGCTACACTACGTTTGGCTATCTGACCTCTAGAGCTGTGTTTAGGTAATAAGAGTGCGCGTGTTAGAAAATGTTCAGACCAGTAGTTACATTGATGTTTATCTAATAACTCTGAATGTGCTTAATATTTTACATAGTTGTACATATATTCCAACCATAAGCCAACATATTACACAATGCTCATATAGTACAGAGGGCTAGTAGCATCAGCCACCAAACTTAGAAGAACTCCTTTTTTGTTAAGGGGGAAAAATTAAACTCTGGGTGATCAATGTACATTGCAGAGATTTTAACAAACATTCTAGCAGATGTCTTCACTTTATTATAGTGAAGAAATGAATTTGCTTCACCAGACTGATCACATACACATTCTGAATCGGAGGGTCTGGTTCGTTATTAATCAGCTGATGTACATTCTGTGTTCTAATGATGGAAGCTGCTGTGTCTGCATTCCTTTGGAAGTAATTTAATTTTGAGAAGTATCTCACCAAAACTTCAAATTCTATTGTAGAAGGTGCTCCTAAAATCTGACTTGTATCTTGGTACAGACTTCTGGGAAAATCAAGCAGCAAACTGACATTGCTGGAGGCAGTCTGTACACCAGCTCCATGTTGCCATATTGCATTGAGTTTTACAGAAAGTTACAGCACTGCAGATTGTAGCAATTGTGTGTATATCTATATATATCGGGTAAAATAAATATTGAACACTTTACCATTTTTCTAGGTAAATATATTTCTAAAGGTGCTAATGACTTGAATTTTTCCAAACTTGTCGGTAACAAACCATGCAATCCATTTGTAGTGCCCCGCTAACGATAACCAGGCGATATGTTTAAATTTAGTGGGTGTCTGAGCTGGTAGTTGGCTCAGACACTGATGGGTAAGGCTAAATCGTTGGCCCGAGGCTGCATTTTTGCCAGGTAGGCCCAGTTGTCCTGACTGGGGCCTGCACTTTAAAGGTGATCCTGTGCTGTCTGTCCTGCGAGAGGAAGCCACTCAATGGAGGAAACCAGGGGAGGACCTGTCCTGGGGAGGACCAAGCGGAAGGCTGGTATGTCGGGAGAGGCCTGTTAACTTTATTGGAGGATGCACCATATTCTATGATGCCTTACAGTGTTGCAAGGTCGGCTTAAAGGCTCTAAACTGTATGGCTGGAAATCCAGGTACTAAATCATGTGGCAGAGGATTCTGAAACAGTTTATTTCTACCATCAAATAAAGGTCTGTGGCAGAGACTGTATTATTTTTGTCCGTGCATCATCCCAGCTGCTAGGCCAGTGAAAGAGGCCTATCCGGGTGAGCAATTCCCACTCTGAGAAAAGTGATGATTGTGACTTTTGAAACTTGGAAGTTCCCCAGTGATCTGCATGGTGTGTCTGAACCTTCCCCTGACCCTCCATCGCTCTACCTATACAAGTTTGTGTGAAATAAAACCTGACAGAAAAAAGGATTTACAACTTGTGTGGACATTGAAGTTTCTTAGACTCTCATCTCATCCCCTAGACAACGAAGAGCGAGGTAACGTGCAAGGCCCAAATTTAAACCAGCAGCTCCTACGGGGGTAATGATGCATACAATAATAAACAAAACAAATAAGTTCAGAAAATAAGTTCAGAAATTAAGTTATGTGTAATATAATGGAGATACAGGGTAAAAGTATTAAACACACTAACTAAAATGTATTTAATACTTCATACAAAATCCTCTGTTGGTTCAAGACACCTCCTGTATATAGAAACTAGTCCCATGCATTGCTCAGGTGGGATTTTGGGCAATTCTTCCACACAAATAGTCTTCAAATCTAGAAGGTTCTGTGGGCTTTTTTTTTTAGTTCTTTCCATTGATTTTTTTTTTTTTTATTAGATTGGCTGGCCCATTCTAGCAGCTTAATTTTCTATATTTGAAACCAATGTAGAGTTTCCTTGGCTTTGTGTTTGGGCTCATTGTCTTGTGGAAATGTCCGCCCTTTCTTCATCTTCATCTTCATCATCCTGGTATATGGCAGCATATTTTTATCAAGAATGTCTTGGTACATTTTTCCATTCATCCTTCAATGACATGAAGTTTGCCAGTACAGTACTGTATGCTGAAAAAACGCTCCACACCATGATGTTCCCACCTCCAAACTTCACTGTTGGTATGGTGTCTTTGGGGTGATGTGCAGTGCAATTTGACCTCCACACATGGTGTGTATAATGGCATCCAAAGAGTTGCATTTTGGTCTCATCTGATGAGACTGGATTAACAGGCTTGTCTACATGTTGAGCTTAAACATGCTTTTCCTTCAGCAATGGAGTCTTGCATGGTGAGGGTCCATACAGGCCATGGCGGTTAAGTGCATTACTTAGTGTTTTCTTTGAAACAATTGTAC